>LR812537.1:52197341-52454841 GCA_903798195.1 Danio kyathit | reverse complement strand
TAACTTAAAATGCCCTGTTTGACTACAATTTAAAGAATAAATAGTTACATTTTCTATTGTCATCTTTGCTTTTTTATTTATATTTTAAGTCATTTTCTTATTGAGAAATTTAGTTCAGACAAACGTATAATTATGTAATTTATAATTATTAATTAATTGCTTTTTTGAAGTTACATTGCAGTTCAAATGTGATAATATTTATATAAACATAAATTATAATGGGCAGCACGGTGGCTCAGTGGTTAGCACTGTCGCCTCACAGCAAGCAGGTCGCTGGTAGGAGTCCCGACTGGGTCAGTAGGCGTTTCTGTGTGGAGTTTGCATGTTCTCCCCGCGTTGGCATGGGTTTCCTCCGGGTGCTCCGGTTTACCCCAACAGTCCAAACACATGCGCTATAGGTGAATTGAATAAACTAAATTGGCCGTAGTGTATGTGTGTGAATGAGTGCGTGTATGGGTGTTTCCCAATACTGGGTTGCTGCTGGAAGGCCATCTGCTGTGTAAAACATATGCTGGAATAGTTGGCGGTTCATTCTGCTGTGGCGACCCCTGATGAATAAAAGGACTAAACAGAAAGAAAATGAACGAATTATAGGAAAAAATAAGAATAATTCATATTTCTTATATTTATTTTTATTTATTTATTTCTGTTGGTGTGTTTTCTGTTTGTGTTGTTACTAGTTGTCATGTCTTGTGATTGTATATTCTGTACTGTAATTTGTTTTAAATTAAATATAAATATAAAAGTCATGTCATGATCCCTTTAATCGAACTTCAGATAACAGCAAGCATGTTCAAAATCTAAAAACACCTCGAACATCGACACCCCAAAAGTGTACAATGCAACAAAATCAGAAAACAGAAACGACCCCAACACACATACCTGTGGGACACCATGGCTTACTATTGGCTGCTGCTGAGGGGGAGGGGGCGGGGCTTGTGGCTGCACTGGGTTAAGCTGGATACTGGACTTCTGACTCACTGGTGGATTGTAAACAGCAGGAGTCCCATCAGGATTCAGAAACGGCTGCCCTGAAGGACACATCCACTGTTAGATGAATCAGTGTTTGTTTGAGTCAGCTTCTATTAGGAGGATGATGTTTGTGTGCCGTGTACCTGTATGCGGATTCAGCAAGATGCTCCCAGGAGGTATTGATGATTCAGCAGGCACGATGATGTAAGTCGGGTTGTTGTTGTTGGATGGAGCGTATGACAGAGCCGAGTCTGACACTGCCGGATCAATCAGACCACACAAACACATTATGAGGCATTCTGGGTCACTAATTTAATAAAGATGTTTGTAAGGGTGATTATGTGACTCTTTGTAAAGACGTCTTTGATCATGCTGGAGAACATGATCATCAAGCTTAAAGGGATATATACAGTTGAAGTGAAAATTATTATATTATTGTCAATTTCTTTTTCTTTTTTCAATATTTCCCAAATGATGTTTAACAGAAATTTTTATAGTATTTCCTATAGACCAGTGGTGGGCAAACTTTTTAGACCCGAGGGCCACATCAAGTTTTGCAAACCAAGTGAAGGGCCACATGTCAAATCCTTCAAAAAAGAACTTTTATTTATAGTGGCAGTATGCATCGAACGTGCAATATCGAACAGAAATGTGTCACATTAACACAAAACAGATTTTTAAATAGTTATTATTGAGTCAAATTAATTTGCACTGCTATTTATATTTACTTACCATCATCATCATAAAACAATAAAATAATCCCTTATAAAATATAATAATAATAATAATGTCATTATTTTTACAGTGGAGAATAGAAAGGGTATTGTCTAATAGAAAAAATCTTATATTAACACAATAAAAATAATTCTTAAAGTTTACTATTCAGTCAAATTTATAATAATCTAATTTGCACTGCTTTTAGAATATACAGATCAATCATCATAAAACTTGATGAAACCACAAATCTTTGATAAAAGAACTTTAAGTGGATGTATGCAGGGAAAATATATTCTATGACAAAAATTAACACACTTAACCAGCAATTATTATATAATTTGAGTCAAATTCACAACAATCTCATTTCATTTCATACTGGTTGCGCTAACTGTACCGCGTGCAATACTGCCATCAAAAGGCGTTCACTTGTATTGCATCATTAATTTACTAATTCTGAAACCAAACCGTTACGCAGAAGCAGCATTTAAAAAACTCCTTCGCGGGCCGGATGAAAGTGTTCAGCGGGCCGCATATGGCCTGCGGACCGTAGTTTGCCCACCTCTGCTATAGACGAATTACCGGTTTGTAAACATTCAGGATGCGCGTGCAGCGAGGTTGCAAAAAAAATTAAAAATAAAATAAAATAAAATGGAAATACTGTGAAAAATGTCCTTGCTTTGTTAAACATCACTTAGGAAATATTGAAATATATATATTGAAATATTTCCTAATTTTTTTACATTTCAAAGGAGGGCAAATAATTTGTCTTCAACTTAATGATTGCGACTTTTGTATGACATTTAAAAAGAAATCAAAAGAAATGCTTTTTATTAATCTTCTCTATATATCTCTCCCAGAATAACACTCTGGGAAAGATGCTAAAATATGCTTTTCAGCTAGACTGAAATGGACATGACGGCCGGTGTTATTTTTGCACCTGGTTTGCAGAGTTTGGAGCTGCTGTCTGAGCGAGTGTGTGCAGATTTGCAGCTCCACGTCGGGCTGTCAGAATCTGTGCTGCTCCAGGGTCGAGGGTCATTATTCCAGTGACAGTCCAGCTCAAAACTGCTCTGCCTGCTTCCGGACAGACGACCCGAACCATCCCGCTCGCCCCTGCAGGACAGCAAAAACATGCCATCAGATTGACTTTTGGGAAAGACATCTGACTCCTATTTGTAGTAAAAGAATATGGGTCACACTTTATTTTGATGGTTCGTTTGTTACATTGCATCTACATGTCAACTAATTCTCATTAGATTATAAGTAGACTGTTAGGTTGGGGTTAGGGTTAGTGTAAGTTGATGTACTTGCAAAGTTTCTTATAGTCAGTTAAATGTCTGTTGAAGGAGCAGTATCAGCAGATGTTAAGCAGACAGTCTACTAATACTCAACTAGACCATCAAAATAAAGTGTTACCAGAATATGCACTAGTATATTGGAAGATTTTAACATTCGAAGTGGATCAAAGCCTTTCATCAACGTTTTTCTTAAACATTTTTAATTTGCTTCAAATGTTGACCTAAAAGGTCCAGCTGACCCAAAATAAATGTTTGATCATCATTTCTGTCAGTCTTAGAATACCATATAACTACAGAAGTGTCAAGATTTAAACAGGAAAATAATTATCAAAACTCTTTTTTGAGTTAGATGCTAACGGTCTAATCCGATTCAATGATGAATCAGTGTTCCTGTCAGACCCAGAGATCGGCTAAATGGATTTAAAAAGGTAAAACACAACAGTTTAACTCTAGGAGAACTGTAAAATTAGCCCCTTTTCTCTCTTTTTTTTTTTAAAGAAGTGTAGTGTTTCTTTTAAAGCATTAATGGAGATTTGTTTGTAATATCACACATAAAATGTCTAATGTACTCAGATACGTCTCATGAGGAATAACACCCGTGTTTGTGACGATTGGTTCAGCTAATCGGAAATGCTTTTCCCACCAGAGAACAATCTTTGGCTTTGACAAATTCTGAGAGGTCGGATTATGAAGAAAAATCATTTCTCACCTGAAGAGCTGCCGTCTTCTCTGAGTCTCAGTGAGAATACTGCCGTCATCCGGACCCCTACAAACACATATAAAAATATAAGAAGGAGAACAGCTGAGGTGTTTCTCATTCATTTGTTAGACCTTTTTGTTTAACAAAAATGCAGATTCCTTTGACTTTCTTTTCTTTATTTAATGCTCAAAATGTACAAAAGATTTAAAGAAATTGTATTATTTTTTATATATTTAAACATGCATACATAGTTCTTCTTTTTTTTTTTTTTTTTTTTTTAAGCGCACCTATTTTACCTCTTTTTCAAGATTTAAGATAAGCCTTTTGTGTCTCTAGAACGTGTCTGTAAAGTTTCAGCTCAAAACACTCATCAGATTATTTATTAGACATTTAAGAATATTGAAATGTTCTGCTCTGAACACACTGTAGCTGTTTTTGTGGCCTGTGCCTTTAATGCAAATCAGCTAGTTCTCCCTGCCCACCATTCCGACGTGCCTGTAAATGTTTACATCTCCTTCTGCGTCAGATAAACGGCACAGTGACAGACATGGAGGAAGCAGATCTCATTTGTGACATTGTAATGTTTGTGAGAAATACTACAGTAAGAACTTTCCCAGTGATTATTTGATGTATTTGTTGGGGAGTTAATTCAAGCCTTTCCGCAAAGATGAGTCGCACACAATGTCGTTACAAAGTTCACGCGCACACACACACAGAGCGCGCTATTTAACTTTGCTCTTTAACTTGTTAAATACATGTTAATATCCACTGCTGTATGGGTATCCGACATGTAAATGTACAAAATAAACCTAATTTTACGTCCACAAACCGGGGTTGAAGCGTCTTTTAAGATTGTACTAACATGCGGATGTGGTGATGAATTACAGCAATTTTTCCATCTTTATTAAAAACATGCACTGTTTTAAAAACGTTTTAAACTTGTAAAACTCACATTTGATGATGATTGATGATTCCAGAGAGCTGAACAGATCTTTCAGTTGCTTTGTGCACGTCCCGTTTTGTTGATATGATTATATAAGCGTTACTAGGTGACATGTTAATACGCGGCTGTCAATCAAGTCAGTGGGCGGGGAAAACCACACTCCTATGTCACGTTGCGGTGGGCCTTAAAATGGGAGGGATTTGGATCCTATTTTAACGTCAGGAAATAAAAAATAAAAAAAAACTTATTGCGTTTATGACTTTTTCGATTTCACCAAGTAGGTGTTCTTGTGTTAACATCTATCTTGATCCTGGAACAACGTTCCAATCAGCCAATCAGAATTAAGGGATATGTATACCACCTCTCACTCAACATCAGCAAAACCAAGGAGCTGGTGGTGGATTTCAGGAGAGAGAAGAAAGAACACACTCCCATCACCATCAACGGGACACCAGTGGAGAGAGTCAGCACGTTCAAGTTTCTTGGAGTACACGTCGCTGAGGATCTGACATAGACTGCCCACACAGACGCAGTGCTGAGGAAGGCACAACAACGTCTCTTCTTCCTCAGGCGTCTCAGGAGGTTTGGAATGAGCCCCCACATCCTCCGCTTGTTCTACACCTGCACTGTGGAGAGCATCCTCACTGGCTGCATCACCACCTGGTACGGAAGCAGCACCAGCAGCAATCGCAAAGGTCTACAAAGGATTGTGCGAACTGCTGGACGTGTAGTAGGAGGTGAGCTTCCCTCCCTCCAGGACATCTATACCAGGAGGTGCATGAGGAAAGCCAAGAGAATCATCAGCGACTCCAGGCACCCAAGCCATAGACTTTTCTCTCTGCTACCCTCAGGCAGACGGTTCCGCAGCATCCGGTCACGCACCAGCCGACTGAAGGAAAGTTTCTTCCCTCAGACTATCAGGCTGATGAACACTTAACACACCCCACACAAACTCTTCCATACACCGCACTGCACACCACCAAGATGTAGCATGCACTGCACTTTAACAAATCCATACTTAAAACAATACTGCCTACAACTATGTGTACACCTATCCATCGTACGTATCGCTGTCAACATTGCCACTTTTACATTGTCTTGTTTTTTTGTGAGTATGTTGTTGTATATTGCACTGTCTGTATTTTGCACTGTCGTTGTATTTACACTATCTGTATTTTGCACTGTCTGTATTTTGCACTGTCTGTATATTGCACTGTCTGTATTTCGCACTGTCGTTGTATTTACACTATCTGTATGTTGCACTGTCTGGAGCCAGCACCTAAGCTTTTCACTCATCATAGCACAAGTGCTGCTAATGATGTGACAATAAAAGTGATTTGATTTGATTTGTTTACCGTTTATGTTAAGTTTAGGCTTTTGGTTAGGTTTATGCACTTCTACATGATTGTTATCCAACTCTGATTCTCCTCTGATTTTGGGAATAATTTACTGTTATGGTTGGGTTTTGGGGTAGGGAATAGGTACGGATTACATTTTCGGACAAAAATGAAGCTGTTAGATGTTAATCCAAGATTGTACTTGGCAAAGTCATGACGTATGTGTTTATGTCATCCCAATATGACAGTGGACACACTTTACCTACACACAGTACTTTCCAAACAGCTTCCAAAAGATGATTTTCATCATAGGTGCCCATTAAATATTTATTTAATGTTTTTATACCAAAATTGTCATGAAAGTCATTTCCAAACATTTCGGTTTCATTGCATTCATCAAAAAGTCAAATGTTATAAATGTTTCCACAAATGCAAGAAGGAGCACAAGTAATTTTACCATTAATAATAATAAAACATATTTCATATTAGGATGATTTCTGAAACCTGGAGTTATGATGCTTAACATTCAGCACTGACTTAGAGTAATTCAATTTACATTAAAGAATGTTTGGTAGCATGTTCTCCCCGTGTTCGCGTGTGTTTCCTCTGGGTGCTCCGGTTTCCCCTACAAGTCCAAAGACATGCGGTACAGGTGAATTGGGTAGGCTAAATTATCCAAAGTGTACAGTATGTGTGTGAATGGATGTTTCCCAGCGATGGGTTGCAGCTGGAAGGGCATCCGCTGCGTAAAACATATGCTGGATAAGTTGGCGGTTCATTCCGCTGTGGCGACCCCAGATTAATAAAGGGACTAAGCCGAAAAGAAAATGAATGAATGAATGTTTGGTATGTAAATATTCTATTCTAATTCAAAGAATTTACTCGTATTTTTGTTATAAACTAGTCTTTTCATTGCTTCCATTTTATATGTTTTATTTAAAAACAACAATGACAACCCTGCTGAAAAATCCAGCTTAAACCAGCCTAAGCTGGTTGGCTGGTTTTAGCTGGTCGACCAGCCTGGTTTTAGAGGGGTTTTGGCCATTTCCGGGCTGGTTTCCAGCCATTTCCAGCCTGGTCTTAGCTGGTCAGGCTGGGAGTTGACCAGCTAAAACCAGCTTGACCAGCCAAAACCAGCTATGTCCAGCTTAAACCAGGCTGGTCAAGCTGGTTTTAGCTGGTTTAAACTGGTCATTTTCCAGCCTGACCAGCTAAGACCAGGCTGGAAATGGCTGGAAACCAGCCCGGAAATGGCCAAAACCCCTCTAAAACCAGGCTGGTCGACCAGCTAAAACCAGCCAACCAGCTTAGGCTGGTTTAAGCTGGATTTTTCAGCAGGGAAAGCCAATAATACAATTATTTTTTAACTATAATCCAATAAAAAAAATAAAAAAATACATAACTACACATTTTATACACAATTTAAAAGCTTTATTTATTCATAAATTCTTACCTGGTCTCAATATAAACACTCTGCGAAAGGCAAGTGGCCTGAAGAGAAAGACAGCAGAAAATCAGCAGCCAAACTTTAATGTTGTACTATGCGTGCTGCATTTCCACTAAGTGTTTTCTTACGTCCTGTGAGAATATGCGCTCTCGGACTCTCTGATAGTCCTCCTCACGCTCCTCTATCGACCTGCTCCTCATCTGCTCTTTAAGTGAAGGAACTCTCAGCTATAAAAAACACCAGCAGACAGAAGTTAACAAACCTCAGAGCATTACTGGAGTCACTGTCAGCGCTTTTATTTTCAGAAGAGTGTATTTATTCAGAGGCGGCACAGAGGCTCAGTGGTTAGCACTGTCGCCTCACAGCAAGAAGGTTGCTGGTTCGAGTCCCGGCTGGGCCAGTTGGCATTTTTGTGTGGAGTTTGCATGTTCTCCCCGTGTTGGCGTGGGTTTCCTCCGGGTGCTCCAGTTTCCCCCAGAGTCCAAACACGTGCGCTATAGGTGAACTGAATAAACTAAATTGGCTGAAGTGTATTAGTGTGTGTGTGTGTGCGTGTGTGAATGAGAGTGTGTGGGTGTTTCCCAGTACAGGGTTGCGGCTGGAAGGGCATCCTCTGCGTAAAACTTATGCTGGAATAGTTGGCGGTTCATTCCGCTGTGGTGATTCCTGATAAATAAGGGACTAAGCTGAAGGAAAATGAATGAATGAATGAATGAATGAATGCATTTGTTCATACCTGACTGTCTTCTTTCTCCTGACTGGTGTCTCTCTTTAATATTAATCTTCTTTCTTCCATTTTCTCCTCTTGAACATGTTCAGCAAACCGATGTTCTGGTCTGAAAAATGTTGTTACACACACAACTGATTCCTTAAAAGCATAGTTTACCCAAAAATGAACATTTTTACTCTCCATCAAGTGGTTTCAAACCTTTACGAGTTTCTTTCTTCTGTTGAACACAAAAGAAGATATTTTGAAGAAAGCTGAAAACATTCCATAGGAAAAACAAATGGAAGTCAATAGTTACAGGCTTCTAACATTCTTCAAAATATCTTCTTTAGTGTTCGACAGAAGAAAGAAACTCATAAAAATTTAAAACAAGTGTCAGAATTTTTATTCTTGAGTAAACTATCTCTTAAAATTCCTATAAATAAAGAGTCGACTCCAAACATCACCATAATAATTAATCATTATAATATTTTCAGAAAATTTTGCCTACTAATAATCCATCTCAACATGATCATTGCAACATATTTGCATAATCGCTGCCTTCCTGCAACATACAATCACTTTGAAATGTTTCATTACTGACACGGATATGGAAAGACCAATCAGAACACACTTGGCCAGCTGACCAATCAGAGCAGAATTGGCTTATGGAAGGGGGAGGAGTTTACCTTAAGCCCTGAATTAATTCAAACTAACCAACATAATTGCTAAATGATTATTTTTTTCAATTACAATGATTCTGATCTGAACCTGTTGTCGGGGACTCAATATTAAGATATTTGAAAATACAATATGACCTTCTCTTTAATGCATCTTTTTCCCACATCCCAGGATACTTTGTGTGAACTATGGGAGCCACTTAGTGATGGTACAATTAAGCATCACTTTATTTACAGTTTACCATTGAATATTAAAAGACAAATGTCAGAAATTACTTCCAGCAAAAGCATGAGTAACCCCATAAAATATACTCAATATTACTGTACTGTAGGGGATACTAATAGGTAGGAAAAACAAAAATAAAATAATCTGGAAAACACAAAACACAGCTACCTCATAAGAAATTATAAGGCTTGTGATATGTATCTCATGAAAAAAAAAACACATTGCGCTTGGTATTTTAGCATGAAAGATATAAACAAAGCACAAAGCCAAACGTACCTCTCACTCACTATAGTGAAAATACATATATGGATCATTCATAGTGAAACCTTATATTTAGAAGTGATTTACTTTAGTTGTTTTGAATGGAAATTCCCCAAACCAGAAGTGCAACCCATAATATGAATCCCAACAGTGGTAAAAGGTGGAAATATAAGCTCCAGACACGTACATCCTGGAGTTGCAGGTTTTGTTGATGATGACTGCTTTCCCACTGTGGTCCACGTTGTGCTCCAGACCAAAATAGGCAGCGACCCGGTGGACGAGCATCCTGTGATATGAGGACATCTGAGGAAACTTCTTATAGGAGCTACAGAGAGACACACATGATATCACAATACAGACATGTCTATCTTCTAGATCACAAAAGTACTCCTCGTTGTACACTGTATCAAATGGTGGGGTGGTTCTCACTATATCAAATAAGGAAAGTGCCTATGCTGCTATACATCTTCAAGGCGTTGCTTGGTAAATTACCAACTTATATTTGTGGTATCAAACTTTTTACACTTGCATAGTACTATATAGTAGATCTTCTGCCAAAATGTTTTAGGAGTTAATTCAGAGTTTGGCAGAGTTTGACTATTAGGATAAAATAGAGGATAAATCAATAAATAAAATAAAGACATGTATGGACAGCAGTACCTGTTGTCGGTCATGAAGTCAGTCATGTCTTGCTCCAGTTTTAAGAGCATCAGTCTGTCCCTGCAATCCAAAAAACACAATCTGATATACACATGTAAAACAGAAATTCAAGTAGAAGAGCTAAATCCACCCTATTGTTTTATTATAATTGGGTTCATAAAAACGCTGGTTAATTTAATTTTTCAAAATTAAATATAAACATAAACATATTTACCGACATTGTTTAATTGAATGCTTTTTTTTTTACTGAAGTTATCAAAGATTTCCATTAAAAAACATTGTTCATTTAAATTCATAAAATTATTTTACAAAAATATATAAATATAATTTTACAATGTTTAACCTTGATACTAAGTAAAAAGGTTTTTATATGATTTCTGATGCATCATGTGACAATGAAGACTCACAAAAATACATAATAATAATAATAATAATAATAATAATAATAATAATATGAAGGGATCTTTTCAAGCTTTTTCTAACCTGGGACTGCTCTTCAAAGTAGTGATTAAAAACTCCTCCAGATCGATGCCGGTGGAGTCGGTGTACTCCAGACTGGGCTCTAAAATGATTAGGTGTAAGATTTAAGATATGTAAAAGACTGGAAGTAACAAAAAAATACAATAAAACATAAATAAATAAATTAAATTAAAATAATTCAGTATGATACCACTCAGAGATTTTGACAGTATTAATTCACATACATCCTGAATAAATTTTGACTGAATATAAGTACTATAAAAGGATGTTCAAGACTAAAATAATGATGCTAAAAAATCAACTTTGCATCACTAGAATAAATTAGTTATTTTAAATTATAATAATTTTTTGATATTAAATTTTTTATTGAATTTTCGATCAAATAAATGCACCCTCGGCAAGAATATTATAGATCCCAAAATATTTAAACACATTTTCAAATTCATTTAAAATCAATTTACAGCAATATTGAATAAAACATATTATAAATATCGACCTGTTTATATCTATACATCCATGTTTATATCTATATGTAGTATATCTATATACAGTGTCTCACAAATACACGCATGCAAGGTAAATAACCTTTGGATAAACTTGATTTTTTAGATGTGATGCTCTTCTCCTCTTCCACCTCATCGCACACAGGACTGTCGCCATGGATACTAGATATACTTGTCTTGCTCTCTTTTTCCTAAGAACAGACAGAGCAGATTTCCTTCACAAACTATATCAAGCATTCACACACACATCTACCGGGGGGAACTAACGTTATGATTTAAAGGAGTCCTATTTTCCATTTTGTACAAGAATAACTCAGAGATCATGAATTATATCAAGCTAAACAGGCTGATTTTTTGAGGTGGACTAAATTTTAAAACTAAATGCAAATGAGCAGCTGCTACCCGCCCACTTTCCAGAAGTAGGCGGAGCCTCTACATCTATTGCCTCAGATACTTCAACAACAACAAACACATCTGCATGCAAAGCCTTGTAAGCTTAAACTACTGATTTAAACTTTAGAGATTATTCGAACGTTAACAGGAGCAATAGTTAGTCTTGATTCACTCACAGATGAATCAATATTAACTTGTAGTAATAATAATAATAATGATAATAATAATAACAACTGTAAGAGTGCAAACATGATTAGAGTGATTCTTACCTTGCTGTTCTCATCTGTGGAAACAGACTCATCACATACAGCCTTGCTTCGAATTAATTTCCCTTTAGTCTGTAACACACACAGACACACCTCATATCGTTTCATGTTGCGTTTTTTGTATTGTGGTTGCCTATTAAACTACTAACCTGACCCTTCTTTATAGTAATTTACTGTGGTTTTGTTGGTAAAATATATAAAAACAATACAAAAAAAAAATGTGATTATAGACCACAAAACTAGTCATAAGTGTCAATTTTAATTTATGGATCACTTGAAAGCTGAATAAATACATTTTCCATCGATGTGTACTTTAATCACATAGATAAACTGTCTAAATGAAGTCCTTAGCAATGCACAATACAAATTGAAAATTGAGTTTTGATTTATTTACAGTAGGAAATACTAAAGATGTTCAGAGAATATGATCTTTACTTATTCGAATTACTTTCTGGCATAAAAGAAACACCCAAAATTCAATATGTGGCATCAAATAAGCACAAAAGTAATATAAATGTAATCCAAAAGTAGTCAGATTACTTTACCATGAATGTACAATCGAAGAGATTCTACTTCAGTCTACAAATTTAGCTGTTAGTAAATAGTCATGACTCATAAGTCAATTTCTCAGGCATGTGATCAGCAGAGGACAAAAAAGAAGGAAGACGAGACAGATTTCAGGGGCTAAGCTGTATATACGAAGACATCAGGACAGATGACTTGCAGAGAATAATAACAAAAGTGTGTCCTGGTTTTATTTATAATGTACAAAGAGCATGACATGCAAATGTGAGCGTAGAAAAAGTGCACAGCTGAGCACACATTCAAAGCGTTTTCATAATCTTGCATATTGTCAGCGGCTTCGTCATACGAGCACATTATAGGACTACATAATATCATTATACCAGAATGATGTCCGGAATGAAGCAGTTAATGCTCCTTCTTGTGCACAATGATGAGCAATGAAGGTGCAAACCATCAATCAGGTCTTCTGCTTTGATAACAATGAACCTCACTGAGACCCCCCCCCCCCCCACAAAAAATAAAAAAATAAAAAATAAATAAAAATTTATGCATTTAAGCAAATCACAGGGGTCGCCCCATTGAGCTCGGAAAATACAGAAATCGGAAAGAATCACATCCCTGATTTCTTTAATTGACATTTAAAGATTACTTGAAGGCTGAAAAAATACATTTTCCATCAATGTGTACTTTAATTGCATAAATTAAATAATCTAAATGAAGTGCTTGGCAATGCACAATACAAATCGAAAATTGAGTTCTGATTTATTTACAGTAGAAAATACTAAAGATGTTCACAGAACATGATCTTTACTTATTCAAATGACTTTTTTGGCACAAAAGATAAATCCATAACTCAATTTGTGAATTGAGAAAAGTAATCTTGTAGCACAAAAGTTGTCAGATTACTTTACCATAAATGTACAATCTAAAAGATTCTGGTGTGTGTGGGAGGGGTAATGAACTTTTTTGGTAATGTTAGTTTGTGTAATCCATGCTTCAGTGAATCAAATTTATGCATTTATTTAAATTACATCTAGTGTATTAATAAAATATGTTTATGTTTTCAGTGGGATTGGATATTTAGTGTATTCTGACCTGATTAGCTATTTTCGGCTTACTTTAGGTCAAACTATACAAACTACACGTCTAATTTGACTTTACTTTTAGGCTATATGTAGAAACAAAAACCTATTTTGTGAACTCTTACAATGTCATCGTGAACTCTAAATCTGCCGGTTTCAGACTGTTGAATGACTTTTTTCTCACATAGACTGACTGGTGCAATTAGGCATTCACAATGGTATGAACCGTTATAGGGGTGGTCAAATGGATATCTATTATTTTAATTATTAACATTATTATTTAAAATACAGATAAGAGTGAACTTTTTCTCAGATTCAAAGCGACCCCCCCCCCCCACCAAACATTTTGTTTTGATGTCCTTCAGGGGGGGGATTAAGCCTTGATTAGAGGGTCAATACCCCCAAACCCCCCTGTAATTCGCACCCTGGTCATAAGTGTCAATTTCTTTAATTGAGATTTATGGATCACTTGAAAGCTGAAAAAAATAAGCTTTCCATCAATGTATACCTAAACTGCACAAATTAAATAGTCTAAATGAAGTGCTTAGCAATGCGAAATCCAAAAATTGAGTTTTTATTTATTTACAGAATTGAAAAAATATCTTCTTTTTCTTAGCATTATAATGATTTTTTGGCATAAAAGAAAAATCCACAATTTAATATGTGGCATCAAATAGGCACAAAAGTAATCGACTTGTAATCCAAAAGTAGTCAGATTACGTACAAATCGAAGAGATTCTACTTCAGACTACAAATAGTCATATTAATTGTATTCCATTACTGATTACAAATGACAAGTAATCTACCCAGCTCTGCTCATTATTTTCCTGCAAATTCAGCCATGATTTTAATGCTCTGGTGATTGCATTTCTCGATCCCCAGATCAACAATACAGGGTGAAAAGTGTAACTACGCTATTTTTAACCTATTTGGACCTGCCCCCAGACTGCCTGAGAGCTGCTGATGTGATTTATATGATGACGCTGGGTAACTTTGTACTATCAGGGGACTGAATGCAATGTTTACTAATGGTATTTTGACTGAGACACATAACCATCGAGGTCAAGCAGGCGCTAGCAAACAGCCGAGGAGAGAGAATGATTAAAAAAGCAATATTCGGCTGAGTACAGCCACATCAATCTAACATAAACGTCTGGGAAGACAGAAAGGTAAATAAGCCCATAAACGACAGTAAAATGCTCTGTGCAGAGGGTGTTTTAAAGACTCCATTGAACTCTGGACTTACCTTCTGTTTCTTTGTAAGCTGTTCGTGGTTATCCTCTGATTTTGGCTGCAAAAATAAAGGGAAAAAAAAAGAAAATTATATCAAAGATGCTAAATTGATAACAGTTATTAGAGTAAAAAAATCATACTCAAGTAAAAGTAACTTTTAATAAATAACATACTGCAATTAGAGTAAAAGTATCTGTTGTAAATAATACTCAAACTAGCCCTTCTAAAGAAAACTAGCCCTTCTAAAAGTACTCAAGAGAAGTATTATACTGTGTAAATAACTCAATAACTCAACCTTATAATCATGCAATTTTGAGCATTTATTTAAAAAAATTAAACAACTTACTTCATAAAAAAACTGATGGAAATACATGCAAATTACATATGACACACAACCACTGGAAATATCAAATGTACATGCATGTTCAAATGTGGCCACTTGTGATACATATACTACATAAGTGGCCATATATGAACACGTATATAAAATTATAGCTAATATATCTGAACATGTGTACATATTTGAAATTCCAATGGTTTATAAAGGAATATATAAATGGCCATTTTTCCAATATTTTGAAATGCATGTTGCATTTATGACATTTTATATATGTGAAATGCAAATATGAACTTGTATGCCACAAATGTAATTTATATAAATATCAGATTTGATTGGACGTGAAATCACAGGACTGATTATTGTACTTAGCCAATAAATGTAGACATTAAAAAATAAACATATAAAAGTAGATTGGGGGTTAATAGTGGAGTAAAAATAATGATACAACACTAAAAATGAACATAGGTAAAAGTGAAAAGCACAATTTCTCAGAAAAAACTACTTAATTGCAGTAATATGAGTGTTTGTAATTTGTTACTTTACACCAGTGGTAACTTTACACCAGTCTATGCATGATTTGATTGGACGGGAATCACAGGACTGATTATTCTGCTTATCCAATCACTGTAGAAGTTAATATAATAAACTAGTGCTTGGACTTTAAAGGAAAACAGTTCATTAAAAGTACTCATACAGCACTAAAAAAAAATTTAATTAAAAAATTAATTAAAAGTACAATTCCTGAGAAAAACTACTCAGTTACAGCAATTTGAGTATTTGTAATTAGGCATGGGACGATAACCTTTTTCAAGGTTTTCCGCGGTTTGGAAAAGTCAAGGTTTTAAAACCGTAAAAATTCTGCAATACCGTTACTAAGATATGTGTACGATTTTTTTAGTTTTGTTTTTTAGGACAGTAGTATCTTCAGCAGAAAAGATAGCCAAAGATGCCGTTTTAAATTGTAAAAAAATCTGTTTTTGAAACAAATGAAGACAGCAGAAGTCAATAATTCATTTAACCTGACATGTTTACTCTTCCAAAATATTTTAAATGTTTCTCAAAGTAAAATATAGTGTGTTCAAAAGGTAAAAAAAGTTTTAGTTTTTTACACAGACATTTAAAAACAATATATTTTAGAGCAGTAATCATAATACCGTGATATTTTTATCCAAGATTATCATACCGACAGAATCTTATACCGGCCCATGCCTATTCGTAATTCATTACTTTACACCACTGGATTTTTATGCATACTTTGATTGGATGGGAATCACAGGAATGACTTATTATTCTGCTTAGCCAATCACAGCCCGCAATAAAAAAATAAATAAACACTGTATAAACTAGTGCCTGCATTTGAACGAAAACAGCCCAGCAGGCACACAATGTCATAAGAAGTTAATATTAGGTTAGATTTAGGTCATTACATCAGGTGACCAAAATACAATGTCTAGCCATCATCTAAGGACAACGTTATTTTGACGTCCAATAATGACATCAAATGACGTTGATATTTGGTTGATTTTAGGTTGTGTTGAAAAGTGACTAAAATCCAACATCTTAAAATCAACACCATATTGACTTCAACGCCAGTATCAAATACTGACATTTATTCCTCAGGTATGGCAACCCGAATCCAAAGTCTGTTGACGTCATAGTGGTAACGTCCACACGATGTCAAGCTGTAACATCATTAGACGTTGATATTTGGTTGATTTTAGGTTGGACATTAGACACTGGGTTCTGACGTCAACCCAATTTTAATTTTCCAAACTAAATGCAACGTCCCCACAATGTTGGGGTACAACGTCAATCTAAAAAGTACTTATTTTGAATGACTATTTATTACAGTACAATTCCTGAGAATGACTACTCAATTACAGTATTTGTAATTTACCACTGGATTTTTCTATGCACAATGCATTTATTTACTTTTTAAATTTACGTACTTAGCCAATCACAGCTGAAAATAAATAAATAAATACTGTATAAACTAGTGCCTGTATTTGAAGGAAAACAGCCCAGCAGACACACAACGTCATAAGATGTTAATATTAAGTTAGATTAAGGTCATGACATCAGGTGATCAAATACAATGTCTAGCTAGCGTCTAAGGACAACATTATTTTGACGTCTAATAATGACGTTGATATTTGGTCGATTTTAGATTTTTGAGGTCAAATACTGACATTTATTCGTCAGGTATGGCAACCAAAATCCAATGTTTGATAGACATCATAGTGGTAACGTCCACACAACGTCAAGCTGCAACATCATTAGACGTTTGATATTTGGTTGATTTTAGATTGTGTTAAAAAGTGACCAATACCCAACAGAGGCAACATCTTAAACCAATGTCATACTGATGTCAAATACTGACATTTATTCGTCAGGTATGGCAACCAAAATCCAACGCGTGATAGACGTCGTAGTGGTAAAGTCCACACAACGTCAAGCTGTAACATCATTAGACGTTGATATGTTAACGTATAGTTGTCAGAACCCTGACATTGGGTACTGACGTCAACCCGATTTTCATTTCCAAACAAAACGCAACATCCCCATGTTGTTGGGGTACCGTACAACGTCAATCTGTACAATTCCGGAGGAAAACTACTAAATTTTTCTATGGCCAATAAATTTATTCACTTTTTAAATGTTTGTACTTAGCCAATCACAGCTTGAAAATGGAAAAATAAACATACTGCATAAACTAGTGCCTGTATTTGAAGGAAAACAGCCCAGCAGACACACAACGTCATAAGATGTTAATATTAAGTTAGATTAAGGTCATGACATCAGGTGATCAAATACAATGTCTAGCTAGCGTCTAAGGACAACGTTATTTTGACGTCCAATAATGACGTTGATATTTGGTCGATTTTAGATTTTTGAGGTCAAATACTGACATTTATTCGTCAGGTATGGCAGCCAAAATCCAATGTTTGATAGACGTCATAGTGGTAACGTCCACACAACGTCAAGCTGCAACATCATTAGACGTTTGATATTTGGTTTATTTTAGGTTGAAGGTTGGACGTCAGCCTGACATTGGGTTCTGACATCAACATGATTTTCATTTTCAAAACAATATGCAATGTGCCCACAATTTTGGGGTACAGC
Organism: Danio kyathit; assembly: GCA_903798195.1. Classification (NCBI taxonomy): domain Eukaryota; kingdom Metazoa; phylum Chordata; class Actinopteri; order Cypriniformes; family Danionidae; genus Danio; species Danio kyathit. Next base: position 52,436,949 of record LR812537.1, on the reverse strand, counting down.
GTCAATCTGATGTCATGCTGATGTCCTGTGCCTGCTGGGAGGGCATTAAAAATGCAGTAAAAAAGCACTAGAAAGTACTTATTTTTAACGACTATTTATTACAGTACAATTCCTGAGAAAAACTACTCAATTGCAGTATTTGTAATACACCACTTGATTTTTCTATGCGTGATTAATTGATTTACTTTATAAATGTATGTACTTAGCCAATCACAGCTGAAAATAAATAAATAAATATACTGTATAAACTAGTGCCTGGATTTGAAGGAAAACAGCCCAGCAGGCACACAACGTCATAAGACATTAATATTAGGCTAGATTTAGGTCGTGACGTCAGGTGACCAAAATTCGATGTCTGGCCAGCGTCTAAGGACAATGTTATTTTGACGTCTAATAATGACGCTGATATTTGGTTGATTTTAGATTGTGTTAGAAAGTGACCAATACCCAACAGAGGCAACATCTTAAACCAATGTCATACTGATGTCAAATACTGACATTTATTCATCAGGTATAGCAACCAAAATCCAACGTCTGATAGACGTCGTAGTGGTAAAGTCCACACAACGTCAAGCTGTAACATCATTAGACGTTGGTATGTTAACGTATAGTTGTCAGAACCCTGACATTGGGTTCTGACGTCAACCCGATTTTCATTTCCAAACAAAATGCAACATCCCCATGTTGTTGGGGTACCGTACAACGTCAATCTGTATTATTCCAGAGGAAAACTACTCAATTTTTCTATGGCCAATAAATTTATTTACTTTTTAAATGTTTGTACTTAGCCAATCACAGCTTGAAAATGGAAAAATAAACATACTGCATAAACTAGTGCCTGTATTTGAAGGAAAACAGCACTGATAGAGCACTAAAATGTACTCAAGTAAAAGTTCACATAAAAAAACTATTCAGTAATGTACAATTCCTGAGAAAAACTACTACTTGAGTGTTTGTAATTTGTTACTTTACACCGCTGATCATCACCTGGCTGGACTTTTGACAGTCCTCAGTGTTTGTAGTACAGCACTGAAGTGACGTTTCCTCCATGGTGTATTCTGGGAGATTTTCGGACTCTCCGGTTTCTGACATCTTGAAATGTGCCGATTCACAGGGTCATTTCAGTCACATAAGCTCCGCATCCATCCAAGCCAATTAATACCAAGACAAGATGCCTGCTTTTCTGCCTGTTTTTTTTCTTGCTCTTCTTCTCTTCTCTTGCCAGAACAGATGGCTGGACAGATTCCTGTTCAGTAAAGGAGAAAGAGGGGAAAAAAGAAAACATCTCAGTGTGAGGTTTTCACTCTGAACAAAAATCCTTTTCAGATCTGCAAACACATTTACAGTGAGCATTATATAAAGACATGATTTTCTACATTGATCAAAGATGAAACTTAACTCTTGTGTAGACCTGTCACAATAATCAATATATGGACTTATCACACAACACATGGACCTCAATCATTTTTGGTGATGCAATATATATCGGTTATACATAAAAACAAAGTCTAGCAACATTTTAGCTGATTGTGCAACATCTCTATCTCCATTGGAGGTGTCAGTGTCAGTATGGCTAAAAACACTATAGTATTTACTATACATTACTATAATATATTTTCATGTGGGTGTCTGACAACAGAAAATAGATCTGCTAGCAGTTACTCTTTATCTTGCACTTTTTTGTTAACATTTATTACTATTTATTTAGGATATGAGTTTTCACATTCTGATTCCAATGCCTGATTATTAAAGGTGCAGTATGTAAGTTTGACACCCAGTGGTTGAACTAGGTATTGCAGTCCTGAATCATAATAAAGGTACGCCGGGTTGCCAGTTTGAGTGATTTTAAACTGTGTTCTAAATAAAAGCAACGACACGCGATTGAGGGAATATTCTCCATATTAAAAGGAGTTTTGGTTCTAACCAACACCTCGAATTGATTTATTAGAAGCGGCTTCTATTTCTCACAGCTGAACAACAGAATTCTATGACAGTGCACCTCAGGTAAGCCTCGTGTGCTTTATTCAGTGCTAAATGCTAACAATGCGAGTTTGAATGCATTTTACATGACGTGCATTACCATATACTGAAAGCAGAAAGTTCTGTCATTTGCTAATTAACGTCATGTGGAACTGAATCTGTCTCATTTTGACATCTGATACTTTCCACTACACTGTAGCATTTCGCTCATGGACGCATGCTTTCAGAGTCTTTCTGAATGAATGAATGAATGAATGAATGAATGAAATGCGCTGTTTTCCAACAAGGCAACCCAGGGTGCTGAATTATAATTGGCTAAACTGGCATGTGCATGTGAAAATTACCTAAACAAAGACAGCGTTCCGGCACGGAAAAAAACCATTTTCAAAGCAGAATATCTGACTTCAGCATTGTTTGTCAGTTAAACAAGTATGTTCACTTGAGATGTTTCTTAAATATCTGCACACATATTATTGTATTTTTATGCTTTAGAAGAGTCAAAAACTTACATACAGCACCTTTAAATAGTTAAAATGACCATAATTAAATGAAATATTCTTAAGATTAAAATATGATGTGCTCTTTGTAAGAGTGCACTTGCATTGTGATGATATTATATTGTCATTTTGGCATATATTGAGTGACATAAAATGCACTTAAAATGACAATAAAGTAATTTAATAGCAATATATTTTGGTGCAACATATCGTACAACAAAAAATAGATATCATGACAGGCCTACCCTTGTGAGTCAATTTTAAAACCTTACACACAAGTTGCACACACACTCTAAAACACAACATTTGGTAAAATATGGACAAACATTTAATGGACAAAAATTTAATTGCAAAAAATTAACCCAATGTTTTGTTTGTCAATATTTGACCCAACGTTAGATTATGACAGCAAAGCAGTTTGAGTGTATGGAAGACAACAATGTCAGTGTCAAAAAAATAAATCTTAAAAATATAATATTTGATATATAAAAACAAAATTAGGGCAGCGATGTCGCCTCACAGCAAGAAGGTTGCTGGTTCGAGCCTTGGCTGGCCCAGTTGACGTTTCTATGTGGAGTTTGCATGTTCTACCTGTGTTGGCGTTGCGTGTAGGTGTTTCGCAGTGATGGTTGCAGCTGGAAGGGCATTCGCTGCATAAAACATATGCTGGATAAGTTGGTGGTTCATTCCGCTGTGGCGACCCCAGATTAATAAAGAGACTAAGCCGAAAAGTAAATGAATGAATGAATGAATGAATAATATATAAAAACAAAATTACTCTTTCACCAAGCAAGGCAGGTTCATGTATATAGCACATTTCATAGACAATGGTAATTCAAAGTGCTCTACATAAGTGAAGTTTATTTATAAACTAATTTCAAGAGGATCACATGCTTATGACTGCTAGCGGCTGGACCCACATTATCCAAATTCACTATGCACCAATCAGACGATCCCCAAGCTACTACAAATACCCCGGGTTACGCATCACCACTACCGCTATCTTCGCTTTGAAGAATCCTCCCCTTCCACCCCTACTCCTCCTCCTTCCTAGATGGGTGACACGGTGGCCCAGTGCTTAGCGCTGTTGCCTCACAGCAAGAATGTCAATAGTTATAGGCTTTACCAAACCAGCGAGCATTTCTGTGTGGGGTTTGCACGTTCTCCCTGTGCTCACGTGGGTTTCCTCCGGGTTCTCTGGTTTCCTCCCACCGATTAAAAAACATGCAACCTAAGTATTGACTAATCAACACTATAGACTTGCTCCCTACCTAGCACCTATCTCGTTAAAGAGAACTACTATCTGCTCTTCAATCACTACGACAGGGGAGTTCTTGAGATCTACCGGAGCTCAATCTCCCCTCTCGCCTTGCAACAGGAGGGAGCTCAGGGCTCTCTCCCGGGACAGCATGCCAAACAAGCTTTATAATGAACCAGCTAAGTGTGAACTCTTGAAACAAAAATAAAAGAAACAAGTATAAGAAATAAAACCAACAAAGAAAAAATGATTAAAAATTATACCAATAAAAACAGATTAAGATGTGTTAAAACAGGTATTAAAGGAATGAAAACGAATAGAAAGGCATAATAGTGCAATCTGACATTGTTTGATAGATTTCTTCACAAGTATCAGTCCTCATGACTACCAAAACTGCATTTATTCGAATGATTTTAACCTTTTTAATTACAGTATGTTTACATAATATGAATATAAAAAAACTAAAGAATATTATTTTCCATATACTAAGGCTAAGGAGGGAGACACAGTGGCTCTGTGGTCAGTACTGTCGCCCCACAGCAAGAGGCTTGCTGGTTCGAGTCCAGGCTAGGCCAGTTGGCATTTCTGTGTGAAGTTTGCATGTTCTCCCCATGTTGGTGTGGGTTTCCTCTGGGTGCTCCGGTTTACCCCACAGTCCAAACAAATGCGCTATAGGTGAATTGGATGAACTAAATTGGCCGTAGTGTATGAGTGTGTGTGTGTGTGTGTGTGTGTGAGAATGAGTGTGTATGGACGTTTCCCAGTACTGGGTTGCAGCTGAAAGAGCATCCGCTGTGTAAAACATACTGTATGCTGGATAAGTTGGTGGTTCATTTTGCTGTGCGGCCCCTGATGAATAATGGGACTAAGCTGAAGGAAAATGAATGAATGAATAAAGGCCAAGCAGAATGTGCTCTTTTGCACAGTTACAATAAAAAAAACACTCAAATTTCTCAGTGTATAAACACATACAAACTCTGATATCCATAACAGATCCACATCATTATGTCTAGACCATTTTAATGTAATAATAATTCTGCTCAAAAGCAGTAAACAGGATGAAATTACTTATTTGCTCCAAATTGACTAACAGAAAACTGCCCAAAACTGAAAAAGTGCCAAAATAAATACGTTTTTACAAATGAAACATTTTGTAGCTCTGCCTTTTTTTGTGTTGAGTAACTATTTTTATATCCATAGTGAAATAAATGTACAAAAGGAAATGCGGGTAAAATGTTTTTAATAAAACCTTTTAATATACCTTTTAATAAAATGCTCCTTTTTCCAAAATGAATGCCGTTTCCATAAATAGTTTCCATAAATAAGTGAAAACAATACAAAAATGTCCATAAAGAATGGAAAATGTACACATTTATGTGCATAAAGCATGAAAGTGTCTAATGTTTTAAATTAAATAAGAGCTCAAACACGATTCAGCATTCAGCATAATGCAAATATGAAACAACATACTTGGTATGACCTGTACTTAATAAAATATCTAAATTATAGTATACTTTAAATGATTATAAAACATTTATTCATTCATTTTATCCCAGAACACATTCGATACATGTATAGTTTTGTATATTTTGATATTTAAAATAGGGATGTCTCGATCAGGTTTTGCCCTCGAGTCATTTGATTTTGAGTATCTACCGATACCGAAATCCGATCCGATACATCTATAATACATTTTTAAAAAAAAGTTCTGTGAGGTAGCTTGAACAATAAAGTAATAAATAACATCAATTCTTCACTTTTGGACTTTATTGCAACAGTAAATATATATAAAAAAAATCTAATATAAAAACAAACAGCACCACAACACCAAACAAACAAAAAAAGTGCCACAGTGTTTGCAAAGCCGGTAATGTGCTTTTAGGCACTGCCCTCCTAACTCATCACAGTAGTAAGTTTCACAGAAGGAAATGTATGTTTATATTAATGAAAACTTTACCTTGTCAGGTTTAAGCCTGTTTCTGTTCCAATCATTCATTCATTCATTCATTCATTCATTTTCTTTTCGGCTTAGTCCCTTTATTAATCCGGGGTTGCCACAGCGGAATGAACCGCCAACTTATCCAGCACCTTTTTATGCAGCGGATGCCCTTTCAGCCGCAACCCATCCCTGGGAAACATCCATACACAATCATACACTATGGACAATTTAGCCTACCCAATTCACCTGTACCACATGTCTTTGGACTGTGGGGGAAACCGGAGCACCCGGAGGAAACCCACGCGAACGCAGGGAGAACATGCAAACTCCAGACAGAAACGCCAACTGACCCAGCAGAGGCTTGAACCAGCGACCTTCTTGCTGTGAGGCGACAGCACTACCTACTGCGCCACTACGTCGCCCTGTTCCAATCAATGGCACTAAAAAGTCAATAGCGTTGTGTGTATTAAAAATAATCCGAATATTTATATACATCCTGATCAGGAGGTAACATCTGATTCTGATCGAGTCTGAAACTGCGTGATCACATGATCGAATCTGGACATCCTTAAATTTTAAAACAGGCGATTAGACTTTTTTATTCCTCATTTACGCCAAGAACTGACACACCTCTTAAAATTAAATGAAACCAACCATAGTGTGAACTGAAAGCACTGCAAAATAGACAGTCTTATTGATTTATAGAGAAGAGAAGAGAAGGGAAGAGAAGAGAAGAGAAGAGAAGAGAAGAGAAGAGAAGAGAAGAGAAGAGAAGAGAAGAGAAGTAAAACTCCCGTGTTTGTTTTGCAGTTGATGTCAAATGCTGTGTTTTCAGTCAAACAATATTTTGATGCCAATTCATCTGTCATTTGGTAGAAAGCTTGACAAATGCCAACTTGAACAGACTGTGCATCATCATAAAAAAAAAATAGAAATAAAAATTGATTTTCAACAAGGATAAGCATGATTTCTGCTCAGAGCGCGCTTAATTATAGGTCACAATTCAAGATATAAAAAGTGAATACTGATTTTATGAAAAATGATGACTGATTTTTCTAAACTTCTTTGTTTATTTGTTTAAAATTTCATGACAGAACTTCATGTTTAGCTTTAAACCCCTCCAGCATCATTCAGTTTGATGATCCAGATACCCATGGGTGTACACTTGAAGACTAAATTATCAGACTACCTGTGAAAATGTAATTATTTTTTAAAACTTTACCCAAACTTTACCCAAGTTTATTTCCTATTATATCTTTCTTCTGGAGAAAGTCTTATTTCTTTTAGTTTGTTCTGGAATAAAAATATATACATTTAAAACTAATGTAAAAACTACCAAGGTCAAAATTATTAGCCTTAAGAAATAATTTTTTAATTAGCTACAGAACAAAGCCCTGTTGTCCAATGACCATGCCTAGTTAAAATAACTAACTTAGTAAAGCCTTTACATTGCATTTTAAGCTGAATACTAATATCTTGCAAAATACCTAGTCAAATATTACATTAGCAAATATTGAAGCTAGCTCTCTGCAACTCTCATATGGTCGCCCACTGAAGCTAAGCAGAGCTGCACCTGGTCCAGTACCTGGATGGGAGACCACATGAGAAAGCTAGGTTGCTGCCGGAAGTGGTGGTAGTGAGGCCAGCAGGGGGCGCTCAACCTGCAGTCTGTGTGGGTCCTAATGCGCCAGTATACTGAAGGGGACTCTATACTGCTCAGTGAGCGCTGTTTTTCAGATTAAAAGTTAAACCAAGGTCCTGACTCTCTGTGGTTGTTAAAAATGTCCTTTGAGCAAGAGTAGGGGTTTAAACTTGCCATCCTGGCCAAATTTGTCCACTGACCCCTGTCCATCATGGCCTCCTAATCATCCCCATATCTCATATATCATAATTGGCTTCATCACTCTGTCTCCTCTCCACCAATCAGCTGGTGTGGAATCTGGCACAATATGGCTGCCGTCGCGTCATCCAGGTGAATGCTGCACACTGGTGGTGGATGAGGAGATTCCCCTCCAATGTGTAAAGCGCTTTGAGTGCCTAGAAAAGTGCTATATTAAAATGTAAGGAATTATTATTATTATGATTATTATGAAAGTATTATTGAGTTATGAAAACTATTAGGTTTATAAATACATTGCAATTGGGAAATACACAAAAAAAAGGGAATACTTTAACAGCACAATATAACTCCAAGGGTTCCCTTTATTTTTTGAGCAGTATATTAGAAAAGGTCTTGAGTGACGGGTCTGTTCACAGAAATGAATTTGCATGCAAGCATTATGTGCTGCTCTTTTCAGAGTAGCGGCAGGTGCTGTAAACTATATTCCCTGCAGCACGCACGCACACACACACACACACACACACACACACACACACACACACACACACACACACACACACACACACACACACACACACACACACACACACACACGCACACACACACACTTGGATAGACTGTATCCTTCATTCTTATGTCATCAGTCTGATCATGTCTGAACTGGTCTTCATGTTTGACCACTGAGTCACAGAGTCGCTTTCACCAGCATTAAATCCCAACGCCTACACACACAAACACACGCAGACTTTTCCTTATATCCTGGTGGGGATTTCAGACGTAATGATGTTTCTACTGTACAAACTGTACATTCTCTCCCCCCATCCCTAAACCCAACCCTCACAGCAAACAATCTGCATTTTCACATTTTCAAAATACTTCATTCTGTGTGATTTAGAGGCATGTTTACCTGTGGGGACCTCTATTTTGGTCAATTTTTGGTGACAAGTCCCTGTGAGTCTGTGTGCATTTTATATATGTGAAATCCAATTAGGAACTTGTATGTCATTGTCACATATGTAATTTGCATATTACATTGCATATAAATATCAGATTTGACTGGATGGGAATCACAGGACCAATTATTCTACTTAGCCAATGACAGTAGACAATAAAAAATAAACCAAAGAAGATTGAGAGAAAATAGTGGAGTAAAAGTACTTATACCACACTAAGTGAAGTTTATTTATAAACTAATTTCCAGAGGATCATGTGCTTATGATTGCTTGCGGCTGGTCCCACATTATTCAATTTATGATTCACCAATCAGACGGCTCCTAGGCCACTATAAATACCCTAAGTTCCATATAACAGCCATCTTCGTTTTAAAGAATCCCCCCTTCCTCCCCTACTCCTCTTCATTTCCTAGATGGGTGGCACATTGGCCCAGTGGTTAGCACTGTTGCCTCACAGCAAGAACCTCACTGGTTCTAGTCCTTATCAAGCCAGCCGACGTTTCTGTGCAGAGTTTACATGTTCTCCCCATGCTCACATGGATTACCCCCGGGTTCCCCGGTTTCCTCCCACCATCCAAAAACATGCAACTTAAGTTAATTGACTAATCCAAATCAGCACCATAGACATGCTTCTAGTAAGTGGTTATCTCTTAAGAGCAATCACTATCTGTCCATTAGCTACTACAGCAGGGGAGTTCTCGAGATCTACCGGAGCTCAAACTCTCCTCTCGCCTTGCAAACGGGAGGGAGCCCCGGGCTCGAGAATCCCGGGACAGCATGCCAAACAAGCTTTATAAATCAATCATCGGCTAAGTGTGAACTCTTGAAATATGTACATAAGTAAAAGTGCACATACTTAAAACTACTTGGTAAAGTACAATTCCTGAGAAAAACTACTCAATTATAGTAATTTGTGCATTTGTAATTCTATACTTCACACCACTGGATTTGTCTATAAGTGATTTGATTGGACGAGATTCACAGGACTCATTAATCTACTTAGCCAATCACAGCTGATAATAAAAAATAAACATATTATGAACTAGTGCTTGGGTTTTAAAGGAAACAGCTCATTAAAAGTACAAATACAGCACTTAAAAAAAAAAGTACTCAAGTAAAAGTTAGGGATGCACGATGCACATTAGGGATGCACGATATTGGAGAAAAAAAAAAAAAAAAAAAAAAAAAAAAGTCGAACATTCTTTTATTCTGCGATTATATATTGTGATATGAAAACAATTTCACTAGATGTGTTGAATAACAATTTGGAAAGAATTTATAATTTTAAATTGATTGGGATGATTATGTAGAGGTGTGCATATGCATAAAATATAAAAAAACTATCTACAAGCATGGTGACACGGTGGCTCAGTGGTTAGCACTGTTGCCTCATAGCAAGAAGGTCGTTGGTTTGAGTCCCGGCTGGGCCAGTTGGCATTTCTGTGTGGAGTTTGCATGTTCTTCCCGTGTTGGCGTGGGTTTCCTCCGGGTGCTCCGGTTTCCCCCACAGTCCAAAGACATGTGCAGTAGGTGAATTGGGCAAGCTAAATTGTCAACTTCAATATAAATGGATATAAATAGTAAGTAAGTAATTATACACACACACACACACACACACACACACACATTTGGCCTGTCACAATAATCAATATATCGACTTCTCATGCAATACTTTGAGATTACCTAAATTATTTATTTATTAATTACATACATACATACAGTTGAAGTCAGAATTATTAGCCCCCCTGAATTATTTTTCCCCAAATTCTGTTTAATGGAGAGAAAAAAAAAATTTCAACACATTTCTAAACATAATAGTTTTAATAACTCATTTCTAGCAACTGATTTATTTTATCTTTGTCATGATGACAGTAAATAATATTTGACTAGATATTTTTCAAGACACTTCTATACAGCTTAAAGTGACATTTAAAGGCTTAACTAGGTTAATTAGGTAGATTAGGGTAATTAGGCAAGTTATTATATAATGATGGTTTGTTCTGTAGACTATCGGAAAAATATATAGCTTAAAGGGGCTAATAATATTGACCTTAAAATGGGGTTTAAAAAATGAAAAACTGCTTTTATTCTAGCCGAAATAAAACAAATATACAGGGAGTGCAGAATTATTAGGCAAGTTGTATTTTTGAGGATTAATTTTATTATTGAACAACAACCATGTTCTCAATGAACCCAAAAAACTCATTAATATCAAAGCTGAATATTTCTGGAAGTAGTTTTTAGTTTGAGCTATTTTAGGAGGATATCTGTGTGTGCAGGTGTCTATTACTGTGCATAATTATTAGGCAACTTAACAAAAAACAAATATATACCCATTTCAATGATTTATTTTCACCAGTGAAACCAATATAACATCTCAACATTCACAAATATACATTTCTGACATTCAAAAACAAAACTAAAACAAATCAGTGACCAATATAGCCACCTTTCTTTGCAAGGACACTCAAAAGCCTGCCATCCATGGTGAACAGATCAAAACACTGACAGAATCCATCAACATTGCGTGCAGCAGCAACCACAGCCTCCCAGACACTGTTCAGAGAGGTGTACTGTTTTCCCTCCTTGTAAATCTCACATTTGATGATAGACCACAGGTTCTCTATGGGGTTCAGTTCAGGTGAACAAGGAGGCCATGTCATTAGTTTTTTTTTCTTTTAGACCCTTTCTTGCCAGCCACGCTGTGGAGTACTTGGATGCGTGTGATGGAGCATTGTCCTGCATGAAAATCATGTTTTTCTTGAAGGATGCAGACTTCTTCCTGTACCACTGCTTGAAGGTGTCTTCCAGAAACTGGCAGTAGGACTGGGAGTTGAGCTTGACTCCATCCTCAACCCGAAAAGGCCCCACAAGCTCATCTTTGATGATACCAGCCCAAACCAGTACTCCACCTCCACCTTGCTGGCGTCTGAGTCGGACTGGAGCTCTCTGCCCTTTACTGATCCAGCCACGGGCCCATCAAGACTCACTCTCATTTCATCAGTCCATGAAACCTTAGAAAAATCAGTCTTGAGATATTTCTTGGCCCAGTCTTGACGTTTCAGCTTGTGTGTCTTGTTCAGTGGTGGTCGTTTTTCAGCCTTTCTTACTTTGGCCATGTCTCTGAGTATTGCACACCTTGTGCTTTTGGGCACTCCAGTGATGTTGCAGCTCTGAAATATGGCAAAACTGGTGGCAAGTGGCATCTTGGCAGCTGCACGCTTGACTTTTCTCAGTTCATGGGCAGTTTATTTTGCGCCTTGGTTTTTCCACACGCTTCTTGCGACCCTGTTGACTATTTTGAATGAAACGCTTGATTGTTCAATGATCACGCTTCAGAAGCTTGTCAATTTTAAGAGTGCTGCATCTCTCTGCAAGATATCTCACTATTTTTGACTTTTCGGAGCCTGTCAAGTCCTTCTTTTGACCCATTTTGCCAAAGGAAAGGAAGTTGCCTAATAATTATGCACACCTGATATAGGGGGTTGATGTCATTAGACCACACCCCTTCTCATTACAGAGATGCACATCACCTAATATGCTTAATTGGTAGTAGGCTTTCGAGCCTATACAGCTTGGAGTAAGACAACATGCATAAAGAGGATGATGTGGTCAAAATACTCATTTGCCTAATAATTCTGCCCTCCCTATATATACATATAAATACACACACAATTTCACAAATAGCATTAAATCCATTTTACAATGACATTTATATTCTACATTCACCGGTGTTAAAAGTTTAGAATTGGACATTTACCAAATAGGACATTAAATATTATATATATATATATATATATATATATATATATATATATATATATATATATATATATATATATATATATATATATATATATATATATATATATATATATATATATATATATATATATTAGGACATTTACCTTAATTATGGAATCTAAATAACCTTAAGAATAATAAGTATCTTAAAGTGTTTATGGCTATTTGCATTATTATGCTGTTATAGAATCATTATATAATCAGTGGTATAAAATAATTTAAAATGACAATAATATCGCTTATTGCAACATTTTCTGTGAGATTATATCGCTCAACAAAAATCCCTAATTATGACAGGGCTAGCAAACATACATTATATATTTCATTACTTATATGGGTGAAACACACCAAAATAAAAATTCATTAAAAATTTAAACATCATCTACACTCTAAACTGTTATAAATTTATAAACACAAAACAAGATATTCTGAAGAATGTTGTGGAAAAAACAGCCATTAACATCCTTAGTTGTAACAAAAAATACTGCTTCAACATTCTTCGGTTTAACTTTGTGTTAAGAAATAAAAACGCCTATAGAGAAGTTGCGCTCGCACGAACACACAGACGCACGAAGGTGCGCTGCAGAGTATGCACGGATCAGTGTTCATACTCAGAGCTCTTTCCTTTCTTTCTATCTGTCTGCCAGTATAAAGGTGCAGCAGCAGTGATGGGCTTCAGTTACGACCACTACGTCGCATTCCGGGCACAGTCTGGCACGGTTATATTTGGAGCGGCTGCTTGGGCACCTCAGTCTGCTGTCACTGACGCACACAGAGCCCCAGCAGCAGCAGCTGTGCTTTCTAAAAACAAACCAGATCCACCAGCGCTCTTTTGTTCAAACACCACCATCCCAATACCAGCTTATACATCAACAAAACCATTCGTCATAGAAATAGCATATTATAAAATGTATTGAAGTATTTATGGTGCTATTTTTCAGACTCTTAGGTTCATAACCAAAAACATAAATAATAGAAAAACTCACAATGCAATCATACATAGATATTAGAACACCATTTATTCCAATGGTCCATTAGTATTACTTCGTATGTGGGATCATTTAAAACCATTTTAATTGTGTTTTTGTCATATCTTTACCAGAATGAATCAGTCGCAAGTGTTCGTGTTTAAGATGACAGTGGTAATGATCAGGAAACATTTCACACACAAAAACCTCTTGGGTCCATATCCAAAAACAAACATAATTCAAAATATTAAACTTTAATCATAAATAGCTTACATATTACAACAGCATTTATTCCAATCCTTCCTTAGTATTGTGTGGGATTAGTTAAAAACATTATAATTGTGTTTTTTGCCACATCTTTTCCAAAACAAATCAGTCACAAGTGTTCAAGATGATGAATTTAACTTACAAAAACCTCAGCAGGGCCACAGTGAAAGTTTTTGCTATTTCTCTGGAGAATTTTGTAAAAAATGTGATTTATGTGGAATGATTTTGGGAGTATCATAACAAACTTAATATATATGAAATCAAAAATTAATACCTTTTTAACTTTTAAGGTTTACAACGCAAATCCAATTGGATCCACTTTTTTGGTAAACAAAGCAAGTCTCTGATATAATATCTCTCATATAAAGTCTCTCATATGATATATCAGATTAAAAGCTGAAGAAATCAAAATTTGCACACAAGTAAATAAATAGACTCAATGATAGGCTAATAATCTGCGGAAATCGGTGTGCACAGATTCCGTGTGGGCCTACTCATGGGTTTATATAAAAAACATAAACATAATCCAAAAACTCAAAATGCAATCATAAATATGCATACTACAATATTTATTACAATACAGGAGCTGTAGCCTCTCACTTCATATAGGATCATGTAAAACCATTATAAAGGGCACCTATTTTACCCGTTTTTTAAGATTTCATATTAATATTATGGTTCTTCTGAGTGTGCCAGTTTAAGTTCAGTTCAAAACACAATTCAGATTTTTATATTATAATGTGTTAAAAAGTGTCATTTTGGGGGCACGTACTCAGTTCGCTGTTTTAGGGGCGTGTTGCTTCACATGAAAATTAGTTTCGACTTCCCGCCCAACTTAACAAGGGGGCGGAGCCAAGAGCTCCCTATTTGTGTATGGCAACAGACAGGCAGACAGAGAGAAGCAACATGAGTGAGAGAATCAGCATTCAGCCGTACATGTACAACTCGGACACAGACCAAGCAGAGACTACAAAATCATTTGTGTCTTTGTACAGTAGAGTTTTACAGCCAACTGTGTGCTAGTTTAAAGCTCCGGGCTTGTACACCGAGACTAATAACCATAATAACCAAGCACACTGAATTAACTTTGACTGAAGGGCTTCACACACCGAATGCACCGCGACATGGCGCGCACATGACAGTTGAAAGTATTGCACACTTGCGGCACCGGTGTGTGTCACCTGATAGAAACATATGTTTAGAATTCAGAAATGTATGCCGCTGCGTGTCGCCGAGCGGCGCTTCTGGTGTACGACCTGCTTGAGGCTATAACTAAAGGGCGTCATACACCGGATGCGCCGCTTAGCGCCACAACATGGCACACCAGACGCGCACATTCGCATGTTATTTAAAATGAAATTATTCATATAACGCTCTGTGGCGCGGCAGAGGCGACCTAGGCGGCAGAATAGTGAGCGAACCCCCCGGTCCTCACTTTCATCCGCGACACCCACCCCCTCCCTCCCGGCCCTCACTTTCATCCGCGACACCGTAAATGCATGGCGCTGCGCGGCGTTAGTTTGTTATTTCCAATGGAGGGACGCGCACGTGAGGCAACGCGCTCGCACTTTCCAGCTGCACCTAGTTAAGATGACAGGGAGCTTCTGTGACTGCGGGAAATGCAAACCGCTGAAGTTTAAGGAAGACGCAATGATAAGTACACATGTATGCAAACACTGGCGATAACGTAGTGAATGTTGAGCCCAATGAGCCTTACATCTAAAAATAGAGCAAGGGTGTTTCTTGGTGACGTCGCTTTGACTCACACGCTGAAAATGGCGGACGTGAAACAACATACTAAGGATATGGTAATGCGCACCTGTCAATCAATATTGGTGGGCGGGGGGACTGCACTCCTACGTCAAGTTGCGGTCGATCTCAAAACCACTCTAATTGGTCCACCGTTATTATGTTGTTAAATAAAAAAAAAAGGACTGAGTGTGTTTATATCACCCCAATATGACGGTCTATACACTATACCTACACATATGTCTGTCCAAACAGCTTGAAAAGTAGATTTTTCACCATAGGTGCCCTTTAAATGGTGTTTTTGTCACGTCTATACCAAAATGAATCAAGTGTTTAAGATGATTGTGGTAAAATTTAACACACAAAACCTCTTAGGTCCAGATCCAAAATCATAAACATAATCCAAAAACTCAAAATGCAATCATAAATATACATATTACACCATTTATTCCATTGGAAAGCATCACTTCGTGCGGGATCACCATTATAATTGTGTTTTTGTCACATCAGTACCAGAATAAATCAGTCACAAGTGTTCAAGATAGTTGTATTAATTACGACTAAACAGAATTTACCCTCACAAAACTCATGGGTTTATATAAAAAAAAAAAAAACATAAACAATCCAAAAACTCACAATGCAATCATAAATATACATATTACACCATTTATTCCAATGGTAAGCATCACTTTGTGTGTGGGATCACCATTATAATTGTGTTTTTGTCACGTTTGTATCAGAATGGATCAGTCACAAGTGTTCAAGATAGTTGTATTAATTACGAATAAACAGAATTTAACTCTCAAAAACCTCTTGGTTTTATATAAAATAAATAAATAAATAAATAAACATAAGCCAAAAACTCACAATGCAATCATAAATATACATACTATACTACAACATTTATTCCACTACAGGAGCTGTACTTAGTAGCCTCTCACTTCATGTGGGATCATGTAAAACCATTATAAATTGTGTTTGTCACGTCTGTATGACAATGTATGACAAATGAATCATTAACAAGTGTTCAAGACGATTGTGGTAAAATTTAACACACAAAACATCTTAGGTCCACATCCAAAAACATAAACATAATCCAAAAACTCACAATGCAATCATAAATATACATATTACACCAATTATTCCAATAGTAAGCATCACTTCGTGTGTGGGATCACCACTATAATTGTGCTTCTGTCATGTCGTCGTACCAGAATTGATCAGTCGCAAGTGTTCAAGATAGTTGTGTTAATGACGACTAAACAGAATTTAACTCTCAAAAACCTCTTGGTTTTTTTTTTAAAAACAAACATAATCCCAAAAACTCAAAATGCAATCGTAAATATACATACTACAACATTTACTCCAATACAGGAGCTGTACTTAGTAGCCTCTCACTTCATGTGGGATCATGTAAAACCATTATAAATTGTGTTTTTGTCACGTCTGTATGACAATGTATGACCAATGAATCATTAACAAGTGTTCAAGACGATTGTGGTAAAATTTAACACACAAAACATCTTAGGTCCACATCCAAAAACATAAACATAATCCAAAAACTCATAATGAAATCGTATTACAACGCCATTTACAAATAAACACACAAACATTAATGCTTCCAGTAAGCGAGTCGTAATTAGTATTACTTTGTGTGCACTTAAACCCATTATAATTGTGTGTTTTTTGTCAACTGCCGTCTGTAACAGAATGAATATGTTGCGGTAATGATCACTAAACACAGAATTTAACACAAAACTCGCTGTTCGTAGCGTAAACACCATTACAGTGTTTCTAATTAAACCTAAAAGCGTGAGAGAGATCAAACTTTGCTTACCTCCGTGTAACGCGACAGGCAGAAACACTGAAATGGTTATAAATGAGGTGTTGTGTGGCCGGCGAGTCTGTCAAACATCTTCTGTTTCTGACAGTCGAGCAGCCTTCAACACACTCAATTAAATACGCGCTCAGCCTCTTCCTGGCAGTCACGCGGCGGCGCGCGCACAAAAACACACACACGCGCACCAGAGCCGGAAAAGACAACGATTGACATCAACATCACAACATTTGTTAGATTTAAAGAGGATACCATTAGCGAAGATATAAAAATAACACAATGACAAAAAAGCAGGTGATTTACAGTTGCCTTTTAGGTTACTGCAGTTGTTAATAAATGATGACAGTACATAATATTTTACTAGATATTTTCAAGATGCTAGTATTCAACTTAAAGTGATATTTAAAGGCTTGACTAGGGCAATTAGGTTAAAGTTAGGGTAATTAGGCAAGTCACTGTGTAATGATGGTTTGTTCTGTAGACAATCTGAATAAAATATTGCTTAAGATGGCTAAAAATACTGACATTAAAATGGTTTTAAAAAGTTAAAAACTGCTTTTATTCTAGCCGAAATAAAACAAATAAGAAGAAAAAATATTATAGGAAATACTGTGGAAAAACTCCTTGCTCTGCCAAACATAATTTGGGAAATATTTGACAAAGAAATTCACAGGAGGGTTAATAATTTGGACTTTAACTGTATATATTTTGTCAACTTGGAATTATAAGGTTCTATCTGCATTCTGAATGATTTTGAGCTTCAAAGTTTTTGCATTCCATAGCAAACAGTATGTGTGTAACATTTGTTTTTTAAATAAAAGGTCTTAAAATGTAAACAAATTATAAATAAACATCCCATAATGTAAATAAGTTGTCATTTAATAAGAATATGTCAATAACTCAATTTTGACAAAAATGTCAGATACTTATAATTCTAAGGTGACGATATCACTATTTATATTGTTATGTGACTCCCCTATCTAGGGCCAGGGAAACACAACAAAATAACATAAAGGGGAAATCAATTTTTAAAAAGAATTCAATTTAGCCCTGAAAAATAAAATAAAAATTAAAGGCCAATTATTATAATGGAAATTAATTTAACTAAATAATAAAAAAAACTAAAGGGCAGGGCAGCCAACAATCATCACCTTCCTCCTGTCCCAGCACTCCAACAATCACTTACACCAAACGCAATGTCCAAAAAACAAGAAGTACATTTATTTAAAGATTCACAAATAACAAATGACAAAGGTAATGATAAAATACTCAGGAGGAGATAATGCCAAAACAACAAACATAAGATCTAACTGATTAGGAAAGCAACTTTTTAAACGCTCAAAGTAAAATTATAAAGAAATACAGAGATCTTACCTTGCTCCCTCTTTACCATAATCAGGTGAAAGATACACCTAAATAAAAATTAGTTTAATTAAAAATTCAAACCTTATCATTTACTCTCACTCAAGTGATTCTAAACTTTGATGAGCTTCTTTCTTCTGTCAAACACAAAACAAGATATTCTGAAGAATGTTGGGGGGAAAGCAGCAGTTGACCTCTATAGTAGGAACAAAAGTCAATGTCTGTTTTTTATTTTCAATATTCTTCAGCATGTCCTCCTTTGTGTTCAACAGAAGAGATAAACTAGTTTTGAAACAAGTGTAGGGTGAGTAAAATAAGGACAGAACTTTAAAAACTATTTCTTTAATGCAAATAAAAAGTCTACTTTAATGTTTCAAATAACATTTGCCAAAAATAAATTGTGGGCAATGCGGTGGCGCAGTAGGTAGTGCTGTTGCCTCACAGCAAGGTCGCTGATTTGAGCCTCGGCTGGATCAGTTGGCGTTTCAGTGTGGAGTTTGCATGTTCTCCCCACGTTCGCGTGGGTTTCCTCCGGGTGCTCCGGTTTACCCCACAGGTCCAAAGACATGCGGTACAGGTGAACTGGGTAAGCCAAATTGTCCGTAGTGTATGTGTGTGAATGAGAGTGTATGAGTGTTTTGCCGCTTCATTCCGCTGTGGCGACCCCAGATTAATAAAGGGACTAAGCCAAAAAGAAAATGAATGAATGAATGAAAAATAAATTGTGAAAATATGGGATAAATACTGCATAGTCATTTAGTGCAACAGATATACATTCATTCGTTCATTTTCTTTTTGGCTTAGTCCCTTTATTAATCAGGGGTCGGCACAGCGGAATGAACAGCCAACTTATCCAGCATATGTTTTACACAGCGGATGACCTTCCAGCTGGAAACCAGTACTGGGAAACACCCATACACACTCATTCACACACATACACTACGGCCAATTTAGTTTATTCAATTCGAATTTAGTGCATGTGTTTGGACTTGTGGGGGAAACTCGGAGGAAACCGGGAGAACATGCAAACACCACACAAAATGCCAACTCGAACCAGCGACCTTCTTACTGTGAGGCCACAGTAACCACTGAGCCACTGTGTCGCCCCTGTAACAGATATATATATATATATATATATATATATTAGGCATGGGCCGGTATAATATTCTGTCGGTATGATAACCTTGCATAAAAATATCACGGTTCCACGGTATCATGGTATTATGATTACTGTTCTAAAATATATTGTTTTTAATGTCTGTGTAAAAAACTAAAACTTTTTTTACCTTTTGAACACACTTTATTTTATTTTGAGAAACATTTAAAATATTTTTAAAGAGTAAACATGTCAGGTTAAATGAATTATTGACTTCTGCTGTCTTCATTTGTTTCAAAAACAGTTTCAATTTTTTTTACAATTTAAAATGGCATCTTTGGCTATCTTTTCTGCTGAAGATACTGCTGTCCTAAAAAACAAAACAAAAAAAAAGCCAATAAAAAAATCGTGCACATATCTTAGGAACGGTATTGCAGAATTTTTACGGTTTTAAAACCTTGACTTTTCCAAACCGCAGTATACCTTAAACCCATGCCTAATATATATATTTAAAAGTATTCCTGACTGCACAATATTAACATATCAAAATAATATTCAGTTGAAGTCAGAATTATTAGCCCCTCTTTAAATTTTTTTCTCTTTTTTTAAATATTTCCCAAATTATGTTTAACAGATTCAGGAAATTTTCACAGTATGTCTGATAGTTTTTTTTCTTCTGGAGAAAGTCTTATTTGTTTTATTTTGGCTGGAATAAAAGCAGTTTTTAATTTTTTTAAAAGCCATTTTAAGGTCATTATTATTAGCCCCTTTAAGCTAATTTTTTTTTCAATAGTCTACAGAACAAACCATCATTATACAATAACTTGCCTAATTACCCTAGTTAAGCCTTTAAATGTCACTTTAAGCTGTATAGAAGTGTCTTGAAAAATATCTAGTAAAATTTTACTGTCATCATGGCAAAGATAAAATAAATCAGTGATTAGAAATGAGTTATTAAAACTATTATGTTTAGAAATGTGTTGAAGAAATCTTCTCTCCGTTAAACAGAAATTGAGGGAAAAAAATAAACAGGGGGGCGAATAATTCTGACTTCAATTGTATATAATAGGGGCGTCACGGTGGCACAGTGGCTAGCACGATCACCTTACAGCAAGAAGGTCGCTGGTTCAAGCCTCGGCTGGGTCAGTTGCCGTTGCAGTGTGGAGTTTGCATGTTCTCCTTGCGTTCGCGTGGGTTTCCTCCAGGTGCTCTGGTTTCCTCCACAGTCCAAAGACATGTGGTACAGGTGAATTGGGTAGGCTAAAATTGTCCGTAGTGTATGAGTGTGTACGGATGTTTCCCAGTGATGGGTTGCAGCTGGAAAAACATATGCTGGATAAGTTGGCGGTTCATTCCGCTGTGGCAACCCCTGATTAATAAAGGGACTAAGCCGAAAAAAAAATGAATGAATGAATGATATTTTCTTTTACACTTTAACAACATCTACAACAATAAATAATTGTTTATTCTAAATTATAGTAGTCAACATTTGAAGTGGATCATCATCACCTTTCCTCAAAGTTGTCCTAAAACTATTGAATAACGCCTATCCTTGTCAGATTCTTGTCCTACAATTTCGACAAACATTTTTGATTCCCTTCGAATGTTGACTACTGTATTCTTTCTGAAGTTTTGCTTGTATTTTTATTTTGCATTATGTGTTTTAGTGTTTAGCATGAATGATGGCCTTTTAAAATGTATTTTATTACCAAGTGTATTTCTTAGAGATTAAAATAACAATCACACATTCTGTAAAGTAGATTTATTGGTGGAGTTTCTGTAGCCTATAAGCTGTTTAATATTCTCCTCTACAGATAACACTTTGTGAATTTGTGCAAAAGCAGACAGAAAACCCACTAAATACTGCAATGAGCACCTGTTAGATGAAAAGATACACGCACGCACACACACACACACACACACACACACACACACACACACACACACACACACACACACACACACACCACACACACACCACACACACACACACACACACACACACACACACACACACACACACACACACACACACACCTATGGGTGGATGTACCGCAACATGACTTCCCAGCTGTGGATTGAGTCTCTCTGTGCCATATGGCTGTACCGTTTGACAGACTCTGAGATAATGCTCTACTGTAGAGACACCTATAGAAGCAGAGCTGCTGTTCATTAAAGCAGTCCAGTCTACAGATATTACAGACACTCAACAACACTTCATGTCAACACTGAGAGCTGGCATTAGTGTTGGATCTGTAATCTGACTTCTTTCTCAAACACACACACTAACACACATACAAGCAAACACACACACAAACATGCACATGCGTGCACACACACACACAGACAGCACAAACATGCATGCACACAAGCAAACACACACACACACACACGCAGAGAGAGAGAGAGACAAACATGCACACTTAAACACACTAACAAAAACACACAGACACGTGCACACTTACACAAACACACACATACTAACAAACACACAAACAAATATGCACATGCACGCACACACACACACACACTAACAAACACACAGGCACGTGCAAACTAACACACACTGACAAACACAGACACGCACGCACACTAACAAATACACACAGACACATGCATAAGCACACTAACAAACACACACACACACACACACACACACACACACACAAGCAAACATGCACAAGCATGCACACACTAACAAACACACACACGCACTAACAAACAGACACACATAAACATACACACAAACTAACAATCCCACATACACACACACACACACACACACAAACAAACATGCACACGCATGCACACATTAACAAACACACACACAGACACCCACACGCACACATACAGTCTAACAAACACACACACAAACATGTAAACGTATGCACTAAGAAACACCAACACGCATGCATACACACACTCTAACACACACACACACACACCAACAAACATGCACACACTAACAAACACACACACACACTAACAAACACAGACACACAAAAACATACACACAAACTAACAATCCCACATACACACACACACACACACAAACAAACATGCACACGCATGCACACATTAACAAACACACACACAGACACCCACACATAGTCTAACAAACACACACACAAACATGTAAACGTATACACTAAGAAACACCAACACGCATGCATACACACACTCTAACACACACACACACCAACAAACATGCACACACTAACAAACACACACACACACACTAACAAACACACACACACACACACACTAACAAACACAGACACACAAAAACATACACACAAACTAACAATCCCACATCCACACACAAATCTAACAAACACACACACAGACACCCACACGCACACATACAGTCTAACAAACACACACACAAACATGCAAACGTATGCACTAAGAAACACCAACACGCATGCATACACACACTCTAACACACACACACACCAACAAACATGCACACGCATGCACACAATGACAAACACACACATGCATTAACTAACACACACACACACACACACACACACACACACACACACAGACACCCACATGCACACACACACACACACACGCACGCATACACAGTCTAACAAACACACACAAACATGCACACGCACGTACTAAGAAACACAAACACGCATGCACACACACAAACATGCACACGCATGCACACACTGACAAACACACACATGCACTAACACAGACACACACACACACACACAAACTAACAATCCCACATACACACAAACATGCACACACATGCACACATTAACAAACACACACACAGACACCCACATACACACACAAACACATGTACGCATACACAGTCTGACACGCACACACAAACATGCACACGCACGCACTAAAAAACACAAACACGCATGCATACACACACTTTAACAAACACACACACAAACAAAAAAACACATGCACGCACCCACTAGCAAACACACACACACTAACACAAACATGCACACACATAGTCTAACCAACACACACACACACATGCATGCACAGAGTCTAACAAACACACACAGAGGATATTTTATTCTTCTCCAGTATATTCCTGTTGTTTTGCTGTCAGATAGTTGTGTGTGTGTGTGTGTGTGTGTGTGTGTGTAGAGTGTGATGGTGGGCAGAGCAGCTGCTGTTGTGCAGTTGACAGGATGCAGGACAGAAACATTTCAAAACAAGCCCAATTTCACACCAGCGCCACTCGCTTCATTACTCAGCACTGATGCACAGGAGCAGAACTTCAGCGCTCTTCAAATATTTTGGTTTAATAGGTTTCACTAATGGGGCGTCACGTGGCACAGTGGTTAGCACTGTCGCCTCACAGCAAGAAGGTTGCTGGTTCGAGCCTCGGCTGGGTCAGTTGGCATTTCTGTGTGGAGTTTGCATGTTCTCCTTGTGTTGGCGTGGGTTTCCTACGGGTGCTCCGGTTTCCCACACAGTCCAAACACATGCGCTATAGGGGAATTGAATAAGCTAAATTGCCCGTAGGGGATGTGAGAGTGTATGGGTGTTTTCCCAGTACTGGGTTGCAGCTGGAAGGGCATCCGCTGCATAAAACATATGCTAGATTAGTTGGTGGTTCTTTCCGCTGTGGTGACCCCTGATGAATAAAGGGACTAAGCTGAAGGAAAATGAATGAATGTTTTACTAATGTACAGATCCCCTGTTGAAGAGCATCGATTAAGAATCCAAAATGCTCAAATGTGTGTATTCATGTAAATATATTCATCCGACTGTTTGAATTCTTCCATAAACCTATACAGAGAGAATGATTCAGACTCTGTAAAGTGGAGTTGTTTTCCTCCTCAGTCCGTCTGCTGATGTTTTTCATCAGCTGTTGTACTTGACAGAAGAAAAAAAAACAACATAAAAATAAGTTCACTAGATATACTAGTTCACTACTAATACTAGTTTATTAAGAAAATATATCACAATTCTACTAAGGGTGGCGCAGTGGTAAGCATTATTGCCTTACAGCAAGGAGGTCACTGGTTCGAGCCTCGGCTGGGTCAGTTGGCATTTCTGTGTGGAGTTTGCATGTTCTCTCCGTGTTGGCGTGGGTTTCCTCCGGGTGCTCCGGTTTCCCCCACAGACCAAACACATGCGCTATAGGTGAATTGGGTAAGCGTTATTGTCCGTAGCGTATGTGTGTGAATGGAAATGTATGGATGTTTCCAAGTGATGGGTTGCAGCTGGAGGGCATCCGTTGCGTAAAACATGTGCTGGATAAGTTGGCGGTTCATTCCGCTGTGGTGACCCCTGATTAATAAAGGGACTAAGCCGAAAAGAAAATGAATGAATGAATTTACAAACAAGGGGGTGCCATGGTAGCTCAGTGGTTAGCACTGTCGCCTCACAGCAAGAAGGTCGCTGGTTCGAGCCTCGGCTGGGTCAGTTGGCATTTCTTTGTGCAGTTTGCATGTTCTCCCCGTGTTGGTGTGGGTTTCCTCCGGGTGCTCCGGTTTTCCCCAGTCCAAACACATGCGCTATAGGTGAATTGGGTAAGCTAAATTGGCCATAGTGTATGAGTGAGTGTGTGAATGTGAGAGTGTATGGGTGTTTCCCAGTACTGAGTTGCAGCTGGAAGGGCATCCACTGCATGAAACATATGCTGGATAAGTTGGCGGTTCATTCTGCTGTGGCGATTCTGATAAAGGGACTAAGCTGAATGAATGAATGAATGTCCCAAAAAAAGCCAAAAGAATTGTTTCAGCTCATTTTTAGGATGCAGTTTGAATAAGCAGAGAAACGTTTTTTATTTGAGTGTGCAGTAAAAAAATTTAGGATTCCACACAATTCCTTCATGTTCTCCGAACACAAATCGATTAGGTTAACTTAAATGTTCACAAATCTAAGTAGATTGAACATAAAACAATTAAGTTGTCCCAAAAAACCTCAATAATTGTGTTCAAATAAGTAGTTTAAACAAGCAGAAAAAAAGTGTTATTTTTTTGTATCACATTTCTCTTTTATTGCAATTTGAGTTTTTTGCGTCACATTTCTTTTTTATTGCAAAAGGGCTTTATATTTTTCAAATATATCTATATATTTTTATACAACAGTTCTGTCTGGTTCTCAAATCTGATTGGCTGATAGCCATGAGATATTAAAGCAATATCAGCACTCGTACAGCCTCTTCACCCTTGTGTATTACTCCACCCACACGAGTGGCCAGCAGAGGACTACAGTTTGAGAAATATTGCAGCTGTTGGACAACATAATGTACTTTTGAGGCTTTTTAGTCAAGGATGTGGTTGTTTAGATTGCAACTATGCAGTTTATTTATAAGGATAGAGCCTATTTTAAATACTAATTTTAGAGATTCAGCGGATTGGCAGCCATCAGCCTGTCATACTGAGCAGAGCAAAGATGGTTGACGTTGTCCATCCACAAGATGGCGACAGAGACTGCATAATAAGCCCTTAGAGGAGAAAAACAGCATTTTTTAAGTGTACGTTTCAAACTACAGCTGCAAAAAAATCATTATAAAACAGGTAAGTGACACTCTAAAGGCTTATATATACTTATGCGTCAAGCGCACGCGTATGCTACGGCGCAGCATAGCCCTTGCCATGGCCGTCGGCGACGTTGACGCACACCTCTCAAAAAATGTAACCAAGCTCTGTGATTGGTCGGCTTGGTAGCGCTGACGAGTGTGGGCGGAGGTGAGAGCCGAGCGAGCCCGATGCAGTGAGTGTGCAGTCCCGTGAAGGAGCTCCAGATGGAGACTGTTGTTTTGTGTTTACCTTACGATCAAAATTGTTGCACGTCCGCCGGTTCCAGGCTCAAAATGAGCGAGTTTGAGCCACTTGTACATTAAGGTAGCGTTCAGAAAAAACAAAACACCAGCGAAGAAACTCGACACAAAGGAACATAAACACCTACTGCCAGCTAGCGTTTTGGAAGTGTTATTGCAGAGAAACAAAAACAGCGCACAAACGTATAAATGCACAACTACGTGCAAGGCTTGCGCCGTGGGTCACGCCGATCACTTGACGCAGAAGTATAAACCAGGCTTAAGTAGATCTCTCTCTTTTATATTTTGTATTGCTGTATTTATACCATACAAATCTAGTAGTGTTTGCTTGGCTTTGGATTTCGGGGTTAATTATTGTGATCTCCTGATTGCAACAGAGAAATACTGGGAAATCTCTATAGACTGATGGCATTTCATGCCGTTCAGCCTTATAATCTTAAAATGTGAGCAAAATCACCTGTTTTGTCATCATTTTAGACATTAAACAAGAGAATCATTCTAATACTAGCTCTAAAGTGACGTTTGTGAAGTAGCAGCGGTTTCTGCTGTTCAGCTGCAGATGTGTATGAATGGCGGAAGAAAGTAGTTCCTCTTCCAAAAGTGTTTTTGAGACTCTCCGGGTTTGATTTTCTTTTTTATATACACGATTCTGCCGTTGAACTGTTGTATAAATGCAATATCACACTCGTAGCAGTGCGATATGGCTGGTTATCGTCACTTGTGGGACATTAAGGCACTCGTTCTGCAGCCCCGAGCCAACGCACGCCTCCCACCAGTGCTGATATACTGTACAGCAGGGCTATTCAATTAGTTTGTCATGGGGGCCGGTTCATGAAAAGCATCCCAAACGAAGGGCCGGAGAGATATGACTTGCTATATGAGTGATAACCCAACAGCAATATAAGAGCCCATATGTTGTATTTTTGCTCCTTAAGACACTCATGTTGGCTTTTTCTGCATTCAAATGTTAATATATTGTATTTTGAAACTACATAACATCACTGCATTGTACAATAGACAATTTTTTTTTTTTTTACAAACTTTCAAATGTTGTATTTCAGAGCACAACAAAAGCAGTGTATTGCTGAAGTAGGCTTCTTCTACATTCAGACACATTCATATGTTATGTGTTGAACTGCATAACAATTAGGGATGCAACAATTATAGATTTTGGTTGTACGATTATATAGTCTGAAGAATAATCATGGTTGACGGTTATCAGGTCTAATGTAAATTCAAGCTTTATATTAGGTGAGCTATTTAGATGACCTGTTGTTGCCATCTGCGTTCATGCATACATAATCATCTTAATATTAATTTGTCTAACATATCTTTTGTTTACACTGCACTGAAAGGCACGCACAACTCTCACCGTGAGATGTTTTCTACTGCGTGTGCCTGCAAAGACGCAAGCGCGTTGCTCCGCTTGTGCGCGCATATTGTCATATATTCTTACATTAGAAACAACAAACTTGCAAGCGGAAAAGATGTGATATGGGAACGGCCGCTGCGTTAATCCGGTGTGCGTGCGTATCAGCCTCAGTGTACATACTTGGAACTTTAAACTAGGGCACAGTTGGCAACTTGGCATAACTTAGTTTAACTGCAGCAGTTTCGTTTTGTTCCGTGCAACAGAAATGCGGCTTAGAGAAGCCTTTATGATTAATTGTGACAAATTAAAGGGCAGTTAATAATGAAATCGGCTAATCGTTGCATCTCTATTGACTAAATCAGTGCATAGTACAAAAGGCCTTTTCTACAAACATATCCAAATATTTTTGGCTGCCCGCGCTACTCCCTGAATGTCAGGTGACTCACGCTCGGCGCAGCTTGCAGCTCATGCTGTATTGAACAGGCGCACCTCACTTCATAACTATAGCGGCCGTTTTTCGACTGAACTAAATTTATTTTTGATGTCTTGGTCACACTATTTGGAGGGCCGGAACAAATTGCCTCGGGGGCCGGGTTCGGCCCGCAGGCCGCCAATTGAATAGCCCTGCTGTACAGCCATATTGCACCGCTACTCATATATTGCTCATTTACATGTTAAAAAGCATTACACTGAAAAAAGATTCATTGGATTTACTCAATTTTTGAAGGTAGGTGGTTGCAAACCATTGATATGAGCTGAATTTAAACAAATAAATAAAATGTAGTAATGTTCAACTTAATTTGTTTGTTTACATTCAGTTTATTTAAATAGCTTGCAACCACTTACCTTAAAAAATTGAGTAAATCTGATGACTTTTTTTTTTCTTCAGTGTATTAGCCTGGCCTATACAGTATGAACAAAATTATACAAAAAAGTAACTTAACACACATTATTTTCTTTTAAAATAACTAAAAACCACATTTAGTTACTTTTTAAAAAAAAATTAAGCAACACAAAACCTCAATATATTACTTTCCCAAACACGCGTCAACCAAAAAGAATTCCGATTTCTCAGTTCATGACCCCTTGAAAGCAAAGGTGTACCTAATAAAGTGTCCAGTGCACATTCTACTCTCTAGTACCAGCTATTATATTACATAAACAGAGTCGTTTTAATAAGTCGCCCGTATTAGCTGCTCAAGAATCTCTGTCTGGTCTCCAGAGGATGAGATGTCCTGACGTGCACCTGCTCATACACTTGTTCATAATGTCCCAGTACGTCTGGCTACAGTACGAGCTCTGTCAATGCCGAAGCACATCAAAGCATTCCAGCTTACTTCATCTGAAAGACACACAGTCGTGTATGCAAATCGAAGACCTCCAGCACTCAACATGACACTTTCTCTTGCGTCATCAGCGATTTAGACAAGTCCAAGCCTCTGAATACACTGATATTAATACACTTACATACACACACACACCTGTCTCCCTCAATAAATCGCTCATCATCAGTTACAGAGAGTTTTTTTACGGTAAACATTCATAGGCAGAATTACACACCTGCTTTTGTCAGTGTGTGATTGATCGGTCGAGGTCAAAGGAGTTCGGGAAATGAAACATTAACAGGAAACGGGCTTTCAGCAGGTTGATCGTGAATACAATTAATAGCCGTGATGATCAATCTGGAGTTATTTCGGTCTCTGAAGGCTTGTAAGCACAGCAGAAATGTTGATTTTGAGTATGTTTACATGGACACTAATAATCCGATTTTAATATGATTAAGACAATACTCTGATTAAGAGTCGACCATCACCTTTATTTATTTCTATAGCGCTTTTACAATGTAGATTGTGTCAAGGCAGCTTCACATAGAAGATTATAGTAAATTAAACATGTAAACAGCGAGTTTTGATTAATTTAATCTGATTAAGGTCATAATCAGACTAAACAGAAATCGGATAAAGACATGTGGAGTATGCTGATTTTAGTGGCATTATTGAAGTGCAGTACAGAGATGTAAACACCGCAAACTATTAGTGACTTCATGGACATCAGTAATCAAACATTTTGCCTTAATCTGAATAAGACAATAACATGATGAAGGTGTTTACATGAGTTGCTTTTTGAATGTTCCTTTCGTGATCTCGTTTTACATGTTAAAGCACATAATTTGATTAACGTCATAGTGTCACCGCGCTATCCACATTTCCTCTGGAGTTTCATGTAATTTAGGGTGTTCATTTTTAATTTGTCAACTTTGACTGCTGTTTGGCACTTTCACTTTTATTCAGGAACATTTCATGCATGCCCCCGTGACAAATGAGATATTGAATGAGAGTATGAACTGTTGGAAGAGTGTTGTTTTAATGGAGTTTGATATCGCACACCGTATGGGAGGAAAAAAAACGCTGCACTTCACGGTGTGTGTCTGTGGTGCTTTACTGACTCGGTAGATGCAGAGAATAGTGTCAAACAGCCGTCTGTGAATAGATTATCCTGTCACAAAATGTGGCAAAAATCCTACACAACATTGAGTATGTTTACATGGACACCAATAATCCGATTTCAATACGATTAAGACAATTCTCTGATTTAGAGTAGACCATGTAGACAGCAATTTTTGATTAATCTGATTAAGGTTATAATCAGACTAAACCGTAATCGGATTAAGACATGTGGAATATGCTGATTTAGTGGCATTATTGAAGTGCAGTACAGACATGTAAACACTGCAATCAAATTAACAGTGACTATGTTTACATGGACATCAGTAATCAAAATATTTGCCTTAGTCTGAATAGGACAATAACATGATTAAGGTGTTTACATGAGTTGCTTACTGAATGTTCCTTTCATGATTCCGTTTTACATGTTAAAGCACATAATTCGATTAACATCATTGCATCATCGCGCTATCCACATGTTCTCTATTGTGTTTCCTGTAATTTCAGTTGTTTCATTTTTAATTTGTCGACTTTAACTGCAGTTTAACACTTTCACTTTCATTCAGGAACATTTCATGCATGCCCCTGTGACAAACGAGATATTGGATGAGAGTATGAACTGCTGGAAGAGTGTTGTTTTAATGGAGTTTGATATCGCATGCCAAATGGGAGAAAAAACCTCCGCACTTCATGGTGTGTGTGTCTGTGGTCCTTCACTGACTCAGTAGGTGCAGAGAATAGTGTCAAACAGCAGTCTGTGTATAGACCATCCTGTCGCAAAATGTGGCAAAAATCCTACACAACATTGAGTACGTTTACATGGACACCAATAATCCGATTTCAATACGATTAAGACAATTCTTTGATTTAGAGTAGACCATGTAGACAGCCATTTTTGATTAATCTGATTAAGGTCATAATCAAACTAAACCGAAATCCGATTAAGACATGTGGAGTATGCTGATTTAGTGGCATTATTGAAGTGCAGTACAGGCATGTAAACACTGCAATCAAATTAACAGTGACTATGTTTACATATTACTCCGCACTTCATGGTGTGTGTCTGTGGTCCTTTACTGACTCGGTAGGTGCAGAGAATAGTGTCAAACAGCCGTCTGTGTATAGATTATCCTCCCACAAAATGCAGTGCAAGTCCTACACGATGGTAATAGTTTATCGATTAACATGCAAACTCTACACAGAAATGACAACTGACCCAGCCGAGGCTCGAACCAGTGGCTTTCTTGCTGTGAGGCCATCGTGCTACCCACTGTGCCACCCCTTTCTGGTGTTTTTTATTATAATATTATTTTTATTATTAATGTTTTTATTGTTATTGAACTACTGGGTCAGTTGGCATTTCTGTGTGGAGTTTGCATGTTCCGTGTTGGCGTGGGTTTCCTCCGGGTGCTCCAGTTTCCCCCACAGTCCAAAGACATTCGCTATAGGTGAATTGGAGAAACTAAGCTCCATTTTTAACAGCATATAAAAATTCAGATTTGTTAAATTACAATTGTCAATAATTCAAATTAACCCAATTCAAATTCAGATTGTTTTGGCATATTATTAGCTCCATCAGTGCTTAATTTGTGAATTGCGAGGTCCTGGAACAGATCAGGGTAACGGATCCGGCATGTTACCCGAGGATGGAGAGGTGTCGCGCACAAAAGTGGAGAGCGGGAGGGGGTGTTGGATGGCGAAGGGGTGTCGCAGACGAAGGACGAAAGTGAAGAGCGGGGTGGTCGGTAAAATCAGGTGCCGGATCAGATTTCAGAGGTGCCGGATCCGGCGTGTTCCGACACAAATTAAGTTCTGACCTCCATATAAAAAGACATTTTTTTTGGAAAGTACCTAATATATCCAGTAAATCCAAAGTAATATACAGTTGATCTTTGGACCTCTGTACCAACACCAGCTCAATTATCAAGCTTGAAAGTAATGCAAGAGTATTTCCGGAAGTGAAGGACGTCTGAATGCTTGTCAGTAAGAGGCAGCAGCTGAGAAGGCATGACGCCAGTGGCTTTAATTACATTATATAACATGTGTACGAAGCTTTTAGAGACTCATTTAATACTCATAAAGGTTATAACTGAAGTTGCAGTGATGCGTTCGCTTTTACGCACAATTCACAACACGCAATCTCCATTAGCAGGTAATCAGGACAATGACTTTGTTGTAGCCTGTCATAAATAACAATGCTAAAAGTTACGACTGAAAGAAAACCTTATATAATCTCTCCAATACCTCTATCCACACACACACCAAAAAAAAAAAGATTCTCTTCTCACTGTATCCATGGAGACAGTCAGTTCAGCATGGCTCTTACAGGACAAAAATAGCAGAGGGAATAATTATCGAACAAACACACTTGAATTCATGTGTGGTGACACTCAGACTCACAGCCCAGCCTATTAATCTGAACTCAATCTGCTCAGCTGTTGGATTTGGCTCCGGATGAAGGCGAAACAATGCGGAGAGTCGCTGACAATGAGCAAAAATGCTGGAACTACACAGACAGCCTCAAAACAATCACCGAAAAAAGAGAAACTAAACCCTCGGTCGTTAATATCAGAGAGATTTTAATCACATGAAAACAACAGAAACAAAAAGGAATTATTTTAGTGACAAAACCATACTCTATAACTGCTCCTTTTCCCCGAGGCGATGATTGTAGACCGAACAGAAGGAGGTATAATTGTACAACGAGGGTTACAGTAGGACACAACCACGGCCTTTCTCCCAGCACTTAAATGATCATCATCATCAGGTAAGAAATTAACAGCTCGCGCATTAGATTACATGTCAGTATTCATTACAAAAATAAGATATACGCAGCGGCAGGCAGCCAGCAGCTTCACTTTGGGCTAAAGAGAGAGAGAGAGAAACAGATAGAGCGCAAAAAAAGATCAGATCTTCCATCCATGAGCACACCTGCAACATGAACCTTCAGCTTGAAAGTGCACCCATATTAGGGCGGGGCTTGTTACAAACCCTGCCCATTTACACAAGGGGCAGGCAAAGTGTTCTAAACTCCGCCCACCCATACAAGAGGCAGAGCTAATATTCTAAACTTCAGCCTCGTATACAAGAGGTGTGGTTTATGTTATAAACTCCGCCCTCTCATAGAAGAGGCGGAGCTTGTGTTCTAAACTCTGCCCTCCTATACAAGTGGGGTTTATGCTCTAAGCTCTGCGCTCCTATACAAGAGGTGTGGTTTATGTTATAAACTCCGCCCTTTCATACAAGAGGCGGAGCTGGTGTTCTAAACTCTGCCCTCCTATACAAGAGGTGTGGTTTATGTTATAAACTACGCCCTTTCATACAAGAGGCGGAGCTTGTATTCTAAACTCTGCCCTC
Organism: Danio kyathit; assembly: GCA_903798195.1. Taxonomy (NCBI): domain Eukaryota; kingdom Metazoa; phylum Chordata; class Actinopteri; order Cypriniformes; family Danionidae; genus Danio; species Danio kyathit. The sequence goes on along the minus strand of LR812537.1, from coordinate 52,403,445 downwards.
CTATACAAGTGGGGTTTATGCTCTAAGCTCTGCGCTCCTATACAAGAGGTGTGGTTTTAGTTATAAACTCCGCCCTTTCATACAAGAGGAGGAGCTTGTGTTCTAAACTCTGCCCTCCTATACAAGAGGTGTGGTTTGTTATAAACTCTGCCCTTTCATACAATAGGCTGAGCTTATATTTTAAACTCCGCCTTCCAATTAAAGACGTGTGGATTGTTCTAAACCCCGCCCTTCCATACATGAGCCAGAGCTTGTATTCTACACTCCACCCTCCTATAAAAGAGGTGTGGTTTGTTTTAAACCCTGCTATTCCACACAAGGAGCAGAGCTTGTTTTCTAAACTCCACCCTCCTATAAAAGAGGTGTGGTTTGTTGTAAGCCCGCCGTCTCATACTAGAGGCGGAGCTAGTATTTTAAACGCTGCCCTCCTATAAACGAGGTGTGGTTTAGGTTCTAAACCTCGACCTCCCAAACAAGAGGCAGAGCTTGCATTCTAAACTCCGCCCTCCTATACAAGTGGTGTGGTTTATGTTCTAAATCCCACCCTCCCATACAAGAGGCAGAGCTTGTATTTTAAACCCGGCCTTCCTACACAAAGGGTGTGGTTTATGTTCTAAACCCCGCCCTCCCTATACAAGAGGCAGAGCTTGTATTCTAAACTCCGCCCTCCTATACAAAGGGTGTGGTTTGTGATCTAAACCCCACCCTCCCATACAAGATGCAGAGCTTGCATTCTAAACTCAGCCCTCCAATATAAAGGATGTGGCTTACATTCTAAAACCCTGCCCTCCAATATAAGAGGTGTGGCCTGTGTTCTAAACCCCGCCCAGATCCAGTGGGATGTTAAGTAGAGAGCGAGTGCGTGTGAGTGCAGGAGTGTTAATAGATAAGTGCAGTAAGAAGAGTGCTAGTTTACAGGAATGAGTGTGGCTGTAGTCGCGGAGGTCGTTGCTCTACTGTTGGGGGTAATAGGGCTGTTGTTGGGGTGGTTGTTGAGGGTAGGGGTAGGGTTGCTGTGTTGCAGGGGCTCCAGGGTATCCAGCCTGGCCCTGGGCTTGATAGGGCATGTAGGGCATATTATACTGCCCATATGCATAAGGATTATAGGCCACTGGCATCTGGTAATACCTAAAAGAGAGGAGAAAAAGAAGAATTATACAAAAGTCATGCTTCTGTAAAATGCAGAGTGTTTTAAAACATAGTGAGCTTTCTGCTGTTTAAAAAAGTTTTATTAAGTAGTAATTATTAGGTAATAAAGGCCCAATACCAATTCTATTTTGTACCCCTTCCCCTTGGCCCTTGAAACAGAGTGTGAAGGGGAAGGGCTTAAAAATTTATCCCTAAGAAATGGGACAGCACTACAACACCTGCACACGTCATCATATGTCACCGATCTCTTGCTTCATATGAGATCAGACGATCGAGACTGCTGTAGTTATTTCTGTTGCGTTATTTTTTGGTATTTATCTTCAGGAAATCACCAAAGGCTACGATATCATGTTATCATAATGATCTAATATAGCAATAAGATCGTAACTGTACTGTGCATTTACACAGTGGCCATATTCATCACGTAAACACACGAAAAACAACAATAAACTTTACAGCACACTGTAAAAAGGTCATTCCCAACCAATAGACTTATCTGACAAGGTATTCCAGTGTCATCGAGTGTCAGAATGTTGTCGGACTGCTATACAGGAGTTGTTATTATGGATTATAGATTGCGAAATTTAGCAGTTTTTATTTTAGCGTTTTTTTAAAGCATGATGGTAAAACACAAACGCCGTTATGAATATACTAAAACATGTGCTTGTTTGTTGTAAAAATTTGAAATAATGACTTAAAATACTAATTTGTGCATCTCTTTATCTCCGTGTGCAGCCATGCAGCTGTGCTGAAAAAATCTTCGTTTCAAGGGATATCTAGCCCTTCCCCTTAGTCCTACGCCTTCAAGGTAAAGAGAATTGGGACACCCCTACCTCTTCATGTAAATGCGCAAAACGAGGGGTAGGGGTAAGGGAAAGGGCTAAGGGGTAGAATTGGGATTGAGCCCAAGTCTTGGGTGGTCATATAATGTCTCTGTTAAGTTTAGAAGTACTTCAGGGATCATTTATGCATATGAGCTTGTGTGCGTCTCTTTAAAACAGTAATTTTAAAACAGATGAATAAAAATAATTTAGCTTAAAAAAAAAAGTATGAACTTAAATAAATTTGGGTGCTTTTACTTAATATAATTCAAGAGAAGTAGTATTTTTTCCAATTTTTACCCAAATTAATATGGTAATTGAAAGAATTTCTATATACGAATTCAAAGTTAGCTAATAATAACAGCATTTAAACTCAATTTCATGTTTCTAATCATGCCAATATTTAGAAAAAAAAAACATTTGCATGTGAGAACGATATCATATCTTTTAATATACACAAATGAATGGACATTTTTTAAACCCATTTCTTAAATTTTGTGGCATATTTAAGAATTCATGTAATTTTCACATGCAGGAGCCCAATAATTAGTGTGTGCATGAGAGGATGGTGGGGCTCTGCTTCTGTTTTCAAATTAAACGACCACAACTGTAGTAAAGTAGAAAAGCATATTGGTATACAACCTTTGGTTTTGCCTCAAAAAGGTTATTTCAACAATTTGCATAACCTGCATAACCCTGGAAGTGTGCATTTGACATGTAAGCAGACCGTTCACTATAGTTTGAAGCATAGTCTGTAACAGACATCCAGTTGAAATCAAAATGATTAACCCTCTTCCAAATTATGTTTAACAGAGCAATGAATTTTTCCACAGTGTTTCCTATAATATTTTTTCTTCTGGAGAAAGTCTTATTTGTTATTTCGGCTAGAATAAAAAGCAGTTTTTTTAAAACCATTTTATGGTCATTATTATTGGCTCTCTTAAGCAATATTTTCTTTCAATTGTCTATAGAACAAACCATTGTTATACAATAACTTGCCTAATTACCCTAACCTGCCTAATTAACCTAGTTAAACCTTTAAATGTCACTTTAAGCTGAAAACTAGTGTCTTTTAAAAATATCTAGTCAAATATTATTTACCGTCATCATGGCAAAGATGAAAGAAATCTGTTATTGGTAATTAAAACTATTATGTTTAGAAATGTGTTGAAAAAAATTCTCTTTCTTTTAAATAGAAATTGGGGAAAATATTCAAAGGGGCTAATAAATCAGGAGGGCTAATAATTCTGACTTCAACTTTACCCAACACTGAGGACACATGCACTCATGAGTGTCTTTATTTACCCTGGGTAGCCTTGATAACTGGGGTATGGTGGCCCTTGAGCCTGTGAGGGTCCAGTGGGTGCAACAGGTGGAGGATTAGAGCTGCCGGGAGCCATTGGGGCGCTGACTGGAGCGGCAGCAGTGGCCGCCTGAGGAGTAATGCTGGGGGGTGGGGGTCTCGCCGGTGGCTGGGGCTTAGCCTGAGGCTGCTGCTGTGACTGGAAAACAGATATACATCAGACTATTGCATGCGATCAAGTGTTATATTTGTCATCAGTGCGTGTGAACTCACAAACAAAGTCCTGGGCGCAGGGGTCGGGCCTCCTGCAGGGGCAGGGGTGTTGGACTGGTATGACGGGACGCTGAATGAAGGAGCGCTCGGCTCTCGAGCAATACTCTGCTGCAGCTCTCTGTAAAACGAGACTATCGTTAGCCAATCATTTGCCTTGTAAGAAATGAGGATTTTGAAACCATTATGATTTGTTATTATGTGCACACTAGCAGTGTATAATATTTTTGCATAATATTTAATATTACCTGAGTGTGTATTTGTGCCGGTATAATAATAATAATAATACATTTGATTTATAAAGCACTTTTACATTAAGTAAAATCTCAAAGGGTTAACTTCTGTCATGGATAAACAAATATGACAGTAAATTCACCAGTAGATGGCGACAAATTCAATTCAATTCATGTTTATTTCTATAGCACTTTTACAATGTAGATTTTGTCAAAGCAGCTTAACATAGAAGTTCTAGTAAATTGAACCTGTCAGTTCAGTTTTCAGAGTTGAAGTTCAGTTTAGTTCAGTTCAGTGAGGTTTAGTTTTCATTGCTGAAAGTCCAAACACTGAAGAACAAATCTATCGATGTACAGCTATACAAGTCCCAAACCAAGCAAGCCATTGGAGAAGGAAAAAAAAAAAAAAAAAACTTCACCAATTAACGAAGTGAAGGGAAAAAAAATCCCTGGAAATCCCTTTGGATTTAATGAGTGATTCACTGATTCAACTGATTCATTAAGAAATGAAGCAAATGGTTGGTTATAGACAGTTGGTTCAGTCCAAACAAGATATATTGCCCTTCAAAGGGCACTTCGAAGTGAAAAAAATCATGGCTGCCATGTTGAAGTGTCATTCCAAACCAAAGTGATCAAATCTAGCCACTTCGAAGGGCCCCTTTGGAATGAGTTTGAAAAATGCAACTGATGCGAGACTTCTGGAAATTATTCTTGGATAATCTCATCCCTATCTCTAATCCCTTCAGAGGGACCTCCGAAGGGATTAGGGCATAGGGATGACCCCTTCACATTGAAATCCACCTCGAATTAATGAATTATAAATGAATCACTGAATCGCTGACTCATGATTCATATAAAAAAACGAAAGTTCCTACTTTGTTCAAAACTATTTTAATAGTAAAACAAGTAAAGAGACAATATTATATTGAAAACGTAATTTACTCATTAAACTTGTTTGTTAAACCATGGATCTCAAACTCATTTCCTGGAGGGCCGCAGCTCTGCACAGTTTTGCTTCAACCCTAATCAAACACAGCTGATCCAACTAATCAAGATGTTCAAGACTACTAGAGACTATTAAGCAGGTGTGAGCTGGAGGTGGTTGGAGCTAAACTATGCAGAGCTGCGGCCCTCCAGGAATTGAGCTTGAGACCACGGTGTTAAAATGTTGTATAAATTTGTGTGTATAAAATATGCTTATCTTCTGAAAAAAGCTGCACTTGTTTCTGCAATATATCTTAACTATATCATATTATTCATTCATTTTCTTTTTAGCTTAGTCCCTTTATTAATCAGGGGTCGCCAAAGCAGAATGAACCATCAACTTATCCAGCATATGTTTTACGCAGCGGATGGATTTTACGCACCCGGAAGAAACCCACGTGAACGCGGGGAGAACATACAAACTCCACACAGAAACTCCAACTGACCCAGCCGAGGCTCGAACCAGTGACCTTCTTGCTGTGAGGCGAGAGTGCTACCCACTGCGCCACCGCATCGCCCCTATATCATATTATATCCTTTAAATATAAAAATGTAACCCCAAAAATTATAGATTTTTTGCTTCCATAACTTGAATTATATGCTCAGCCTAAGATTATATAAATCCTATATGCTTAAAGGCTTCATCACACAGTCAATGATGTGTTTTTGTTTATTTGAGTGACATTCTCAACACTGTCAGCTCAAACATGGCTAAAACCCCAATTATGATAGACAATAAATATTGCACACCCCTAGTGCACTCTACTGAAGCAGTACATACTTGAGCAGTTCATCTCTCTCCGTTTTGCGAGCGAAGACAATGTCGCTGCACTTATTTTGAAATTTCAGCAGGATTTCTGTCAGATCATTGTAGAACTGAAAGAAGAAGAAGAGAAGTGAGAATAAGACAGCTTTATGGATGACACGTGTGCAGAACTATTATTAGTGGATGTGCTGGTTACTTTAGTGCCCTCTTTGATATTGGAGCTGATCTCGATGTAGCTGTCGTGGGCGGAGGCCAGTTTCTTCAACACCTCCTCTCTGGTATTAGCCTCAGAGTTGGACTGCTTCAGTGCTGAAAACTCCTGGTGAGAAACCTGAGAGGAGAAGGAAAACATGACAGATTCATTTGGGGAGTTTTTATGATACCGGTGCCAAACTGATACTTTTAAAATGGTACAGATGCCTAAACAGAGCTGAACCGACACTTTTTAACCCGCAAAACACAAATCAGAAAAATGATTTAAATTCTACAATATCTTTCAAGTTAACAGCAGATGGCGCTCTAGACTAGGTTAACAGCAGACAATCATTTAGGCTAGTTTTTTTAACAGCGGACGGCACTCTAAGCTAGCTTTTAAACAGTGCAAAGTGCTCCAGGCTATTTTTTAAACAATGGACGGCGCTCTAGGCTAGTTTTTAGACAAAAGATGGTGCTCTAGGCTAGTTTTTTTACCAGCTGACAGCGCTCTAGGCTAGTTTTTAAACAGTGGACATTGCTCTGGGCTAATTTATTTATTTTTTTTAATAATAATTTTTTTGAGGGGTTTTCACCTTTATTAGATAGGACAGAAGAGAGTATTGACAGAAAAGCATGGGGAGCAGATAGAGGGAAAGGATCGGCATAGGACCGCGAGGCGGAATCGAACTCGGGTCGCCGTGAGCACTGGAGTGCATGTGTCGACGTACTAACCACTACACCACTGGGGCCGACCTGGGCTAATTTTTTAACAGGAGATGACGCTCTAGGCTAATTTTTTAACAGCAGGAGGTGCTCTAGGCTAGATTTTTTTTAATAACGGATGACACTCTAGGCTAGTTTTTAACAGCGGACGGCACTCTAAGCTAGTTTTTAAACAGTGCAAAGTGCTCCAGGCTATTTTTTAAACAGTGGACGGCGCTCTAGGCTAGTTTTTAAACAAAAGATGGTGCTCTAGGCTAGTTTTTTAACACCGGAGAGCACTCTAGGCTAGTATTTTTTACCAGCTGACAGCGCTCTAGGCTAGTTTTTAAACAGTGGATGGTGCTCTGGGCTAATTTATTTATTTATTTTTAATAATAATTTTTTTGGGGTTTTTCACCTTTATTAGATAGGACAGAAGAGAGTATTGACAGGAAAGCATGGGGAGCAGATAGAGGGAAAGGATCAGCATAGGACCGCGAGGCGGAATCGAACTCGGGTCGCCGTGAGCACTGGAGTGCATGTGTCGACGTACTAACCACTACACCACTGGGGCCGACCTGGGCTAATTTTTTAACAGGAGACGACGCTCTATGCTAATTTTTTAACAGCAGGAGGTGCTCTAGGCTAGATTTTTTTTAATAACGGACGACACTAGGCTAGTTTTTAACAGAAAATGGCACTCTAGGCTAGTTTTTAACAGCAGATGGCGCTCTAGGCTAGTTTTTTTTAATAGCAGATGGCGCTCTAGGCTAGTTTTTAAACAGCGGACGGGGCTCTAGGCAAGTTTTTTTTTTTTTTTTTTTTTTAATAGCGGACGACGCTCTAGGCTAGTTTTTAACAGCGAACGGAGCTCTAAGCTAGTTTTTAAACAGCGGATGGCGCTCTAGACTAGTTTTTAAACAAAAGATGGCTAGCTCAAAAGAACTAGCTCTAGGCTAGTTTTTTAATAGCAGATGGCGCTCTAGGCTAGTTTTTAACAGCGGACGGTGCTCTAAGCTAGTTTTTAAACAGCGGATGGCGCTCCAGACTAGTTTTTAAACAAAAGATGGCTAGCTCAAAAGAACTAGCTCTAGGCTAGTTTTTAAAAAGGGGACGACGCTCTAGGCTAGTTGTAAAACAGCAGGCGGCGCTCAAGGCTAGTTTTTTTTAATAGTAGATGGTGCTCTAGGCTAGTTTTCAAACAGTCAACGGTGCTCTAGGCTAGTTTTTAAACAGAAAATGGCGCTCTAGGCTAGTTTTTAATAGCAGACGGTGCTCTAGGCTAATTTTTTAACAGCAGAGATTAGCAGAGATGATATTAATGTAAACAGCTCACTATAAACACACTTGTAATTTCATGTTCAAGTGGTATTTGTAAGGAATTGGATGCAAGCAGAATATGGCTATTTGTAAAGCATACAGCGCTATCTGCAGTTAAAAACTAAACTCAGAATCCATTTAAGAGAGAAAAGCGATGCATTTTGGGAAAAAATTATTTAAAAAAAAAAATTATAAAATAATAACAATAATAGTTATTAAATAAATAATTATTAAATATATATATATATATATATATATATATATATATATATATATATATATATATATATATATATATATATATATACACAAAAATCACAGAATCGATGCAAATTCGATTTCTCAAATGATTTTTCGCCACACAGCTAGGCACAGCACTCTTTTAGCTTTTCTATGCAACAGTGTGTGTGTGTGTGTGTGTGTGTGTGTGTGTGTGTGCGCACCTGTATCTGTGACAGCAGCTCTTCCTGTCTGCGCAAGTTCTGTTGAACGCGCTGATTGTGTGAGCCGTATCGAGCATCCAGCTCACTGCTGGTCATGACCTCCTCATTGATGGCGCCATCCTGTGCCAGTGCTGTAAGAAACTTTGCCGTCAGGTCAAAGGTCACTGATTTAACCTCTCCTTCCAGAACTTCTCGTTCCCTCTTGACCTCATCCAGTTGTGCCAGCTGAGACCTCAGCACATTTACCACCTGTGCATGAGATGATAAGACTTAGCATTAGCATGACAGCTTGGTCAGTGTGTGTATTATGGTGTTATGTACCATTTAGGCATGTGTGATATTTTTCACCGTAAAAAAAAAAAAAAACGCAATGTTACATTTTTCCAATATCGTGGAGCCCTAGTTTATACAGTAAATTGTGAGCATGCCACTTCCTTTAAACCAGTCAGAATGACCCTATAATCAAGCTCTGAACACGAAACATTTCCCAGTACAGTTTTTTTTAAATAAAATATATTTTCAATCTCAATCTCAATGCTGTTTGTCTGAATATCAGCATGTGTAATGCAAAGCAAGTGTGATCACAAATGTAATATTGAGTTTAAACAACAGTTTTTTTTAACCATAAAAACAGAGTCAGAGCAACAATTCAGCGTTTCTTTCCTTTAACAAACCATTTGAGTCAATAAGAAAACACACAAAATATTGTAATTATAATTATTGTTATCAAAAAACCTACAAAACACTGAGGTTTTGTAAATCAGTATTATGTTTTATTTTATTGTATTTATTTTATTTAATATTTTCAATTTTATTTATTTTCCACTTCACCTCCTAAACTTAGCGTACCTGTTACTAGGTCCGTGACAATAACTTTCGCATAGATTATGGTCGAGACATTTTTTTTTTTCTATGATTACTGACATGTAAAGAAACCAACAAAATGAATTACAGCAACCAAGACCACACAAAAACCTAAAAGGTATACTTTCAGATTTATGTTTACAAAAAAAAAAAAAGCGCTTCTTGTTTAGGAGGGGTTTATTATAACACAGACAACATATACAATTATTTTAATCACTTTTAACATTTTTTGAAAATTAAAAGCATTTTTTTTTAATTAAAGCAAACTTTTGCATTTACACCTCTGCATGTGGATTTGGGAAGCTTTTAAATTTGGGTAGACAAAATCCAGGCAGAAACCACAAAATAGCACTTGACTATTTAATTGTAATTTTCCAAAATCTTTATTTTATTTTAAAATATGAAAATAGAATGAAATAATTTTAGTTAATAATTATACTTAGTACAACTTTCATTTAAAATTCTGAAATTATAATAAAGGTTTGTCTAATCTAAAAATATAAATATATATATATACACACACACACAGTTGAAGTCAGAATTATTAGCCACCCTTTGATTTTTTTTCTTTTTTAAATATTTCCCAAATGACGTTTAGCAGATCAAGGAATTTTCCACAGTATTTCCTATAATATTTTTTTCTTTTGGAAAAAGTTTTATTTCTTTTATTTAAGCTAGAATAAAAGCAGTTTTTAATAAAAAAAAAAAAAAAAGGTTAATAAGGTTTTAAGGTTAATATTATTAGCCAACGGGCAGCACAGTGGCTCAGTGGTTAGCACAATCGTCTCACAGCAAGAAGGCCACTGGTTCAAGCCCCGGCTGGGTCAGTTGGCAATTTTGTGTGGAGTTTGCACGTTCTCCCCGTGTTCGCATGGGTTTCCTCCAGGTGCTCCGGTTTCTCCCACAGTCCAAAGGCATGCTCTATAGGTGAACTGAACAAGCTAATTTGGCCGTAGTGTATGTGTGAACGCAAGAGTGTATGGGTATTTCCCAGTGTTGGATTGCAGCTGGAAGGGCATCTGCTGTGTAAAACATATGCAGGATAAGTTGGTGGTTCATTCCGCTGTGGCGATCCCTGATTAAAAAAGGGACTAAGCCGAAAAGAAAATGAATAAATAAATGAATGTTTAACAGAGCAAAGAATTTCACAGTATTTCCTATAATATTTTTTCTTCTGGAGAAAGTCTTATTTGTTTTATTTCGGCAAGAATAAAAGCAGTTTTTAAATAAAACCATTTTAAGGTGAATATTATTAGCCTTCTTAAGCAATATTTTTTTTGATTGTCTACAGAACAAACCACTGTTATACAATGACTTGCCTAATTACCCTAACCTGCCTAATTAACCTAGTTAAATCATTAAATGTCACTTTAAGCTGAATACTAGCAGCATGAAAAATATCTGGTAAAATATTATGTTTAAAAGAAATCACTCATTAGAAACTGGTTATTAGAACAATTATGTTTATAAATGTGTTGAAAAAAATCTTCTTTCCATTAAACTGAAATTGGGGAAAAAATATACAGGGTGGCTAATAACTCTGATTTCAACTGTATATATAGTATTTCAATATCACTACATGTTAAAATCATGTTAAGCACATCAACACTGATCTCACCTCGCTGCCCTGCAGGGTCTTGGCAGGGTTGGCAGACGGTATGGCGGCACTGAGCTCATTCTCTGGCTTGCAGAGCAAAGCAATCATCTCACAATGTGCCGTGTAACGCTCTCTCACCACCTGATCGGCCTGCACCGCCTTGTCCAATACATTGCGAAAATTATTTCCCTCTGCAAGGACAAAAAAAAGAGACAGACAGAGAGAAGTGAGGACAAACCATCATGAACAAAATGACCCTCAAGTTGGAACCGGTGAAGCATGAATCTCGCCAAAGATCAGGGATCGCACAAACTCATAATGCGTTTACCTAGAATGCACTGCAAGTCTCATTAGGTAAAAGCATCTGCTAAATGCGTAAATGGGAGGCTGGAAGTGTGTTTGTACCTGCTCTGAGTGGTTTATACAGATCTCCAGAGGGAGTTCTGTTCCAGCGCTGATTGAATTTGCCTCGGAGTTCATTGTCTGTCGCTTCCTCATCATCTAACATCTTCAAGGACTGTAACACCAACAAACAACAGTTTTAATCAGGAGGCAAACTGAGATACAATGCAGGTACATTCAGTCAGGAGAAGTCATGCACGTACTGTTTACAGTGATTTGAAGAGTCTGAGGCTTCATTTACACCTGGCATTTTGGGTTTGTATCAATCTGATCACAAGTGAACAGCCATAAAACTCTCATAACTCATGATTGTCTTTCTTATGGGACGTTTTTGTCTCATAAAAAGCTATCCTTACTTCATTGTGTGTACCAAAACACTTTTTCTAGTACTACTAGTTGTCATAAGCATTATTTTTATTCACTTGTAATAATATAGAATCAAGTTTATACAATGCAAAACTAATACACGCGTGCACCTGAAAGACGGTGGAGGACACAGAGTGAGGTGATTAAAGTGAATAGTTTGTCTTAAACATGAGTTATGCTTTATATTAAGTGCAATACAGTGCTTAATTTGTGAATTGCGAGGTTCCGGAACAGATCAGGGTAACGGATCCGGCATGTTACCCGAGGATGGAGAGGACGAAAGTGTCGCAAACGAAAGTGAAGAGTGTTGGGGAGTGTTGGAAGAAAGTGAACAGTGGACCGGGGAGGAGGGCGGTTGAAGAGGGGGATCGGTAAAATGGAGGCTGGATCAGATTTCAGAGGTGCCGGATCCGGAGTATTCCGGCACAAATTAAGCCTTGGTGCTATAAAATAACTCACAAGTAGGGCCAGACGGAATCTGCGGACATTTTTTGCTATTTCTGCACAGAATTATGTTAAAAAACTGTGGATTTATGCAGAATTATTTTGGGTGTATCATAACTAAAACCTTAATATATGTAATTAAAAAGTTAAATATGAAAATAATTATTATATATAAAAATAATACCTTTTTAACTTTTATTTAATGTTTACAATGCAAATCCTATTAGATCCACTTTATTTGGTAAACAAAGCAAGTCTCTCATATAATTTCTCTACTAAAAGACAGAAAATATTACTGTACAAACTGTATTGTAAATAATTATTTTCATATTAGTCAACAATATTACTGAAATTAGTTTAAAAACTTAATAAATATAAATTTACACACATTTACACAAGTAAATAAACAGAATCAATAATAGGCTAAAAATCTGCAGAATTCTGAGCGCGCAGACTCCGTGTGGGCCTACTCATAAGATATAGTTTGCATGTATATTTAAAGCTCTGACAGATACATGTATGGCTGACAGATCAGTTACTTGAGCGGTTTGATGCGTTTCAGTTTTGATGTTTCCATCAGAAAGTCATGAAAATATTTTAAATTGGGTCTTGAGAGTTGCCACTGCATGAGAATTGCCACCAAACTTCATAAAATGTTTATTTTAGTCAGAAACTATTATTATTGCATCCCGTTTGAAACATATGTAAGTTTAAACAAGCACAATAATTGTGACTAAAATATACATTTTGCTCAAATACATCTTGTTGGAATAAAACGAGCCACAAGTTTATTTATTTAGCACAGCAGTAACTGTAGCGTGACTATTGTAATGGGAAATCAAAATGGTTTGGTTAATTTAACTTGTTTTTGTTTATTAGATTATAACGTGACAATGTTAGAATGTCATCTGATGTTCTAGCCTACAAGGTTACATTCACTATACTTGGCTTAATGTGCTTTAGTTTGAACATTGAGTTTATTTGACAACATTGGGATATTTAAAAAAGGTTCCTGCAAAGTGGGGTCTTGACAAAAACACAAGAGAATGCATGTTAATACCAGGTGGAAACAGTAATGCACCTCCACTGTCTCTTGCGATCAGATCACTGAAAACGCAAGGCTTTGAATATTTTCACTTATGTTATAAAGGGAAAATTATCTAAAATCTAAAGAATTTCAAAGGTTCACCCAAAAATGCACATTTAGCCACTTAAGTAGTTTAAAGCCATTTAGTGTCTGTTTTTCTGTTGAATGCAAAAGAAGATATTTTGAAGAATGTTGATAATCAGTAGCATTGACATCCATAGTAGGAAAAAAATACAACATAGAAGTCGATGGCTACAGGTTACAGACATCCTTCAAAATACCTTAATTTGTGTTTGTCAACAGAGAAAAGAAACCCCAGCAGATTTCTAACAACAGAGTGAATAAATGATGACAGATGTTTAATTTTTAGGTGAACTCTCGGCAGTTTATAAAAGGGGATAAACAGAAAGCTCTTGACCTCATCCAGGATCTCTCGGTTCCTCTGCAGGAGCTCTGGGAGATCTTTAATCAGCTGCTCGATGCTCTGAAGGCCGCCCTGCTGGATGAGAGCCCGGCTTTTCTCCAGGATGGACTGAGGAACTGCATCTCCTGACAGATCTTCAAGTGCAGCCGGTAGATTCAGGGACGCCAACACCCTATACAATCAATAACAGCTAATTAATCACCAACAACCCAAAATAGGAATGTTTAGAAAGCTTCATAATTCTGACAGCAGTATATCCAGATTTACAGAAAAGCATTGTGTGCAATATTCAGCTCAGTTTTAATTCCCACTTCAAACACTTACCAAAAACTGCCTTCTTTCATCTCTGCATTATTACACGGATTAGACCATTTCTCTTACAACATGGTGCGGAGAGGCTTATCCATGCCTTTGTCACATCATGTCTTGATTTCTGTAATTCACTTCTTGGGGGTTTACCTACAAGTTCTCTCAGAAGATTACAGTATATTCAAAATTCCGCTGAACGAGTTCTGACACACATCATCACGTCACCACATTACTCCTGTACGTAAACAACTACACTGGCTTCCTATTAAGTCACGGATTGATTTTAAGACCTTGACTTTAACCTTCAAAGCAGTGCATGGGCTAGCACCTGGTTACATTTGTGACCTGGTGACTCTTGCAACTCCAGCCCGCAGTCTTCATTCAGCATCGGGACTTACCCTGTATAAACTCAAGACCATGGGTGGTAGGGCTTTCTCATACAGTGCGCATAAGCTGTGGAATGCACTACCCATCAGCATTATGAATGCCGCTTCTCTGGACTGTTTTAAGGAACTTCATAAGAAGATGAACCCATATATCCCATGTCACAAAAACTGCCTTCTTTCATCTAAAAAGTTTGCTAAGTTACGAAGTATGCTATCCATATCAGATGCAGAAAAGCTAGTTCATGCTTTTATGACTTCTAGGCTGGATTACTGTAATGCTCTGTTCACTGGTTGCCCAGCATCCTCTATTAACAAACTTCAGCTAGTACAAAATGCAGCTGCCAGAATTCTAACCAGGTCTAGAAAATATGATCATATCACCCCAATTTTATCCTCCTTACACTGGCTGCCTGTTAGGTTTCGTATTGATTATAAAATATTGCTTCTTACCTATAAAGTTTTAAATAATCAAGCTCCTGTTTATCTAACCAACCTCCTGTCTCGCTACAATCCAACCCGTTCTTTAAGATCTCAAAACTCAGGGCTATTGGTAGTACCCAGAATAGCAAAGTCGAGTAAAGGAGGTCGCACCTTCTCATTTATGGCTCCTAAACTCTGGAATAGCCTTCCTGATAATGTTCGAGGCTCAGACACACTCTCACAATTCAAAACTAAATTAAAAACCTATCTTTTTAGCAAAGCATACACTCAGTGCATCACTTAGCGGCATGTTACATGAATGTGGCCCACGCAGGTTTTTGCTTCTCGTTTATATACACTATGAACAGCAGCTACGCTAATTATTCTCCTTATTCTGTATTTCCACCTGGGGGTACCCATCCCGAGGCCCTCAGACTATGCAGCGCCACTGATGCGATCCAAGACCAGCGACGAGATGATCCCAAGGTTTTTATAATCCTGGACCAGGCCGTATCCTGAGCAGCTGCTGTGGTGGTCATGGAGGAGTGAAGAACATGAGACTGATTCCTGTGACGCTCCAGGGACAGACGAGTCTTCGCTGAGGTTCAGCATTCTCCAGCCTCCCCCTAGCCTCCGCCGCCTAGACTGGAGCTCTCCACAAGATGTTTGGCCATAGGATAAATGGTCGTGCCTAACTGAGCCTGGTTTCTCTCGAGGTTTTTTAATTCTTCACTTCACATTTCTTCACTTTCGCCAATTGGTGAAGTTTTTTCCTCGCCGCTGTCGCCACTGGCTTGCATAGTTCGGGATCTGTAGAGCTGCGCATCGATGGATTTGCTCTTCAGTGTTTGGACTCTCAGCAGTGATTATTAACCCACACTGAACTGAGCTAAACTGAACTTAAACACTGAAAACTGAACTGACACCGTTTCAATTTACTATGATCGTCTATGTGAAGCTGCTTTGACACAATCTACATTGTAAAAGCGCTATAGAAATGAAGGTGAATTGAATGAACCATAAGATAGAATTAAAAAAGTTAACAAAATGATCATCCTAAGTTAAATGCAATGCTAAAAATGTAAGACTCACCTTTTTAGCATTGAATTTAACTTAGGATGATCATTTTGTTAACTTTTTTTATTCTATCTTATGTTTCATATTCTTATTGTTTTATTACATCTTTTTAATTGTTGTGCTGTTTCTGCTATTGTTGGTATTTTGCCTCTTATTGTTAGCATTTTGCCTTGTAGCGCTTTGAGTCAAAGAAAAGCACATTACAAATAAAATGTATTATTATTACTTATATTCCATCTGTAGCAATATTTCTATTAGAGCTGAACAATATATCGTTTGAGCATTGATATCACAAAGTGTGTATCTGCAATAGTAACATAGCAGGATTAGATTATTTATTAAAGATTAAAAGATAGATAATATTATTTTGAATTATTTATACAATGATGACCATGTTATTTAACATTTGGGTTTTCAAATTCTGTACTTGAATACTGTTAGACACTCAAGAAAACCATAAAGCACTGTTAATTTATTCATTTTTGTTTGTAATTGATTATAATTTATGCAGATGCACTGCATAGAAAAAGACTTGATCATCCCAGTCGATCTAAACTAATGAAATCTTTCAAAATAGAGCCATTCAAATCATCTGGTGAAATTATATTCATATTGCAATATATACAGTATGCAATATATATTGTCAGATTGCTCCAATATCGTGCAGCCCTAGTTTCCATCCACCTATTTTAATGTTTTATATTCATTCATATATTTATTCATTTTCTTTTCGGCCTAGTCCCCTTATAAATCTGGGGTCGCCACAGTGGAATGAACCGCCATGTTTTATATTGCAAACTATAAATATTTAAAAAAAAAAAACACTTAAAGGAAAAAGCAAAGATGCTTATACATTTTGAAAATGTGCATAAAAAACCTTACACAGAACTAAGTAGGATCAACTTTTCATCCAATAAAAAAAAATGCAAATAAACTATGATGAAAACACATTTACACTATAAATTCCAGCATGTGCATCATAAAGGTCACATAAATTCATTCATTCATTCATTTTCTTAGTCTCTTTATTAATCAGGGGTCGCCACAGCGGAATGAACCGTCAACTTATCCAGCATATGTTTTTACGCAGCGGATGCCATTCCAGCTGCAACCCATCACTGGAAAACACCCATACACACTCATTCACACACATACCCTACAGACAATTTAGCCTACCCTATTCACCAATAGCGCATGTGTTTGGACTTGTGGGGGAAACCGGAGCACTCGGAGGAAACCCACACCAACATAGGGAGAACATGCAAACTCCACACAGAAATGCCAACTGACCCAGCCGAGGCTTGAACCAGTGACCTTCTTGCTGTGAGGCGATCGTGCTACCCACTGCGCCACCGTGACACCTCACATGAATTAGTTTTTTTGAAGGAATCATGTGCTAAAAATGGGCACAATGGCATGACATTAATGGACAAATCAGCTGAGTGACTACATTGTTGTTTTGGTCATTCTAAAATCCCTCTAAAAGCACACAATGTCTTCTCCTACCACAATATGTAGTGCCAGTTTATCAGAAAGTGATTTGTTTTTCTCTTTGACTCACTGGATGCAAACTGTGCTTTATTTGCAAATGTTTTTAAATATTCCAGTTTTGCGCATAAATGTAATTCACATATTTGGTTGGAAACAAAGCTTGTGATTAGTACCTAGTAAAGAGGAATTCTCCCTGTACATATTAATGGAGTTTAAATAAACTCACTTAAGAGTAAATATAAGCACAAACACTGACCCGTTGCAGAGATTAGTTGCCTCTCTCATGCTGCCGATCAGTCTGTTGACTGTTTCTGCCTTTCTGGAATTGGCTGCACTCACAGACTGCTGCACCGCCATCGGCACCATCTTCTCAAACAGATCTACAAAAACAGAAAATACTGTGAATATAGTGCATTTCACTGGCATTTTTGCTAATTTTTCCAGATAAGGAAACACTTTATTCATAGTCCCCTGTAGATGTTGTGTTACCTACATATAGATAAAGTTACATATAGACTGTTTGGATGAGCTATTAACATGTCTTTAGTAATTGGTCGAGACAAATGACCATTTCCACCATGAATAAACATGGGTTTAAACGTGTCTTGTGATCACTTGAGTTCAAATATGGTCAAAACTCTATCCTCTTGTTCTCCACATTACTTTTTGATTTGATCAATGAGGATTTGAAAGGAACAGTTTCAATTGTAACCCTGCTTTATGTTTTAAGCAGCGCAAAAATTATTCAAAATGCATGTGCTAGCTGCTCAAACATCAAATGCATTTTAAAAAAAATTCGAGTTACACCCAATAAGTCAGCTTTAGAAAAATACAGTTGTATCACTTATTATTACAAATGACAGTTATATGTTATATGTAGGGATGCTTCGATTGATCGGCCGATAATCACATTTAACGACTCACTAATCTGGCCGATCTCATGTGTGTTAGTTGAAGATGAGCGAAATATTTGAATGACCATGTATTTAGGCCTTTTTATGTATAAGAACTGAAAGTTCTGTGTTTTTGACACTATTGCAAGTTCACTAAAAGCTGTCTGGAAATATTAGATAAAAAAACTGGAAAAAAAAAACTAAAATTATATATTTTTTAACATGAATTTTTGATGATATAACTTCTTGTAATTTACTTAGGTCTATAAACTATTGTTTATTGCAATATTACCTTTTAGTAAAAAAGTAATGAATTTATAGGAGTGCATTTTAACTTCTTATGCATCAAATATGCGCTCCAAACTTTTTCTTGATTGAGACACGTTGAATTCTTCTTTCATCATTTGCAATGTTTCCAAATTGCATTGTTAGTAATTTTTCTTATAATTTTTTTAAATCTGTGCTATCTATTATTTTTCATTGGTTATAAGAGACATGTTTAAGTGATTATATGCAGCATCCTTCATTTATTCTATTAGGCAAGAAGAGATCTCCACTTAAGCATCATACTTGGTGGGAAAATGTGTCTTATGCATTATAAAGCTTGAAGCATCAGAATCGGTACTCAGTATTGGCCGATCACCATGACAAGGAATCAGTACTCGATATCGGCTGCAAAAATCCTGATCGGAGCACCCCAAGTCATATGTAAATGTAACCCATTGATTTCTTCTAGGAATGCACAATATGGAATTTTTGACCGATATTGTATATAGATCTGTACTTTATTAATCAACTATTGATTTCCATAGCCAACTTTCTTTTATATAAATAAAACCTACTGCCACACAAAAAAAGCATAAATAAAGTAATCAAGTCACTGAACCAAAATGCCTGCTCAGCATTTAAGCAGCACTGAAATCAGTCTGCATTTTGATTTGTCCAAGTGCATAATAGCCATACAGGTATCTAAAAATATTAGCAGATAATAAACTTTCTCAAGGGGACCACTAAAGTGTTATCAAACAAAAGGTTGAAGATCAGCAAAACATCAGGCGTGCGTCATTCTAACCTGTGAACTTCTGGCTGAGTGGTGTCTGAACTGCAGTTGCTTTGACCAGAGATGCTTTGCCAATGTGCTCCAGGTCTTTGACCTCCGGCACGCGGTCGTGGTAAATGAAGTCATTGTCTTTCTTTGCAGCCGTGAGCGCTCTGTTGATCTTATCTGACAGATCCTTCACATTAACATACTCGTCGTATCGCGAAGCCGCCGTCTTCACCAGCTCTTGTGCATGCTGCAGACAAAAACAAAACCATTAATATCCTATTAATACATATGGTGGCTGAGAGAGCTCAATATGTTGCAACTTAAAGAGATAGTTCAACCAAAAAATGAAAATGAGCTGATTATTTATACTTCATGTGGTTTTAAGCCTTCTGTTGAACACCAAAGAAGATATTTTGAAGAATGCTAGTTGCTGGCACCCATTCACTTTCATTCATACATTCATTTTCTTTTCGGCTTAGTCCCTTTATTAATCTGGGGCCGCCACAGCGGAATGAACCACCAACTTATCCAGCACATGTTTTACGCAGCGAAAGCCCTTCCAGCTGCAACCCATCTCTGGGAAACATCCATACACACTCATACACTACAGACAATTTTAGCCTACCCAATTCACCACATGTCTTTGGACTGTGGAGGAAACCGGAGCACCCGGAGGAAACCCACGCGAACGCAGGGAAAACATGCAAACTCCATACAGAAATGCCAACTGACCCAGCCGAGGCTTGAACCAGCGGCCTTCTTGCTGTGAGGCGACAACACTACCTACTGTGCCACTGCGTCGCCCCCATTCACTTTCATAGTAGGAAAAATTTACTATAGAAGTCAAGGCAGCCACCATTCTTCAAAATATCTTCTTTTGTGTTCAACAGAAGAACGAATTTGTTTGTGATTTTTATATTTTCATGCATTTTCTTAATGGGATAGCTCACCCGAAACTGAAAATGCTGTCATTCACTTTATAAGTTTCTTTCTTCTGTTGAACACAAAAGAAGAAGTTTTGAAAAACCATTGTAACCATTGACTTCCACATATTTGTTTTTTTCTACAATAGAAGTCAATGTTTAAAGTTTCTAGTTTTCTTTTGGCAG
Source organism: Danio kyathit (assembly GCA_903798195.1). Classification (NCBI taxonomy): domain Eukaryota; kingdom Metazoa; phylum Chordata; class Actinopteri; order Cypriniformes; family Danionidae; genus Danio; species Danio kyathit. Next base: position 52,383,342 of record LR812537.1, on the reverse strand, counting down.
TTTGTTTATTAATTTAAACTTTCTGACTGCACAATTCCCTGGCCTTTCAGATATTATTAGCCCAAATAATCTAACGAATTGCACAATTAAATGAAAAATCTCATTTTACTGATATGTTGCTGGAGTTACTCTCAAACTACCTGTAACCGTGCCATTTGGGATGCAGCAACAGGTTTAAGTTTTCTAACATTTTTCAAAATATCTTCTTTTGTGTTCAACAGAAAATAGAAACTAATAAAGGTTTCCAACCACTTGAGGGAGAGTAAATAGTGAGTAAAATTTAATTGCTGGGTGAACTATTCCTTTAAGTTGAAACCTGTAACCATTCACTTCCACATATTTATTTTTCCTACTATAGAAGTCAATGGTTACACTTTTCCAGCATTTTTCAAAATATATTCTTTTGTGTTCAACAGAAAAAGGAAACTCATAAAGGTTTCGAACCACTTGAGGGAGAGTAAATAATTAATCATTTTTATTTTTTGGTTGAACTATCCCTTTAAACTGCAACCTGTAACCATTGACTTCCACATATGAGTTTTTCCTACTACAGAAGTCAATGGTTACACTTTTTCAGCATTTTTCAAAATATCTTCTTTTCTGTTGAACAGAAAAAGAAAACTCATAAAGGTTTCCAACCACTTGAGAGAGAGTAAATAAGTCATTTTCATTTTTGGGTGAACTATCCCTTTAAGTTGAAACCTGTAACCATTGACTTCCACATATGAGTTTTTCCTACTACAGAAGTCAATGGTTACACTTTTCCAGCATTTTTCAAAATATATTCTTTTGTGTTCAACAGAAAAAGGAAACTCATAAAGGTTTCGAACCACTTGAGGGAGAGTAAATAATTAATCATTTTTATTTTTTGGTTGAACTATCCCTTTAAACTGCAACCTGTAACCATTGACTTCCACATATGAGTTTTTCCTACTACAGAAGTCAATGGTTACACTTTTTCAGCATTTTTCAAAATATCTTCTTTCTGTTGAACAGAAAAAGAAAACTCATAAAGGTTTCCAACCACTTGAGAGAGAGTAAATAAGTCATTTTCATTTTTGGGTGAACTATCCCTTTAAGTTGAAACCTGTAACCATTGACTTCCACATATTTATTTTTCCTACTATAGAAGTCAATGGTTACAGTTTTCCAGCATTTTTCAAAATATCTTCTTTTGTGTTCAACAGAAAAAGAAAACTCAAAGGTTTCGAACCACTTGAGAGAGAGTAAATAAGTCATTTTCATTTTTGGGTGAACTATCCCTTTAAGCTGCAACCTGTAACCATTGACTTCCACATATGAGCGTTTCCTACTACAGAAGTCAATGGTTACACTTTTCCAGCATTTTTCAAAATATCTTCTTTTCTGTTGAACAGAAAAAAAAAACTCATAAAGGTTTCCAACCACTTGAGAGAGAGTAAATAAGTCATTTTCATTTTTGGGTGAACTATCCCTTTAAGCTGAAACCTGTAACCATTGACTTCCACATATGAGTTTTTCCTACTACAGAAGTCAATGGTTACACTTTTTCAACATTTTTCAAAATATCTTCTTTCTGTTGAACAGAAAAAGAAAACTCATAAAGGTTTCCAACCACTTGAGAGAGAGTAAATAAGTCATTTTCATTTTTGGGTGAACTATCCCTTTAAGTTGAAACCTGTAACCATTGACTTCCACATATGAGTTTTTCCTACTACAGAAGTCAATGGTTACAGTTTTCCAGCATTTTTCAAAATATATTCTTTTGTGTTCAACAGAAAAAGGAAACTCATAAAGGTTTCGAACCACTTGAGGGAGAGTAAATAATTAATCATTTTTCTTTTTTGGTTGAACTATCCCTTTAAGCTGCAACCTGTAACCATTGACTTCCACATATGAGCGTTTCCTACTATAGAAGTCAATGATTACAGTTTTCCAGCATTTTTCAAAATATCTTTTGTGTTCAACAGACAAAAAAGAAATTCATAAAGATTTTCAACCACTTGAGGGAGAGTATATTTTAATTTTGAGGTGAACTATCCCTTTAAGCTGCAGCGTGTCCACTTTAAACGCAGCTTAAAAAGTGAATGCATAATACTAGCATCCAAAAAATGAGCAGGGAGAAAAACACACCTGCAGCCGAGCAATCTCCTCCCCGAACTTTTTCTTCTGATTGGCCAAGGCTGATTGGTGCATCTCGGCGGTGGCCTGCATCATGCAGTGCTTGGCAGCAAGGACCGGAAGCACGTCCTGGAAATAAAAATACTGACCAGGGAGAGGCAACCACAGCAATCACAAACGCCACGGCAACCACGAACCAACACCACGGGCAACCACAAACGAGCACAGACACACAGCACAGGGCGCAGGAAGAGAAAACAGAACAGCAAATCAGCACGCGTCCTCCAGCAAACCCCAACCAAACCCTCACACAACGCTCATGCAGCGTTCACTCACAGATCAGTAGGAGAAGAAACAAAGGCTTGAGGCTTTTTGAGACTGTGTGTCTGAGTATGAGGGGGCGACTAGCAGTCATACGGGAATCAAGTGCACTCATATCTGCAGATGCAAGTAGGACTGGGCGTAATTGTTTTTGGCATGACTTACAGTTGCAATCAGAATTATTCAACCCCCTGATTTATTAGCCCCCCTGTTTATTTTTTTCCCCAATTTCTGTTTAACGGAGAGAAAACATTTTCAACACATTTCTAATCATAATAGTTTTAATAACTCATCTCTAATTACTGATTTATTTTATCTTTGTCATGATGACAGTAAGTAATATTTGACTAGATATTTTTCAAGACACTTCTATACAGCTTAAAGTGACATTTAAAGGCTTAACAAGGTTAATTAGGTTAACTAGGCAGGTTAGAGTAATTAGGCAAGTTATTGTATAATGATGATTTGTTCTGTAGACTATTGAAAAAATATATAGCTTAAAGGGGCTAATAATTTTGACCTTAAAATGGTGTTTAAAAAATTAAAAACTGCTTTTATTCTAGCCGAAATAAAACAAATAAGACTTTCTCCAGAAGAAAAAATATTATTAGACACACTGTGAAAATTTCCTTGTTCTGTTAAACATAATTTGGGAAATATTTAAAAAAGAAAAAAAATTCAAAGGGGGTTTAATAATTCTGATTGCAACTGTATTTTGTTATATAATATTTTTTAAACCTAGGAAATATTTACATCCCTAATCCTAGCCAATACATAAACCGAACAACTATTATTAAGAGGCAAATTAGGAGTTTATTGAGGTAAACGTCTATGCTAATTGTTTGGTATTAGGACTGGGTGTAATGTTTTTTTTTTTTTTTTTTTTTGGCATGACTTATTTTGTCACGCCATAATATTTTTTAAACCTAGGGATTGTTTACATGCATCCATAACAGATAGGGTAAAATAAACGGTAACAGTTTAGTTCAAGTGTTAACCACTGGCTTACTACTTACACTCACCGGCCACTTTATTAGGTACACCTGTACAACTGCTCATTAACACAAATTTCTAATCAGCCAATCACATGGCAGCAACTCAAAGCATTTAGGCATGTAGACATGGTCAAGAGGATCTGCTGCAGTTCCAACTGAGTATCAGAATGGGGAAGAAAGGTGATTTAAATGGCTTTGAACGTGGCATGGTTGTTGGTGCCAGACATGCTGGTCTGAGTATTTCAGAAACTGCTGATGTACTCCGATTTTCACACACAACCATCTCTAGGGTTTACAGAGAATGGTCCGAAAAAGAGAAAATATCCAGTGAGCGGCAGTTCTGTGGGCGCAAATGCCTTGTTGATGCAAGAGGTCAGAGGAGAATGGCCAGACTGGTTCCAGCTGACAGAAGGACAACAGTAACTTAAATAAGCACACGTTACAACCGAGGTCTGCAGAAGAGCATCTCTGAACACACAACTCGTCCAACCTTGAGGCGGATGGGCTACAGCAGCAGAAGACCAGACCGGGTGCCACTCCTGTCAGCTATGAACAGGAAACTGAGGCTACAATTCACACAGGCTCACCAAAATTGAACATTAGAAGATTGGAAAAACATTGCCTGGTCTGATGAGTCTTGCTTTCTGCTGCGACATTTGGATAGTAGGGTCAGAATTTGGCATCAACAACATGAAAGCATGTATCCATATTGCCTTGTATTAACGGTTCATGCTAATGGTGGTGGTGTAATGGTGTGGGGGATATTTTCTTGGCACACTTTGGGTCCATTACTACCAATTGAGGTGTACCTAATAAAGTGGCCGGTGAGTGTATATGCCTATTATTAAAATATTGGCTCGGTTTATTAGCACATATAAAGTACGATCATAAACTACATAACTAATCTAAACCTAACAAATACTTAACTATTAATAAGCAGCAAATTAGAAGTTTAATAAGGTAAAGGTCTAGATTAGTTGTTCAGTATTAGTGAGAATTTTAAATTAAAATAAAGTGTAACCCAAAAAAAAAAGACAAAATTTGGAGGACTGAATTTAAATTTGTTACATTTATGAATGCTAATAAATCAGATTAAGATTGAGCTTGATTGATTCCACACAATATTTTAGCAGTGTTATCATTGTCACACAATTTAACGCAATTCAACACAAAATACATATCCTTTACTTTTCTTTGTTTCATGCACAGGACACTGCAAAATGTGCAAGATGCAAGCACAATGATAAATCATGCATCAAATAAATTCAATATATGCATTTACATGAAAGCTGGAGCACGAAGGAATGTTTCATGTTTGCACTGATATGCTGCATTTGTTTTCTGTGCTTAAAAAAATACTGTTAATAATAACAACATATTAATAGTATAATAGAGCTTCAGTAATTTTACTCCTTAATTTTCAGCTTGAACAGTTTAAATTGATCTATAAACTTTACATGTTGGCTAAGAAATATATACACATTTAGTTTTATGTCATTTCTGAATACACAGGATACATTTAAGAAACTATTTGCTTTTAAATTTCATAAAGATATTTAAACAATCGGTTGTTTTTACATTTACATCTTACTGAAAATGTAATCTGTTGGAGCAAAGAGAAATGTGTTTCATGTTTGCACTGATATGTTGCATTTATTTTATTTGCTTAAAAACAAAATACCGCTATGATAAAAACTTATTAATAGTAAAATAGAGTTTGAGTAATTTTAGTTCTTAACTTTTAGTTTGGACAGTAGATCAAATTAAACTCTAAAACTGCTTATTTACATTTGGGCTAAGAAATATATAAATTTTTTTGTTTTATATTAATTTTATTAATTTATATTAATTTTTTAATACTATTTCTGAATACACAGGATACATGTAAGACACTTTTTGACTTCATATTTCATAAAGATATTTTATTTAATCTTATTTAAAACTTTATATATTTGAGCACAGAGAAATGCGTTTCATGTTTGCGCTAACATGCTGGATTTATTTTCTTTGCTTTAAAAAAAATACTGTTAATAATAACAACCTATTAATAGTATAATAGAGTTTCAGTACTTTTACTCCTTCGTTTTTACTTTGAACAGTTCAAATTGACCACTAAAACAGCTTATTTACATTTCGGCTAAGAAACATATACATTTGTACTTTAATATTTTTTCTGAATACACAGGATACATTTAAGAAACTTTTTGCCTTCATATTTAATCCAGATTTTCAAACAATCGGTTGTTTTACATTTACATCTTGTTAAAAACGTAATATTTTGGAGCACAGAGGAATGCGTTTCATGTTTGCACTGATATGTTACATTTATTTTATTTGCTTTAAAAAAATACCACTATTCTTACGTTTGCAGCCAGGAAAAATATATTATTATTGAGATGGATAAGCGATAAAACTCTGACTATTTCAGGATGGCACAAGATTTTAATGAAACTAATCCCGCTGGAATATTAACATGTTTAGTTAATGGCCGGCCAGATCAGTTCTATAATGTTTGGAAGCCTTATATTAGCAATTTAGAGGCTGATTTGTCAACTATTCTGTGGAAAGGCTTTCCTCCCCAAGTACCTTAAGTGACTGCATAGAATTTTGAATTTGTATTGTGCTACCATTATGCTTTACCTATTTTATTTTAATTATTTTATTTGTATTTATCCCGTTTTTTTTATGTATTCTGAATTACTAATCTTACTAGTTTGTGACCTGTTATATGCATTTTTGCTTTGTGTTTTGTTAAAGTTGAAAAATGTTCAATAAAGACATTTGACAAAAAATAAATAAATACAGCTATTATAAAAACTTAGTTTGAGAACTTTTAGTTCTTAATCTTCAGTTTGGACGGTAGTTCAAATTGACCTCTAAAACAGCTTATTTACATTTCAGTTAAGAAACATAAACATTTGTACTTTTTTTATTATTTCTGAATACACAGGATACATTTAAGAAACTTTTTGCCTTCATATTTAATCCAGATTTTCAAACAATCAGTTGTTTTACATTTACATTTTGTGGAAAACGTAGTATTTTTGAGCACAGAGGAATGCGTTTCATGTTTGCGCTAAGATGCTGCACTAATTTTCTTTGCTTTAAAAATACTATCAATAATAACAACATATTAATAGTATAATAGAGCTTCAGTACTTTTACTCATTAATTTTCAGCTTGAACAGTTCAAATTGATCTATAAACTTTACATTTTGGCTAAGAAATATATACACATTTAGTTTTATCTCATTTCTGAATACACAGGATACATTTAAGAACATTTAAGATTTCATTCAGAATTGGTTGTATTTACATTTACATCTTGTTGAAAACTTACGTGAAGGTGCATTCAGAACAGAACTGTTTAGCCTAATGTTTAATAAGGAAAAGGATAATAAAACATGATCTAGTGACACTTTTATTATATGTCGACTAAGATCTTCTAGAATCTTCTGCCATATTGCCCAGCCATAAATGCAAGAATACAGACACACCCACAGTGATTGTTGCATGCAGTATGTGGGCATCTTTGACTAATATTAAACAGTCTCTAGTGACCCCTAGTGGATCATCTTTCCCATGCTAACCGTACGTCATGTGTACTAGCAGTTGTACATACCTTAGGCAGATTCTCTTTGTATTGGCATTGCTTAAAAGCGTCTCCGTAATAATCTGCCGCCTGGTTGGCAAGCTTAGCAACAATGGCGTCCTTCATCTTGTCTGTGATATAAAACACCAAGCAATTAAAATTATGTGTCATCTATAAACACAAAAACGGCCAAACATAAACACAGACGCACCAGAAGTGGCCTTGAGAACGAAGACCTCCTGAGCCTGACTGAGCATGATCTGACTGAGCGTGCCCACTGTTTCGGGAGAGATGTCCATGGTGGGCTCTCGATTCAGGGCAGACAGAACTGTGTCCTTTATATGAGCAAACGCTCCACTCGCCAGCTGGAAAGAGACAGAATTTGCTTGAGAATAGGAGGAAATTAAACATTTACATGTGTTTTAGAAAGATTTAAAGAGGGACCTATTATGCAAAAATCACTTTTTAAAGGGGTTTAATTACAGTTGTGTGGCAACAGTCTGTAAATATAACCAGCATTTAATGGTAAAAACTGATTAACTTTATTTTTTATGATCACACTTGATAAAAACAGTCTGGAGAAACACTTTGTTTGACATTCTCCCTTTGTACGGGTCATCAGAGGGGGAAAGCCCCGCCCATTAGTGATGATCTCTTCCTCATTAGCTTATGAGGTTAGTCTTGTTTTTGAATCTGCCACTGAGCTGACACACAGGCATTTGTAGCTCCGCCCTCTTTTGAAAAGCACACAATCTCATTTGAATTTAAAGTAGGGATGCACTGATACCATTTTTTTGGAACCGATCCGATCTCGATACCAAAATTCTGAGTATCGATCGATACAGATCCAATCCTGATACTGTGCCGTTATTTTTTCCCCCCCAAGCATAATACAGTTTTTTTAGACGAATTACCATGTTTGTAAACATTCAGGATGCGCGCGCAGTTGAAAAACCCTGGAGCACTAGCTTTTACAGTGAGGAAATGACATCCGATGCGGTACAGAGTTTGTTGTTGTCTTAGAAATACATTATATTCATTACATATTATATATAGTATTTACATAAAGCTTTCAGCGTATTATAACAGGTTGTCACCCAGTGATAAGCACAGTGATTTGGCAAAATTAACGTTAAAGTGAGCGGCGTTCATCTGACAGGTCCATTTGCGATAGCACCCTCCCAATGCATATTGGATAAGACAAAACGACCAAGCATCCAGCCCCAAATATACAACTATCTCATTGAAGCTCCAAGTCATTTTACAAGACAGAAGTTAAATGCCTACAAGTCTTTGGATGCTAACAATTGTGTTCTGTGTGGTCATGTGCAAGAAATAATGTTCCATGATTACCAGATTCAAAACTATGTAGTGCTAAAAACAGAGGTTCTGCCTAGCCAAAGACAAGGAAAAAAAGATGGAGCTAACTTTATACAAGGTCTGGGTAATCATCAACAAGCAGAACAACTGCATTCTGACAGCAAACTACACCTGTACGGCAGGGTATGTGAACTTACACACAGGTAAAGTTGGTTTTATATTCGCACATTTGCACTTCCTCCTTAATAATATAATTTCATAAAAGTATTATTTGCAAACTAAATAACGAAATCATATTAGCAGCAAATGACTATCAAAGTACAACATTGTTCACAGTCAAATAAGCAGTGTTAATGTTGTTTTCAAGTCACACTTGCAGGTTATTTCAGACCGAATATTCAAAGTGCCGTGGTAAACAATATAGGGAGTGTGTTACAAGTTGTCACTGAATGAATGTGTGAATATAAAACCAACTTTAATAACTTACACTTTCACGTTTCATTCTAAGCATTCAGTGTCCGCAGTTTAATTCACCATATTTAACTGTTTATGCTGAAATCATTGCTGCAATCAAAAACGAGTAATGTGTCTGATTCAGCATAGCGTGAACTTACCTGATATGAAATGAGAACTGCAGAGTCGAGCATTTCTAATTAGGTCGTCACTTTATTCAGCTTCCTTTTAGACAAAGACGTCTGCAGTTGGCATAAAAGCAGTGTGGTGTACGGTAAAAGTTAAGTTTTGGCGTTTTGGCATCCTACCGCACAACACGACAAGTTTGCCGTTACAACCGGTCTCCTTTTGCAACCGGGGACCCGTGTGAGGTCATGTGTGACATAGGTTGGTAATTCGTCTATAGTTCTGATGCTAAACTCAAATAATATATCTTCTTTAGTAAAAATAACAGACCTATAGACTTATACATGACAGACGGCACAATCGAACTAAAAACATGTGTGCTGTAAACTAAGCTACATTATATGAGCGTTCGTTATGACATTGATCTGCTGTGGTCCAGCTTATGTTTCCTTTTTTAATGTTAAGATTTTTTTTTAAAATCTGCAATATACCACTATTGACATCGTTGGTAAATTAATCAGCTTTTTAGCAAAGCCTGATATTTTCCTGCAGGTTTGACGCAGACTAAACTAAACTGTCTGAGGCCAGTTTTACTTAATAATCCCTTTCCAAATCTCGCCGTGATGAGAAAGTTCAAAACAAGGTCCGCTTATATGCTTCAGCGCCAAAACACAAACGGGTCTGTTAAATAAAATATTGATATAAATAAAATGACAGTGAAATATTCAGTTTCACTCTTATTAATTTAATCAACTACTTTGACCACAATGAGCCAGGCTTTACAAACTATTCGCAGCACTTAAAGTATTCCCCTCAGATGAATAAACTCAGTCGGAAGGATGAGAGAACAGAAACTCAGAAATTGTGAGAATAATCTTACGGAGTGGTCTGCGCATGAATGAAGCAATTGATACATCGGATACACAGTGCGCAGCCCATTGGTATCTGCGGACATTTCCAAAACAGCAGCTCAAAGGAAAGAAATCAGTGTGTTGAGGATCTGCCCAATGTATTATTGAGCCTTTTCTATTTAAACATTTCAGGTAGGCCAACTTTATGTGTGAAGAGCAGGTAATAACCCTCTCTACTCCAGTGCTGCGAATGCGATCTGTTGATCTAACAGACACAGCGCAACACGATTTAGAAACAAAAATATGTGGTATTGAACCGATATCCGATCCAAGAATCGGCATCGGTGCATTCCTAATTTAAAGCGACAGTCACTAAAATGAGCAGTATTAAAGAGTTATAAAACATTATTTGTGTGGTATTTTGAGCTGAAACTTCACACACACACACTCTAAAGACATCAGAGATTTATTTTACATCTTGTAAAAAGCAGCATAATAAAGTCAGACTTAAACCTGGTAGAACTTGGCGGCAGTTTTGAGTCCCTCATCATTGTCGAGATTCTGCTCGGAAGCGATCTGACTGGCCAGAGCGCCCACATTAAACAACACACACGTCTTCTCATAGCCCACACTCGCCAATGCTGAAACACAAACAAGATAAAACATACGATGGAAGTTAGTGTGAACTGGAAGTTGCTGCAGACTTGTATTTCAGTATCATGACATATTTCCAACTTATACAGTATATAGAATATCGAGAAGGGGGTGGGGTTTTATATATGCTCTGCCTCTCATCCTTCACTTGCAGAAAACTAACAAATGAAGGGCATGGCTAAACATTTAACCTAATCTGTCAAACTGATATCATCATAGAAGGACTACTGTTTGAGAGTGAAAGCAAATGGCAGGATTTGGAATAAAGATTACCAAAATAATCTGACACATGCTATGCAAATGACTGCATTGCCTCATGGAGTGACCACAGTACACTTTTTGACAATGTACATTTAAAATATGCTAAATTTCGCTAAAATCTGCAGAATTGTAGCACTGAATTATGTTTATAAGTTAGATGCAAATAGAATGTGACTTAATATTATAACTGCTGTGGTGCATGTTGAAATTGTTCATGTCCAGACTCCAGTAGTGTGAATGCAGCTGAAGCAATTAGATGATAACACCACATGAAATTTTCTTCAGTCAATAACAAGTCAATGCATTTAATATTTGTATATGATTTTCGCATTTGGGGCCCTAATTGAACCCAAAGAATTGTTTTATACAATAGGCACTTTTATATTTTTTTGAACTAAAACCATAGTGCATCTCATAAGCAGTAAAAACTATGATACAAAATGTATTTTAATAGTGATGAGAATGTATTTAATTATACCACTGATTTATAACAACAACACTGGAATTAATAGTTAAATTCCTTTGAATTTATTAAACTCATAATGGTTCATAAACAGTCCAAATTTGACTGTTTAGAATAAACGCCCAGAAAATTCACAATAAATGAATTTTACTTGTATACATTTTGACTTTCAGATGAAAACAAAAACTGATGCAATGGTTGTACCCAGTTCTGTAAGGTTTGCCACCTTTCTATCAACACAATTCAGTCTCAAAAGTGTTGAATATGGAAAAAAATATATAAATATATTAAATAATATTAAATATATTATTAATTACTTTTTTAACAATGAATGAAGTTCATTTCCTTTTAACTTACTAAACTTATGATTGCTCATAAACAAAAAAAAAATCACTTTCAGGTGGAAAAAGTGATGCAATGGTTGCACCCAATTCCATTAGATTTGTCACATTTTTATCAGCAAAATCCAGTCTCAAAAGTCTAAATATATTTTGAATTGCTTTTTTTCTAACAAAACTAATAAATAATTTAACCAAGCATTTTTGGCACAAAGATGCTCCATACATATCTTTGTCCAAAATGACAGAAGCACAAAATTAACATCCTTAATTTGAGATGTAATATGTAATAAGCAAATATGCAATAATTAAAAAGCATAAATTGGGACAAGAGTTGTAAAGTGTAAGTTATGTTAGTATTAGAGAACATTATTAATATGCACATATCAATAAGCTTCTTATAAGAAGGATTCTCAAACTGACACCTTTTCTTTTTACTGGATGAGGTGCAGGTTTGCTCTGAATATAGAGAACAGAGGTGTGATATTTAATTACACTATATAGAAAATTACTAAAACAATCTTTATACGCCAGGGGTGTCCAAACTCGGTCCTGGAGGGCCAGTGTCCTGGAGAGTTTAGCTCCAACCCTAATCAAACACACCTGAAACAGCTAATCAAGCTTCTACTAGATATCCTAGAAACTTCCTGGTAGGTGTGTTGAAGCAAGTTGGAGCTAAACTCAGCAGGACACCGGCCCTCCAGGACCGAGTTTGGACACTCCTTGGTACTCCAAGTCAAAAGGGTTCAAAATTTACCCATAAGGCACTTTCATTGTGCAAAATGAAAGTAAAAGTATCTAACATTACTAACAACACATGGCATAGACGAATTAAAGTGACAGTTCACCTAAAAAAAAATCTGCCATTAGTTACTCATCCTATAGAGGAATTACCAACCTACGTCACACATGACCTCACACGGGTTCCTGGTTGCAAAAAAAGACCGGTTGCAATAGCAAACATGTCGTGTTGTGCGGTAGGATGCCAAATTCAAAAGTCCAAAAATAGAAAACTAAACATTTACCATACACCACACTGCTTTTAAAGCCAACCGCAGACGTCTTTGGCTAAAAGGGAGCTGAATGGTGTGAGGACCAAATAAAAAATGGTGGACTCTGAAGTTCTCATTTCATATCAGGTAAGTTCACGCTATGCTGAATCAGACACATTACTCGTTTTTGATTGCAGCAATGATTTCAGCAAAAACAGTTAAATATGGTGAATTAAACTGCGGACACTGAATGCTTAGAATAAAATGTAAAAATGTAAGTTCACACACCCTGCCGTAAAGGTGTAGTTCGCTGTCAGAATGCAGTTGTTTTGCTTGTTGATGATTACCCAGACCTTGTAGAGCACTGTCTTCTATTCTTGTCTTTGGCTAGGCAGAACCTCGGTTTTTAGCACTACAAAGTTTTGAATCTGGTAATCATGGAACATTATTTTCACATGACCACACAGAACAAAATTGTAGGCATCCAAACAACAATTCGTAGACCTTTAACTTCTCTCTTGTAAAAACACTTGGAGTTTCAATGAGATAGTTGTATATTTGGGGCTGGATGCTTGGCCATTTCGTCTTATCCAATATTCATTGGGAGGGTGCTATCGCAAATGGACCTGTCAGACGTACGCCGCTTACTTTAATGTTAATTTTGCCAAATCACTGTGCTTATCACTCGGTGACAAACTGTTATAATATGCTGAAAGCTTTATGCAAATAATATATATAATATGTAATCAATATAACTTATCTCTAAGACAACAACAAACTCTGTACCACATCGGATGTCATTTCCTCGCTGTAAATGTTAGCGCTCCCGGTTTTTTTCTGCAACCTCGCTGCGTGCGCATCCTGAATGTTACCGGTATGAAACCGGTAATTCGTCTATACTTGTTACAAAAGTTTTCTTCTTCTGTTGATCACAAAATAAGCTAAAGATAAACTAAAAGAAAAGAAACAGCAGTTGATTTCCATAGTATTTTTTGTTTTTATTATAGACGTTAACTGCTGTTTTTTCCCTCCTCAACATTCTTCAAAATATCTTATTTTGTGCTCAATAGAAGAAGTTTAGAACCACTTGAGTGTGAGGCAATAGTGAGGAAATGTTTAATTTTGAGTGAACTATCCCTTTAAATGAATCTGGCACACGTTTGTTTATATGCACACATTCTGCTCTTGTTTTAAATGATGCATCAACTCACCAAGCTTGACAGAGCCTCCAAAAAGAGATCCTTTATCAAAAGCATCTTTCCATGTGAATGTTAGACATAACTGAAACAAACAAACAAAAATAGTTAGGTATTAGTTACAGGCACTAATGCATATGCTCCGTATATTATAACCAATTATTGTTATTACAGGACACGTCAGTGCCAGTGAATGACAGATACCTCTGGAAAGGGAAATTTGGGTTCGATTGCACAGAGCTGATCATAATATCTAGAGGGGAGAAAAAGAGAGACAAACAACTGTTAAAAAGTGTGGGAATTATTATTATTATTATAATTATTAAAATGGTTTAAACCATAAAGACAATAATGCTGGGCAACAAAAATTCTCATATCAATGATGATAATGATATTTATCATGATATATTATCATTTCTGTAAATTCAATTGATTAATAGTATACATATTGACCACATGTTAAAAAATTCTCATTCATATGCATTCATTCATTTTCCTTCAGCTTAGTCCCTTATTCATCAGGGGTCGCCACAGTGGAATGAACCATCAACTATTCCAACACATGTTTTACACAGCGTATGACCTTTCAGCCTCAACCCAGTACTGGGAAATGGCTATACACTCTCACACGCACGCACACACGCACGCACGCACACACGACAAATTTGGTTTATTTAATTCACCTATAGCCAATGTCTTTGGACTGTGATCTGATTGAAGGATCTTAAAAGTATTAAATTATCTTAGTATTAAAACACCTCTTTAAAACTAATGATTAAAGGTAAAATGTATAAATAAAGCTAAATAAAATGAAAATATAAAAGCTGTACATTTAAGATTGCAACTTTCTCATGATGCTGTTATTCATGTTTCTGTCTGCATATTTGTAATGGTGTGTAATATTGCATAAGTATGTATTAACGTAAATATAAATAACGTATTTTGTGACACCATGAAAAATTGAAATAGAGCATAATATTAAATAATATATGTTTTTGTCCGTTCGATAGGGCTGTACGATATTGGAAAAAACAACATTGCGATATTGAGTTTTTCTGTGATATATATTGCAATACGAGTATAACTTCACAAGACGATATAAATAACTATTCGGGAGGAATTCATAATTTTACATTGATACTAGGGATTGGAACTGCAAAAAATCAAAGACTCTAGAATACACAAGACACGTCACCCGTATCTTTTTGAATGGGGAAAAGTGTAACTGTCAATATGGTGAATAAAGCCCCGCCTACTAGTACAAGAGCCAATCATCAATCGATATATGGTGAAAAAAGCCCGCCATCTAGTACGGGAGCCAATCATCGATCTCTATAGACTGACGATACTCTGGGGGAGGGGCTTAGACCAGACTTGAGTTTCTGCAGATTTTGAGTATTTTAGATGTTTAGAAATGAATCTAAAGAGACGGTTGTTGTTTAATTTTATTGGTGATTTGTAATATGAAATTCAATTGTAAGCATGGCAAGCTATTTTGGAGAATTTGATGTTTCCCCATTCAAACAGAATGCCCGAGGATACTGCCGTATTAAGATACAGAAATTAAATAATCCACTTTAGAAAAACATTGCATAATGCATACAGTATTCAGCATTTTCAAAACTATTTAACAACACCTATTCTTGTCTTAGGACAATTGTTGACTATTTTAAATGTTGATTACTGTGGTCTTAATTGTATAAATAATTAAATACAAATCAATCGTTTTAAAGCTTCATATTACAAAATGTCTTATGACCAAATGCTTTATTTCGCTTGAAATCACGCCATAAAAAAGATTTCACTCTGTTAGGGTTAAACTTTGCATGTGAAATCTGTTTTCTTGTTGATTATAATCCCAACTCGACATTGCAGATTCTGCGATATTATGACTATTGCAGATTCGCACACTGTAATATACCGTTGAAGTCAAACTTATTAGCGCTCCTGAATATTTCTTCCCCAATTTCTGTTTAATGGAGAGAAGATTTTCTTTCAAAGTATTTCTAAACATAATAGTTTTAATAACTCATTTCTTTTACCTTTACCGTGATGACAGTACAGAATATTTGACTAGATATTTTGCAAGATACTAGTATTCAGCTTAAAGTGACATTTAAAGGCTTAACTAGGTTAATTAGACAAGTTAATGTAATTAGGCAAGTCATTATAATGATGGTTTGTTCTGTAGACAATCGAAAAAAATAATTGCATAAGGGGGCTAATAACATTGACCTTAAAATGATTTTAAAAAAAAATTTAAAACTGCTTTTACTTTCTCCAGAAGAAAAAATATTATAGGAAATACTGTGAAAAATTCCTTCTGTTAAACATAATTTGGGAAATATTGAAAAAAGAAAAAAAAATTTACAGGACGGCTAATAATTGTGACTTCAACTCTAAATGCTGAAACTATATATTGTGCAGTCGGCCATACCATATACAGCTGAAGTCAGAATTATTAGCCCCCCTGTTTATTTTTTTCTTCAATTTCTGTTTAACGGAGAGCAGATTTTTTTTCAACACATTTCTAAACATAATAGTTTTAATAACTCATCTCTAATAACTGATTTATTTTATCTTTGCCATGATGACAGTAAATAATATTTGACTAGATATTTTTCAAGACACTTCTATACAGCTTAAAGTGACATTTAAAGGCTTAACTAGGTTAATTAGGTTAACTAGGCAAGTTAGGGTAATTAGGCAAGTTATTGTATATAGATGGTTTGTTCTGTAGACTATCGAGAAAAAATATAGCTTAAAGGGGCTAAAAATTTTGACCTTAAAATGTTTTTAAAAAAATTAAAAACTGCTTTTATTCTAGCCAAAATAAAACCAATAAGACTTTCAGAAAAAAAATATATTATCAGACATACTGTGAAAATTTCCCTGCTCTGTTAATCATCATTTGGGAAATATTAAAAAAGGAAAATAAATTCAAAGAGGGGCTATTAATTCTGACTTCAACTGTATACACTGTAATATAAATGACAACTTCATTTAGGCATGACAGCACTCTCATGTGACTCCCAGTCTGTAAACAAGAAGCAAGTGACGTTACAGAAGTTACTCAACCTCATTGTTACGCAGAAAACTAGTGACACCAATCACAAAAACACTTCCTTCCTGAATGGAGAGAGGAGCATTTCCACTCATCTCTGCTCCATATATGCTCTCTATCTGCCATTCCCTGTGTCCCAGTGCTATAAAAAGAAGATGGCTGAAGGGGGAAAACCACTGAAGGAGTGCCCGAGAGACCTTCGTCATACAAACCAAACACCAGTTTAACTAGTAGCTACAAAGCAGGCCATAAATCTTGACCATTCGGCATGGATACAAAGCAGCAAACAAAAAAAACAACAAAAAAAAGTGTAATCCTATAGCAACACACGGCTCTCATTCACTCTGCAGATGGCGTAAGGCCCAGATGCTACATTACCTCCACTGAATTAAAGCAATAATGAAATGCAGAACGTGACTGTGGAAATAATCTACAATTCTCAGTGGTGGACAGAAAGGATATTTTAGTAGACAAATACTAAGACAGTTGGTCAAAAAAAAAAAGAACATAAAAAATAGAAAATAATAAAAATCACAAATTTTAGTAGATATTTTAGTAGAAAAAAACCTAAGACTAAAACTATTGGTCAAAAAACATTTCCGTAAAAAAAAAATTAATAATAATAAAAAATAAATAAATAAAAAAGTTATAACAATTTTATTTTATTTTTTAAATCACATTTTTGAGGATGTTTTACTACAGGGGTTCTCAACCTTTTTTACTTCGGGGCCCATTTCTTTCTCCAATCAATTTTTGAAGGCCTACCTGTCTAACATTTGCTCTAAAATGTTTGGTTGAAATGCTCATTTAAACCCTTATTTATTGATATATATTATATATTTGCTGTGCCTTCTATTATTTTCTATTAATAGCATTTTATCTTTTATTTATTTATTTTTAATTTTTTAAACATACACAGATTTAAAGAGAACCACAGGTCAACAGGGATATTGCAAAAGACCAGCTTCTGCTTTAAACTGGACTGATTGAATATCTGCTAACATAAAAACAAATGTAAAATACAGTAAAACACCCTAAATCTGTTTAAATGTGTTGATCTGATGACAGTTGAGTTTGCAGCTGGATATTATTGGGAGATCGCTGACAGGAACAGTGAACGGCTCTACAAGAGCGCGTCTGAAGCCCAATGCAAGATTATTTTACATTCTATGGCAGAAACACCACTAAGCCTCGCTAGATACTTCTGTTTGGCGCACGTCCGTTATATAACATTCACAGGACATTAATTTGGACAACTATGCAGATATATTAAATAGTTCACACAAAAATACACAAAGAGAGACTTTCACTTTCACTTAATGCATAGTTTGTGAATGAACAGAGTCAGACTGACATGTACTAGTTGCAGATGCGATCATGAGGCTGTTTTTGCACAGAGTTAATAATGATAATCATCAATCACAGAACAGGTGAAAGTGCATTACTTCGATCCTTTTAATATAGCATATTAATAATGAAATGCAAAAGTTAATCTCGCGGCCCACCTGCAGGATTGCGGAGGCCCACTAGTGGCCCACCGGTTGAGAATTCCTGTTTTAGTAGACAAAAACGACGACCAAAACTATTGGTCAAAAAACATTTCCGTCATTTGAAAAAAGTATTTAAATTAAAAAGAAATCATAATAAATTTTAGTAGATATTTAAGCAGACAAAAACCGAACATTGACTGAAAATTTGATTTTAAAGTTTTAACTCGTGTATTTAAAGCTCTACCAAAGATCTCTTAGCCCAAAGATCTCCCATTAGGTCCTCAGCTCAGCTCCTGCTAATCGTTTCTAAATCCCGCTTGAAAACTAAGGCCCTGTTTACACTAGTACGTTTTAGTTTTAAAACGGCGTTTTAGAATGAAAACGATCCGCGTCCACACTAGCATTTCACCCAGCGTTTCTGAACAGCACTCCGTCTACATTAAAACGGTGAAAACGCACATCACGTGACCACACACACACTATCTGGCATGCACTGCAGCGTGCTTTGAGCACACACCCACATGAGAGTTGTGCACGTCGGACTGTTCATCACGGATCTACCGCTGGATCTAATCTCACTATATTTGTTAAACGTGATATTTAATTCATCTTGTTGTCTATATCTAACGACATATTCCCCGACTTTGGTCTTTTGAATCTATTACTCGTTTCAGGTAACGTGTTTTGGCTGAGCGCAAAGATAAGTTAATATCTTAATGTAACCGCGGACACTGATTCTGCACATCTGACTGATTACTTGTCTTTATTTTCTCTATTGTATAAACTTATTGTGCGTTATACTGTTATAATGGCCATTATTAATTATTAAAACTGATATTCAATGAAAGAGAGGGTATGTTTCGTATTTTCAATAAAAATAAAAGGAGCCAGTAATATTATAGGTTCTGTTTTGTTATAAATATGCATGAAGATGACGCTCATATTATGCAGCTACACGACGCCTCAACATTTCTGATGTCTGTTAAGTTGCTAATATCAAAATGAAAATAGGCAGTTTCTTATGTCATGTTTTCATTTTATTGTCAAGATAGTGAGACAGGGTGATGTGAATGACTTTATATACACTCGGGAGTTTGTTTTCCTTATCAAACTTACGAAGTCTGAACTTACAAGGAGAGGATGCAGGAACTGTGTGTAGGCTACTTAATATTGAGGGAAAAGCCCCAATCAGATAGGCGAATGTCTGCAGCCCCGCCTCCATTTTCAGATGTCTCCGTTTTCCTCCATCCACACTGAGACGGAGCAGCAGCGTTTTAGAATGAAAACGGCCTCTCCAGCGTTTTCAAAACGCTCCGTTTTCAGGGCTCGAAAACTCCGGCGTAGTGTGGACTGATGGCGTAACCATAGCAAAACTTATGCGTTTTAAAACTAAAACATATTAGTGTAAACGGGGCCTAAAAGAGACAGAGCTTTCTCAGTCTATGCTCTAAAACTTTGGAACTCATTACCTTTAGGAATTAGAGCTTCATCACATTAAGTGTTTTCCTATTCTCTTTGGCTTACTTATAATTTGTATTTTTATTTTATATTTGATATATACTGTCCTGTTTCTCTAATTGTTTGTTATTTTGCCATGTCTGTGAAGAACTTTGGTCAACATTCTTGTTGTTTTAATGTGCTATACAAATAAAGTTGACCTTTACAGGAGGTCATGATTTTCAGTTGTTTTTGTAAATCTAAATGTGATGTACATAAGTTAGCTATTCAAGCCCACTATATAAATTAACATTTGCATATGTGTATTATCATCTAAACGGGTAGGTTTATTTTTTTTATATTACATGATTTGACTTAAGCAACAATATTTTAGTGTGGCACGGTAGCTCAGTAATTAGCACTGAGCAAGAAAATCGTTGGTTCGAGTCCCAGCTGAGCCAGTTGGCATTTCTGTGTGGAGTTTGCAAGTTCTCTTCATGCCAGCATGGGTTTCCTTCAGGTGCTCCGGTTTCACCCACAAGTCCAAACACATGTGCTATAGGTGAATTGGGTAAACAAAATTTGCCGTAATGTGTGTGCGTGTGTTTCCCAGTACTGGGTTGTGGCTGGAAGGGCATTTGCTGCGTAAAACATATAATGGAATAGTTGGCGATTCATTCCACTGTGGCAACCCTTGATAAATAAGAAACTATCCTGAAAATGAATGAGTAATATTATTTTAGGGCATCTGTATTTTTAGTACCTAACTTGTGTACTTTGTCCAGTGCTTCTAATGTCATGAATTTGAAAACTACTTTTCTCAATGTTAAACATTATGTAATAACAATCATCTGTCTTTTCAGACAAGGTAGATGAAAATAAAGTAAACAAAGTGAACAACACAATGAATTTATAATAAACATTCCAGGCAAAAGGTTCAAATGGGGCAGATAAATGATATGCTGAAAGCATGGAGGAGCAAATCTGACTTTGCTTAACAAATTAACCAGCCATTTCCTCCTCTCTTTTAAAGCAAATCATCAACTGGTTGATATATAAAAGTAATAGTGTGTATCCAGTTATGAAAACTTCCCAAAATTAAACTTAAAGTCATATGTCACACGAACCAGCCTCCACTTCTGCTTCACTTCACATATGACGTAATGGAGTATCTTGACGTCTTGGAGTCTCGAGATTCGACTATAACTAGCTTAACGCCTCAGGAAATATACTATAAACAACTCAAAAATGTTTGTTGTTCTTCATTTTTGTTAAATCATGTATTGTTATTTAACAGTTGAATGTCTGAAGAGTTATAAACGACACACCTGAGTCACGCAAAACCAGGAAGCAAGTGACGTAATATAAATGGGTGGTTGACGCACAACGTGACCATCACTTTGCTTTATTACAGGTTTTAAAATAAAGTATAAGTTATACGAGTAAATGAATGTATCTTTTAGATAATATTAATGGTCGTTTTATGCTTGTAATCACTATTTTGATTTTGCTACTTTATTTAATATAAATCACATGGATGTGAACGAATTTTAATTATATATAACGTTATTATTCTTAGCCTGTACCACACAATACAATACATATATTAATTTGTGTAAATCTACGTGTGTGTCGATATATGGCATTAATGCATGTCCATAGCCAGGTGATAAAAACAAAAAAAACAAGGTAACGTTAGTAACACATTACCACGAAGGTCTTTTTCTGAAGTCATCCCTAAACTCTTGATAAAACTATCTCTGCTGTCAAATGACATTACAGGAATAATTTAAATAAAATAGGTTAACTAACGTAGTTTCGACAGCTTCTGACATGCGCTACAAACAGACCATTTATATAACGTTAGATCAACTAACAATCTACAACACAGGCCTGTCAAAGGAGAAACTGACAGAATTATCAAATTAACAAAACTCCATCAGCAAAATAACGTCTTCAGGCCAATGTCTTACCGCAGCAGGATCTCCAGCGAGCTCTCGTGTTTGTCCAGCGGCCTCCCCAGAGCACTTTTCCGGAGCTTGTTGAGCTCCTCCACGGCGCGCAGATACTCCGCCTGCTCCTCACCCGGAGGATACGTGGCCGTGACAAATTTTGACAACGGTTTGACAAGGTCGACCTCCGAGGACTTCTTCAGCGGGACAGAAATAAACGTCGCCATTTGGGCCCGCGGAAACGACACAGTTCTGGTGGAAAATGAGAGCACTGCAAACGGACAAAAACAAAGGCTGAGCGCTTCCTGGTTCTCTCGGGTGCGTCATCACGTCAGATGTACTGTCAAAATGGCGCATGCGCACTGGAGAAATGGCCTCGACAGTTTCTGTAGTGATTTTTTTACACATCAAGTCGTTTAAAATATTAATACGCATCCTGACTCATGTAAAGCTATATTTTAGTATTTGATGCACTGTGTAGATGCAGTGAATTCAACTTCTGCATTCACATGAACGTTTTGCTGGGTGTAGCGTAATTAAACAGCATGACAAGACTTGAGCTTTTTCTTAGTAGCTACAAATGATGAATCACTAAAGAAATTAAGAGACTAATTTCCAGTTTTTGTCCATACAGGAGTTCACTGGTTTAAGATTTTAACTATTGGGGAGTTTACTTTTTTATTATTATGCGCTAAACAACACATACATGACAATATAGCAAACAAAATAATGGCAGGGTGATAGAAGGTAGCCTAAAGCAATGAATGAATTTATTTATTTAACAGGGACATGCACAAAAATTACATCAACCTCAAAAAAGATGCATTGTGCCAGGTTGTAGCAGGATTGCTATTTTCCACCTGCAGTCCCTGCCTGGACAGGTAAAAATTAAAAGAATAATAACCAATTAATAAACAGTCAAATTAAAACATATAATCGCATATAAACCGAAACACTGACAAATCAAAAACATCTCACTCAGTGTGTACAAATTTGATTAGAAAAAAAAACCACCTCCCAGTCAGGCGTGAAAACATCTTATAATTTGTATATGTGATTATTTCTGTTGGGAGAGAATCCATAGATTTGTGGCTTTATAAATTAAAGAAGATTGACCGAAAGAGGTTTTACGTCTAGGGACAATACATTCCACTCTTACCACCTCATTCGCGATGTTTTCTCTAATTTGGAATTTAAACATTTTTTAACGATAGAAAATAATAATAACAGCACAAAAGATAAATAAAACAAACACAAAAACAAGAGTATAAATAATTAAATTAAATTCTTACAATTACAAACAAGCAGGGCCTTTACATTAATCAAAATTGTTTAAACTAGAGCACAAATGGAGAGTTTTAATGACTTTTCTATTGGCACTATGCTGAATGGTACAAAAGTAATTTTTCAGTTCCTCATAAAACAAAGTAAAACAGAGTTTTTTGTTGGAAAATGTACACTTATGAATATGAAACTTAATCAGCAAAATAAATATATTAATAACAAAAACTTCGTCATTCAGATTATCATAATTAAAATATCCTAAAATTACGTTTTCAAAATGCAAATTAAAATTTAAAAAATACCTTCTTTTTTTTTGATAAGACAGAAGCATCATACCAAAGCTTTTTAACATAACCACAGTGCCAAAAGATGTGGGGTACAGTTTCGAAATGCAAAGAACAAAAAGAGCAATTTATATCAATATCCTTTTTAAATCTAATGTTTAACCGGATAGAATTTATGAATTAGTTTAAAAAATATTTATTTTATCTTATTTGTAACCAAACATTTGTGAGGTAATGATCAAACACTTTCTCATTTAGGAATGCTTACAAAATTTTTCCAATAGGTGATAGAGCTAGGCCTGGAAACAACCTGGTTTAAAAATAGAGAGCGAATAGATTTGTTATTTTCAGAGTGTGAAAAGCTAATTTTACCTCACATTGTATCAGCTAGACTGATTATGGGCATATAAATCCAAGTTACATCTGTAAATAAGGAAACAATATTAGAATTAATTGCAGAGAAAACAAAAGAAAATCCATTGGGAGATACAGGAAAGTTAAAATGAAACTCATCATATCTCATAACAAGATACCCTTGAGTGTAAAACAATACCCTTTTCAAACCACCTTTCCAAAAAAAAAATACTATTGTGTTTATACAAAATACATCCATTGTTCCAAATAAAATAACATTGTGGAGAAAAATTGTGCTTGTAGATCAGTTTCACACCAACAAGTCTTGAGCATGAAAAGCAGAAAGCTTTACTGGTGCCATTGGGGAGTTTACCCAGTACCACACCTTACCCCTATGACTCACTCAGTCATGATTAAGTCATGTGATCATATATTATTAATATCCTCTGTTACCTGTAACTGAGATGCATAGCAAAAGTGACATAACATCGACTGCATGTTCTAAAATATGCAAAGTTCATTTATTCAATAAATTTGTCCAATAAAAAATGACAATGGTAAAATTTTAATGTATACAATTAGAATATATACAGTTGAAGTGATAATTATTAGCCCCCCCTGTTTATTTTTTCCCCAATTTCTGTTTAACGGAGAGCAGATTTTTTTCAGCACATTTCTAAACATAATAGTTTTAATAACTCATTTCTAATAACTGATTTATTTTATCTTTGCCATGATGACAGTAAATAATATTTGACAAGATATTTTTCAAGACACTTCTATACAGCTTAAAGTGACATTTAAAGGCTTAACTAGGTTATTTAGGTAAACTAGGCAGGTTAGGGTAATTAGGCAAGTTATTGTATAACGATGGTTTGTTCTGTAGACTATCGAAAAAATATAGCTTAAAGGGGCTAATAATTTTGACCTTAAAATGGTTTTAAAAAATTTAAAACTGCTTTTATTCTAGCCGAAGTAAAACCAATAACACTTTGTCCAGAAGAAAAAATATTATCAGACATACTGTGAAAATTTCCCTGCTCTGTTAAACATCATTTGGGAAATATTTAAAAAAAGAAGTAAAAAAATCGAAGGGGGGCTAATAATTCTGACTTCAGCTGTATATATGCATTAATAACAGATTTAGTCTCAGTCATATTTGAATATTTTTAAATCCTATTTCTCGTTTTCCATGCCATAAATGCCTTAAAATAGATTACAAATATTCTTAAATATTTTAGGAATATTTTAAACAGCCCTTTTTTCCCCTCCATCTAGAAAACAACTTACTCTTCATAAAGCACTCAAAATCTGTATACTATTCTAATATTTCAAGTATCATTATTAAAGTTATTAAAGTTGTAATATTTCATTGCATTATCTGTATCTGATCATTTAACTTCTCATTAATGAGTTCATATTAAAAAAGTAATAAAAAGCATTGAATATTTTCATGTTGTTGCACTTGCCTATATCTATTAGCAAAAATATTAGTCTTTGAAATTTGAAATGACAGAGACCACACACAAAAGAAACAATAATAACAATGAATATAATAAAGATAGATAACTATAAAAGATTTAGTGTTAACCTCATTGAAATGAATAGAATTAAATGTATATCCTTCTCCTTTATAACTACTTAAAATAGTTAAATCTACTAAAAAAAACATTTATTTTGAATAAAATACACTACCTGACAAAAATCTTGTCGTCTAGTTTATCATTTGGAAAAGTGTCAGAAGGTGGATTTTTCCAATGAATCATTTGTTGAACTGCATCCCAATCATCACCAATACTGCAGAAGACCTACTGGAACCCTCATGGATCCAAGATTCTCACAGAAATCAGTCAGGTTTGGTAAAGGAAAAATCATGGTTTGGGGTTACATTCAGTATGGGGGTGTGCGAGAGATCTGCAGAGTGGATGGCAACATCAACAGCCTGAGGTATCAAGACATTTGTGCTGCCCATTCCATTACAAACCACAGGAGAGGGCAAATTCTTCAGCAGGATAGCGCTCCTTCTCATACTTCAGCCTCCACATCAAAGTTCCTGAAAGCAAAGAAGGTCAAGGTGCTCCAGGATTGGCCAGCCCAGTCACCAGAAATGAACATTATTGAGCAAGTCTGGGGTCTGTTTCCCCTGCACCATGACTTTATATTCTGTACTGTACATTATTTCTGGTAAGTGACAAAACTTTTTGTCTCAGTGAAGTCAGACCTTGCTGCCCTAATTAAGTAATTAAATCAAGGCATGATCATTTTATGTTGGTAAAATAAGTGTAATCTAGAGACCTTTGCCTTTCATATAAGCCACTTCTGATACCAAATGATCAACTAGAAGTCAAGATATTATTTGTTGATCCTAAAACGTGGATAGGCGACAACGCTTTTGTCAGGGGTGTACATCAAAACAACATGAACATTACTTTGAATAATTCTCAAACCAAAACAACTTCCCCCCAAATTAATTTAATCTAAATTAAATACTATAAATATAAATAAATTTATATATACAATAAATTATCAAACATAATCATCTTCTGCTTTCCCAAATTAAAAACACTCCAGAGGAAATATATGAAAATTATTTTTATTTCTGGTACAGGCATTAATTGTGTACATCTCAGCACTCCCTATGGAAGAGAGGCTTTACTTTAGACAGACAGTGACATGAGGAAACCATCATCATCATCATTATTATTATTATTATAACAGAAACAAGAGGATCCATAGCATTCAATCCGAGGAGCAGAACTAACCTCCACATTATTTGATCATCTGTTCAACCTGGAAACATTGTGTAAGTCTAAAAGTGAGCATCCGACGACTGCCAGGAATCCGAGGGCATGACATTTTTTTTATTGTGGTTTCAATTTCAGTGCAGACTTGGTCATTCCTTTTTTAATGTATATATTTTCTGAGTCGACATTCTCATCACAACCATGCTCCTCTATAAAGTGGCAATAATAAGCACAGTACATGCCAAAGCACAGCTGCCCAATACATGACTACTGAGATAGACGACCTACTGAGTTCAGTCGCTACTCAAGACGACGATGAAAAAAAAAGAAGCTGTCTGACCGCAGTCATGATGGTTGAGCATAACTGGAGCAGCTGACGGTAAACCATGTGTGCAATGAGAAAAGCACCAGTCATATCCTAAACGTACGATTAAAAGAAAGTGAAAGGCATTATAGGGAAATATTATTTATGGAGGCCTGTGATTGTGCTTGTTTATTCATTAATAATCATCTTATAATCTGTGCCAGGAGCTACTAGTCACATATAGATGCCAGGCACAGAGAATATGGAGCACAACGATCAACAATCAATCTAAAAACCAAAAGACTAATCATTGAATTCTAAATGGCTGACGCTTAATTTAATCAACGACAACGAAACCATGGCACCAAAACGATTGGTCTTGAAAGAGGAATTGGAAAAAATGGTCACACTTTACAACTGGGTTCAACTAGTCGATGTTTGTTAAAGGGATATTTCACCCAAAAACGACAATTCAGTTATTAAAGGTATAGTTCACCCTATAAACAAATATTTTGTCATCATCTACTCGCCCTCCTCATGTCACAAACTGTTTCTTTTTTTCAGTTGAACACAAAAACGATATTGGAAACAGATAACCATTGACTTCCATAGTTTTTGTTTTTCCTACTATGGCACCCTGATCTCACGAGGAAACGCAAGTATTTTAGGTTTTGTCAGTTTAGTGGCTAATTCGTACAAATTCGTACGATTTTAAAAAGGAGGCGTGGCACCCAACCCTACCCCTAAACCCGACCGTTACTGGGTGATGGGCAAATCGTACTAAATTGTACGAATTAGATCGTACGAATTCATACGAATTAGCCACTAAATCAAAAAGTTACGAATTGCCATGAGATTGCATTGACTATGGAAGTTATTGGCTACAGGTTTCTAGCATTCTTCAAAATATCTTCATAAAGATTTGGAACCACTTGAGGGTGAGTAAATGCAAATTTTTTGATGTGAACTATCTCTTAATTTATTGACCCTCGTGTCATTACAATACCCAACTTCAGAACGCAAGATATTTCAGATGAAGCCCAAGCGCTCTCTGAGCCTCCAGACAGCCCCAGAAATGTTTAAAGTTTAGAAAGGAGCCAAAAACATTCTTAAAACAGTCTGTGTGTCCTTCAGTGGTTCAATTGTAATGTTATGAAGCTACAAGAATACTTCTGTGTGCATAAAAACACTAAAATAATGACTTCATTTAACGGTTTCTTCTTATTTACTTCATTATTATGTTTATCTTTCGTGTTCTGAACTGTCCCTGAAGTAGGGTTGTCCAAAGTATTGACTTTCTTATGCACATTCTTAAAGGGATAGTTTACCCAAAAGTAAATACAGAGGGTAATCTCACTATTTACTCACCCTAAATGTTTGAAAGCCACGTCTATCAGCTGATCTGTCTATGAGCAGATACGCTGACAGATCAGCTGATAAACGAGGCTTTCAAATGCTCTAGTATCCATTTATATGTTTTGCACTTGGTAAAAAGTGGTCAACTGTCCCTTTAAACCGCTGATTGGTTGTTGTGTTCACGTGCAAGGTCATCACTTCACCACCTTTCATCAAGTACAAAAGCTATACATGGACACTAAAGCATTTGAAAGCCACGTTTATCAGCTAATCCATAAGAGTTTATTTCATATATCCACTCATAGACTGCTTAGCTGATAGACGTGGCTTTCAAGCACTTGTTTAAAGTGTCCATGTATCTGTGCGCTTGGTAAAGAGTGTCCCTTTAAACCGCTGATTTGTTGTCGTGTTCACATGCTCAACAGAAAAGACTGTGATTGGCTCTGAAGGTCATCACTTCACCACTTTTGATCAAGCGCAAAACATATACACAGACACAAGAGCATTTGAAAGCCACGTTTATCAGCTGATCCATCAGCATATCTTTCATATATCTACTCATAGATGGATCAGCCGACAGACGTGGCTTTCAAACACTCATTTAAAGTGTTCAGTCTGTGTATCTGTTTGCGCTTGGTGAAGAGTTGTGAACTGTCCCTTTAACGCACTGATTGGTTTCCGTGTTCATAAGCTCAACAAATATGACTGTGATTGGCTCTGAACGTCATCACTTCACCACTTTTCATCAAGCGCAAAACATATACACGGATACTAGAGCATTTGAAAGCCACGTTTATCAGCTGATCCGTCAGCGCATCTTTCATAGATCCACTCATAGACGGATCAGCTGATAGACCTGGCTTTTAAGCACTTGTTTAAAGTGTTAAGTCCATGTATCTGTGTTTGCGCTTGGTAAAGAGTGGTGAACTGTCCCTTTAAAAGGCTGATTGGTTCTTGTGCTCACATGCTCAACAGATATGACTGTGATTGGCTCTGAAGGTCATCACTTCACCACTTTTCATCAAGTGCAAAACATATATACATGGACACAGGAGCATTTGAAATCCACGTTTATCAGCTAATCCATCAGCGTATTTTTTGTAGATCCACTCATAGATGGATCAGCTGTCAGACGTGGCTTTCAAACACTCATTTAAAGTGTTCAGTCTGTGTATCAGTGTTTGCGCTTGGTGAAAAGTGGTGAAGTGATGACCTTGAGAGCCAATCACAGCCATATCTGTTGATCAT
This sequence comes from Danio kyathit, assembly GCA_903798195.1. NCBI lineage: Eukaryota > Metazoa > Chordata > Actinopteri > Cypriniformes > Danionidae > Danio > Danio kyathit. The sequence goes on along the minus strand of LR812537.1, from coordinate 52,354,163 downwards.
ATGAACGCAATGGCCAATCAGCAGTGTTTAAGCACAACAGTGCTCAAATGTTAGCGTGAAATTGATGTTTTCTTTTCATTTTCAATATTGATTAGTAGCAAAGTTCATACTTTTGACAACTCTACCCTGAAGAGAAGAAATTGTTAAATAATAAATTCATTATTTTTGTTTTTTGTGTGTGCACAAAAGTATTCTCATAGCTTCACAGCATTACTATTGAACAACTAAAGACACACGATCCTGTTTTGAGGATGCTTTTGTTTCCTTTCTGGACTGTAGTGTGCACAAAAGTATTCTCATAGCTTCACAGCATTACTATTGAACCACTAAAGACACATGATCCTGTTTTGAGGATGTTTTTGGGTCCTTTCTGAACTTTTTGGGTTTTATTTTACACTTATGCATTATTGAACTCCATAATGCACTGTGAGCTAACAAGACCTAACAATGAATGACTTTATTTTCAATAACCAACGTTAACAATGAAAAAATACTGCAATAATAGTATAGCTCATTGTTTGTTTATGTTAATAATAACAACAACGTATTAACCAACATTAACTAATAGAACCTTATTGTAAAGTGTGACACCCCCCCCCCCCAACCCAAAAAAAACAAACAATATCAGCACTGAGAGCAAAACTGAACCTGGCGTTAGCTGCAGGTCACCATACTCAAAACCCCAGGAATTATTTCATCCAGACAGACATAAAGACGTCCTGCGCATGCCTTTAGTCAGGACGCATTTCCCCACATTTTGCACGAGAGGTCATTACTATCTACCTTGAGGGTTTTTTTTCCGATGGCGTCTGTAGGCCTGAAATTGTTGACAACTCACAGACGAACAAACTCAAGTACTGTACGCTCAGAACTAACAAAGTGAGTCGATCAATTCTTCATCATGCTGAAGTAAAAGTGGTCACAGTTCTCCATGTTCTTGCGGACTCCCGCTCGCCTCCATCCCCTCCTTTAAAAACGCACTTAATTAAAAGCTCACCGCTCACACACACTGGCATCAGTTTAAGTGTTTTCAATATGAAACAATTTTACGCACTGAAGTCAGATTCTAACAGTTAGGAGGCCCTGCTCGACCCCGGCCATTTTTCTCCATCTCACGCCGAGACGTGAAGAACGAGGGAGAGATTAGGGAGAGGACGAGAGAGGAGGATGGAGGGAACACGTTTGGTGCGGCAGTGATGGCGTCACAATCTCTGCTCGTCTACTTCAGGACCAGGTGAAATCCATCACTGCTGTCATCTGAAGAAGAGCCAAGATGGAGAACAAGAAACAGAGAGGTTGGAGTTTATAGCCATAAACAAAAACGCCAAAAATGTGCATAAATAATGATGAAAACACGTTTACTGATTAAATTCCAGCATGTGCATCAAGAAAAGTCACGTGATTTTGTTTTAATAAGTCATGTGATGATAAAAATGTGTGCAATGGGATGGTATTAATGGACACAAAGCGAGCACATCTGAAATGTTGTTTTAGTCATCCTAAAATCCCTCAGCTAAAGTCTGTCATCACAGTGGTTCAGTATTATTATTACAGGTCTGTAGCCAGGGAAGTTGGGGTGGTTCGAAAGACCCAACCCCTCACTGAGGTCTAGAATTTGTCCAATACATGAGCTCATATTCTGACTGCTATGCCATAATAAATTGTGAAAATAACTTATTTATAAAGGCTTTAAGACCAAGCGGAATCCTGTATTGGCTGTCTAAGGAAAGTGTAATGTGCTGGCCAGTTTGTTATTTGCCTAATAAATGACAATTTTCATTTAAAACATTAACAGATACCCATTTTTTTTCCTAATGATATATGTAATACATTTGTATTTAAAAAATAAGTTTTAACTCTGTGAAGTATCGGAGAATAAGGCCACTTTTTTTCTTCCAATTGTTTTTTTTTTTTTTCTTTTTTAAATTTTACATATATGTATGTATATATATATGTATATATATATATATATATATATATATATATATATATATATATATATATATGTATATATGTGTGTGAGGTGTGTGCATGTATGTATGTGTGTGTGTGTATATATATATATTAAGGGTGTAACGATACGCGTATTCGTATCGAACCGTTCGGTACGAGGCTTTCGGTTCGGTACGCATACGAACCGAACGATTCAGACAAATATCTAAAAAGATAAAAGAGAATAAATGTTTTCAGTGCAACAAGGCATCCCATGACGTGGCAGGCAACATCTGCCTTCCCCGCCCACCTCCAAACACTACTCTAGTCAGGCACACGCTGCACTCAGGGTCGGAGTAAGCTCAACTGGCGCTCAAACCGAAAGTTATGCCGCTTTCAATCCGAAAAAGCCGGCGGAGCTGGGTGTTGAGATGATGCCGGGTTTGTCCCGGACGAAAGCGAAGCCCGAGGGGCGCTGAGATGATGCAGGGTTTATTGCGGACGAAAGCGAAAGGGTGGAAACGCGCCGCGGACTGACTGCACTATAGCCTAGCTAGCAAAATGGCTAGGAACATTAATGTAATCCTCCTATAACCAACAGCGGGTCTGGCGTTTGGGAGCACTTTGCTTATTCCTGCTTTTCAGATCCACTGAAATGGCAGGTGACGGTCAAAACAAGCAGGTCTCGGCAGGGGCGGAGTGGACATTTTAAAAGTGGCGGGGACAGCTGTATGAAATTCAAAAGTTTACATTCTTAATCATCTGTTTCTAAATAGTCTGTCTCTAAAAGTGAGGGGGACATATCCCCCCCCACGATAGAGTAGAGGATATCGTGTATTGAGGGGGATATAGGCAAAGATATTGCAGAGAGCTGAGATGACGACTTTAATATTTAGCTTGTTTCGCATTAATGTAGATATATTACATGTTTTAATTACATTATTGAATAAAATTAATAGCATTATTATTTTTTAATCATCATCATTAATAATAAATAAACTAAAAATAATTTGACAGCTTCAGCTGTTCACATCAACATGACCGGCACTTTCAGACTTGAGCACCACATGTCTTTAGCATGAATTGAAATAGACTTTCCCTCCTAAAGGATAAAATACAATAATTTTTAAAATTGCAATGCGATTAGTCATGTATTCGCAATTTCACATAAATCAGCATGCGAAAATTTTATTATTTTCATTGCGCTCTTTCTCTCTGCAGCAGCAGTTCACGTGCTCTGGATAAGCGCACTACCATACAGCCACATCTCGTAGCAAATTAATTTGCAACTTTGTTGCATAAAAAATAGGCTAAATAACAAAATTTAATTAACAAACAAATAAAATAAAATTATTTGTAAAAATGAAACTACAGAAAAAAAGAAAATGAAAAGAACTGAAACCAGCTCAAATGTTCTGTTCTGGAATAACAGGTATTGCAATCAAATTAATTCGATGGAATAATTAACACAGACAGGCGCATTTTTCAGAAAATAGCCTATTTTATTTTATTTAAAAATATGTTAGGCCTATATTTATTATATAGGTTATATTTTTTTAATTAGCCTATATTAAATTACCATTCATTTTGGCTTCAACGAATTATTGAACAAAAAACATTTTACTGAGCTCAGTGTCGGCCGTCACCGGATAAAGTCCAATCTTTCTTTAATTTTTTGGACTTTTGTTTGAAAGCTTACTGGCATTGTAGAGGTCCAATTTACTGTTGTTTGATTTAAATTATAGCCTGTTTGTGCGCCAATAAACAAGTCAAAGGAATGAGTGAATTAATAAAATTATTCTTAAATGTCGATATTGTTTTTACTCAAAAAAATAACAAATGTTTTATAAAAATAAAAGGAGCAATTTTCATAATTTATACGATTCAGTTAAATATAAGTTGGACATTTATGGGGCCATGTAACATGTTTTTGTGTTTGTTTTTTTATTCTAGTGATCTTTAATATATACTGGGTAGCTACGCAAAATATTTTCTAAAATGTCAAGCAGGAATTTGTCGATTAGCTTTAATTATGAAGACAAAAAAATATTAAAAACATCTAAAATAAAATGATAAAAAAAATACAAAGATAAAAAGAGCAGCATTTTGCTAAATATAATAGTCCTTTATATGCTTTAAATCCTGCTATGTGTTGTTTCATATTCGTTTTTATTTCACTTGATGAATTATTTATTTAATGTTTGAAAGCTGAAAGAAATAACAGCCGTCCTTTAAATCATTATTTTACCATCAAAATGTAGTATATATTATATTATTATCAACTTTTGATATAAAACCGCTGTGTAATTTAATTGATTGTTAAAAATGAAATAATTTTATGGCATAACCGTGTTTAGTAGTTGCTTTCGCTTTCGTTCTTCACGGAAGCTGTAACAGAAGTGTGTGCCGCATTCACCTCTGACATGGCTACTCTGCCTGTAGCCTAGTTTGGGATTTTTTCGTTGTGACGATTAAGCAAGAATCATAATGCATTGCATATTCAGCTCATTCTTCAGTAGCCTCAACACAGGCTGGTAGCCTAGATTTAAACGGATCGTTTATAAGAATGAGCGATTAATAGATTAATTGATCGTTAATTTAAATGATCATTGATCATGGGATTTTGTAAAAACTGACATCCCTAGTTCAAAGTAAAAAAAAAAGAAAAGAAGAGAGATCATGCTTTTATGATGTTAGTTTTCTTACAATAAAAAGATTTCAATCAGAGAAATCCTCTGGCTTTTTTCCTTTTTTTTTTTTTTTTTTGCTGTATCGAAAACATACCGAACCGTGACACCACTGTGTCGTATCGAACCGAACCGTGATTTTTGTGAACCGTTACACCCCTAATATATATATATATATATATATATATATATATATATATATATATATATATATATATATATATATATATATATATATATATATATATATATATTATATATATACACAGATGTATTTTTTATTTATTTTTTAATAATTATTATTTGTTTTGTTGTTTTAAAAATGTCCTAAGGATGCTTTTTGTTCTGATAGAAATTGATGGTCTAACATGCAAAAAACTGTTACACTATATTGTACTCCATGCAATGTTGTATTTTCTAATAAAAATAAGTTAAAAAAAAAAAAAAAGTTTTGTTCTCATATTTTTTATTCTAAATGTTAAAAAAAGTGACAATTTTGTTCTCTTTGACTCTTTGGATGGAAATGCTGCTTTATTTATCTTTTATGTGATATTTCAGTTTTGTGCATAAATCTAATTCACATCTTTGGATGGAAACATAGCTAATAGCAAAAAAGGATCAACTTTACAGTTTATAAATAACACAGGCTCAAAACAATAAAAAGCCAAACAATAATAACACACAAAATAAAAATATAAAACCGTTTTTTAAGATATACTAATTCAACAATTTCTAAAGGATTCATATTTCTAAATAATTCCATAATGTCATAAAAATAATTAGTTGTCTCATAACATTAAAAACAGGGCATTGTGGAAGTATGTGTTTTACATGTAGGAGGATGGAGAATGAAATGTTTCTTGTGTATTCATTTGTTTTTGGTGTGATGTGAAAATGCTTTACCTTGTATTATGCTAATGATGAAACTGCTCTCATCAAGGAAGTTATAAACCATCTGTAAGCAAAAAAAAAGTGTCCATGAAAGGTCTCGTTTACATTATATGTTATGATCTGCTTCTTAAATTGAACTTTAGGAATGGATGTCATTTTATAAGGGATTTATTAACTTTTTTTAAAAAAGAGATCCAGTCAATATTAATATTGGTTGCATTAGTAATGATTTATTCACACATTACTTCATACAAAGTCAACAGCACTGGTTTTATTCATAGAAAATAAGACATTACTTAAACACACTATTTACCATGATTTATGATTTACTTTCTTTAAAAAAACAGACTTTCAAAATCATACACAAAGTTAAAATTATAACAGTAATATTAACAATTATATGGGATTTTCCAATTTTTTTTTTACTTTTTCCAACTTTTGTTTTGATTTGTTGATTAATATATTTTCTAAAAAAAAAAAAAATGATCAATATAATTAATCAAATCTTTAATAATTTTATAATGAAATATGAAAGCGTATTTGTCAGTTGCCATAGATTTTGTAATAAAAAAAATCTCTGAATAAATCCTAACAAAGGTTTAAAAAAAGATAAAGAATGAATACATTTATTCAGCAAGAAATCAATTAAATCTAAAGTAAAACATTTCTGATTATTTACATTTCAAATAAATACTTTATTAAACTTTATTTTTTATCAAATAACCCTTAAAGGGCACCTATTTTACCCCTTTCACAAGATGTAAGATAAGCCTTTGGTGTCTTCAGAATGTGTCTGTAAAGTTTCAGCTCAAACACCCATCAGATAATTTATTACAGCCTCCAGAATGTGCCCATTTTTGTGTCTGAGTACAGTGTAGCTGTTTTTGTAGCCTGTGGCTTTAAATGCAAATGAGCTGCTTTTCCCCGCCCACTGATCCCATGTGCATGTCTGCTTCTCATCGTGTGTTACATCAGTTAAACAGCAGTCAGTGATAAAGAGAGACACGGATAAAGCTGAAATACAGCTCATTAGTCAAAAATATCAAGTAAGTTTATTTGATGCATGTGTGGTGGAGTTTATTCAAGCCTTTCTGAAATTTTGAGTCTCACACAAATGCCCTTTGCAGTACAAACACACACACATAAATTAGCGTTTACTGACACCATGTGGCCGTGGTGATCATATCAGTTAAGAATTATAGTTTATATAATTTCAGTATAATTTTACTGTCTTTATTATAAACATGCTCTGTTTTAAAAACATTTTAAACTTCACAGACAGTTATATCAAACATTTTAATCCAAGTTTATTTGCAATTTTTTTTTATGTTTTTACATGTTGTTATAGAAATGTGGAGTCTGTCAATCAATTTGGTTGGCGGGGAAAAATGCACTCCTACATCACGTTGCGGTTGCCCTCAAAATCACTGGGATTTGGATCCTATTTTAAAATCAGGAAATTTTTTAAAAGAGACATATTGTGTTTAGATCACTCCAATATGACTGTGGGCATACTATACCTACACACAGTTCTGTCCAAACAGCTTACAAAAGTTGATTTTCATCATAGGTGCCCTTTAAAACATCACCATTTACAACCCAAGCAGTTTTCAGTACTGATAATAATCAAAAATGTTTCTTTTAGCATCATATTAGCATGATTTCTCTGACTCTGAAGACTGAAGTGATGATGCTGAAAATGCAGCTTTGACATCACAGGAATGAATGACACTTTATAATGTACTCAATTCTATTTTTTAATGCAACATTTTAAAACATTAATGCTTTATGTATCCTTTGTGAACAAAAACCACTAAAACGTGCGTGCGTGTGTGTGTGTGTGTGTGTGTGTGTGTGTGTGTGTGTGTGTGTGTGTGTGTGTGTGTGTGTGTTTATATCTTACGTCACTTCTGATCAACACATTCTGTTCCAGCAGTACATGAATACTACATTCACTAGACAAATCTGTCACATGAAGTCCCTCACCTACGCCACGCATTTATTCATGACATATGATAACAGAAGAAGACAAAAAGTCTACAATGAAGCGAGTTTTATGCAAAACATTATTCAAAGCAGCAGTTATATTTAGCCAGAGAGTAGAAGAAGAGATTGTATAAATGTGTGAATGTGTGTGTGTGTTTACCTGGTCACTGAGCAGTATGTGTATCCCTGTAGGCCCCTGTTTGTACACTTGATTGATGTGGGTAAGTGGCAGCGCTAAACCACTGGAGATCTTCCTGGTGAGCTCACAAGCCGTCATCTCTTCAAGGTAAAGAGCGTGGTAAACTAAACAAAAAGAAAGACTTTAATGAATTTACTTTAAATTAAACACACTGACCAAAGAAAAAAAAAACAGTACATCTGCACAACACCCCCAAAAACACCGACAGAGATGGTAAATGTACAGATAAATATTGATGGAAAATGATATCTATATATTACATTTCTGATATTTTTGATAAAGTAATTATTAAGAAGAACTATTAAGCTATTCTTTTATGCTGCTTTAGGTCTGTTATGGATCAACAAATATATGTATGTATATCTGTGTACTGTGTATATAAACACACGTCACTGGCCATTTTATTAGGTACACCTCACCAACAGCTCATTAAAGCAAATTTCTAATCAGCCAATCACAAGGCAGTCACTCAATGCATTTAGGCATGCACACATGGTCAAGATGATCTGCTGTAGTTCAAACCGAGCATCAGAATGAGGTAGAAAGGTGATTTAAGTGATTTTGAACGTGGCATGGTTGTTGGTGCCAAATGGGCTGGTTTGAGTATTTCAGAAACTGTTGATCTACTGGGATTTTCACGCACAACCATCTCTAGAGTTTACAGAGAATGGTCTGAAAAAGAGAAAATATCCAGTGAGCGGCAGTTCTGTGGGCACAAATACCTTGTTGATGCCAGAGGTCAGAGGAGAATGGCCAGACTGGTTCCAGATGATAGTAAGGCAACAGTAACACAAATAACCACTCGCTACAACTGAGATCTGCAGAAGAGCATCTCTGAACACACAACACGTCCAACCTTGAGGAAGATGGGCTACAGCAGCAGAAGACCACACCGGGTGCCACTCCTGTCAGCTAAGAACAGGAAACTGAGGCTACAATTCACACAGGCTCACCAAAATTGGACAATAGAAGATTGGAAAAACGTTGCCTGATCTGATGAATCTCAATTTCTGCTGCCACATTCGGATGGTAGGGTCAGAATTTGGCATCAACAACATGAAAGCATGAATCCATCCTGCCTTCTATCAACAGTTCAGGCTGGTTTAATGGTTCAGGGGGATATTTTCTTGGCACAATGTGGCCCCATTAGTACCAATTGAGCATCGTTTCAACACCACAGCCTACCGGAGCATTGTTGCTGACCATGTCCACCCCTTTATGACCACAGTGTACCCATCTTCTAATGGCTACTTGCCATGTCATAAAGTGTGAATCATCTCAGACTGGTTTCTTGAACATGACAATGAGCTCACTGTACTCAAATGGCCTCCACAGTCACCAGAGCTCAATCCAATAGAGCCCCTTTGGCATGTGGTGGAACGGGAGATTCGCATCATGGATGTGCAGCCGACAAATCTGCAGCAACTGCGTGATGCTATCATGCCAATATGGAGCAAAATCTCTGAGGAATATTTCCAGTAGCTTGTTGAATCTATGCCACAAAGGATTAAAGGAGTTATGAAGGCAAAAGGGGGTCCAAGCCGGTACTAGTAAGGTGTACCTAATAAAGTGGCCGGTGAGTGTATATATGTATAGAAAATGTTTATATATATATATATATATATATATATATATATATATATATATATATATAACAAATGTATATAATTGTATTGTATTGACATGTATGTGTGTGCATTTACATATACACAATAATTACACACAGTACATGCACATATATTATGTAAACACACTTTGTACATCAGTCACGATCTTAAAACAGCACAACACAAAAACCACCAGTTCCTACATTAATGATTCATTCAATAAATCATCAATTGAAATAAATCTTATAATGAATAGAATAGAATTATAATGAAAACAAACATGTCAGTGAAAGTCGAAGGTCATACCCAGAACTCAAACTTTTAGATTTACATAAAGCAAGCTGATTATTTTCTTGGTAATTGTGTTTTGTGTTTCACCACATCTGTGCTACTGACGTCTGTTATTAGCTGTGGCTTTAAAGAGAACTGTGTCAGTTTTGAGTTGTGGTCTTGCTGCATTAATTTATACAGCACTGATACATTACAAACTCAGCATCAGCTCTTATGGTGTCACGTTTTAGTGGGGAGCATTAGGAAAATAGGCTTTCATGTCTAATAATAATAATGCTTTTCAATTTATTATGTAATATCACAATATATCGGATTGGAATTTTTTCCAATATCGTGCAGCCCTAGGACAGCTGTTAATTAGTACACTGATTGTGGTATGATGTGTGTCTAAGACTCTTTATTTAATGTCTATACCAGGTATGGCTGCTGGGCTGCTGTGTTCTCCGTTCTTGCTGTGTCCTCGTTTCTCCAGCAGAGGGCTCTCGCTCTGAGACGCTTCCAGAGACACATAAAGCGTGAGTCTGGGCCGCACTGCTCTGTTCAGAACAAACGCACACACACATATATCAACACAACCCTGCAGTTTACATCTTCAGAACCGTAACATAAATATAATTTCTATTGTACCTGGACTTTAGTGCATTGTAGAGTCTAATTCCATCGGCTGCACCACAAATTTGGACTAAATCTTCACGAGTTAATTTCAGTAGATCAGAACCTGCAGTGGGAAACACACTCATTAGGTTTTTCTCTCAATAATAACTCATTTAGTTAATCTGATAAACTGATAATTTAAAAAAAAATTATATAATTAATATAATTGATGCTAATTTAATCACCCTTAGGCTATTAGGATTACTTTATTGTTTTGTTTTATTCAGTAAAACATTAAATACAATTTTTCAGCTGAAATAGGAGTTTGCTTTGACTGTGAATTAGAGGTGATGATGTAAATAATTGGGGTGTGACGAAAAGATGAGACGAGACACGTGATTGGGTTCACGAGAACGAGACGAGATTTTTACATTGTTTAAAGGGTCACGAAACACCAAAACACATGCTTTGAGCTGTTGACAGTCATATATGTGTCCCACTCTGCTATAAACACTATTAGGACACATATACTTCGCTAAAAAGTGAAAATTTATTGTTTTTGATTGTTATTTTGAGCAAATTCGTTCTCCTCGTTTGAAACTAATTTTTGAAGCTGCGTCACTGCGATTAAATACTTGCGTGTAATCCAGCGTGGGGACTGGATGTCTGTACCTGCGAGTACATCGTGACGCCTCTGTGTGCAGCATTAATTCATGAGAAAGACTTGGTTCAAACCAATCAGCGCGCTCTATTGTGTATGAGGTGCAATGCTGCTCTCCAAGTGTAAAGATGTAAACACCTTAATCAAACTATTACCGTCATGTAGAATTTGCCGCATTTTGCGACAGGATAGTCTAGACCAGGGGTGCTCAACCCTGTTCCTGGAGATCTACCTTCCTACAGAGTTCACCTCCAACCCTGATCAAACACACCTGAACCAATTAATTAGGACCTGAACAGCACTTAATAATTACATACAGGTGTGTTTGATAAGGGTTGCAACTGAAATCTGCAGCAAGGTAGATCTCCAGGAACAGGGTTGAGCACCCCTGGTCTAGACACACACGGCTTTCTGACGCTACCTACCGAGTGCATCTAAGTTACCGAGAAATGCGGAGTGTTATTTTTTTCTCCCATTTGCCGTGCAGTATCAAATACTCCATTAAAACTGCCCTCTTCCAGCAGTTCCTCGCATTCAATATGTCGTTTGTCACGAGGGTCATGCATAGAATGTTCCTGAATAAAAGTGAAAGTGCCAAACTGCAGTTAAAGTCGACAAATTAATAATTTGGCAAACAATTCGATGTCCATGTAAACACAGTCACTGTCTTTCTCTCCTGCGTCTGTGTGTTTGTTTTGCCTCTGTGAAAATCAGCGCATGCCCAAACGGAACTCCCATTTTTATGCAAAACCTTCCCTCTTACCCTCCGACACTCCCACCTAATCAGAGCTGGACACACCCACTTTCTTGACTTTTTCCAAACTAGAGATGTGAAAACACCCTGCTGAGACAGATGGTTTCGTGGCCCTTTAAGAAATCTTCAATGATGATATATATAAATGGAAAATAAAAATAAATCTTAAAAAATAAATAAAAAAAATTCACAAAATGCAAAACTGTTTCTATGCTGTAAAGGACATGCAAACAACGCAAAATATTTTGCTATAAACTCTACTGACTGGCTTCTCCCCTGTACAGTTTCACATGAGAAATCGAATTCCTTTTCACAAACCAAACCTTTTAATGTGTGTTCAGTGATGATGATGATGGCGACTGGTGTGTGTGTGTGCACATTTGGACGAGATGTGTGTGTCTGTGGTCCTTTACTGGCTCGATAGGTGCAGAGAAAATTGTCAAACAGCCGTGTGTTTATGGTCTATCCTGTCGCAAATTGCAGCTAAAAGTTTTACACAACAGTAATAGTTTGATTACGGCGTTTACATGCCTGTGCTCCACTTCAATAATGCGACTGAAATAGGAATACTCCACATGTCTTAATTACATTTGTATTTACGCGGATTATGACTTTCAGCATAACTAAAGTGCTATTCCATCGCATGGTTATGAACCAGTTAATTTGTGTAGCAGCCTTTGCTTATGGATATACATAAACCTTTGAATCACACTCACCCGCCCAACAAACAAGTGACGAGCGCTTCATCATAACTCACGAGACAACTTTTCACCTCGACAAGAAATCTAGTGGCGATTTAATCCCGTGAGATCTCGTAGCCTGATATCTCGTCACATCCCTAGTGAATAATGTTTGGTTTCTTGCACAGATAGATTTTTTTTCATTTCATAAGACCTCAATGTATCATCAGGAGACGAGTATTCATTTTGTTTCGCCTGTATGTGTTTTTTTGACTCTGAATGTGCTGGTAGACATTTACTAGTATTTTATCAATCATTAAAGATTATAGTTAAAGCTAAAAATCCTCTATCGTGAAGTGCTTTGAAATGTGCATTTATATTCAATATTTGTCGTAATTTCAACCGAAACATAAAGAGGGGGCGGGGGACAGTGTAGCTCCTCCTCTTTAAAAAAACAGCCAATAGCGTTTTGCTTTATCACCGCTCTACCAGTGAGAGTGGTTGAGCTCAAGCGCATCAAACAAGAAGCATCTTGAAGGGGGGCGGGGCATTCGAGACACTAGAGAGAATTTGATTGGTCAAGATTTGATGAGAAAATGAAGTATGAGGTGACGTGAATAAAATGTTGAAAAAGCTCATTCTCAGCCACTAGACTTTTCTGACAGGGTATTTGAGTGTCATCGAGTGTCAGAATGTTGTGGGACTGCTATACACAAGTTATTATTAGGAATTATAGGGATTATAATAATTTTTATTATAGCGTTTTATTTTAAAAGCAGGCCGGTAAAACACGAACGCGGTTATGAATATATTAAAACATGTGCTTGTTTGTTGTAAAAATTCGTAATAATGACAAAAAAAAAAATACTAATTTGTGGATCTCCTTACTTCCGGGAGCAGCTATCCTGGGGTTGTGGCTGGTGTATTCTGGGAAATTTTTTTACCTCATGGTTTCAAGAGTGGTCCTGAAAAATCTCAGTTCGAAGGGGTATCTACCCCTTCCCCTTAGCCCTACGCCTTCAAGCTAAAGAGAATTGGGACACCCCTACCCCTTCACGAAAACGCCCAAAACGAGGGGTAGAATTGGGATTGGGCCTTAGTGGTTACATCTGTTTTATATCTTCTAAGTGTGAATTTTGTCATTGTTTTGCAGCACACTAGCTCACAGATATCCTAAAAACTAGCAATACTAACACTAACATCTAAAAAAAAGTTATTTTAATTTCATGGGACCTTTAATGATCTACTCTACATCAAGGATGGAATGAGAGTGAATAAATTAACAGCAAATGTACATTTTTTTGGGTGAACTATCACTAAGGCTGAGGTACCAGTAAATCCTGATTCTGAATTGATATTTATGTAGTAATGTGCCCTTTCAAATCAATTTAAAGTAGTTACATTTTGAAGTATTGATTCAAAGAACCATTAATTTTTACAACAAGAAACTGTGTCTGTTTAAATGTGTGTAAATACCTGAGAAATGGGCGAAAACACGACTGTAGGAGTTGAATCTGTTCTTAAGGAGCCACTTCTGTGTGTCCTGTATGGAGGCCGTGGGAGTGAGAGACTGTATAATAAAAGTGCACATATTTAATTTTTAAATGCTATTAATTAGAGCAGCATTTTCCTCTTAATATATATATTTAACCTTTTTGAAAAAGCACATTATATTGTAAACTGTAGATTATGTGTGTAAGAGAAATATATATATGCAAACTTGAAAAGATGCCATGAAATAAAGTAATCACGATTTTTCATCACAATTTGGACTGCTATTAAAACATGTTGAATTAAAAAAGAAAGAAATAGCAATCCCAATCTAAGAGGAAAAGACTAAATTGTGAGATTAGCAATTTTTCATTCACAATATGGACTTTCCTCTTAAAATTCAGAGCTGATATATAAATCACTAATGGATCTACAAGGGGATTCATCTCTGTACACTAAAGAAAGATGGGAGAAGGAAAGTGGCATTGTCATCTGAAATGAGGATTGGCTAAATACAGTTGAAGTCAGAATTATTAGCCTCCCTGAATTATTAGCCTCCCTGAATTATTAGCCTCCCTGTTTATTTTTTTCTCCAATTTCTGTTTAATGGAGAAAATATTTTTCAACACATTTCTAATTATAACAGTTTTAATAACTCATTTCTAATAACTGATTTATTTTATCTTTGCCATGATGACAGTAAATAATATTTTACTAGATATTTTTCAAGACACTTCTATACAGCTTAAAGTGACATTTAAAGGCTTAACTAGGTTGATTAAGTTTATTGGGCAGGTTAGAGTAATTAGGCAAGTTATTGTATAATGATGGTTTGTTCTGTAGAATATTGAAAAAAAATATAGCTTAAAGGGGCTAATAATTTTGTCCTTAAAATGGTGTTTAAAAAATTAAAAACTGCTTTTATTCTAGCTAAAATAAAACCAATGAGACTTTCTCCAGAAGAAAAAATATTATCAGAAATACTGTGAAAATTTCCTTGCTCTGTTAAACATTATTTGGGAAATATAAAAAAAATAAAATACAATTAAAAGGGGGGTCAATAATTCTGACTTCAACTGTATATGTAAATTACACTGGGCTACTTCCCATTCTTCATATTGGAGAGAATTTTGCTGGAGAAATATTATTCGTTTTTTTTCTTACTCCAAAACAGAAAATGTCATTTTATGGGAACTCAAATTGTTGGAGACATTGCGGTTCACAGGACGCTAATCATTTTCACATATTTTGGGGATGTCCTAATATTAGAAGTTTTTGGAAAGGGATACATAGCATTTTAGAAAATATTTGAAATATCTCAATTGATTTCAGCTTTGAGGTTCTTTACTTGGGTATGCTGTCAATAGATTCCAATAGAAAAAACAAATGCATGTATAGAGTCATCCTTGCTTCAAGTAAAAAAGCCATTACTATATGCTGGTATAAACCTAATCCACCACAAATGCAAGATTTGATTGATGTTTTGAAAAATATATTCATAATGGGGAAAATTGCATACAGTGTGCACAACCAAATAGATTTATTTGTTGACTTTTGGTAAAATGGACTGAGTATATTACTCTCATTCAACCTAATGTTTTTCTTCTATAGAATTTTAAGATGTATTTTTACTGGTAATATTGTTTTCACGCCCCCTTTTATTCTTTATTCTGTCTTTTTTCTTTTTTCTGTATACAGTTTTGATAAGGATGATGTAAAATAAGGCAAAGAGATATGTTTGGTCGCTGTTATAAAGAAATGTGTACTTCCCTTTTGGTCCCTGATTGTGAAATTTAAACTGTAAAAGCTGTAAAAGTGACATATGTCTGCTGATGCTGTGAATTGTATCTCTCTGCAATAAAAATTTAATGAAAAAAAAAAGGTAAAGAAAAAAAAAATTATTCAGAACTGATGTTTTTTTAAATTGTTTTAAAGAGGACCTATTATGCAAAAATCACCTTTATAAGATTTAAACACAGTTGTGTGGCAACAACCTGTAAATATAGCCAGACTCTAATGGCAAAAAAATAATTAAATCTATTTTTTATAATCACACTTGATAAAAACAGCAGAAACACTTCGACATTCTCCCTTTGCACAGGTCATCAGAGGGGGAAAGCCCCACCCATTAGTGACCATCTCTCTCTCATTAGCATAGACAGCCCTAAGTGAGAAGCATTAGAGTTTTATATCTGCTGCCTAGCTCCGCCTTTCTTTTGAAAAGAGCACAATCTCATTTAAATTTAAAGCGACAGTCAGCAAAATGGCATAATTTGGATCAAACCCTAAAAGTGTCAGTTTTAAAGAGTTATCAAACACTATTTATAGGGCATTTTGAGCTGAAACTTCACATACACACTCTATGGACATCAGAGACTTGTGTTGCGTCTTGTAAAAAGGGGCATAATATGGCATTTCCTTTAATTTTAGAATTGTGACTTTTACTAAACTGCAACATTAAACACATTACATCTCTAAGGTAAAACAGAGTAAAAATGAAACATACAAACCTCTACAACCGTGAGGTTACCAAGATCTCCTTGGTGGTTTGGTGAAGACGACTCACTAAATGCAAAAGTATCACACATTGAATAACTGCTCATCACTGGAACACTGTTAAAAAGGCCCTGTTTCCATGTGGTATTAAAATGCATTTAGATAAGGATTTTAAGACACTTTCCTCTTTTTTCCATCATGATATACACTACCTGACAAAAGTCTTGTCATTGATACCAGTTGTAAGAGCAACAAATAATAACTTGACTTCTAGTTTATCATTTGTAAAAGTGGCAGAAGGTAGATTTTTCCAATGAATCATCTGTTGAACTGCATCGCAATCATCACCAATACTGCAGAAGACCTACTGAAACCCGCATGGACCCAAGATTCTCACAGAAATCAGTCAAGCTTGGTGAAGGAAAAATCATGGTTTTGAGTTACATTCAGTATGGGGGTGTGCGAGAGATCTGCAGAGTGGATAGCAACATTAACAGCCTGAGGTATCAAGACATTTGTGCTGCCCATTACATTACAAACCACAGGAGAGGGACAATTCTTCAGCAGGATAGCGCTCCTTCTCATACTTCAGGCTCCACATCAAAGTTCCTGCAAGCAAAGAAGGTCAAGGTGCTCCAGGATTGGCCAGCCCAGTCACCAGACATGAACATTATTGAGAAGAAGGCATTGAAGATGAATCCAAAGAATCTTGATGAACTCTGGGAGTCCTGCAAGAACGCTTCCTTTGCCATTCCAGATGACTTTATTAATAAGTGATTTGAGTCATTGCAGAGATTTATGGATGCGGTCCTTCAAGCTCATGGGAGGATGCAGTCCATGAAGCTTCATTCTGTTTCCACTGCACCATGACTTTATACTGTACATTATTTCTGTTAAGTGACAAGACTTTTATCTAAGCAAAGTCAGACCTTACTGTCCTAATTAAATCATTAAAAATCAAGGCATGATCATATTTTATTTTGGTAAAATAAGCGTAATCTAGAGGCCTTTGCCTTTCATATAAGCCATATCTGATACCAAATGATCAACTAGAAGTCATGTTATTATTTGTTGTTCCTAAAACTTGAATAGGCGACTTTTGTCAGGTAGTATACTTCATCTTCATCTCATTGTGATGCACAAGTACTATTAAATACACTATTAAAGCAAGATATCTTTTTCACTTACAGTTGAAACCAGAAGTTTACATACAATCTAAAAAAAAGGAACATAACCATTTTTTTAAAAAAATGTCTGATGGCAAATCATACTAAACACGATTACTATTTTAGGTCCTTTAGGATTACCTAAATCATTTACATTTGCTAAATGCCAGAATAATGAGAGAATTTTTTTTGAGAATTTTAAAAAAATTTCTAGACAGTCCTCTATTCCTCCTGACAAAATTGGTGTAACTGAGTCAGATTTGTAGGCTGTCTTGCTCGCACAAGCTTTTTCAACTCTGCCCACAAATTTTCTATAGGATTGAGTTCAGGGCTTTGTGATGGCCACTCCAAAACATTCACTCTGTTGTCCTTAAAGCACATTTTAACTAATTTGGCAGTATGCTTAGGGTCATGGTCTGTTTGGAGGACCCATTTGTGGCCAAGTTTTAATTTCCTGTCTGATGTCTTGAGATGTTGCTTCAGTATTTCTACATAATGTTCTTTCTTCATGATGCCATCTATGCTGTGAAGTGGACCAGTCCCTCCTGCAGCAAAACAGCCCCACATGATGCTGCCGCCCCCATACTTCACAGTTAGGATGGTGATCCTAAGCTTGTAAGCTTTCCCCTTTGTCCTCCAAATGTAACACTGGTCATTATGGCCAAACTGTTCAATCTTAGTTCCATCAGACCACAGGACATGTCTCCAAACATTATTCTTATTCCCGGTGTAATTTAGCAAATTGTAATCTGGCTTTTTTGTTGATTCTGGCTTGTTGATTTTCCCATGTTGTCACACAAGGAAGCAGTGTGTTCGAGGTTTTCCTTAAATACTATTCTACAGTTGTTCCTCCAATTAACTCAAATGTTGTCAATTAGCCAAACAAAAACGTTCAAAACCTTGACACCTTCATCTGAGCTTTTTCAGAGGCATAATAATCTTATTGTATATAAACTTGACTTTCAAGAAAAGTTATAAAAATTTCTCCAAAAATCTCTCTCTCATTATTCTGCTATTAAGCACAACAGAAACACATTTGATAATCCTAACTTACCTAAAAGAGAAAAAGTTTAGTCAAATTAACATCTGACTTTTTTTTTTAAATGGTTATGTGCCTTTTTATACAGTGTATGTAAACTTCTGGTTTCAACTGTATATTTAACACCGCCCACTGACAAAACTGCATGTTAATATGAGGTGTTCACAGGGCCAGAGATGCACTGATGTGTGTCACCTGTCTGGTACTGTGCTGCTGGAGCTGTAGGTGTGTGTGGTGGAGGTGAAGGTCGGTGTGGCTGCTGTAATGGGGTTAACATATGCATTATCTGGCCATGGAGAGCACTAGAATGACGGAAAGAGAGAAATAAAGGCATTGAGATTAATACAGAGCACAGAATAACATCTGGATCACAATGATGAAGGAGGCAGAACTAAACATAACTGTGGAGTCTGACTACAGCAAGAGTAAACTGAACACAGCAGAGGTGAATGAGTGAGTGGGTGAATGAGTGAGTTAGTTAGTGGGTGAGAAAGAGAGCAAATGAGTGAGTGGGTGAGCAAGGAATGAATGGGTGAATGAGTGAGTGTAAATAAGGGAGTGAATGTGAATGAGTGAGTGTAAATGAGTGAGTAAATGGGTGAATGAGTGAGCAAATAAGGGAGTGAATGGGTGAGTGAGTGTGAATGGGTGAGTATAAATGAGGGAGTAAATGAGGGAGTGAATGGCTGAGTAAGTGAATCCAAATGAGTGAGTGAGTGAATGAGCAAGTGAGTTAGTGAGTAAGAGAGCAATCAGAGTGAGTGTGAATGAGTGAGTTAATAAGAGAGTGAATGGGTGAGTGAGTGTGAATGAGTGAGTAAATGGGGGAGTGAATGGGTAAGTGAAACCGAATGAGTGAGTGCGTGAATGAGCAAATGAGTTAGTGAGCGAGAGAGCAAATGAGTGAGTGGGTGAACAAGGGATGAATTGGTGAATGGGTGAGTATAAATGAGTGAGTAAATGAGGGAGTGAATGGGTGAATGCGTGTAAATGAATGAGTGTGAATGAGTGAGTGAATGGGTGAGTGAGTGTGAATGAATGAGTCTGAATGAGTGAGTAAATGAGGGAGTGAATGGGTGAGTAAGTGAAACCGAATGAGTGAGTGGGTGAATGAGCAAGTGAGTTAGTGAGTAAGAGAGCAAGCAAATGAGTAAGTTGGTGAGCAAGGGATGAATGGGTGAATGAGTGAGTGTTAATGAGTGAGTAAATGAGGGAATGAATGGGTGAGTGAAACCGAATGAGTGAGTGGGTGAAAGAAAAATTGAGTAAGTAGGTGAAAAAGAGAGCAAATGAGTGAGTGGGTGAGCAAGGGATGAATGGGTGAATGAGTGAGTGTTAATGAGTGAGTAAATGAGGGAATGAATGGGTGAGTGAAACCGAATGAGTGAGTGGGTGAACGAGAAATTGAGTTAGTAGGTGAAAAAGAGAGCAAATGAGTGAGTGGGCGAGCAAGGGATGAATGAGTGAGTAAATGGGTATGAGTGAGTGCAAGTAAGTAAGTGTGAATGAGAGTAAATGGGTGGGTGACTGAGAGTGCAAATGAGTGAGTGTGAATGAGTGAGTGAATGGGTAAACAGGTAAGAGTGAGTGAATGGGTGAGTGAAACCGAATGAGTGAGTGGGTGAGTGAATTAGCAAATGAGTTAATGAGTAAGAGAGTGAATGAGTGAGCAAAGGATGAATGGGTGAATAAGTCAATGAGTGAATAAATGAAGGAGTGAATGGGTGAGTGAGTGCAAAAAAGTGAGTGTGAAAGAGTGAATGGGTGGGCGAATAAGAGTGCAAATGAGTGAGTGTGAATGAGTAAGTGAATGGGTAAACAAGTAAGGGAGTGAATAAGTGAGGTGAGTTAGTGAATGAGTGTGAATGAGTGAGTAAATGAGCGAGTGATTGGGTGAGTGAATAAGTGTGCAAATGAGTGAGTAAATGAGGGAGTGAATGGGTGAGTGAAACTGAATGAGTGAGTGGGTGACTGAATTAGCAAGTGAGTTAGTGAGTAAGAGAGTAAATGAGTGAGTGGGTGAGCAAAGGATGAATGGGTGAATGAGTCAATGAGTGAATACATGAAGGAGTGAATGGGTGAGTGAGTGCATGTGTGGGTGAATGTGTGAGTGAGTGTAAATGAGTATGAGTGAGTGCAAATAAGTGAGTGTTAATGAGTGAGTGAATGAGAGTGCAAATGAGTGAGTGTGAACGAGTGAATGAATGGGTAAACAAGTGAAGTGAGTAAGTGAATGAATGAGAGAACATGTAGGTGAGTGAGAGACTGAGTAAGTGAATTGAGTGAGTGAATGAGTGAGTGAATGAGTGAGTGAATGAGTGAATTGAGTGAGTGAATGAATGAATGAGTGAGTGAATGAATGAGTGAATGAGTGAGTGAATGAGTGAGTGAATGAGTGAGTGAATGGGTGAGTGAATGGGTGAGTGAATGGGTGAGTGAATGGGTGAGTGATTGAATGAATGAATGAAAGAAAGTAGATGAGTGAGACTGAATGAGTGAGTGAATGATGAGTAAGTGAATGAATGCGATAAGTATATGAGTGAGACTGAATAAGTGAGTGAATGAGTGAGTGAATGAGTGAGTGAATGCGATAAGTATGAGTGAGACTGAATGAGTGAGTGAGTGAGTGAGTGAATAAATGAATGATTGAATGAATGAATGAATGGGTGAATGAGTGGTAAGAGAGAGAATGGGCACTTACACTTCCTCTCTTGCTTTTGGCGATGGAATCTCCACAGTCTGCAGGAAGTGTCCGCTTGCTGGACTTTTTCAGCTCATGTTCCACTACCTCCTCCATCACAGGCTCCAATCGAGTCTACACACACACAGTGTGTTGGCATTACTTTCATAGGGAGTAACAAGTCAGAATACATCCAATGAGCAATTTAAATATATATTTTAAAAGCATGTTTTACATAGAAACCTGATAGATTCATGGTTTATTTGTCTTTGCCGGATAATATGAGTAACTAAAAGAGCTTAAACCAGAACAATGACATTTTTAGTAATTTATACAATTTCAGTAATTTATACATTGCAATTACATCAAGCTAACAAAATAAGCTCTAAGTGCACACATTTCAGAGAGACTTGATTATCTGTTGAACACATTTCCTATCTACAAAAGCAAATCAAATATTAATATTCTTGCCTCTGACAATATAGTGGTATCATAAGAGGGCTGATATTTCTCTTTCTCCTGCGGAGTCCTCTTCTCCATCTTCTCCCGGTCTGTTTTTTGTTTTCTGTCTGCTCCCTTTGGCTGTTAGAAGAAGATATGAAGAACATCTTAGCACAAACTGTTGACTCCAGAATAAAGTTGAACATGAAATGCTATGAAAGTCAGACACCGTTCAGTTACACATATTCTTCAATTTCCAAAACTCATGCAACTCTCTTAAAATGGGTAAATAATGACAATTTTCTTCTCTTGTGAACTGTTCCTTCATTTATAAAAATCGTTATTTGTTCAAAACCAACTATAACTACATAATATGGGTACAAACTCAATATGCACTCCTAAACCAAACCCCATAGGCACTGCCCTCCACTAATATTAGCACTCTTATTTGAGCAGAGAAGCATACCTGTCAACATTGGGATGTGAAAATAAGGGATATGCCCACCATAAAAAGGGATTCCCCCCACCCTCCTTAAAAAATCCCCAAATTACTAAATATGTTGATTTTGAGCTGTTTCATTGTAAATAAACGGTTAAATGGTCAGTAATATGTTTTATTATTATTATTTACAAAAAGCAAAAATAAATAGTGTACATTAGCAGGAAATACATTAGCAAACAGCTTATTAAAATTAATAGCTATTATAATGAAATAAAATCAAGCTATCAAATCTCATTAACCTTTTCTTCACTGTATAACTTACACATTCTGATTAAAGAGCAACAAATGAATCTCTTATTTATTTAGATTTTTTTTGTTTGATTGATTACATTAAATAACAGGTGTCACTTTAAAAATGCAACCATCTAAAATTATAATGAAAGCATTCGATTGCTTTCCTAACATTTATGCTCATTTAGGACGAAATTAGTTGTATTTGAAAAAACCTCACCATCGATCGACGTCTTTAGATATTATTATTATTATTATTAATTACGTGTATATGTCTGTTTAAACACGCACCCAAAACCCAGACTTTCGCTCCGTTTCAAATCGCATGTACAGAATCTGTTTGAGAAACAGCCTCTATTTATCACTAGGGAGCGCGTCAGCTGACAGTCACGCACTGCTATATGACTATTTGAAGACTGCATATGAAGGGGATGGCATCTGTAATAAAAGGAAAGGAAATCCCGCAGTTTTTATATTTATTTCACAGTGTTTTCATGCATAAACAAAGCGAAAGCACAGAACAGATGCACATTTAAGAGCAAAGGGCGGCCCCTGGTGGTTTGGCGGTATGGGTTGCATATAGGGAGGCTCTGCTCTTTAATGTTTATTGCCACGCTTCAGAGAAAGATTGAAAATACGGGAGAAATACGGGAAAATACCTTCACGGGATGATATCGGGATAGAACTGTAAAATACGGGAGAATACCAGGAAAAACGGGAGGGTTGACAGGTATGCAGAGAAGGCTGTCATTTGTTTTCAAACCGTATGATCTTTTGCTCAAATCCTCCAAAAAACTTTAGTTTATCTTTGGATGAAAAAAAAGGATTTTTTTTTCTTGAAACAATTAAAATACTTAGTGTTGGCTATTGTAGTTTTTGGGTGAAAGCCCCTTCCTTTAGTGACCATCTCTCCCTCATTAGCATAAACAGCCCTGAGTGAGAAGCAGCCATTTCGAATCTGCTGCTCTGCTAAAGCACAGGCATTTTTAGCTCCGCCCTATTTTTTTAATTAGGGCTGGGAGCACATTCTTATTTCAATTTAAAGCGACAGTCACCAAAACGGCACAACTTCTTGGTGAACAATCCTTTTACAGGGTCCCCACTCTTTAATAAACAGTAAATTCAAGGACTTTCAAGGACCTTATTTAATTCACCCAGCACAGTCGTCCCCAATGCTTGACAATTTTACTGCAGCCTGAAAGGGTGGGTGTAAATAGATTGCTAGGCGAACATCAACCGTTTTCTCACAGGATGACAAGCTGGCAAAACAATGCTGCAACTCTGATACACGTTTTATTTAAATAGAAAATTAAAAAGCACTGCAGTGTTTGTCTGAGATAAGTAGTCTAGCGAAATGTGTATATTCCATACAAAATATGAAGCTGATTGGTCAGTTCTTGTCACGTGACTCATGGCATTCTGAAGATGTTTTCATCTGCGTGCGCCTGGAAGGTGCAAGCACATCACACCATTTCCGTGCGTCACTCTCAATATGCAGGCACAAGCCATGTGCCTCCATTAGAAATAACGAACTTGCGCGCAGAAAAATGCGATATGTGAATGACCCCTAGTCAGCCTTAAGGCCGCTGTCATTTGCGATCTCCAGCAGTTGATGATCTTGCACCTGATTTGTTGATAAATAGGTTGCGGATCCATTCATTGGCAGTGCATGGGTCCTTCACCGGGCCTTTCCCCTTCGCAAAACCACTTTGTCACACTTTATTTTGATGGTCCGTTTATTGAATTTAAGTTGCATTGCATCTACACACCAACCAATTCTCATTAGACTGTAAGTAGATTCTAAGACTGTTAGGTTTGGGTTAGCATTGGGGTTAGGGTTAGTGTAAGTTGACATGTACTTGCAAAGTTTCTTATAGTCAGTTAAATGTCTGTTGAAGGAGCAGTATCAACATATTAAGCAGTCTAGTAATACTCAAATTGACATCAAAATAAAGTGTTATCTAAAACTTTCCAAAAACATAATTTTGCTAGCTTGTGGATTACGTTTTGGCGCTCAAGTGACCGAGATGTAACCGAGAGAATATGGTCATTTTTCAAAATAAAAGATTTTTAAAAATAAAAGATTGTTCAGAATCAGATAATAAATAAAACTGAAGTAATTAATGATTTCTTGTAAGGCCAGGAACCATTTGATTCACAGATCGGTACCAGTGCCAACCCGGGGGTTGGGGACCACTGCCCCAGCATATGTAGCACCATGAAAGTCTTTATTGCACTTAACATTTCACTTATATTTAATGTTTAGATTAAAATGTCCGAGTAATGATAATGCTTCCAAGGTGTCATTTTCACAAATTTTGACTGTTTTAAACAGTCGTGTTCAAAGAACTTTAGTAAAAGGTGTTCAATTCAATACTGGTAATATTCAAACATGATTTCTGAAATATTTATAAAATGTGCATTATTAGTCATAGTTCATGTACAAGATTTAAATGTAAGATTTTATCATTTTGTGTTCGGTTTTTGACAGCAGCACAATACAATTGTTGAAATAACACCATTTACATATTTCATTTCAAATTTGATTCAATCTTTTTAAGGACCTGTGTGTGTGTGTTTAAATACTTTCCAGGCCTTGAATCCATATGTCTGAAATTGAAGTACTTTTAAGTAGGCCTGTCACAATAATCAATATATGGACTTATCATTTTTGGTGATGCAATATATATCGCCCATACATAAAGACCAATTCTAGCAACATTTTAGATGATTGTGCAACATCTCTATTGGAGGTGTCAGTGTCAGTATGGGTAAAACACTGTAGTATTTACTATACATTAATATAATATATTTTCATGTGGGTGCCAGACAACTGAAAATAGATCTGCTAGCAGATATCACAGCCTCTGTTACTTTTCTCCTTGCACTTTTCTGTTAAGATTTATTATTATTTATTTAGGATATGAGTTTTCACATTCTGATTCCAATGGCTGATTATTAAATAGATAAAATGACTATTATTAAATGAAATATTCTTAAGACTGAAATATGATGTGCTCATTTGGAAGAGTGCACCTGCATTGTGATGATATTATATTGTCATTCTGGCATTATATAATGAGACATAAAATGGTCTTAAAATGACAATAATATCGTTTATCGCAATATATTTTGCTGCGATATATCACACAACAAAAAATAGATGTTATGACAAGCCTACTTTCAAGAGGTGTGTGAACCATGCCTTTAATATTCTGAGCAAAAGATCAAAAAGTTAAACAGATAATTTTTTCACAGCCCTCTTTTTGCTGATATTTACCCAGGGTGCCAGTATTAGCGGAGGGCACAGTGTGTGTGTGTGTGTGTGTGTGTGTGTGTGTGTCAAGTTTGTTAGCCACTGCCAATACCTCAGACAGACGTAATCTGAGAATTTAACTGAAAACAAACAGGAAGTGCATTTTCAGTTTTCAATGAAAGATTAGAAGGGCAAACAATTATTTTTTTCTTAATGATATGCACAGATGAATTATTCACCACAAAGCTAGCAATGTGAGCTTAAAGTCATATGGTTAGTTTTGATTTCATGGAGACTCTGACATTTTAATCTGAATATTAAATATAAGTGAAATGTTAGAGTAATGATGACGCTTCGAATGTGTCAATAATATCATTTAGTGCAATATATTTTGGTGCAATATATCGTACAACAAAAAATAGATATAGAGACTGGCCTGCTTTGAAAAAGTGTGGGAACCATGCCTTAAATATTTTGAGCAAAAGATCAAAAAGTTAAACTGAGCATTTTTGCACAGCCCTCCTTTTGCTGATATTTACCCAGGGTGCCAGTATTAGCGGAGGGCACAGTGTGTGTGTGTGTGACGTCACCTTAAAGACTTTGATCTGGCAGCTGGCGGAGTGCAGGTGTTCAATGTACTCTCCGCTTTCATCCTGTTTAAAGGTGTCGATCTGAATCCGGAACGGAACTCCTTTCTCTCCGCCGTGTTTCCGCGGAGTGAACTCTGTACTGATGCAGTGAACCTTCAGAGACGGAAGGAAGGAAGAAAAGATAATTAACATGAAGCACTTTAGATTTTCCTTGGCACCCATTACTCTATTTCTGCACAGATCAGGATGTGCCAGATACGCTTTTTTAATCAGCTAGAATGATATCCATATGCTTGAAACTCGATCGGACGCTTCCAGGGTCAGAAGATAATGTCAGAGAGTCAGCTTCCCGAATCAGACTCTCTCCAACATCTCAGAGATATCAGGATCATCTCAAACATGTCTGACTATTTCTGCTGCTCCGTGTGTGCGTGTATGTGTGTGTGTGTGTGTGTGTGTGTGTGTGTGAGAGAATTTCTGACCAATGAGATTGTGCTTCAGGCATGCTCGATTCATTAACTACACTAAACAGATGTGGGGATCTTGACAACAAGTACTAAATAAAATTGACCTGCGGTAATATGCACCAGGGTGGCTCAGTGGTTAGCACTGTCGCCTCACAGCAAGAAGGGCACTGGTTCAAGTCCTGGCTGGGTCAGTTGGCATTTCTGTGTGGAGTTTGCATGTTCTCCACATGTTGGTGTGGGTTTCCTCCGGGTGCTCCGGTTTCCCCCACAGTCCAAACACATGCGCTATATAGGTGAATTGAATAAGCTAAATTGGCCGTAGTGTATGAGTGTGTGTGTGTGTGAGTGTTTCCCAGTACTGGGTTGCCGCTGGAAGGGACTAAGCCGAATGAAAATGAATAAATGAACGAATAATCTCATAGAAACATTCATTCATTCATTTTCTTTTTGGCTTAGTCCCTTTATAAATCCGGGGTCGCCACAGCGGAATGAACAACCAACTTATCCAGCATGTTTTGTGTGGAAACATCCACACACACTCCTTCACACTCATACACTACGGACAATTTAGCCTACCCAATTCACCTGTACTGCATGTGTTTGGACTGTGGGGGAAACCGGAGCACCTGGAGGAAACCCACGCGAACGCAGGGAGAACATGCAGACTCCACACAGAAATGCCAACTGACCCAGCCGAGGCTCGAATCAGCGACCTTCTTGCTGTGAGGCGACAGCACTACCTACTGCGCCACTGAACACTCCAGTTTTAAAAAGATAAATATTAAACTAAAATGAAAACAACATTCAGGTATTTCTTGCTGAAGCAATATTTCATAAGGGCAAATCTGATATGTGTTCATTACTCAAGCAAACAGACAGAAATAATGAAATAAAATCAGTAGGTGCTATTTTGGATTAATATTATAATATTATAAATTTTTCTTTTATTATTTTTTTCTTTTTGATTATTAAATATATAACAAATCGGTCTCTCAAGATTATATGTAACATGAATGTATGAGTGTTTTTTTGGACACTTAATTTACTTGATAAAAGCATGCAGAAATACACTATCCTGAGAAATTAATTTGGCATTGCACATTGTACGAAGGCATCGTCGTCATTGGCGGCGGTGAATTAATTATTTATGAATAATTAATTAGTTCATAACAAATTAAATAAATAATAAATAATAATAAATAAATAAAGAGAAGTTACACACATATTACCACCTGTCAATCACTTTTTTCCACCGGACTCTGGCATGAATAGACAGAGTGATCTGTGTCGTTGGATGGTAAAAAAGGTGCACAACCAACAGGAACCAACCAACAGTGTCTGAGGTTTACGCTAAAATGACCAAGTACGAGCGTGAAAGAGAAAGATTGAAGCAGTGTTCTTCTGGAGCTGCTATGTGTGTGGTCACGTGATGTGCGTTTTCAGCGGTATAGTGTGACAAGAGGGCTTTTCAGAAATGCTAGGTGTAACGCTAGTGTGGATGTGGATCGTTTTCGTTCTAAAATGCCATTTTTAAACTAAGTCGTATTAGTGTAAACAGGCCCTAAGTGTGTATTTTTCGTAAGCGGGTTGCTGCTGCGATGGGGGCGGGGCGTAGGAACGCAATGCTAGCTCAGCATCGTGACGTCTATTCGCCATCTGCTAAGGACGATGGCATCGTCTATCGACCCAACCCTAATGGGGATTCATTAATTTTATGGATATAGCTAAATAAAATCATTCAAACTGTTTTATTTTTAATTTGAAGGTAAGTGTGTTATCAATAGCAGATTATTATTCATTAAAGAAATTCTGTTGCAATTACAATGCAAAGCCTACTGCAGTTCTGATGTTTTGCTTTGATTTAAATGAGATTTATTTTATGTTCACACAGTCCTAACATTTGGCTGTACAAAAGCATCACTGCCAGCAGGTGATTTCCACGTTTATCTATCAGTCTATGCTGAAAAATATCTCATGCAATGTTGCAACAACAGTAGTCTAAAGGGGGTCACACACCGGATGCGCCACTCAGTGCCACGCAGTACCATGCATTTCAAAATTCTAAACATAGATTTCTATTAGGGTACGCACACCTGCGCCGCAAGTTGGCGGCTGTCCGCGGCGCCCAGCTACGACTCAGAACACTGTTCACATTTCTGCCGCGACAGAGCACCATCTGAATAGTTTCATATTAAATAACATGTGATTGTGCGCGTCTGGTGTGCGATACTTCCAACTGTCATGTGTGCACCATGCTGAGCGGCTCATCCGGTGTGGGCCCTCCTTAACACAGTGTTTCTCAACCACGTTGCTGGAGGACCACCAGCTCAGCACATTTCCCATGTCTCCTTAACCAAAAACACCTGATTCAGATCATCAGCTCATTAGCAGAGACTGAAAGAGCTGTAACGGGTGTGACAAAGGAGACATCCAAAACATGCAGTGTTGGTGGTCCTCCAGGAACGTGGTTGAGAAACACTGACCTAATGCAATAAGATATTAAACATTATGTCTGCTTCTCTATAAACGATTTAAAAACTGTAAACACAGTAAAGATTGCTTTTAACCTTTAAACCACAACAGGTTTGTGGATTGAGTGTAAATTTGTGATGTACCTGCACAAACACAGACGCCCGTTTGGAGAGATCCCACAGGAACTCTGCAGCGTTGAGCTGTGAAGGATGAGCTTGAGGCTCAGTGATGCCCACTGACATGGGGATATCTGAAACAAACACAGTACAACCACAGTAAACTCCCTCTGCTGTGGCTTTACGCTACTCTGACACTAGGGCTGCACACTATTGGAAAAACCTAACATTGCCATATGTTGCTTTTTTGTGATGTATATTGCATGTCTTGAACCCTTGTGTGCTGTTGGGGATGTTTTCATCCACTCTGGGCTGATTGTGAGGCTTAATTTGGCCACTGTTTCAGAAGTGGGATGATTTTTGGTGTCAAGTCTTATTTTGACACATATTTTAGGAAAATGCATTGAAATTTTTTAAATATTTAACAATACACTTTGGGCAAATCTGGGTTTTTATGTTGGTGCCTATTTTTGCCCCATTGACGTCCATTATAATGACATTTTTTTATTGAATGTTGAGGGTTTTCCCCTGTTGCTATTTATAATTTTCTATATTGATCATCAGTTGCAGTGCAAAAAAAGGTTAGTTTCTGCTGTCTATATGGAGTATAGAGTGTGCATGTGTGTGTGTGTGAGACCTTTGCGCACTTATCTTGGTATGTCTGAAAAAATCAAAATAAGCAGCTCTCAGAACACAGTAAACATATCAAGTGTATTCATGCACGCACACTATAATCTGCTGTTTTACTCCATAGAGCTCCATATAAAAGCCAGAAACTTTTTTCCACTGGCCTATCTAAAGAGTAAATACCCAAATGGGAAAACCACCAACAATCAAGAACGCATGATAACAAGGTGTCATGGCTTTGCAATCAAAAAATGTGATCATAACGGAAGTCAATGGGGCAAAAACAGCCCCCAACATAACGAAAGTGTAGTCAATTTGAACAATACACAAGGGTTAATAACTCTGTCTAGAACATTGCAATGTTGATGGCAAATTGATGTATTGTGTAGCACTGTGCAACACCTGATGAAGAAAATGATGGCATGAAAACTAGAATAATCTCATGAACAGGCTCTCACCGATATCAAGGAGACGATCGCCAGGCCGATTCCACTTCCAGCCCTCCAGCTGCTGGTGCTCCATGTACTGAAGCCTTCGATCGTGGAAAACCACCCTAACTATACTCTATTATTCACCCCAAACCAAACACACACACACCCAAACACAAACACAAGAGCATCAGGACACGCAGCCTTCTGCCGCAATCTACACACACACAAGA
Organism: Danio kyathit; assembly: GCA_903798195.1. Lineage (NCBI taxonomy): Eukaryota > Metazoa > Chordata > Actinopteri > Cypriniformes > Danionidae > Danio > Danio kyathit. Next base: position 52,323,646 of record LR812537.1, on the reverse strand, counting down.
AAATCAGATCTTCATGTTCAAGTTTGGAATCTGATGTCAGTTTGATGATCTAAAAAGCACTGCTTTGTTGTTGTTGCACTCGAAAACAGACACACAGGTAGACTTTGTGATAAATTGTCCGTTGTGTTTTAACCATTTTTACTCTTTTAATCTTTTTTATTTTCTTGTCTCTTTTATTCTTGTTTATGTAAAGTACTTTGAATTACCATGGTGTATGAAATGTGCTATATAAATAAACTTGCCTTGCCTTGAAAATCATTCAAACTTCAGAGCAGAGGTTCGTACCTAACTGCCATTTCTGTATACTCTTACACCCTTAGCTGATTCCATACAAAGATTTTTATTTTATTTTCAATCCAACATTACTTTTATAAAGCAGGCAATCACATTCAGAGAAAAATATTTATGTACATTTGAGCCATTCTGCAATACCCACACCACACAAAATCCCAGACATCCCGCAGTGATAAAACACACACGAGCTCTCACCTTCACAGTCTTGTTGAGTTCAGGCATCTCCCCTTTTTTCCTGTTATCAAGCATTCGGATTTCATAAGACTGGCCTGAAGGAGAGAGGAGAAGCTGTGTTAGTGAAGAAAAACTCCTAACACTTTTATTAAGGCCCTGAAATACTACAAAAAAAACTATTTTTAAACTTTAACAGTAAAAAAAAAAAAAAGCAGAAAAATACCAGAGCTGTAACATTTAGATTAATATATAAACAATATGCAAAGCAAAAAAAACAACAACTTATTATTATCTTAATTTTGTAATTATTTATCATATATATGATTAATGATTTGTAATTATTTATGAGAATTTATTACAGCATTTTTGTGATATTTTTAACACAATTTATTTTAGCTTGTGGCTGGTATCATAAAGTGTATGCTTTTTAATGCACTAAAATATTTCCTACCATTTCTTTTTTAATTGCTTACCTTATTATTTACTACTAAAGTATTTATTTACAAAAATGTATTTAAATGGCAAGATTTAGATTACAGTTTTATAAATATGTTTATTAGTGCTTTAAATAACAAAGTTTAAATAAAGAAATATGAATATTTTGGGAAATAACATTTTTTTTAATAATTTAGAATTTTTTTAAATAATTTTTTAGAATAATTATTATTTATTACAACACCTCTCTGCAATAAATAAATAAATAAACAAACAAACAAATGAAAAGTTGCTATTTTCTAGGCCGGTTTCAAAAGAGTTTAGTTAGTTTAAAGGGCACCTATGATGAAACTCATCTTTTGTAAGCTGTTTGGACAGAACTGTGTGTGGGTATAATGTTTGTTGTCATTTACTGAAGTTATAACAGGATACACATGTGCCCCATTAGAGGCCCACAACAATGTGCCATTTTAAAACTAAGCTGTATTAGTGTAAACGAAGCCTGCGTGTGTATTTTTCACAAACAGGTTTGAGACGAGGGTGAGGTGGAGGATCGGCGATGCCGGTTTAGCATCGTGATGTCTATAGGCCATTGCTGATGGACGATGGCATCGTCTATCGAACCAACCCTAGTATCCGGTCACATTTGCTGTGCAAAACATTGCGCACGCGTAACTTCATAACGACATTGTGTGACTCATCGTTGCAGAAAGGCTTGAATTAACTACACAACAAATATATGAAATAACAGTTGGGAAAGTTCTAACTGTAGTAAGGGAGATCCACTTCATTCTTGTCTGTCACTGTGCTGTTTATCTACGTGAAGGCTACACGCACCAAAACAGTACAAACAGATCTGACACACATGTGGGAACGATGGGCGAGGAGAACCAGCTCGTTTGCATTAAAGGCACAGGCAACAAAAACAGCTACAATGTCCTAAAAGCTCAAATTTCCCAGATTAAAAAAGGCATAATAAATAATATGATGGGTGTTTTGAGCTGGAGACATTCTGGAGACACAAAAGACTTATCTTAAATCTGGAAAAAGGGGTAAAATAGGAGCCCTTTAAACAATTAAACGTAATCAATTTTAACAGAAAAATCAAGCTTTTAATAGGAAAATTACCAAAAAATATTTGGTCATTTTTAAGCGAGATGCTAATGGTCTAATCCGATTCAATGATCTATGCTAAGCTAAGCTAAAAGTGCTTCTGTCAGACCCAACGATCAGCTAAATGAATTCAAAAATGATAAAACTCAACTGTTTAACTCTAGGTAAGCTGTAAAATGAGCCTATTTCCAAAAAAAAAAAAAACAATGGAGTGTTCCTTTAAATCGCTCAGCTCTAAAAGCATACCTTGGTTTAGATAGGTGAGCGTCTCCTCATGCAGTTTAACAGCAGGTGAGGTGGCGGCACACATCACGTACTGAAACGGAGGATTCTTGGTGTCGGACTCCACAGGAACGCTCACATCTTCCTGCTTAAAGATGGGCAGAGCCAACACATCACTGAGAAACAGAGACAGACACACAGAAACTGAGGTTATGAAATGAACCACAGACCCTCGCCATCAGCATGGAAATGGTTGTCATGGAAACAGGTATATAAGCACCTGCCACCTTACACCTATAGACACCTTAAAAACCACACGTCACATGACAAGCTTGTGCACACCGCAAAACCACAGACGTATAGAGACATGTTCTCAGACGACTACTGAAGTACAAACTAAGAAGAATAAAGGGAGTCGCACATCTATGACTTTTTTTATTACTATTATTATAATACGGCAGTTAAAAAACTGAGATTTCTTTAAAGGAAGCATCAATGTGATCCGAAATTATGGAAATGCTGTTCTTTTTAAATAAAAAAATTAATTAAAAAATCCTATAAAAACTGCTTTAAAACATTTCTTGAACAGTAAATCAACATTTTACAATGCTTTCTAAACAATTATGTGGCACTAAAAAGTGAAGTAATGATGACAAAAAATTTGCCTCGAGTTACAATCACTCAAAAAAATATTTTAAACGGCTATTTATAATGTATATATTCCACAATGTTATAGGTTTACATCATATTTGATCAAATAAATGTAGCCTTGCTGTACATCAAAGGATTCTGTTTTTTTTAAATGTAGGAAAAATAGTGTGTTTCATAATTTTAAGCTATTTCCCAGGAATTGAAATCATATATTATACATTTTAGTGCATTATTTACAAAAAATTGTATCTCAATCCTTGTTTTGGGACTTGTTTGATGACGATAAATAAACTTTGAGAGTAATTTTTGTGCTGGTAATTTGGCTTGTTTATGCCTTTTATGGACAAATGAATGACAGCACAAATTGTTCATTCAAATGATTCGTTCAAAACTATGGATTCATTTCAAATTGAAGCAAGTGACTGGCTGCGTCCAAAATCGCCTACCACTAGAGTATGTACTACGTTTCAATACAAGCGTTAAAAAGATACAATCTATATGGTATGAATTGAGGTTGGGTCGATAGACATCACGATGCTGAGCCGGCATCGCGATCCTTCGCCCCGCCCCCGTCGCAGCAGCAACCTGCTTGCGAAAAATACAGACTTAGGCCCCGTTTACATTAATAAGTTTTAGTTTTAAAATGGCATTTCAGAACAAAAATTATCCACATCGACACTGGCATTTCACCTAGCATTTCTGAAAAGCCCTTCTTCCCCTCTATACCGCTGAAAACGCAAATCACGTGACCAAACACACACACAACCAAAAACTACACTGTCATGCGCTGCAGTGTAGGCTATGCACGCGGCTGACTCTGAGCTCCAGCAGTCACCCCAGAGAGCAGTGCATGTCGAACAGTTTATTAAGGATGTACCGCTGGATCGCGTCTCACTATAGTTGTTAAACGTGATCTTTAATTAATCTTGTCTCTGTCTAACGACGCTTTGGTCATTTGAATCTATCAGGTAACGTGTCACACCGTCAGTACACTGCTTCAATCTTTCGCTTTCACGCTTGTACTTAGTCATTTTAGTGAAAACCTCAGACACTGTTGGTTGGTTGCTGTTGGTTGAGCACCTTTTTTACCAACCAAGTTTGTCGACGCCATTATACTGACACAGATTACGCTGCCTATTCATGCCAGAGTCCGGCGGAAAAAGTGATTGACAGGTGGCAATTTGTGTGTAACTTATTTATGATTTGGTTATGGGTAAAACAAAGACCATGAGGGTCAGCTAGTTGAAACAGTAGGCAACAAATAATTAATTAGTTATGAATTAATTAATTATACATAAATAATTAATTCACCGCTGCCTACGACGACGATGCCTTCGTCCATCGCGATGTTTCACATTAGACATCGACATCGTACGATGCCAAATTGGTCGACACCACCCAACCCTAGTATGAATGGAACTCGGATGTACACTTCACTCTCATCCATGAATTCCCTAGCGTAGCATTATGGGATAACATAGCATCCATCAGATGCACACTTCAGAAACTCGCTGGAAGTAGTAGGTCATCCGCCTACTTTTTTTTGGAATTCTCTGAATTCAGACATACTACTCGGCTCGCATACTGTTTTTAACGTATTATATAGTATAGAAGTAAGCAATTTCGGACACAGCAACTGTCTTTTATGAATGGATCATTAAATCACTAACTCAAATGATTCATACAAAAACATGATTCATTCAGGAACAAAACACTGCAGTATTGCTTTGAGACACACAAATGATGTTCTGCTCCAATAATATTTGCAAATATTTTAATTGACCAGTCGTGAAAACATTTAACGTGTCAAAATGTAACTTCTAGTTTGTTAAACTGTTTTAAAATCAATAATCACTTTTAAAAAGATACTCGCACACTGATTTTTTGATTCTTAAAGGCAGTATTACACAATCAGTGCTTTTTTTTTTTTTTTTTTTACTTATTTTTATTAGAAAATACAACATTGCATGGAGTACAATATAATGTAACAGTTTTTTGCATGTTAGACCATCAATTTCTATCTACCAAAGTGGTTGTAAATACATGTACAGAACAAAAAGCATCCTTAGGATATTTTCAAAACAACAAAACAAATAATAATTATAAAATATATGTATATATATATATATATATATATATATATATATATATATATATATATATATATACATACATATACATATACATACACACACATACACGCATTTACATATATATATATACACACATACATACACACATACATACATACACACACACATACATACATACACACATACACACATACATACATACATACACACATACATACATACATATATATATATATAGAAAAAATTTTAAAAAATTAAAAAAAATTAAAAATGGAAGAAAAAAAGTGGCCTTATTCTCCGATACTTCACAGAGTTCGGTATGGCTCATTATTGAAGAATTAGAGGCATGACAGGAGACCATCTCTTTAGGTAAATTGTTTTTTGAAATCGTAATGTATATGTTATTTGTTCCATTTGATACAGTTCCCACACTTCACAATCAGTGCTTTTAAAATGAGGTGTTTTTGTCAGTCTTTTACAAATTGAGTGATTTACACAATAATGTCAGCACGCACATCATTAAATAGGATCATAGATGATAAACATTATGGCTGTACGATACTGGAAAAAGCGACGCAGTGGCGCAGTAGGTAGTGCTGTCGCCTCACAGCAAGAAGGTCGCTGGTTCGAGCCTCCGCTGGGTCAGTTGGCGTTTCTGTGTGGAGTTTGCATGTTCTCCCTGCGTTCGCGTGGGTTTCCTCCGGGTGCTCCGGTTTCCCCCACAGTCCAAAGACATGCAGTACAGGTGAATTGGGTAGGCTAAATTGTCCGTAGTGTATGAGTGTGAATGTGTGTATGGATGTTTCCCAGAGATGGGTTGTAGCTGGAAGGACATCCGCTGCGTAAAAACTTGCTGGATAAGTTTGCGGTTCATTCCGCTGTGGCGACCCCGAATTATTAAAGGGACTAAGCCGAAAAGAAAATGGATGAATGAATGATACAGGAAAAAAAAAAAAAATCGAACATTGCTATATTTTTTTATTCTGCAATGGATATTGCGATAAGAATCCAATTTCACCAGAGGACTTGAATATCTCTATTAGGAAAGAATGAATCATTTTAGATTGATTGGGATGATTCTGTAGGGGAGTGCATCTAAACAAAATATAAGAAATCATCTACAAGGATCGATAAACTACGGAAGTCCTAAGAGGCCATGCATTAAAATATTTTTTCTCTCTTGTTATGTCGTGATCACGACTTAATTATCTCGTGATCTCGACATGACATAACTCGTTTTCGCGTGATCTCGACAAAACAAAAAGTTGTTATGTCGTGATCACGACTTATTTTTTTTGCTTTTATTTATTTATGTATTAATTATTATTATTAATATCTGGTAAATGTCTGGCCAGAGAGTCTACACCGGCCCTGCGAACAGGGAGAGAATAGCCCAACTGCAGACACGCATTTGTGCAACACATTAAAGGCGTTCAGAACAGCCATAATATGAGAGCAAACGTTCGAGTTCATGATTAATGTACATTTATGATTATAATTACGTATTTGATTATATACCATTATTAACAATAATATTCCCTCAACTGTTACCATTTTAAGGCAACTCTATATGGCGCAAAATAAGTTGCTGCATGCATGAATTAAATGATGAAGAATGATGAAGATCCTGCACTTGCTTTGATCCTTTCCGCAAAGTATTTACAACTTTAAAAATGCGCCATAGAGCTGCTTTAAAATGGTAACAGTTGATGCAAATTATTGTAAATAATGATCATATACAACATGAACATAATCATGAATGTACATTAATCAGGAGCACGAGCGTTTGCTCTCATATTATGGCTGTTCTGAACGCCTTTAATGTGTTGCACGGCCGGTGTCCTGACATTTGCCAGATATTAATACTAATACTACTACTATACTACTACTACTAATAATAATAATAATAATTAATACATAAATAAATAAATTAAAGCAAAAAAAAAAAAAAAAGTTGTTGTTATGTCGAGATCACGAGAAAAATAAGTCAAGATCACGACAAAACAAGAGAGAAATAATATTTTAATGCATGGCCTCTTAGGATTTCCGTAATAAACACAACAAAGAAAGAGATACATTTTATCCGAATGCTTTTTAAATCCTCATACAGTCACAGGCCTCAAAAACACATGCAAATGATGATGAATTATAATACAAACGCATCATTGAGTATGCTCGCGATGTGACAATTGCGAATGATCCCACTGCGATATATCGATGCTGAAACGATATATTGTGCAGCCCTAATAAACATCCCACAGGTCTCTGGGGTAAATAAACACTGTCATCATCATGACTTTGGCAGTATCAGAGACAGCTAAATCCGCTGAGTCAGTTGGCTGGCATACACTTGATGTGACGTGACGTTTGTAACAGTGTGGACCGCAGGATCCCTCCTGTCTGCCAATCTGCAAGTGTTTTCTGAAATATGAGCAGCTCCACTGTAACATTCCGTTCCACAGCTGCTCATTCCACATGATCGCCAGTTAGATAATCAGAATCTCACAGCCTCGCTCACCTCCAGCACAACAGCAAAACATCACATTAGCACCCCGTCACAGCACTGACTTACACACGCAGTGGGAAAATGATAAGCATGTCTGCATGATATCTGCTCTGCTGACCCAATCTGACCCGCTTCACTCAAAACACCGCAAACAGGAGTGCAAGCCTATAATTTATCAATTAAATGCCTAATGCTAGCTCAAGAAAAGGATATATGGGGAGCTGGCATGAAAAGATAATACTGCAGTATGGCTTGCTATAGTTGCATATATCTATAATAGTTGCAGATGTTTGCAATTCCTCATTAGGTCAGAAACTACATGGAAGATGTGAAAATGCATATAATGCAATGCATATTTTAAAGTAAAAGTGATTTTATGCATGTGAAATATACACTACCTGACTAAAGTCATGTCGCCTATCCAAGTTTTAGGAACAACAAATAATATCTTGACTTCTAGTTGATCATTTAGTATCAGAAGTGGCTTATATGAAAGGCCTTGATTACATTTATTTTACCAAAATAAAATATGATCATGCCTTGATTTTTAATGATTTAATTAGGACAGTAAAGTCTGACTTTGCTTAGACTAAAGTCTTGTCACTTAACAGAAATAACGTACAGTATAAAGTCATGGTGCTGTGGAAAAAGAATGAATATTGTGTCTGACTCCATCATGAGCTTGGAGGACTGCATCCATACATCTCTGCAATGACTCAAATCACTTATTAATAAAGTCATCTGGAATGGCAAAGAAACCGTTCTTGCAGGACTCCCAGAGTTCATCAAGATTCTTTGGAATCATCTTCAATGCCTCCTCCATCTTACCCTAGAAATACTCAATAATGTTCATCTCTGATGACTGGGCTGGCCAATCCTGGAGCACCTTGACCTTCTTTGCTTTCAGGAACTTTGATGTGGAGGCTGAAGTATGAGAAGGAGCGCTATCCTGCTGAAGAATTTGCCCTCTCCTGTGGTTTGTAATGTAATGGGCAGCACAAATGTCTTGATACCTCAGGCTGTTGATGTTGCCATCCACTCTGCAGATCTCTCGCACGCCCCCATACTGAATGTAACTCAAAACCATGATTTTTTCTTTCACCAAACTTGACTGATTTTTGTGAGAATCTTGCGTCCATGTGGGTTCAAGTAGGTCTTCTGCAGTATTTGTGATGATTGGGATGCAGAACAGACGATTCATCAGGAAAATCTACCTTCTGCCACTTTTCCAAATGATCAACTAGAAGTCAAGTTATTATTTGTTGCTTTTACAACTGGGATCGACGACAAGACTTTTGTCAGGTAGTGTGTGTTAGATCTAAGTAATGCATCTTTCAATGTTTTCATTTTTGTAAAAAGATGTCAATGTGTGGAAAATAATATAATAATTGACTTTTAATATATTGGTATATTGTTAATAGCTATATTTGTAAAGTATAAAGATCCTAAATTACAAGTAATTAGTGTGACTGATTTAATATGATAATCATGACATACGACAGACAATTTATTTATTTATTTATTTATTTATTTTTGTGTATAAAACGGCCATTAGGTCAATACCAGATCACAATTTAGCTAACGTCTTCTGTAAATCTTGGTATAAACCCATGATAGTAATATTTATAATTTCTACTAAACATTATTTAAATATCTAGACAATAAAATCCAATTTAAAATCCAATGCATTAACTTAAAGTCAGTATAAACTAATAATTAGAATTTTAAATGCTACTTTAGAAGTCTTTTTACTATAAAAGTCTTTTTAGGCATAAATTAAAATAGAGATCAAGTCCGAAACTGGCTGAAGATTAATTTTAAAAGATGCAAACCGCTAAATTCAGTGACAAGCATAAAAATAAAATCAATAGGATATTTCAACTTCATGTTTTTTTCTTGGTTTAAAGTTTCCATGATAAAACGCATCAGATGTAGAAAACAAGTGTAAAGTGATATTTTGTGTGGTTCCAAACTAGAGCTGCACAACAAATCACAAAATTATTGTTATTGCAATTAGGGCTGTGCGATTAATTGAAATCGAATTGCAATCGCAATTTGAAACGTTGCGATTAGCTAAGCACAAGAGGCTGCGATATGATATATAGATTTAACTTTCCCCACCCAGAGCAAATGCGTGACCGCCGTCTGTGTGTCTTACTAGCCAATTGAGTGAGCACACTTTCACTCTGCCTGATCAGAATTGCGCAACCGCATTATGCGGAACGCCCACAATAAAACAAACAGGAAAGCGTGGACGAGTGGGACGATGGCATCAGCCGCTTCAGAAGCATTAATAGACGAATCAGTATCAATGAAAAACAGCACGTAGGTAATATGGGAATATCTTGGTTTCATTTTCATGAGAAAATACAACAACCAGCACCTAAAAAAGCACCACAGGTGGCTATATGAGGAGCGTCTTGCTAAAAAGTCAATTAAAAAGTATTGCCAGTTACACTCAATCTAGTAGCAAGCAACAGCAAACTACAATTTCAGAGTTGTTTGCTAGGCCCAAGGTGTTTTTTTACATTTACTTTTTATTTCTCTTTGCTGTTTGGGCTTATTGGAACCTAATTAGAATAAAAATCTAAGTATCATCTTTTGATATGATGTACTTTTAGAGAAAAATGATGTCCATATATGTGGACTCGTGGTCCAAATTTACATAAAACACTTTTTCCTGAATGTTTTTAATGCATATAACATTTTATAACAGAATTTTTTTTTTGAACTTGCTTTGACTATCAGAGAGTAATTTGGAAAGTTAAAAATAGGGTTTGGGACATTTCGTATGCTGCAAAACAGTTGCAGGATGACACTGTATGTCTGTACCAAAATATAAAACATTCAAAGTATTTTAAACAGCCACTTAAAAGCTAAAATGTGCTGTCCACATATGTGGACACTCAAGCCCTAAGAGGATAAGTTGATATCTTTTCAGTTCCACTCAATGCATTTTAGCAGTAAGAAGCTACAATACAGATTATTGAGCTGAAGCTTGACTACAAAATCTGTTAATATCTGTACAAAAAAAAATAAAAAATATTCGCAAATAGATACTTTCCCCAAATCGCACAGCCCTAATTGCAATAATAGCATGTGCAATATCCATGTTACAGACATGTGTGATAAATTATATTTATTTTATGTACTGGTTGTTTATCTAAATTTGACAAATCAGATAAGGCCTTCCTATCTGCCTACCCAGTAGTTGCTGTTCTGCTATTGGCTGATGTAGGTGTATGTGACGTTTCAGCTCAAAATATAACAAATATGTTTTAAAGCTCTTTGAAACTGACCCTTTTAGGCTTTGATCTAAATTGTACCAATTTGGTGATTGTAGCTTTAAATTCAAATGAGATTGTGCTCTTTTTAAACGACTCAAAACTCTATTGGAGGACGACTGCTTCTCAATTAGGGCTGTTTATGCTAATGAGGGAGAGACGGTCACAAATGGGCGGGGCTTTCCCCCTCTGATGACACGTACAAAGAGAGAATGTCAATCAAAGTGTTTCTGCAGACTGTTTTTATCAAGTGTGATTATAAACAATAGATTTAATTCATTTTTACCAGTAGAGGCTGCTTAAATTCCCACATTTCTACATAACTGTGTTCAAACCCCATATAAACATGACTTTTGCATAATAGGACCCCTTTAAAACATAAAATAAAAAGCAGCCACGTGTATATTTTAACCTAAACCTCTGAGGACAAATTATGGCTCATTTTCCCATAAACACCGTCTGGTCCTGTAAGGCCAATAGAGGACCGTGTCAACTGCAAATCTGCAGGGTGTTGAGAAGTAGCGAGAAACTTGATATTGCAGGGGGAGAGCATGTGAACACTACAGCGCTCCAACAAAACTCTTCAGGCACTCGCACACTTGCGGAATAACAGAGCGCTCCGGGAAAACGCTGATGCTGCTCTTTCCACCACAAGCTCCAGAAGCCGCCACATCCCGGAGAAACTGCTCCATGGAAGCAGACCTCAGGCGCATATTAATGTGTGTTTCTGTCACACAGACTGTATTTCAAACTCCTTTCGGACAAGTGGGAATAGTCAGAGCCGTTGGCGACTTGGAGAATCTACATATGCAGTTGAAGACTCAATTATTAACCCTCCTGTGATATTGTCATTGAATTTATAAGTGCTGTTTATCAGAGTAGGGACATTTTTCTCAGCATTTCCTTTTAAATTTTTCTTCTGAAGAAAGTTTTATTCATTTTAGTTGGTCTGGAATAATTATAATAATAATAATAATAATAAAAAATAATAATAATATGTCAATAATTAGGGGTTTAACGGTTGATCCGTGATTCGTACGGACCACAACCCATGGTTCACAACACACATGACAGATTAATAATTTTTTTTTTTTTTAACTTGTAGATTAATCCTAAATTTGTAATGATCGCAGAGAGAGATCGCCTCTCGCATCATTCAAATCACATTTATGAAATCATTTAGGCTTTCCTGTAAAATGTAACGAAGACGGAAAAAGTTGTGGTGGGTTATTTGGGATGTGGTGGGTTTCATTAAAGGCGTTTTCTATCACTACTTGTTTAGCCTGCATTAATGCATTCAGTGTAAACTGTACGTTTAATCATTAAAAGATCGGGATCTCAACCCTCACGCAACCTAAATTATAAATGACGATGATTTGCATATGTTTATTAATCAGTTTTTAGTTAGTTAGTTATGAAGTTACAAATAATCAAATAACACAGAAGTACTGGGATAACAGTTTAAAGTTTAGATATCACCACTGATGTTCATGGTAAAGATTAAAATCACCAACTTATGCATTTAACTATTCTCAAAAATTAAAGGTGTATACCTTGCCTATAGGCAGCAATTACATTATTTAACGAAAAGGTGGCGACAACAAGCCATCAAAAATATGCCACTGAATAATCTTCAAAAATGATCATCTAGCAATAAAACATGAAGTTTTATGAGTGAATAACTGAATCATTATTTTAGCATTTATTAAAAATGAGACTAAAATAAATATGGGTTGTACAAATGATAATGTTAGATTTCTACATTTAGCGTTATCAGCAACAGTAACAGTGGATTTTTCACAGTACTGAATATTTACTATATATTTTTGTTCAGCTGATTATTTCTTTATTTTATTTTTATTAAAATTACAGGTTCTAAGGAAATTTCAATACCTTTTTAGGACTATTTAAAGACCTTCTCAGAATATTTGAAGACCTCATCGCCACAGTTCTGATCAGTATCAAACCTTTAACTTAATAAACAGTTGTTATTAAACAGTTGTAGTTAAATAAATCAATAGAGCACAACCATTCAACAGAACTCAGATAAGCTCGGAAAAAACAAAGCTTGAAAGAACAAATTACGCGATTGTTTTCAGCGACAGGCTTCAGCCACTGTTTAAACTCGTCTTTCTCCAACCAGGAGTACGCAAACTTATATTTCCCCATGTTGCCATCTGTTATCGCTCTATGGTTTCACTACATGTGGAGAGCGTCACATCACCTTACCGCGTTTGTCGCAAATTACGTGACATCACCCTGACGGAGGAGCTTGGCCGGACGTGCCCCAGCCCGAACCAATTGTGTGGATTGAGCACGCCGATGTTAATATTAGGAGGAAAATGCATATATTTATGCTTTTTTGGAGTCAAACACTTTGGACAATGCTTGAACAAAAGTTAAGACCTTGTAAAAACACAATTAAGACTTATTAATATATTTTAAGGCCTCAATTTTCTCATAATACTTTTGTATCTGTGTGTGTGTATATATATATATATATATATATATATATATATATATATATATATATATATATATATATATATATATATATATATATATATATATATATATATATATATATGAGCAATTCCATGCAAATGTCAACCTTGTTTTCACCAAAATAGAGAAACCGTTTCTACATTTTTTGTGTAAACAAGTATTTTACAGTACTTTAAAAATACTCATGAATGTATCTGTCAGTGTTTAAAACTATTATATTTAATTTTCCAAAATCACACAAGTGGCAATTTCACAGCTGTCACATCCATAACGGAAAAGTGTCACATCCATAACGACACTTTTTCCTCATAAATGCAAAAAATATTAAATAAAATAAAATAAAATCAATCATGTTTGTTCTTTAGTGAACCGACTCGTATCTGTTTGATTAGCATTGTTTCTTTTGGGTTGTGCAGTTTAATTGACAGAATTTCTACAAAATATGTTGTAGACTGAAAACTCACAAACTTTTTTTGTCACATCCATAACGCACGTTTATTTTCCTCATTGAAAGTATAAAAAATGTTTACAGATTGTTATTTTTCTGGTCCCTTAACTCTGTGGTCAGTTGTTCTGGAAAATATAAACAGATGTGTCAATATAATGTCATTGTATACTTTCCATGTGAATTTATGTTTTAAGTTTTTACTGCAAATGTCACATCCATAACGCTGGAATTGCTCATATATATATATATATTTATATATATATATATATATATACACACACACACACACAGTTGAAGTCAGAATTATTAGTCACCCTTTGAATTTTTTTTCTTTTTTAAAAATTTTCCAAAGTATGTTTTTCCAAACAGAGTCACGAAATTTTCACAGTATGTCTGATAATATTTTTTCTTCTGGAGAAAGTCTTATTTGTTTTATTTCGGCTAGAATAAAAGCAGTTTTAAATTTTTTAAAGACATTTAAATGACAAAATTATTAGCCCCTTTAAGCTATATTTTTTTCGATAGTCTACAGAACAAATTATCGTTATACAATAACTTGCCTAATTACCCTAACCTGCCTAGTTAACCTAATTAACCTAGTTAAGCCTTTAAATGTCATTTTAGCTGTATAGAAGTGTCTTGAAATATATCTAGTAAAATATTATTTACTGTCATCATGGCAAAGATAAAATAAATCAGTTATTAGAAATGAGTTATTAAAACTATTATGCTTAGAAATGTGTAGAAAAAACCTTCTTTCCGTTAAACAGAAATTGGGGAAAAAATTTATCAGGGGGGGGGGCGATAATTCTGACTTCAACTGTGTATACACATATACGTGTGTGTGTGTGTGTGTGTGTGTGTGTGTGCATAAAACTGTCAATTTTATTATTAGGCCCCTTTTTTTTTGATTGGTTACAGAACAAACCAATGTTGTCCAATAACTTGACTAATTAAACTAACTTGCCAAGTTAATAACTAATCTAGCTAAGCCATATTACATTTTAATCTAAATATTAGTATCTTGCGAAATAATTCATTATATTGTCATAATGGATAAAACAAATTAGTTATTTAAAATTAGCGATTAAAATTGCTATTTTTAAAAAAGTATTGGGAAAAAAAACTCTTCGTTAAACATTAGTTAGGAAATATTTGAAAAATAATTCAAATTTCACAAATAATTTCCCTTAACTAACTTCTTTTAACTTGTTCAAATAGGATCCAAGGTGATCACTAAAATGTTAAAAGCATTATATAAATAATATTTGTTCATTCATTATTACCTAAATGAAACTAATTGTGGTTTTCAAATGCTGTAAAATCTGAAAAACTTGGCATGAAGTTTTAATTAACTGGAAAACCAATACACATCTATGAATAAAAAGTTCACTATTAACTACTGAAAGCTCGGCATTGTTTGTTAGTAATGCTTTAGAAATAAGAATTTATTCATAATGGATATTTTCCACATTATATTTCTAATGACAGTTAGTCTGACAGTACCAACAGAATCATGTGATTCTCTAAGTAAATAAAGCCTCACCCTCAAGTTGTTCCAAACCTAAAAAAACATACTACGTGTACGTCAATGGCTAGAAATGTCTTCAAGATATCATCTTTTGTGTTCAGCAAAAGATAAAAACTCAAACAGGTTTAGAACAAGTAGAGTATGAGTAAATGATATCAGATTTTTGGAAAAGGGTTTAAACTGGGGACAGAGCCAGCTCCAAACAGGTTGCTCAGCTCCAAGTGGGATGTATAAAATTCATGGAGTTTTGTTTATTTACTCCAATTGACTCCAAACTATTGTGTTTTATTAACGTCAACACCAACCCTAAACCCAACCACATAGTAACCAGTTGCTTTTTGTTGTTGTCTACACTAGGGCTGAACAATATATTGTTTGAGCATCAATATCGCAATGTATCCACAATAGTCTAGAAGGATTAGATCAGGGGTGTCCAAACTCGGTCCTGATGGGTTGGTGTTCTGCAAAGTTTAGTTCCAACCCCGATCAGACACACCTGGGTTAATCAAGCTCTTCCTAGGCTTTCTAGAAACATCTTTGCAGGTGTAATGAGGCAAGTTGGAGCCAAAATCTGCAAAACATCAGCCCTCCAGGACCGAGGTTGGACACCCCTGGATTAGATTATTTACAATATACAATTATTTACACAACGATGACCAAGTTGTTTTAAGTTTGATCGTTTATTTTTTGTATTTGAATACCATTAGACCAAATAATAACCATAAAGCACTGTTTATTAAACCTTTGTTTGTCCTCTGTCATATTTATAAATCCTTATTTTTTTTTTTAGATTTTATGCAGATGTACGGCATAGAAAAAGACTTGATTACCCTAGTCCAGGGGTGTCCAAACTCGGTCATGGAGGGCCGGTGTACTGCATAGTTTAGTTCCAACTTCCTTCAACACACCTGCCTAGAAGTTTCTAGTATATCTAGTAAGAGCTTGATTAGCTGCTTCAGATGTGTCTAATTGGGGTTGGAACTAAACTTTGCAGGACACTGGCCCTCCAGGACCGAGTTTGGCCACCCCTGCCCTAGTCGATCTTAATGAATGAAATCTTTCCAAATAGAGCTATTCAATTCATCTGGTGAAATTATATTCATATCGCAGCAAAAACAAAACATTGCAATGTCAGATTTTGCAATATCATGCAGCCCTAATCTCTAAACCCCCAACTCTAAACCCAACCTCACAGTAACCTGTTGCGTTTTATTAACGTCTTCACCTACACCAACCCAGCATACTTGGAGGTCTCGGGCTACAGTAGCCGCATTTCCACTATCTTGCCTAAAGCAAGCATGGCAGGGTCAGTTGCGTTTCCACTGTCACTTCCGGGGCCTGATCGGGCCTTTTTTGGCCCACCGAATACATTGGGTTTCGAGGCGAAGTAAAAAAAGAGAGGCGGACTTTGCCAGAGTCTGGTAAAGATGGCGTGCCACCATTACACTAGTTTTCTGATCGCACAGGAGTACATGTGCCAAAATAAATAAATAAGGGAAAGAAAAACATATAGCTGGTCAGTTTAAGATAGGCTATTCCATAAAACACCTTATTGGGGTCGGTTTGCTTATGATCGCCCTTATATGTCCCTTTTAAATGTGAGGGTGTTGCATAAAATAATAAAGTAGCCTAGTTTCATTTATAAGTGATATTTCTTTGCTGCATCCTCGATGTTTTAATATCGATGATTCAATACAACCGGTGGATCCTTCGCGGCCTCAAACATCCCAAGATTCATTGCTTGCTTGATTTTACTAAGATTTATTTTACTTGGACATCTAAACACGTGTTAAAAAACAAAAACAGTATGACATGTCTTACTAAAAAGTGATTTTAAAGACAGTTTACATTTTCATGTGTACATGTACGGATCAAAGGAATTATATTTCCAGCTTCTGTAAACCTCGTTTTGCCTTCAGATCACTTAATATAAGTTTTAAAATCACTTTGAAAAAAAGTAATTGCAAATTTTTATTGCCACTTAATAACGGCAGCTAGGGGACGAGATCTGTCCTCTGTAGGCTAGACAGTCTCATTTCAAAATGCTCGGTTCGGCCTGTGGACCTTTGAAGTCCGCATCCTTCAGAGGATGCAGCCTCTGAAATGAGACACCGCTACTGTTTCCGAACAGGTTTCCTAAACCACCCCTCGCCCTGCTTGCCATTGGTCAGTTAAACAAACAACCCCGGGCACTGACTCTCACCATTGATAATGCCAAATTGTTGTGTTGAACCACATCATCTACATTTTTTTTTACATGAAAAATAAACTATGTATGGTGTACTCTGTTATCTCTGCATCTTCCATATAAATATTTAATCAAATACACATTGAAATGCACATTAAGTGTACACACTGTAAAGTAGGGTTGCGCTGTTTACCGGTACTATGGTAGTATTGCGATACTATGGCTCCAAAACACTGGCGGTGCCACTGTAGTTTGTAAACAGTAGTATCGTCATTAACGGTTTATCTCCCATAGATAATGCTGCATGTGAAAAAGTCACTAAAATGCTAACACGTTTGTGCAACAATATACCATTTTATTTTAATAGTGATGCCCTTACGGGATGCAAAGCTGTGTAGAATTCGCACCTTTTATGGTGGCCTATTGCTCGTTTTCTAACGCTTCAGTTCGAATGCACATCTGAATTGGTTCATTTCTGTTCCTGTCAATATGATTTATAAGCTACAACAACCACGACAATCTCTTTAAAAGAACGACTCACAAAATGAAATTGAATTACTTTGGATTGTTACCAGATAAGATGATGAAAAACCCAAAATAGCAAAACTTGAAACAATTTTTGACCACTTCAAATAGCCTAATATTGTTGGAAAAATGCTATTTTGTAACAAATTTCATTCTGTATGATAATTTGTATCTTTATTTTAATGTATTTTTGTTAGTTATCTACAAAATAAACAAAAAAATTAATAAATTTTAGGTGAAGTGGGGTGCAAATAATACTTTTTGGCCTTAAGGGAATTGTGAATTACATTCAAGTAGGCCTATTGTAACATAAAATATAGTATTTCTGACAATTTTCTTCATAATTTGAGTTATGAATTACAGTATCGCAATACTACTTGGTATCGTGATACTTAAGCTGGTATAGTATTGTAAGATTAATTAATGGTATCGCGACAACCCTACTGTAAAGACGTGCCAAGAACTTCGAGAATATCACTACAGCAGTCTTAAATATGATATTAAGTGCTTCAGAATATATAATAAATATCCGAATGACGTAATGACAGACGGTTTGTTTCGATGCGCAGTCTCATATGACGTAATGGAGTTCAACGTTCGCCTCGTTTTAATAAACTAATAAGAGTGTTATTCACGAATCGTTTAAAAGCAATTTAAACAAACACACGGTACATATACAAGTAAACAACCCCGCGCTCGTGCATTAATTTCCTATCTAATAATCGAGGAGCATTGAAAGAACAGCCTGTACCAGGAAGTAACATCACTTCAAACACGCTTGTTTATCTCTTCAGTAGTCAACACTATTGACTATCAGAAACAAGCGTATGGATGCTTATTATTAATACACCAGCAGCTTTAAACAAATGTTAGTACTCATTATCTGTGCTCAAGATGGTCAGACAAGGATGCAACTCGTTGTCTATTGTTTTGAGCTAGCTATAGCCACTCTCTCATATAGCTCCGTTTCATCCAGCACACAACAAAAACATCTCCCTGAGGGGTTACATGATAAATAACGCTCTCAACTCATGAATTCATCCAACATATGTTACTTAAAACAAATCCAGAGGTTTGAAATATAAACACTGAGGCCAAGACAGCTAGCCAAGTGCGTTAGCTCGCCGTCAGGGCTGCATCGCCCGCAGGTTTATTATGGACTCTTGGAAAGCTGTTGATTGCGGTGCATGTTGCTCTAACCTCATGCTGTACGCGCCCGCCCCGAGCTCCTGCCCGATGCCCGACAAACTGGCATCGAAGTCGTGAACGAGCCCAGACTCGATGGTAGCATCGTCCATCTTCAGCACCCACGCCATGGCGCCCAGATCCTTCTCCTCCGACTCTAACCGGAGCGCCGCCAGCTTTACCGTGTAGCCGACAGCACAGCACCTGCGTGGAGCTCGCCTTGCCGCAGCTAGTCCCACCACAGCTGGTTAGTTGCCCGAACACGGAAGGCTAGCTGTTGAAAGCAGGGCAAACGGCTCTAACGTTAGCCCCGAGTGCCGTGTGCCTCGCCATTGCTTCAGTTTCACAGTAACACAGGCGAGAAATAACAAGAGTCACGAACTCTCCGGAACAGATGCGTTTCCAGCTCACTGTGCTACCGCATATGCATTAGCACACATCATTTTTTCCCTGTATGCGATCTTCCATTATATAAACGCAGGGTGGGAGGACGCTGTCACCGCATTCAAACGCAATGTCCGCTCGAGTAAACACCGGAGAGCGTCTTCTTCTAATCCTGACCGCAGCAGGGTTGTCTTTGTACGATAGCTGTCCTCCGAAAGCGCTCGCCCAGTTTCATCGTGCAGTGTGAGCGTGTGTTGATTCGGAGGATCACATCAAGAGCAGCTCGACGCGGCCCTCCGTCTGTCCGTCTGCCACCATTCAAACCGCAAA
The DNA here is from genome assembly GCA_903798195.1 of Danio kyathit. Lineage (NCBI taxonomy): Eukaryota > Metazoa > Chordata > Actinopteri > Cypriniformes > Danionidae > Danio > Danio kyathit. The sequence continues at coordinate 52,303,778 of LR812537.1, read as the reverse complement.
CTCGAGCAGCAGCCGCTGCGGGATCTGCTCGGGCATCTGACAGCCAATCACGGAGCGCTGAGAGCCGCGCACAGCCAATCAGATTCCGAGGATCTGTCGTCACCGTCTGCCTGAATAGCGCTCCGATTCACTTTGCAATATGGTAGATAAATGTAAATAAAAAGGTATCAGGACTACTCGTATTATTTGCAAACGGTATCGTCCTAGGTTTTTAGTTCATTTTTATTCCTCTGGCTATTACTTTTTTTGTTCTACCTGTAATAATGTGTAACGTTACTGTTATATGTGTTCATATGCAAATAAATAATAATAATCACCAGTGTGCGAATTACACACTGACGGTCAGGGGGGTCAACCTTTTTCGGTTAGTTTGTGTAGTACAGCTTCAGTCATTTATGCATTTACTTTTAATTACATCTAGTTTATTAATAAAAAGTATTTAAGTGTTCTGACCTACAGGATTCTCTGATGCTATTTCACATATTACTGTAGGTCAAACTACAAACGTTAATGCATCTAATTTGACTTTACTTTCAGGCTAAATGTAGAAACAAACAACTATTTCACTATGTTCAAGTCTTGTGATTGTGAACACTGTCTATCGGTGCTCTATAGATCTTCCCATTTGATGCGATTATGCTTTCACAATGGCTTTAGGGGTGGTCAAATGTATATTTATATTATCTATTATTTTCATTCATTCAGTCATTTTCTTTCGGCTTAGACCCTTTATTCATCAGCGGTAGCCACAGCGGAATGAACCACTAACTTATCCAGCATATGTTTTACACAGCAGATACCTTTCCAGCTTCCACCCAAACACCCTCATTCAAACTCATACACTACAGCGAATTTAGTTTATTCAGTTCACCTGTACAGGTGTTTGGACTGTGGGGCTAACCAGAGCACCCGGAGGAAACCCAAAAACGAACATGGGACTCAAACCAGCAACCTTCTTGCTGTAAGGCGACAGTGCTAACCACTGTGCCACCGTGCTGCCCCATCTATTATTTTAATTATTAACATTAAAATACACATCAGAGTTAAATATTTCTCAGTATTAAAGGACTGACATACATCATACATCTTGTTTTGATGTCCATCAGGGGGGGATCAAGTGTTAATTAGGGGGGTCAATCCCCCCCAAACCCTCTTGTAATTCGCACTCTGATAATCACGGTAGGCGTTCAGACAAAATATAACCTTTAACTTGCTTAGCACACATCAACATGTCACCTGGTGGAGGAAATGCAAACGATTTTCCAGATTAGTTGTTTTATAACACACTCAAAATTAAATTTTCAATCTAAAAGCATATTATATCTGATCAAATTCTGAATGTTTCACATTTTATTTCATTAAAAAAGGGAAATTCTTTGAAATCTAGACACCTACAAACCACACCCAAAACAATGCTATACATTCCTTCAATTCATATTTGGATTTTGAGTATATTTTTGAGTATAGTAACCTTACTAAAATAGTCGTATCTCTTTAAAATACTGGTAATAATTCGTCACCTTAGAATTATAAGGTTCTATCTGACATTTTTGTCAAAATTGAGTTATTGACATATTCTTATTAAATGACAACTTATTTACATTATGGGATTTTTTTGTAAGTTGTTTACATTTTAAGACTTTTTCTTTAAAAAAAACAAATGTTACACACATACTGTTTGCTATGGAATGCCAAAAGTTTAAAGCATTAAATCATTCAGAACGCAGAGAGAACCTTATGATTCCAAGGTGACGAATTGTTAAAAGTCAGTAAAAAGTTTTGTTACCTTATAAATATGCAGATTTTAGAAATTACGTATCTCTTCTCAGTCAAATCAGATCTAAATTATAAGTTCAAATAACTTTTTTTATTTTAAATAAAATTACTTTAACCATTGTGTAAGCATCATTTATATTCAGCCTGATAAAGGCAGTGACCATAAAATATAGATATAAAGACAGATAAATATGAGATATTAAACAGGACCGGCTCTCTTAAACAGACCGCCAACAAATAAACAAACCTGGAGTGTTTAAAGCTGAGAAGCACTTGCTTTGTTTAGATTTATGGGCTGTATAATTGTCAAATGTTAATAATGTTGAAGGCTCCCAGGTGTTAAATGAATAATTCAAGCATCCAAATAATGACAACAATGACATTTCTTATGAATATTTTAATGGATCATTAAAAACAACAATCATGGTGCACCACTCTTTTCAAGGAATTGGATGCAGAAAGGCATTTATACGCTAAGATATTTCGGGTTCTGATGGCATATTAAGTCTTCAAGAACTTTGTGAGCGGTATGAAACAGCCTTCTTCTCTCTTTTTACGTATGCGACTAAGATTGGCCCTGAAGGCCTATATGGGGTTCCCTGGGTGGACAATCTCCCCACTCAACCAATTATTGCTTGGTTTGATCCGTCCTCTACTAGTCATTTACCTCATAGATGTACAGAAAGGCCTTAAAGGCTACAGCAAAACATTTAGCTAGCGTAGTTGGGAAACTGACTGTAGGTATCACAGTTTGGGAAAGAGGACAGAACATTTTATTTCATCTAAAAATCCCAATCACCAACTCATTCTAACTCACTATAACTTTTTTTTTTATATAATTATTATTATTTAGGAGTTTCTCACCTTCAATTGGAAAGGACAGCAGAGGTTGCAGACAGGAAAGTATTGGGAGCAGAGAGAGGGAAAGGGTTGGCAAAAGATCTCGAGCCGGCAATCAAACTCAGGTTGCCGTCCCTGCTGAAAAAACCAGCATATGCTGGTAAGGTATGTTTTGAAGCTGGTATGCTGGTCTTGCTGGTTTCAATGCTGGTTTTGCTGGTCTTACTGGTTTTAATGCTGGTCTTGCTAGTCTCAATGCTGCTCCTGCTGGTCTCGATGCTGGTCAGAACCAGCACTCAGGCCAGCAAGACCAGCATTGAGACCAGCACTGAAACCAGCAAGACCAGCATAGAGACCAGCAAGACCAGCATTGAAACCAGCAAGACCAGCATTGAGACCAGCAAGACCAGCATTGAGACCAGCACTGAAACCAGCAAGACCAGCATAGAGACCAGCAAGACCAGCATTGAGACCAGCACTGAAACCAGTAAGACCAGCATTGAGACCAGCAAGACCAGCATTGAGACCAGCACTGAAACCAGCAAGACCAGCATAGAGACCAGCAAGACCAGCATTGAGACCAGCACTGAAACCAGCAAGACCAGCATTGAGACCAGCAAGACCAGCATTGAGACCAGCACTGAAACCAGCAAGACCAGCATTGAGACCAGCACTGAAACCAGCAAGACCAGCATTGAGACCAGCAAGACCAGCATTGAGACCAGCACTGAAACCAGCAAGACCAGCATAGAGACCAGCAAGACCAGCATTGAGACCAGCACTGAAACCAGCAAGACCAGCATAGAGACCAGCAAGACCAGCATTGAGACCAGCACTGAAACCAGCAAGACCAGCATTGAGACCAGCAAGACCAGCATTGAGACCAGCACTGAAACCAGCAAGACCAGCATTGAGACCAGCAAGACCAGCATTGAGACCAGCACTGAAACCAGCAAGACCAGCATAGAGACCAGCAAGACCAGCATTGAGACCAGCACTGAAACCAGCAAGACCAGCATTGAAACCAGCAAGACCAGCATCAAAACATACCTTACCAGCATATGCTGTTTTTTTCAGCAGGGGTGAGCACCATGGTGCTATATGTCGACACATTTAACCACTAGGCTATTGGCGCCGACCATTCATCATAACTTTTGTCACAGAATCTACTGGACCCCACTTAAAAGACATCGTATCAACGCATCCTTTAGGCCTCTCTGTGATTAACAGTGTTGTGCAAGTTACTTCCAAACTGTAAAGCTGCAGTCACACTAGAGTTTGAGCTTGCGAAATTCTGTCGTACGGTGATGCGAAAAGGGGCGGGATTAAACAAGGCGATTAGACATTAAAAAAGCAAGCGATTGCTCCATGTTTTAAATTTCTGTTCAGAGAGGTCATGTTTTGATCCTGGATTGGTCTCACACAGTTGAGTGATGCGATTTCGCAGGTCAGAGTTCACCAAGCTTGAACTTTGCACCGCAGCGACCTGCGAAACTCGACGCATGACCCTGCATTTCCGGTCTGACACATTTGCGTGCGTATGAATGGAAGTCTATGGGGAGAAAAGCCCAGTGTGACCGCAGCTTAATACATTACAGATTACTTGTTACTGACTGTTATTTAAAAGTAATCCCTTACACTACAATATTACTGTCTCAACATTGTAATATGTTACATTACTCTTATATTACTTTTTAGTTACTTTCACCAAAATAACGACAGAATTAGAACTTAACTTTCTAAAATGACCAAATACTGCAGAGCATTTTACATCCAGTAGAAAGCGATATGATGTAGCAGAATGACTGTGACCTATCCAGGCTACTAACAATATAGTATATAACTGGCAATGTGAAGACTCAAGATAACGCAAGAAAGGATAACAGTCAGATTTACAAATGATCTGTTAAAGTATGGTAGAGGAAAAGTGGTTATCTGGCAATATCTGTGAATAGCTGGGCTATATTCATATTAGACACAACAGGCCTATATGTAAACTCCGATGCCATGACAAAATGCAGATTTCTTTTCTCTTCTTATTGTTGCCACTATTGTGTTCACTTTAAATTCAAGTGGCTCACAACACAAAACTGTCCTGCACAAAGTGAGCATGATGAACATACTGTAGCTTTCTCAATATAATGCTTGTGCACCGATTTCCTCCGTTTGTGGACAAAACTGCTTGTGAGCTCTCAAATATACGCTGCTCGCGTGCAAATTTTCTCACGTTCCCTCAAATATGCACTGATCACACACAAATGTTCTTGCACGCTCTCAGTACACTCGCTCAGTGAGATCATATGCAGACTCACAATTTGTGTCCTGTGTTCCCTCTTCGTGCTTTTTGATATGATTTATATTGGTGCACTGTTTATTAACAATAAGCAAAATAGACCAAAATAATTTTTAATTAATAAACCATAACCTTTTTGGCTGTATGCTATATGATGTGATATTTCCAGTTTTAAACACTTAAAGACACAGAGAATAGACTTTGGATGTAAAGAATACGTTTTATTTTACAAACATTTATTAAACATCTAAAAGGTGCACTATACTAATCAAATAAAAAACATTTGAACTAAAATATAACGAACGCAAGCAGAAATGTAACTGTAATAGAAAATAGGGAAACACTTGATATGGTGTTATAGTCTACTGTACTATTCATTCATCAAATAAATCTCACGATCAATCTCATTTTATCATGGACACTAAAATAAAGTGAACTCGTCTCTGCTGTCTTCACATTGTTGATGAGATTGTGGAGGACATTTTCCCTGTCATTCTCTTGATTTTGAGGAAAAGCTGTTCGTCAGGGCCTCTGAACACACATATTGTACTGTGTTTTGAACAGTACTATAATAAAGTACTTTAATTAATCTGTTGTGGTAATACTATAGTTGCTATGGTAACACAAGTGTAATATAAACAAATGACCCAGTGTCGTTTTTTTTTTTTTTTTTACAATATAGGGTATATTATACTACAATTCACCACACTTTACTGTAGTAAAACTACACTTTGCATTTCATTTTATGAGTTCACTGTTCTTAATACTACAGTATGCTGAAGCATTCATTACCAAGTTGTAAGTAATACTAGCCTAGAACATAGCTAGTAACACTCAAAAACACTAGTATTTATTATAGAATTGACCTTAACCTGTAGGTAAATAGTGTAGCAATAAATAAACCATATCAACATTCTTGGGAGAACAATTTGACAGGAGGATCTCTGGAGAGCAAAAACACGAAAAGAGGAAACTTAAGGCACAGATTGGGAGTCTGGATCACCTGACGGAGCGAGAGCAGATCATTCGCACATGAGCAGCCCAGACAGTGTTTTGAGGGCACGTGAGGAGTTTTGTCCACAGACAGACGAAACACCGGCGCGTTCGCTCGCTTGTATTACATGAATGCGCTCTCGACTTGTAATACTGCCCTTACAACATTTGTCAGTGAAGTAACGCCATATGCACGTATGTCCATCTCGCCAATGTACGATCTTCTGCCATTTTCATCTATTTGCCGCTTTTCCGCTGCGTGTTAGAGCCTAACGTTACTGTGAACCAGGCTGAGCCAATAGCCCCGGACCTCGAGCTCAGAGGCTGAAATCATTCTGCGTTCAAAATAAAAAGTTCCAATAGCCAGAGGGAGATTAATGACAACACACACGTATGTTCACTCACCACCAACAGGAAATAGACCTGCGGTATTTTTATTTGTTAATGTCTTGCAGACGAAAAGTTTGTGGTAACTCACGCGTTACTGAACATGTACCCTGTAAAATATTACTGAAAATGAATTAGCAATGCCTTACACTACTGCGTTACAGGAAAATGTAATACGCTTGTAACTCATTACACCCAACACTGGTCATGATGGATAAAAGCCAGTGGGCAAATTTGGGCAAGATGCCGGGGTTAAACCCCTACTCTTTTTCAAATAACATTTGAGTTTTAATGACCACAGTGAGTCAGGACCTCAGTTTAAAATCCCAAAGACGGCACTCACTGAGCAGTATAGAGTCCCCATCAATATACAGGGGAGTTAGGACCCAGGATGAGCACCCCCTGCTGGCCTCAACCTAGCTTTCCCATTTGGTCTCCCATCCAGGTACTGACCGGGTGCAGCCCTGCTTAGCTTCAGTGGGCGACCATGTGAGACTGGCAGAGAGCTAGCTGACAGCTATGTGATAAAAAAAAAAATTATTGATTAAAATGAACAATTATTTTATTATTAATCCACACTTTTCCATGTATTTGATGAGTAAATATGTTTAGTCTCTATGTTTGTTGTCTTCACTTTGATAACACAAAAAAAGTGTAAAAATACAAAATAATGAAATAAATAACGCCAAAAACCGTCGTTTCATTACTGTACATTTTCTTTATTTTAATTTCATCGTTAGCACAGTTCTAGAAATGCAGCGGGGAGAAAACAGAGCTTCCTCACGGGGGGAGAAAGAGCGACACCTACAGGAAGGAAGTGACACGACAACTGCGGCATTTAGATGCGTAAATACATTTCTACAAATTCCCCATCAGAGAAGAAGGACACTATGCTACTTAAAAGAATCCACACGCCTTCAGGACGTCACAAGACCTTCTCAAATATTCCTCGTTGTTATGGTATACATAGATACATGTTGCCTATGTGGGGTGTGTGGTCTCACATGTGGCCTCTTGGGGGCGACCAACGCTTCCAGGTAGGCGACCAGATAAAAAGGTTGGGTTTTATTTTCGTGACATGCATATAGCCAAGCAAAGTATGCCTTATAATAGAGCAAGCTGGACCAACCGCTCGCTGTTATGAACTGATATGACCGTTAATAATCGATTAGGAACGTTAACGACACGTCGCTTGCACCAGGAAGTTTCGTACTTCATTTTAAAAATTATCGTTCGATAAAAAGAAATGATCCCCGCGTTGCACAGAATCACACCAGGACTCTCTCCGCTGGATTTGGCGCTCTTCTCGTGATGTTCTCACCGTGAAGCAGAGTCTCAGAGTCGCAGGAGGCTGCATGCGGCGGTGTGTGTTTCTGTGGGCAAGCACAGGTGTGTGTGTTTTTGTGTTTGCATGTGAGTTAAAAAGCCGGCCGGGGTGCTGTAGTTGAGGACGGAGCGGTTACAGGCCCTGCCCTCCCACATCCGAAGACTGGTCACTGCCGCTGGAGCCGCTCTGAGCTCGCTTTATGTACAGATTCAACAGTTTCAGCTGGAGGGGAGAGAGAGGGAGAGAGGTCGTTCATGTTAGATTTACAATCAGAAGAAAATTAGAGTGAAGGTGGTCGCACAACCAGAGCAGAAGCACTAGAACTGTGGCTAGAATTGTTCGAGAAATCAATTCTGCATAGATTAGGATTTTCAAAATGCATCTATATTCTCTCTGTACACAATTCTGAACTGATTCCAGGTTAGATTTTAACAGCAGATAGTGCTTTATGCTAGTTATTAACAGCAGATGGCACTCTAGGCTAAATTTTAACAGTGGACGGCACATTAGGCTCATTTTTAAACAGCAGATGGCACTCTGGGCAAGTGCTCCAGGCTATTTTTTAAACAGCGGATAGCGCTTTAAGCTATTTTTTGACAGTGGATGGCCCTCTAGGCTAGTTTTTAAAAGTAGATGGCATTCTAGGCTAGTTTTAAAACAGTGGACGGCACTCTAGGCTAGTTTTTAACAGTAGATGGCATTCTAGTCTAGTTTTTAACAATGACTGGTGCTCTAGGCTAGTTTTAAAACAGTGGGCGGCACACTAGGATAGTTTTTAACAGTAGATGATGCTCTAGGCTATTTTTTTTATGAGTAAATGTTGCTCTAGGTTGGTTTTTAAACAGCAGATGATGCTTTATGCTAGTTATTAACAGCAGATGGCATTCTAGTCTAGTTTTTAACAATGGCTGGTGCTCTAGGCTAGTTTTAAAACAGTGGACGGCAGACTAGGATAGTTTTTAAAAGTAGACGATGCTCTAGGTTGGTTTTTAAAAGTAGATGTTGCTCTAGGTTAGTTTTTAAACAGCAGATGGTGCTTTATGCTAGTTATTAACAGCAGATGGCATTCTAGTCTAGTTTTTAACAATGGCTGGTGCTCTAGGCTAGTTTTAAAACAGTGGACGGCCCTCTAGGCTAGTTTTTTTTTTACTACATCTACCATTTGTCATTATCATGTGACCTACCCGCATCAGTTGCGTCGCTTCACTCCCATTCATAAATTCATTATGAGATAGCATAGCGTCCTTGAGATGCGCACTTCAGAATCTCACTGGAAGTAGTAGTTCATCCCAGTACTTCTCGCATACTGTTTTTCGAATTCTATGAATTCGCACATGCTGCTCAGCTCGCATACTGTTTTTAATGTACTATATAGTATAGAAGTATGCGATTTTAGATGCAGACATTTTTTGTTATGGACAGATGCGCTTTATTGGGCTTGTTTTGAACTGCTGATAAAAATTTGCCAACAATTAGCACTGTAGAGCTGGAAAAGCCCAAGATCATTTTTAAATTTACTCTGATTGACTTTAACTGAAAGAAGAAACTCATAAACACCTTATGATGCCTTGAGGACGAGTAAAAAATGAGGTAATTAAAATTCTTAGGTGAACTAACCCTTTACCACCACTCACTTGTGAACTGATTGAAGAAAAAAACGTAAACAGGGCCACAAAAAACATAGTTTAAATTTTAAAGTGCTTCTTGTCCAATGTGCAACTCTTAAATAAAAGGTAAACTGCTGGAGAAAATGGCTCACCTTGCTGCCGGACAGCTGGCTGAGGTGAGGTTTCAGATCCTCTCCAATGACGGCATAGACGGCCACAAGGCAAAATACACAGGCTTTTCGTACACTGCTCTCAGAGTTATCATAACCCTGCAGAGGAGAGAGAGAGAATGATGATGATCAAAACATGCAGGGAGCATCTCTACCAAGAGCTTATAACATTACAGAGATCCTCAGGATTAGTGAAAGTCCATGTTTTCTTGTGATGTTTACAAAGCAAAACTAGAGTAATGAATATTGACAAACGTGGATGTTGGTTTGAAAAGATGATTTACTTTGTAGATAGCAACACTTAGCATGTTGTTAACTAATGTAGCATATAGTTAACATGATGTTAAAGTTTTTAAAATGAATTGACACGTTGCTATGATTTAGCAGGTTTATAACATCAATCAATTAACATGTTGCTAACATCCTTCAACATTTATTAGCATGTTGCTAGTACAATTGAACATGTTTCTTGTTAATGTAAATTACTAGCATGTTTTAGCACACACTAGTATGTTGCTAACCTAGCATGAATTAACAGAATTAGCATGAAATAAAAATCCTAACATGTTTCTTGCATAGTTAACATTGTTAGCATGAACCGTTAGCATGTTTCTAGCATGTTCTAGGCTACTAGATAGGCTTTGCTAGTGAGAGCTTGTTGGATATAGATTAAACGCTCTGTGCCGTGTTAATTTTGTTGATGATTTGTGTCAATTTTCATGATGAGTTTCTATCGACGACAACTAAATATGAATTAAGTAATGATGACTACAACTATAACAAAAATATACTGACATTTTCGTAGACTAGGTTTAGAGTAGGTTTAGTCGAATAAAATCTTATGAACTTTAGTTGACTAAAACTAGACACAAACTAAAATGATTCACAAGACTAAAATATGACTAAAACTAAATAAAAAACTGCTGTCAAAATGAACACTGACTCTGTGAGATTCACTGTTTGAAAGAGGTTGACCAAATGGGCATTTTTAGGAAACTATAAATGCTTTAAGTTAGAAACGACAGCATAAAACAAAGCAAATTTGGTGTTTGTAGCTTAAAAAAGATTAAAATGACTAACTACAACCTTGAAAGATTACCAAATAATAATTTATAAAGATTTTTTAGCATGTTTCAAACAGCTCCAGGGATGTCTTGGCAACTTACTGGCCCCAAACTTTTGAATGAACTGTATTGATTTATAATAACTTTACATTATAGAATGGCACTAGAAATAGTAACCTTTGGCCACCTATGCCAATGGCAAACATCGTAAAACATCGAAACATGTATTGTTCTCTGATGAGTCCACCTTCACTGTCTTTCCCACATCTGGGAGAGTTACGGTGTGGAGAAGCCCCAAAGACGCATACCACCCAGACTGCTGCATGCCCAGAGTGAAGCATGGGGGTGGATCAGTGATGGCTTGGGCTGCAATATCATTATATTCCCTAGGCCCAATACTTGTGCTAGATGGGCACATCACTGCCAAGGACTACCGAACCATTCTGGAGGACTATGTGCACCCAAGAGTACAAACATTGTGGCCTAAAGGTAGTGATGTGTATGAGGATGATACTGCACCAATACACACAGCAATACTGGTGACAGAGTGGTTAGAGCAGGGGTGTCCAAACTCAGTCCTGGAAGGCCATTGTCCTGCATAGTTTAGCTCCAACCTCCTTCAACACACCTGCCTGGAGCTTTTTAGTATACCTAGAAAGAGCTTGATTAGCTGGTTCAGGTGTGCTTAATTGGGGTTGGAACTAAAATATACAGGACACCGGCCCTCCAGGACCGAGTTTGGGCACCCCTGGGTTAGAGGACATCTCCCATGGCCTGCACAGTCACCTGATCTAAATATTATTGAGCCACTTTTCAGTGTTTTGGAGGAGCGAGTCAGGAAATGTTTAACTCCACCAGCATCACACATAGTGCCCTGGCCACTATTCTGCAAGAAGTATGGCTCAAAATTCCTCTGGCCACTGTTCAGGACTTCTATCTGTCATTCCCAAAATGGGCAGCAAAAAAAGGCCCTACACCATACTAATGAATTATAGTGGTCTAAATCCAGGCGTTCACTTTATAGTATAGAATGGCACTACAACTAATAAAATGTGTATATTAAATGCTATAAATATAAACATAATGACCTGAATGAGGCCGGGGACGATCTCTGGGAGCATCTGAATAAGACCCTCTTTAGGCAGACGGTCGATGACTTTGGTGAGCATCTTAATGGCAGCGAGGTTGATGGGATAGTCCGCTGACTGGATGATGGGACACAACACTTTTATACACTGGTCAGGACTTATCGAGGTGGCCAACATGGACGCCGCCTCTTCTGCAGCCCGCACCACCTGACAGAGAGAGAAAACAACATTTTGCATGTGAGTTCAGATGGGTGCTTCAGTTGTCAGTCTAATACGATCATCTGTAATATCTGACCTCTTTGTGTGGGTCTTTATGTGCTTCCAGAGCCTTCATAATGGTGAGCTCTGCATAGTTTTTAAAGCGCCACGGCTGCCTGTTGAGGATTTCCTTCAGCACCCGCAGGGCTAACGCCCGAATGACATGCTGAGAGAGGAAAAAAAAGATCAGCAAGGAAATGAGATGCTTTTTGTTGGATTGTGGAAGTAAAAAACTCCATGGGAAATTAAGTTTTAACAATGATTTAGAAACCAATAAAACAGACCTGTTTTGAGCTGAGGTTGTATTCCTTATGCTCTCAAAATATTCAGTAATAATGTTTATTATTTTTCATGATCTGGAATGTGCTGCCACTTATATAATTCAATTAACAAGCAAAACAATTTAACAATTTATCAAATTAACAAGCATAAATTGCAGCACATGTGAAATGTTGTTATACGAGAAACATGCAAATACTTGAACCACACTTTTTTGTTTGAATTTTGTGTGTTTAATTTATAATAAATCTTGCTTATCCGCTTGTTAAGTCGTGACGTATGAAATACTGTTTCCGTGTCCAAGCCGCTACTCATTTGAATTGAAAGAATTCCTTTATGACCACTTTTGAGTCATATTACACACTAAAGTGAATTGTATATATAATCATGGTGTACACAACAGTCTCTGGGCTGACACCAACATTTGAACAATTTCTAAAAATGTAATCATTACTGGCCATCAGATATTAGGTATGGATATACAGTTGAAATCAGAATTATTAGCCCCCCTTTGAATTTTGTTTCTTTTTTTAATATTTCCCAAATGATGTTTAACAGAGCAAGGAAATTTTCACAGTATGTCTGATAAGATTTTTCTTCTAGAGAAAGTCTTATTTGTTTTATTTCGGCTAGAATAAAAGCAGTTTTAAATTTTGTAAGAACCATTTTAAGGTCAATATTATTAGCCCCTTTACACTATATTTTTTTCTGATAGTCTACAGAACAAACCATTATTATACAATAACTTGCCTAATTACCCTAACCTGCCTAGTTAACCTAATTAACCTAGTTAAGCCTTTAAATGTCACTTTAAGCTGTATACTAGTATCTTGAAAATATCTAGTCAAATATTATGTACTGTCATCATGGAAATCAGTTATTAGAAATGAGTTATTAAAACTATTATGTTTAGAAATGTGTTGAAAAAAATCTCTCTGTTTAACAGAAATTGGGGAAAAAAATAAACAGGGGGGCTAATAATTCAGTGGAGCTAATAATTCTGATTGCAACTGTATATGGCGATCGTGATTTTCGAAAGTATTAAAATGCTTTGTAAACATTTATTATTACCATTTGTTGAGTCTCCTCATACAGTCTGATATAGCGCTTGGACCCGGAAGCTGCTTCGTGTGACGTCACACTTAACAAGCAGATAGTGACTGCTACTATCATTTCTGTTTGTTTTGCTCAAATTTTTATGTTCTAAAAAGCTACATTTAACATTTTTAGTGTGGAGGGAGGGGAACTAAAATGTTCAGATTACACACACACACACACTTTATATTTTTGTATTATATAATATAATATGATTATATTATATATTCAAATTTATACAACAGTTCTTTCTGGTTCTCGAAACTGATTGGCTGATAGCAGTGAGATATTAAAATAATATTAGCACTTGTACAGCCTCTTCACCCTTGTGTATTACTCCTCCAACACGAGTGGCAAGCAGAGGAATGGGTTGACAAATATTGCAGCTGTTGGGCAACATAATGTACTTCTGAGTCTTGAATGGCTTTTTTGGGGTTAATATTTGTGATATGCCGATTGCAACAAAGCAATACTGGGAGATCTCTGTAGGTTCAGCCTTATAATCTTAAAATGTCAGCAAAACCACCTGTTTTGTCGTGACTTTAAGAGATTACACTAGAAATGAATTGAAATACTAGCTCTAAAGTGATGTCTGTGAATTAGCAACAGTTTCTGCTGTTCTGACGTCAGCTGCAGATGTGTATGAACGGCGGAAAAGAGTAGTTCCTCTTAAAAAAAGGATTTTGAGTCTCTTCGTGTTTGATTGACTTTTTTTATGCACACGGTTAAGCCTTCAAACTGTTGTATAAACACAATATCACACTCGTATCAGTGTGATATGGCTGTATATCATTATTTGTGGAACACTAAAGCACTCGGTTTGTGGTCTCGGGCCAACGCACACCCGATTTACAACCATATCGCACTGCTACTCATGTGATGTTGGTCAAATATATAAAGTTTTCTTGTTTGAGTAAAACATTTTCAATTTTATTCTAATTAACTTCTGATATTTCTTCTAAATGTAAAATAAAAATACATAAAAACAACAAAAAGATGTCATGTTTCCAGACATGTTTATATAACATGATAACAATATTACAAAAGAGTTAAGAAATCAATATTTGGTGGAAAAATCCAGATTTTCAATCACAAAAAATAAAGTCAATCACTTGGGCCAAATGTCTTGCTTTACATAATTATATTTCTTTCTTTCATGCCTTTCATTGACATCAAAGTTGTATCTTGTAGCAGATAAAATTGCTTCTTAACAAAAATTTGTTTTAACTTCTCTATGGGAAAACACTTCTGGATCAGTGCTGCTGAAATACTATTGCACTCCATTAAAGTGTGAGTTTGCAGGTACCTCTCCATCTCCGAGTGTTTCCAGTAGCAGCAGGAGGATGGTTTTGAAGTGCTCGTCCCATACATGCAGCTGTGTTTCTCTGATCAGCCGCATTAGTTCACACAGCGCCGCTTTCCTCTCCTCCACGCGCTCGCTGTGATTGGACAGCTCCTTCAAGAGCTCAGCCACCATCTCAGACTGATCCACACCGCTGTCTGTAACACCGTCAGCAGAAAGCCAGTCAAGGACACACATGGACTTACAATTTACCAAGCAGTCACATATCATTACAGAAGTGGAGATTCATTACAGAAGTGGGTTCTTTAAAAAGTGTTGAATATATATATATATATATATATATATGAGCAATTCCAGCGTTATGGATGTGACATTTGCAGTAAAAACTCAAAACATAAATTCACATAAAAAGTTTACATTAACATTATATTGAACCATCTGTTTATATTTTACAAAACTACTGACCACAGAGTTATAAGATCAGAAAAATATCAGTCTGTAAACATGTTTTGTACTTTAAATGAGGAAAATAAACATGCGTTATGGATGTGACGAAAAAAGTCTGTGAGTTGACAGTATACAACATACTTAGTAGAAATTCTGTCAATTAAACTGCACAACCCCCCAAAAATCATGCTAGTCAACCGGATAAGAGTTGGCTCTCTATAAAACAAACATCATTGATTTTATTTTTATTTAATATTTTTGTATTTATGAGGAAAAAGCTTCGTTATGGATGTGACACCTCTGCGTTATGGATGTGACCGATGTGAAATTGCCATTCGTGTGACTTTGGTAAAGCAAATTAAATTGTTCAAAAACAATGACAGAGACATTTTTGAGTATGTTTAAAGTACTATAAAATACTTACTTACACAAAAAACATAGAAACTGTTTCGGTATTTTGTTGAAAACTTAATTTTTTTCATGGCAAGGTTGACATTTGCATGGAATTGCCCATATATATATATATATATATATATATATATATATATATATATATATATATATATATATATATATATATATATATACATACATATATACATACAACTGTATGTATATATGTATATATACATACAGTTGAAACCAGAAGTTTACATACACTGTATAAAAAGGCACATAACCATTTAAAAAAAAAGCAAGATGTTAATGTGACTAAACTTTTTCTCTTTTAGGTAAGTTAGGATTATCAAATTTGTTTCTGATCTGCTTAATTGCAGAATAATGAGAGATATATTTTGAGAAATTATTATAACTTTTCTTGAAAGTCAAGTTTACATACAATAAGATTATTATGCCTCTGAAAAAGCTCAGATGATGGTGTCAAAGTTTTGAAAGTTTCTGAATGGCTAATTGACAACATTTGAGTTAATTGGAGGCACTGGTCCACTACACAGCATAGATGGCATCATGAAGAAAGAACATTATGTAGAAATACTGAAGTAACATCTCAAGACATCAGCCAGTAAATTAAAACTTGGCCAAAAATGGGTTTTCCCAACAGACCATGACCCTAAGCATACTGCCAAATTAGTTAAAATGTGCTTTAAGGACAACAGAGTGAATGTTTTGGAGTGGCCATCACAAAGCCCTGAACTCAATCCTATAGAAAATTTGTGGGCAGAGTTGAAAAGCAAGCAGAGTTGTGCGAGTTGTGAGAGCAGTAGGCAGCGCACAAATTATTTATGTAATGATCATACTAAAACGAAGAGCAACATTTATCCATTCAATCTATTTAAATGTAATTCAGACAAAACAACTATAAAAAAATGTATGTGTGTACAGTATGTATGTATGCATGCATGTATGTATGTACAGTATGTATGCATGTATGCGTGTATGTATGTATACATGTATGTGTGTATGTATGCATGTATTTGTGTGTATGTACAGTAAGTATGTGTGTACAGTATGTATGTATATATGTACAGTATGTATGTATGCATGCATGTGTGTGTGTGCATGTATGTGTGTATGCATGTGTATATACATACATATATATACATACATATATACACAGTTGAAGTTACGATTATTCGCCCTCCTGTGAATTTTTTGTTAACAGAGGAAGGAGTTTTCCACAGTATTTCCTATAATATTTTTTCTTCTGGAGACAGTCTTATTTGTTTTTTTTTTTTTTCGGCTTTAATAAAAGCAGTTTAAATTAAACAATAAGGTCAAAATTATTAGCCCCCTTAAGCTAAAATTTTTCAGATTGTCTTCAGAACAAACCATCATTAAACAATGACTTGCCTAATTACTCTAACCTGTCTAATTAACCTAGTTAAGCCTTTAAATGTCACTTTAAGCTGAATACTAGTATCTTGAAAAATATCTAGTAAAATATTATTCACTGTCATCATGGCACAGATAAAAGAAATCAGTTATTAGAAATGAGTTTTTAAAACTATTATATTTAGAAATGTGTTGAAAAAAATATTTCTATTAAACAAACATTGGGGAAAAAAACTGGGTGAATGGATTACCGTCAGTCAGGGACTCCTCTTGGTCTGCATCTTTCAGGCTTTTATTAAAAGGGGAGGAGCTGAAGGAAGAGTCTGAGTAATTGACTGGCTGGTAATCCCTTGATGGGCGGGGACTCGAGGAGAGGAGGGGCATAGTGTTCAGCAGAGAGGTCTTATTATCCAGCGCCGTCCGGCCAGAGTCAACAGTCTGAACAGACACACATTCATTATACATCCACACACACACACCAATAGGTGAATTTTCAATACAAATATGCAGAAAGGTTTTGCAATATTTTTTTAAATGTGAAAACAAAAGCAAAATCATATAGTTTCTATTAAGAGAGTGTTATAGGTCAAAAACATGTCATCTGGTGATAAGTCAGTACAAAAATAATGGCGACAAAAATATATCTTTTTACACTGGCTATTATTTTTTAAATTATAATTTGCACAAGAATAAAACTAAAATTGTTCTCACCATTTACCATTTCTTCTGTTGAGCATAAAGGGTGATATTTTAAAGAAAGTTGAAAGCCTGTAACCATTGACTTCCATAGTAGCAAAAAGAAATAATAAATGGTCACAGGTTTCCAGCATTCCTCAAAATATCTTCTTTTGTGTTCAACAGATTAAAGAAACTCAAACAGGTTTGGAATAAGTGAAGGGAGAGTAAAAGATGACAAAAATGTTCATTTTTGGGTGAACTATCCCTTTAAATACAAAATTGGGAAAAGCCACATATGCATTTTGTCTATGAAATTATAGTGCATGATTTCACCTGTCAATTTAAAACATCCTGATTTGTTTTTGTTTGTTTTAGCGAGTGACGATTTCTAATGTTAAAAAATGGTAAAACAACCATTAAGGAATTATTGTAGATCATAAATATTGCACACTCCTTCTTTGAATATTAAAGAGCAGGTCATGTGGGTTTTCGAAAAGCAAAGACTGCAATATGATAAATATATAGACTTTTAAAACAGTAATGTATTTATTTCTAGTTGTAGTTTCATATCTTTTGGCTGTTACAAATGTACATAAACATGATCAAAATAACAGATTTGCATAATCTCCATCTGTGACATATAAACACTCTAAAATGGGCGCTTCCTTTAAAACATAAGCTGTGTCTCATTTCATAGGCTGCATCCTCCGAAGGACGCAGACTTCAAAGGTCAGTCCTTCGAAGTCCACACAGGCCAAACCGAGCGTTTTGAAATGAGACAATCTAGTCTACAGAGGACGGATCCCGTCACCAGGCAACCATAACAGCTGCTGTTAATAAGTGGTCAAATTTGTAATGACCTTTTTTTTCAAAGTGATTTTAAAGGTTATTTTAAGCAAACTGAAGGCAAAGCAAGGTTTACAAAAGCTGGAAATATATTTCCTTTGATCTATACATGTACACATCAAAATGTAAACCGTCTATAAAATCCGTTTTTAGTGAGACATGTCATACTCTTTTTGTTTTTTAACATGTCGTCACCTTGGAATTATAAGGTTCTATCTGCATTCTGAATGATTTTGAGATATTGAGCTTTAAACTTTTGGCATTCCATAGCAAACAGTATGTGTGTAACATTTGTTTTTTTAAAGAAAAAGTCTTAAAATGTAAACAACTTACAAAAAACATCCCATAATGTAAATAAGCTGTCATTTAATAAGAATATGTCAATAACTCAATTTTGACAAAAATGTCAGATAGAACCTTATAATTCTAAGGTGACGATGTGTTTAGATGTCCAAGTAAAATAAACTTAATTCATACATTTAATCCGGAGTTTTCTGTCAAAAACGTCCTGCCGTTATCACCGCGCAACAAATATTTGGATGTTCAAAGGCACGAAGGATTCACCGGTTGTGTCCTTCATTACCTGGGAAACGAAGGACGCATTTTAAGGCTGCATTTGAAGGAGCCTTCGAATTTTTTTGAACTGAGACAGCCTTCGTTGAAATGACTAATCAAAACAGCTGACCAAACAGAGCTGAGTTGGCTTATGGAAGGGGGAGGGGCTCACAGACCTTAAGCCAAAATCAATTCAAAGAACTGGATCAAAATAACTGCAAAAACGATTCTAATATTCGATGCATTCTGATAAAATTAGTATTATTTTTCTGACCTTAGATGTATTTAAACCTGTTATAGGGTCTCCAATAAAATATCAGGACACTTTAAAACAGTGTTTCTCAACCACGTTTCTCAGGGACCCCCAGCTCTGCATATTTTCCGTCTCTCCTTAACCAAACACACCTAATTCAGATCATCAGCTCATTAGCAGAGACTGAAAGACCTGTAACGGGTGTAACAGACAAAGGAGATATCCAAAACATGCAGTGTTAGTAGTGGTCCTCCAGGATGGGGTTGAGAAACACTGACTTAAAATACCACACGGCCTGCTCTTTAAGCATGAAGCGTCTCTTACTTGATTTGTCTTTCGTACCTCTTCTCCGCCGTCTCCTTCTCTTTTCCGTGGGGGCTCCGTCATGTCCTCCTGACTTCGGACACTGAAGTTCTGGATGGCCTGACTGACTCCTCTCAGAGAGCTGTAGATCTCCTCAGAGTTCATGTTCTCCGTATCGTAATCAAATGCACTGTGCACACACACACATAAGACAGACAGGGGATGTTTAGATGAGGAGAAATGCTCAAATGATCCATGTTCTATGTTTGTGAACCAGTGCTGTACCTTGGTGAAGGTGTGTTTTGGGATGTGTTGGTAGGAGAGGTTAAAGGACTCGACCAACTGGCTGGCGATCTTGGTGTGTGCCGGGTAAGTGGACTTCCAATTGACGCCTGCAAGAAAGACATTTTTTTTTTAGTTCAAAAACTGGTTGCTATTCTTATTTATTTATTTAATGCCATATTAGCAGCATTGGCTATACACATGGCAACATTGGTAATAAATATTCATTTATAAATTATAATCATAACATCTTAACAACCATAACATTTATTAACAAACTTGCATTACATAAAAAACATAGACAACAACACTGATAAAAAATAAGTCATAGGACTTCTTTTAATTTGGTCAAAGATAAATATTGTGAAAATTTCTCCAGGAGGCACCCTTTTTAAACATTTCTGGTGGCTATTCTAAGGAAATATCAGCTACTATTCACACCAACAGGAATCTAAAAGGACTAGTTTCACATTTGATTTGACTGTTCTATGGCAGGGGTTCTCAATCTTTTCAACCTGTGACCCCCCCAAAAGCTAGCGTCTCGCAACCCCCACTATCTTCTGAGGTGGTTATAAACATCCAAACATTGCACAGACAACAATAGGCCTATATAAACACAAAAAAGAGCAACAGTCTAACAACCAAATCATTTTTTATAGTCATTTATTATTTTGTTTAATTTCATATTAACCTCACTTAATGAGACTGGTGGGCACAATGTTTTCAGCACAAGTCTATCTTGGTTTAACTTTGGAGACCACCACTTGGAGATCATCCTCTTTGTTCAGTTGTGGCCTGTATTAATTTTGAATGTTTTTGATTGCTATAAAGGTGTCAGAAAAGTTAACCTTGTGCTATAAAATCAATCTGCTGCAGCTGACGCTACTGCTGTGTTGTTAATCTAACGTAAACACACCAATCCTATGAAAAAAAATGTTGATGTCTTTTTATTCGCATGTTTATGTAACAATTAAATACCACTGTTATATTCTGTGGCTTATGGATAAAATAGGGTAATTCTAATAGTTTAATCAAATTTATTTAGACTTTTGGTAATCACCAAGAGACCCCCTGTCATTGTCTCCCCAGGCGGTCCAGACCCCCACTTTGGGAACCACTGTTATAAAATTTTTTAAATGTTATTGCGACTTTATCTCAGAATTGTGTGATACAAACTGGCATTTCTGACATGTTTTTCTCCGAATTTTGAGATGTAAACTTGAAATTGTGAGTCATTAAATCAGAATTGCAAGATTAAAAAAAGTCAAAATTCGGAGAAATAAAATTGCAATTCCATGATATAAAGTTGCAATTTCAAGTTATAAAGTCAAAATTCTGACTTTATATCATGCAATTGCGACTTTATATCTCAGAATTGCATGATATAAAGCATTTGCGATTTCTAAAATCAGAATTCGGAGATAAAAAGTCAGAATTCTGACAAAAATACAAATAAAGTAGTGTGCAACTTCATTTCTGACACCTGCTTGTCACATTCAGATTTGTGTTGTATATGCAATCGGAGAATTTATCCATTTAAAAAGGAATTTAATTACTTCAGAATTTTTAAATTCACGATGGATCAAAAACTAAAGTTTAAGAACCCTACAAAATGTTTTTGCAACAAAGCAGCATAAATATTAGCAGAAAAAGTAGTAAAGTCACTTGCATGAATGGCCACTTTCAGGTCATATTAAATATCTAATTTTTCAAGCATCAATGGCTTGGTGGTGAAAAGGCTAAAAGAATTATTCAAAAGCTCTGGCATAACCTCACAGATAAACAAAATGATATTTGACATCTAACATTTGATCCGTAAATACTTTTAAAATGGCATGAACATGAAATGCATTACATTTTAATTGTTATAACTAACACATATTTGTAAAAATATATAAATAAATAAAATCGGTAACACGTTACAATATGGGACACGTCGTTAATGTTAGCTAATGCATTTACTAACACAAACAACATATATTACATTATTTACTTATCTTTGATAATGTCAGTTATTGAAAATAGTTGGGTCATTGTTAGTTTATGTAACTCAAAGTGCATTAACTAATGTTAACAAGCACAGTATTATATTTAAAATGTATATAAACTGTATAAACATGCAAAAAAAAACTAAAGACATTAACATTAATTATGTGTTTGTTACCAAAAATCAATTAATAAAAAATAAAAATAAAGTAAATACTCTATTTTGATTTTTTTTTAAAGAATATGCAAAAGTTGATTTACCCTTACTAAAATGATGTCTTTTTAAATGAAGCTCTTCTGGGTCAAAAGCCCCAACATTTTAAATGATTCAACAACAATTACTCTAGCATGTGTATGCATTATCGACATATACACACAAAAATGTCAAATGCAGCACTGTTTATGTGTCACTGCATCAGGAATGTGCTGATCACCTGCGCTGTGTTGCCCGTGTTTCGCAGGTGGTTCTGCAATAATTTAGTGGCTCCGTCCTGAAAGGTTTTAGGAAGTGCACCGAGAAGCATCGTGAACTCCGGCGTGTTCAGCTGGAACAGCGAGATCAACACCGACTGCGCCGCCTGAAAACAACACAAAATGAAGCCCAGAAACAAAACCAACACCACCAAAGCAAACTATACATACAGTTAAAGTCAAAATGATGAGCTCTCCTGTGTATTTTCTTTTCTTTTTCAAATATTCCCCAAATGATGTTTAACTGAGCAAGGAATTTTTCATAGTATTTCCTATAATATTTTTTCTTCTGGAGAAAGTCTTATTTATATTATTTTGGCTGGAATAAAAGCAGGTTTAATTTTTTTAATCATATTAAGGTCAATGTTATTAGCCTCCTTAAGCAAAATTAGTTTTCAATTGTCTACAGAACAAACCACTGTTATACAATGGTTTGCCTAATTACCCTAACTTTCCTAATTAACCTAGTTAAGTCTTTAAATGTCACTTTAAGCTGAATACTAGTATCTTGAAAAATAGTCAACTATTATGTGCTGTCATCATGGCAAAGATAAAATAAATCAGTTATTAGAAATGAGTTATTAAAACTATTATGTTTAGAAATGTGCTGAAAAAATCTTCTCTTCGCTAAACAAAATATAAAGTGCGGCTAATAATTCTGATTTCTACTGTAAGCCGAGCTGAAAATGCAGAATCTTGTACCTTTCTGACATCTGAGCTCTTGGGTTCGGTGGTCCACGTAATGATGCGCGACACTGCTAGTCTGGTTTCGCCGGTGTTGACGAAATCCTGCGGCTCCATTTGTAGCGTCAGTGTTTCAATGTACTTCAAAATGGCCACCTTCACCTGAAACATCATCCTCATGTTACACCTCTGCACCAAAATCAGCTCAGACAATATAATCATTCATCATTTGCTCTAAATATCTGAGCTCAGTCACAAACGCTCTTTCAATTAAAACTCTTCCTCATACAGAGAAAAAAAGCATCAAGGATGCAGTCCACAACACAAAAGCCAAACATTCACAGAAATTTACACATCCATAAAAGGAAGTAAGACAGCAGGGGGAAGGTGGTGTGTGTGTGTGTGCGCGCTGCGTGTGATTGGGCGAAACAAAACTTTTTTTTTTCCTGTTCTCATTTACAGATGCTCCACTCTCTCAAACATCATACCTTTAATAAAACAATCTACTTCGGTCAAGACTGACTGCTCAGGTCATGGTAATAACTAAGGCTGATTTATACTTCTGAGTCAAGTGCATGTGGATGGTCCACTGCAGCCTTCACACAGTCACATATTCCTCGCCGTGGTTGATGTGTGCCTCTCAAAAAATGTAACTACATGTCGTAATGACGCATAGCGCAAGTGATTGGTTGGTTTGGTAGTTTTGATGAGTGTGGGCGGGGCCGTGAGCAGCAATCTTTTTGGAGCGAGTGTTTACAAGTGTCGAGTCCTGTGAGGAGCTCCAGATAGAAAGTTTTGTGTTTATATATAATAATTAAAGTTTTATTTAATTATTTTATTTATATATTTAAATTATTGTTGTTGCACATCTGCCGGTTCCCACCTCTGAATGAGCAAGTTTTAGCTACTTATGCATTAAGGTAGCGTTCAGAAAAACCCGGAAAGAAACTCAATACAGAGGAAGCTAAAAAAAACCCCACTGGCAGCTAGAATTTTGGAAGTGTTATTGCAGAGCAACATAAACATAACGCAGAAGTATAAATGCACAACTACGTGCAAGGCAGGCACCGTAGGTCACACTGATCACTCCATGCAGAAGCATAAATCAGCCTTTAGGGTTCATAAATTCTTTTTATTCTCCATTTTCTCTGCAGTTCTTTAGGTTTTTTTTATCAATTTTATCCTGTTTGCATTTCTTATGCTCACTAAGACTGCATTTGTTTGCTAAAATAAACGCATTAAAATTTTGAAACAATATTACGAACTATAAATAGAAGTTTTCTGATATATTCTAACATTACTTTGCTGCCTGATATGCTGAATATGTTCCACAATCTGAATTATTGTTATGGACTTTTATTATTTTTTCTTCATCTATGTAGTGCTGCTTTAACATAAAATGCATTGTAAAAAAAACTATTATATGTATGTAAAGAGCTTTGAAGTGCTACTTTTAAAGGTGCTTTATAAAATAAAGCTTTTTTTATTGTTGTTTTTATTATTAATATTATTATTATTGAAAGTGGTATTGAAAAAAGATAACTTGGCTTACATTTTTTATTGTAAAAAACAAACAAACACTATTTCAGTACAAATAGTTACATTTCATTATCTTTGTTGTTGTTGTTTTTTTTTACAAAAAAGAAGAAAAAAATACTAATAAAAGAAGAAGAAAACCTAAAAAATAATAATAATAATGAGGAAAAAAATGTAAACAAGAGTAATAAAAGTGTACAGAAAATTACAACCAACTGAAAGCAGACATTCAACAATCACAATCAAATGTTCAGATACATTGTCAATGTTGAAAGTAAATGTTTAATTAAACAGTACAAGATAATAATAGTTAAAAACAAACAAAAATTTAATTACTATGAAATAAATAAATTAAAAAGGAAGGACAGTGCATCTATTAAATGGAAGGCAAGATGTTAAGAGAGTTAAAGTAAGTTATAAAACATTGCCACTTTTTAAAGAAATTAGTTTTCCCAGAGCATCTAACCTTTTACACTTTTAAATGCATGGTATCCACAAGCCATTGGCATGTAGTTGGAAGCATATTTGATTTCCAGTGAAGTAGAATACGACGCCTAGCTAATAATGAGGTAAAGGCCAAAATAAATCAAGTTGTTTAGAATTAAATCGGGACCAAATCTTTGGATCCCCAAAAATGGCAACATTTATTTATGAAAAATTCTTGATCAAAAATACCCTTGATCAATAACAAAAAATTATAAAGAAATAAAAAGTAATTAAAAGAATAACTTTACTGACCATAAATGTTTGAATACTGTAGGTTGGATGGAGTATTAAAACAGCTGTCGTTAATATTAAACCATTACTGGCTAAACAAATACTCAAAATTATCAAATTGTTCAATTGACATACATCCAAAAGGCAGACGGTGTGTAAAAGTTATCAATAATGAGTGGAAATCTGCAGATCTGTGCAGAGAAACTGTTCTGCGAGTAACTTCTCTCACTTTCAATACTTCTGAAACTAGATTCGGAAGATTTAAAGTGACAGTTGTCACAAAAATGAAAATTCTGCCACTATTTAAACTCCTTTAATGACTTACAAACTTGTACGAGTTTCATTCATCTGTTAAACACAAAAGAAGATATTTTGCAGAATGCTCTACTTTGTCCCATCGACTTTTTTTCCCCCCAAGACATTCTTTTGCATTTAACAGGAGGAATAAACTCATACAGGTTTGGAACTAATATTATTTTTTCATTTTTGGCTAATCTGAACTCTCTTAAGTACTTTAAAACCTGTATGAGTTTCATTCATCTGTTAAACACAAAAGAAGATATTTCGAAAAATGCTCTACTTAGTTTCATCAACAATTTCAGTTATGGTACTAATTTTTTTTTTTTTTAACTGTTCTGCGGGTAACTTTTTTTTTTTCACTGTCTTCTGACAGTACTTCTGAAACTAGATTTGGAAGATTCAAAGTGACAGTTCACACAAAAATGAAAATTCTGCCACTATTTAAACTCCATTAAGTACTTCCAAACCTGAGTTAAACACAAAAGAAGATACTTAGAAAGGAAGAATCTCATACAGGTTTGAAAGTATGTGAGTGTTTTTTTCATTTCTAGGTGATCTGAACTCCCTTAAATACTTCCAAACCTTTATGAGTTTCATTCATCTGTTAAACACAAAAGAAGATACTTTAAAAAATGTTCTTTGCTCCATCAAATGTTTTATCCCCAGACATTCTTCAAAACATCTTCTTTTGCATTCAACAGAAGAAAGAAACTCATACAGTTTTGCAAGTATTTTTTTTTTAATTTCTAGGTGATCTGGATCTGGTTGGGCTTTTTGGGAGCTGCGCGGTATAGAATTGCTTCCCCTGTGTCTCACTGACCTGTACTGCTTGGTTCCACACTTGGATATTTTCGTCCAGTGTGCAAACATGCCGTCTCTTTCTGAGGGGAAGCAATTCTATAGCCCCGCCACCGTAGCGGCAACATCGCCTTTTCCCCGGCTTCAGAGAGAAAAAGGGAGAGTAGGTCAATGAGAAACGCCTCACACGCATGCATGCACACACACACACACACACACATACATACATGCATGCACGCAGAGAAGAAAGAGGAAGAGCAGCACACACTGCTGAGAAAAAGGTGCCGATGTGAGGAGGATGATGAAAGAGGGAGACAATCTGGTTAAAGAAGAGTTGTTTTATGTGTGGTTATGGGACTGGTGGAGGATTTTGCTGCAGAGGCCAAGCTGATTTGTTTTAATCATTTTTGTTAATTTAGGT
Organism: Danio kyathit; assembly: GCA_903798195.1. Classification (NCBI taxonomy): domain Eukaryota; kingdom Metazoa; phylum Chordata; class Actinopteri; order Cypriniformes; family Danionidae; genus Danio; species Danio kyathit. The sequence continues at coordinate 52,277,230 of LR812537.1, read as the reverse complement.
TTATTTAAACTTCGAAATTCAGATGTGAAACTTTTTTTATTAAAGTTATTTTTTGTCAATAATGGCCAGTATTGGGCATTTACCTGTTCATATTTACGCTATCATTACATTATGTGCAAGGTTTAGCAGCATGCACTTCTGTATTTGGAAACAAACACTACTCAAAAAGCAAAAAATAATAAAATAAATAAATTTGAATAAATAAATATTTTGAAAAAAAATTTATAAATAAATTTGTGTTCAATTAAATGACTTAATTTAAATAATTAAAACCAAATTGTGGGGTGGAAACTAACTGGAATAAGTTTAAAATTAACCTTTAAAATGACTAAAATCAAGACTTAAAAAAATATCAAGTAGAAATAATAAACATTATTGTATAATAATAATAACATAAAACAGAGAAATAATAATGGCAATAAAAAATTGTCAGCTAAAATAAGCTTAAAAACCACCTCTACAATGATTCAAATCAAGACTTAAAAATATTAAGTAGAAATAGTAAAAATAATAGCATAATAATAATAAATAAAATACAGAAATAATATTGACAATGAGAAATTTTTTTAACCAAAATATGTTGAAGATGAACCTCTAAAATGACTAAAACTAAGACTTAAAAATATTAAGTAGAAATAATAATAAAAAAGTATAATAATAATAATACTAATACTAATAATAAAAGTACAGAAATAGTATTGGCACTGAAAATTGAAAGTGCTAGTTTTTTGAAAACGATACCATTGGCATTGCAAAATGAAAAAAAAGAGATATAATTAACATTTCAACATAAAAAGGGGTAAAAAAGAAAAGAAAAAGTAATTTAGTGGTAAAAAGGTGATGTCACGCACATGCATATTACATTTTCAGTCAATGTGCATCCACAAGTGCTTGACAACCTAAACCAGGGTTCACCAATCTTAGTCTTTAAGTCAATCTTAAGTCAATCTTAGGGTTTAGCTCCAACTTGCCTTAACACACCTGCCTGGATGTTTCAAGTATACCTAGTAAGACCTTAATTAGCTCATTCAGGTGTGTTTGATTAGGGTTGGAGCTAAAATCTGCAGGACACCGGCTCTCCAGGAACAAGTTTGGTGACCCCTGACCTAAACAATACAAGTGTTTCTGTACACAATGCTACTGCTACTACAGGCATAGCATGCAGAGCACAGTGCTTTTGGTGGATTCGGTGGATCTGTGTGAACGGAGATAGTTTTGAAAACATTCAAAACAACCTCAACTGTTCAACTTCAAGGCAGCACGGTGGCTCAGTGGTTAGCACTGTCGCCTCACAGCAAGAAGGTCACTGGCTTGAGTCCCAGCTGGGCCTGTTGACATTTCTGTGTGGAGTTTGCATGGTCTCCCCGTGTTGGCGTGGGTTTCTTCGGGGTGTTCCGGTTTCCCCGACAGTCCAAACACATGGCCTATAGGTGAATTGGATTAACTAAATTGGCCATAATGTACGTGTGAATGTGAGTGTGTGGGTGTTTCCCAGTACTGAGTTGCGGCTGGAAGGGCATCCGCTGCATAAAACAAATGCCAGAATAGTTGGCAGTTCATTCTGCTGTGGTGAACCCAGATAAACATGGGACTAAGCCCAAGGAAAACGAATGAATGAATGAATGAATGAATGAATGAACTAAACCCTAAACTAAAGGTTGGAGATTCTAATGAAAAGCACTGTCCTTGTTTTTTCACATGAAATTTTATAGAGGGGGGAAAAAAAACACCCGGAGTTACTCTGACCCAGAGTGTCACAGCCTGCAGAAACTTCAAAGTGAGCACTTTATCTAGAGCTGACAGCCATGATCCACCATACTTCACATTCTCTGGCACCAGCATGTTGCATGATACTGTCCGTCCTCTTCGCTCATCCACGCACTGACAGAAGATACAGTGACAGTAAAAAACATTTACCTTTAAGTTTGGCGTCTGTGTTTGGTCAACTGTGAATCTCATGAGGATAGTGAACTGCAGATCATTGGGGAAGGATTCTCTGAAGAAAAACAAGAGAAAAACTTTCTTAAGTATTTTTCATATTTAATATCAAATAATTGTTTTGTGCTGACAAAAAAATAGAGCTGAAAAGTGTTGACTGTGTGACTTAGGGGCTGTGTGCAATATAAAAAAGAAACAATATGTTGTGAGTGAGGTACATTTTAGACCAGGGATGGGCAAACTTGATCCTGGAGGGCCGGTGTCCCTGCAGACTTTTGCTCCAACACTAGTCAAAAACACCTGAACACACTAATCAGTGTCTTCAAGATCACTAGAAAGCTGCAGGCAGGTGTGTTTGATTAGAGTTGGAGCAAAAGTCTGCAGGGACACCGGCCCTCCAGGATCAAGTTTGCCCATCCCTGTTTTAGACCATGTTTTTTCAGACTGAATGTTTAATCATTTAAGTTAACGATTCAATTAATCTTTTAATTCGATGATTCTATGACACATTCTAAGACAGTCTAAGGAAGACGAGAGATTATTAATAAATAATTTCATATAAATAATTAATACACAATTTAACTTTTTTTTTTATCAGTTTAAATGTTCAGCAGTTTAATAGTCACCGAAATAATGTTTAATAGGTTCATAATTGTACTGAAATGTTGGGACAGATCCACACACCCCTGCTAGATGGCGCCACTAACTCGGTTAGTTCTCTTGTGTCCAAAGAATATACATTTTCTCTGTAATTTAGTGATTCCTTATTCCACTCGATAAATAAACTACTAGTCAGTCAACAATTCAAACTGTAAAAATATTAAGTCTCGTTGAATTGCGCAGCCTAATATGCTTTTACATTCCACCCCGAAAAATATATCATGCATTGCTAAAAAGAGTTTATCACTTTCACTTTCCTTAAAAAGTTTAGGTTTAATTAGGTTTAATTAATTATAAAATATATTTTTATAAATTGATATAATCATCTAAACAATTTGCATCAAAACGACTTGCAGAGGATAATAACAAATGGGCGTCCTGGCTTTATTTATAATGTACATAGAGAGCACGTGGTCGTGACAAGCAAATGTGAAAAAGTGTGCACAGCCGCGCACGCATTCAAAGCAATTTCAGAATCTTGCATATCGTCAGCGGTTTCGTCATACGCGCACATTACAGAACTACACAATATCATTATACCTGAATGACATCCGGAATGAAGCAGTTAATGCTCCTTTTTGTGCACAATGATGAGCAATGAAGGCGCAAACCATCAATTAGGTCTTCTGCTTTGATAACATTGAACTTCACTGAGACACCACTGCCAACTCCATCAAAAAAAAAACAAAAAAAAAACTTTGGATTTACACAAATTACCTCACTGAGCTCGAAAAATCCATATTTATATGGAAGAATCACATCCCTGATGAATCATTTGAACGAATGATTTAATGAATCACTCATTAAGACAGGAGAATTTAGTATCATATTTGCTCATCACTAGCTGCGTTTCCATCCAACCATATTTGGCGCCAGTTCATCGGGAATCCAGTTCTCTTGGACTCATTGGATGGAAACCAGCTTTGCGCATAAATTTAATGGCCCATTTCCACTGAGTGGTACGGTATAGTACACTTTTATGGCCATTTCCACTGTCAGAAGGTACCAAAAAGTAAACCGTACCGTACCACTTTTTGGGTACCCTTTCAAAAGGGTACAAAGCACAACAAACGGGTACCAAAAAGTGGAGCCAGACACGCAGCTGAACACTATTGGTTTATAGAGATACGTCACTAACTCGTGGACAAGCAGGAGAATAAAAACAAAGGAAGCTCCATTTTTAAAAATACAGCCGAGACATTACACTGTAATAATATATACATATAATAATAATGAGCCATGGTCGTCCAGAGCTCAAACAAACCTTGTTGTCATCTTGATGAACAGCCACAAAACTAAGAAGAAGAGCAGAATCTGCTCTGTGCCCTGTTGTTGTTTATAAGGCCGTCTAAAGCATGAAGGGTTTCACTTTCTCATGAGAGCTTGTGTGCACCTCTATATTTGAAATAACGTACTGTTTGAGCTGATGATAATAACGTGTGCGTGATTATTAAAGTGCTTCTGAGAAATGCAAGAGTAAAGCACGAAAAAACAAAGGAGCAAATGGTTCTTTCAGCAACCTAAAACATGAACAAACTGCCATGTTTAACTACAGTTGAAGTCAGAATTATTAAACCCCCTGAATTATTAGCCCCCCTGTTTATTTTTCCCCCAATTTCTGTTTAAAGAAGAGAAGATTTTTTTCAACACATTTCTAAACATAATAGTTTTAATAACTCATTTCTAATAACTGATTTATTTTATCTTTGCCATGATGACAGCACATAATATTTTACTAGATATTTTTCAAGACACTTCTATACAGCTTAAAGTGACATTTAAAGGCTTAACTAGGTTAATTAGGTTAACTAGGCAGGTTAGGGTAATTAGGCAAGTTATTGTATAACGATGGTTTGTTCTGTAGACAATCTAAACAAAATATAGCTTAAAGGGGCTAATAATATCGACCTTAAAATGGTTTTTAAAAAAAATAAAAACTGCTTTTATTCTAGCCAAAATAAAACAAATAAGACTTTCTCTAGAAGAAAAAATATTATCAGACATACTGTGAAAATTTCCTTGCTCTGTTAAACATCATTTGGAAAATATCTACAAAAGACAAAAAAAATTCAAACGGGGTTTAATAATTCTGACTTTAACTGTATTATCATCGCCTTTTGGACTATTATGAACTCAGAATGACGGAATTACTCTCTAACAGAGGTCACATGTGCTGGTGAAGATTAAAGATACAGATGAGAGGTTTGCACTGACTGTGGGCTATATGTGATGTTTTTGAACCCAAATAAGGACTATATGCATGCTGTGTGTAGTTTTTCTGTAATTGGTAACATATCGGAGAATGTAACGTGTTCAGCGTGTGGCTGTATGTGTATTGCATTTATTTATTTATTTTATATAATTGCAGACATTACAGTAGGCTATTTTGCACTATCATTGATCTGCAGTTATAATCAAATCAAGTTAATAAAAAGGTTAGTAATGAACATTTATACACAATTCTCATATGAGAATTACCCATACAGTTTTACTTTGACATTTCCTTTCCTAACTTTCTGTCGTACACCACGCACACCATTGGTACCCTTTTGGCAGTGGAAATGCAAGCCTGATAAAGGTGATCCATATTGACCCGTACCGTACTGTACGGCCTAAACCAGCCTATATGTCCAAAGAAACACAATCAGCTAAACTATTTAATTATCGAAACATTCTTGTGAAAACAACACACCTTGTGACGTCCAGGGCTTTCTGTACTTTGGCTTGTACTGAGCCGAGCAGATCCGCTCCCATTTTCTTTAGCAGCTGCGTGAGGAGCACAAAGAGCCAGTCCTGCAGATCCTCTTTATGAACAGCAATGAAGTCCACCAGCGTCTCCAGAAACATGCTGAACACCTGTACAAACACCAGCAGCACAAATCAGAAGTACTGTACACACTGTCCGACTCTTACATTTATCAGTGAAAGTTATCATCAGTCATCATTTACTCGCGCTAACATTATTCTGATATTGCATAAGTTACTTTTGTATTTGAAACACAAAAGGAAAATACATCCATATAATGGTAGAGAATGGTGACAAGCACTAACCCTGTATAGGGCACTAGGGCTGCACGATATTGTAAAAAAAAAATACTTTGTTTTATAAAAAATTATAGAACACCGTTTTAATTTTCTGCGATATACATTTCAATATTAAGTATAATTTCACCACATGAGTACCAATTTTAGATACATTAGGATGCTTTTGTTGGGGTATGCATCTGCATAAAATTTAGCAAACCAATCACAATCCTGGATGAACACAGTAGAGCAAAGATGCAAACATAATACGTTCTTTATGGTTTTGGGGGTCTAGCAATATTTAGATACACTAATAGGATAATTAAAATATCACTATATAGTCTTCATTCTATAATTACATAAATAAAAATAATCTTTCTTAAAGTTACAAATATAATTTTCTTGTGCCTGAATGCTTTAATTCGACTTGAAATGCTCACACTGTCACAGGTCCTAAAAACACACATAAAAATAATAAATGTTTTGGTAACTTTATGGTTAAAATTTTCATTGACTCCACAAATCATGTGTTTTTAATTGTGGCCTCTGGTCATCTATAATATCAATTAAACACTGTGATTACTGCAGATTTGGAGCTCTGATTATGTGCAGTCCTATACAACAATCATAAAAAAATTTATATTATATATATATATATACAGACACAGTACACTACCTGACAAAATTTTGTCGCCTATCCAAGTTTTAGGAACAACAAATAAAAACTTGACTTCTAGTTGATCATTTGGTATCAGAAGTGGCTTATATAATATCAGAAGTAGCTTATATGAAAGGCAAAGGCCTCTAGATTACGCTTATTTCACCAAAATAAAATATGATCATGCCTTGATTTTTAATGATTTTATTAGAACAGTAAGGTCTGACTTTGCTTAGACAAAAGTCTTGTCACTTAACACAAATAATGTACAGTATAGAATATAAAGTCATGCTGCAGTGGAAAAAGAATGAATATTGTGTGTGACTCCCATGAGCTTGGAGGACTGCATCCATACATCTCTGCAATGACTCCGATAACTTATTAATAAAGTCATCTGGAATGGCAAAGAAAGCGTTCTTGCAGGACTCCCAGAGTTCATCAAGATTCTTTGGATTCATTTTCAATGCCTCCGCCTTCATTTTACCTCAGACATGCTCAATAATGTTCATTGTCTGGTGACTGGGCTGGCCAATCCTGGAGCACCTTGACCTTTGCTTTCAGGAACTTTGATGTGGAGGCTGAAGTATGAGAAGGAGCACTATCCTGCTGAAGAATTTGCCCTCTCCTGTGGTTTGTAATGTAATGGGCAGCACAAATGTCTTGATACCTCAGGCTGTTGATGTTGCCATCCACTCTGCAGATCTCTCGCACACCCCCATACTGAATGAAACCCCAAACCATGATTTTTCTTTCACCAAACTTGACTGATTTCTGTCAGAATCTTGGGTCCATGCGGGTTCCAGTAGGTCTTCTGCAGTATTTGTGATGATTGGGATGCAGATCAACAGATGATTCATCAGAAAAATCTACCTTCTGTCACTTTTCCAAATGATCAACTAGAAGTCAAGTTAATATTTGTTGCTCTTACAACTGGGATTGACGACAAGACTTTTGTGAGGTAGTGTATGTTGTATTGTATATTGTAATCAATCCCATTCATAATCTCTCCTGGATCCACTGCATTATACCTTTGCATTTTTTAAAGTTTACCAAGTTGGTTGGATTATATGAATAAATTCTCCTTTTGTGTTCCGAAAAAAAAGTAAGGCAATACAGCACTGGAACAACATCAGGATGAGTAAAAGATAAACAATAAAGGAGTGATCACTAGGCCCACAAGAAATCTGCGCGTGCAGAAATCTGCAGATTTCCACAGATTTCTAGCCCATCATTAAGTCTATTTATCTATTTGTGTAAATTTATATTTATTCAGTTATAAAATTAATTTTAGTAATGACTAATATGACAACGTTTATATGATTTATTTACAAAACAGTTTGTAAAGTAATATTTTCTGTCTTTTATTATACAAGAGACTTGCTTTGTTTACCAAATAACTGGATCTAATTTGATTGCATTGTAAACATTAAAAAGTTATTATTTTTTATTTCATATATTAAGTTTTTAGTTAATATATACTCCCAAAAAATAATGTAATTTCAAGTATATAATTAGTTAATATAAACTCCAAAATCCACAGATTTATATATATATATATAAAAAATCTGCAGATTCTGTCTGGCCCTAGTGATCACTTATGATTCATGCATTCATCTTTAGTCAGAGGATTGGTTGTTCATTTGTTACAGACAAATATTAATGTTGCAGTGTTTTTGATTCCAGCAGACAAAATTCATAAGTAGTGCCAATGCCAACGAGATCTAAAAGAGTGTGATGTGAAACTGAAAATATTTCACTAGCATTAGAGAATAAAGTAATTTAGACAAAAGGCGAAAGAAACAAGCAAATAATAACAGTCTGTTTGATTGCCTTAATTTAATTAATAGGTAATTATATGAGTAATTAATTCAGAAATATGGGAATTTTCACATTGGAATATTTGAAAAATCTTTACATGATCTGACATTAGAAAATTAGTTGCAGTTTGTTTAAAATAAGGTTTTCAGAAAGTTTCGATGATAAAGGCACTACTTATTATTTACCTACTTGGAAAGCTGTGAAAATTCAAAAGATTTGCCACTTTAAAAACAGACGCAATATAGAAATAAAGAAAGTGCATGCTAAGTGTTATATCACATTCAACATTCTGAACCATCAAACATTCAGATCACTGACGAGATGCTGATGTTTACACTGTAGACACTTTTTAGATACTCTTGATTAGCTAACAGCAGATTAATAGCAGGATCAGCAGTATTTTTGTCATCTGTTAGATGCTACATATTTGTCATTCTATTTTATTACTGATTAGTACATTAGTAGATTGCCCTGTTAGTGTTCAGTCCCAAACACACAGCCAAAAACTCAATAAATGCTTTGCAGCTATTTATTAGAGGAGCATTACATAGTTGTTGAATATAAACTCCACAAACAAGCAGTCAAATAAAAAGAAAAGAAAACATTTGCACAGAAGTTTACCGAACTTACTCTCTACAGATCCACCACAGGGTAAGGCATGAAAAGAAACAAACACACTTGTGAATTGACATGAAAACAAATTCAAGCTGGAAAATAAAATTATATAAAATATATAGTGAAAGTATTCTGTAACAGATGTATACAATACATATAAAGGTAAAGGGATAGTTCACCCAAAAATGAAAATTCTGTCATCATTTACTCAGGTTCCACGGTTTGAGTTTCTTTATTCTGTTGAAAACTTAAGATATTTTGAAGAAAGCTGGAAACGGGTAACCCTTGACTTCCTTAGCATTTGTTTATCCTATTAAGGAAGTCAGATTTTTAGTTCTTTCCAGCATTCTTCAAAATATCTTCGCTTGTGTCTATCAAAAGAAAAACTCAAAGGATAACCACTTGGGGATGAGTAAATGTCAATTTTGTGTGAAATATCCCTTTAAATTAAACACTTCATTAAAAGAGAATATTTTTAAAATCCTAAAAATTATTGGGTGATTACTTTTCAATTGAAAATATTCAGAATGAGCTTCCTGATGCACAATAACATATAATAGCATATGCAAACTGCCACATCAGCTGATGCGGTTTGCTTCACTTCAGGTATTAATTTTGTATTGCCTGCATATGCTTTTTTTGACTCTCAAAGTGCAGATACTTCTTTTTTCACCTTTTTAAATGGTATTTTTCACTTGAAAATAGTCACAACAGAAAGAGCTTCCTGATGCCTCATACCATATGAAGAGTTCAGATGCAAAACCCTCTAAATCCATCAGACCTCTTTTCTTGTAAATGAGCATTTTCTATCAGGCTCCTAGAATTAGGTTCAGAAGTTTCATTTTATATGTAATGATAGGGTTATTAGCTGGTAAATAAAATACCTTTTTTTCAAAAATGACACTTTAGACAATTCTTTGTTTTTTAACAAGGGAGATTTTCTTTTGGGTCAAAACCAGCTATATCCAATTGTGCTCTTTTTGCAAAAAACTCTAAATCCACCAACTGGGACAAGACATTGTAATTAGCTGAAAAATCACTAAAGATGCAATTAAAAATTATTTCACAGTCTCCTCATAAAGCCGATGTATTAGCGCACTGCTACATTGAAAACATATGGTTCGATTCGTGCCTTCTCATTGGTTCTCAGCTTTTGCTGTCATAGGCAAGTGGTGTTTAGCGGCTTTTGCCAACAAACTGTTATTTCTAAATGTGCTGACGCTGCGAATTAGATGATTTGAAGCAAACATATTTGTTGAACGTACTACGTGCCTAAAGCATTCACTTAATGTCATTAGCTCATTTTGGCGGAAGTGACCTTTAGCAGCTTTTGCATCTGAACTCTTCATATAATAGCATATGCAAACTCCTACATCAGCTGATGCTGTTTGCTTCACTTCAGGTATTAATTTAGTTTGTCTGCATGTTTTTGTTTTGACTCTCAAAGTGCAGATACTTGTTATTTCACTTGGAAAAAATTAATGTCAATGATTACAGGTTTTTAGTTATTCTTTCCAGCATTCTTCAAAATATCTTCTTTTGTGTCCAACAAAAAACCCTCAAAGGATTATAACCACTTGCATGGGGATGAGTAAATGTCAATTTTGGTGAACTATCCCCTTAAAACAAATCACCATAATAAACTGATATAATAAGGCGGTAAAAATACATAGAATAAAAAAATAAATTATATAAAAAAACATGCATATTTCATCATTTACATATTCACAGTTGTTATTATCCAGGGTTTTTATTTCAGATCACGTGTGATTGTTTTTTTCAGGAGTTTGTGAATGACTTTGTACCTTAAACGAGGCAGAACTGATACCGGATTCTACCGTGCCGAAGCCTCTGGGATCTCGCTGCAAATCAGAAACAGGGGCGGGTCATGAGCCCACCAATCAGACATAAGGGGCGTGGCAACGGCCAACCCGACAAAAAAAAAGGAGAATGCCAGGAGTTTCCGGGAAAACGGAATGAGTGGAGAGTGAGAGAGAGAAAGAGTCACCTCAACCGCTGGTTAGTGTGTTTGTGTGTGGGACTGGGCTGTCAGTTCAATCAGAGGTCTATAAATTAATGTACTTTTCCTAGCCTAAACTAACCTATTTTATTTATTTTTTCCCTTTTTATTATATTTTTATAAATGTGTATAACATGCACATACACATTTCCATGTACCAGATTTAACAAACCAACAGGCAAACAAATGAACAAATAAAACAAAAGGCTTCTCAGTATTTTACATTAGAATACAATATCAGCTCTTTTAAAATCTTCTAATAAAACATTTCCAACTCCACCACCTTTTAAAAACAACAAAAAAAGGTCTACAAACTTTATCAAAACGTATGCATTTATTTCTTAATATACAAGTTATTTTTTCCATTGACATGCTTGTTACCATCTCTTTCAGCCAACGGTCTATATTTAGTGCACATATACTTTTCCAATTTAAAGAAATAAGTTGTTTCGCTTGCAGAATACATACATTCATAAATATATGCTCTGCCTTATTTAACTTGATCTCCTTGGGATATAAATGAAATAAAAAAATTAAAGGAGGCGTTGGTATATTAACCTCAAGAATCTTTTCTATCATTTCTTTCACACCTTTCCAGAAGTTCTGTATTCCTTTACATTCCCATATTCAGTGATACAGCGTTCCTTTAAGGTCCCTGCATCTCAAGCAAGTATCAGGAATATTTTTATTATATTTATGCAATAAAACGGGAGTTATGTAAATCCTCATCAACCATTTATATTGTAACAGTTTCAGACGAGTGTTCATTGTTAGTGATTGAGCTTCCTCGCATGTCTTCATCCAGTCCTCTATAGAGACATCCTCCTTAAGATCTAATCTCCAAGCTTCCAATTCCTTTGATCCTGACACCAGCATCTTGTATAATGCAGAAATTAAACCTTCACTAAACAATCTTTAACTAACCTATTTTTAAGGCATCTCAAAGTAAGCATTTTGCCAATGTGTGAACAGCTTGAAAAAAGTTATCTATTAAAGTTAATTCATTCATTTTCCTTCGGCTTAGTCCCTTATTTATCAGGGGTTGCCACAGCGGAATTAACCGCCAACTATTCTGGCATATTTTTTACGCAGCGGATGCCCTTCCAGCTTCAACCCAGTACTGGGAAACACCTATACACACCTATTCACTCATGCACTACGGCCAATTTAGTTCATCCATTTCACTTTTGGACTGTGGGGGAAACCGGAGCACAAGGAGGAAACCCACACCAACACGGGGTGAACATGCAAACTCTCCACAAAAATGCCAACTGACCCAGCCAAAACTCAAACCAGCGACCTTCTTGCTGTGAGGCAACAGTGCTAACCACTCAGCCACCGTGTTGCCTCTTTATTAATATAAAAGTTATCTACTAAAGTAGACTTCCAAAGTTATCTATTAAAACATGGAGAGCATTTTTATCTCAGGGACTACAGATGTTTTTTTCTAAGAAAATGAAAAGGATTTGTCCCACTCACAACAGCCATATGAATCGAACGCTTTGATACAAAAAACAAAAAAACAAATACATGTACAATGTTCAAGTTAATGTCATTCTCTACTGTACAGACCCTGTTTCTGTTTTCTGTAGTTCTAAAAGAGATCTATAGAGTATACAAACATACAGTTGAAGTCAGAATTATTAGCCCCCCGAATTATTATACCCCGTTTATTTTTTTTTCCCAATTTCTGTTTAACCAAAAGAAGATTTTTTTTCAACACATTTCTAAACATAATAGTTTTAATAACTCATCTCTAATAACTGATTTATTTAATTTTTACCATGATGACAGTAAATAATATTTGACTAGATATTTTTCAAGACACTTCTATACAGCTTAAAGTGACATTTAAAGGCTTAACTAGGTTAATCAGGCAGGTTAGGTAATTAGGCAAGTTATTGTATAACAGTGGTTTGTTCTGTAGACTATCGAAAAATATATAGCTTAAATGGGCTAATAATTTTGTCCTTAAAATGGTGTTTAAAAAATTAAAAACTGCTTTTATTCTAGCCGAAATAAAACAAATAAGACTTTCTCCAGAAGAAAAAATATTATCAGACATACTGTCATTCCTTGCTCTGTTAAACATCATTTGGGAAATATTTAAAAAATAATAATTCTGACTTTAACTGTACATCATAATATTTATAACCAAAATATCATAACAGTGTCATTTTAATGAGCTCATCTGTCAATAAAATGCAAGTGAACTACATACCTTGAGCTAATATTTCTAAAATTATTCATACCCCTGGCTGAGAAATATTTTTCCACAATGAGGTCTCTTGCACATGGTCTTATTATCTTTTTGGGAGAAGACCTGTGTCATTTACAGTCACAAAAAAATTAAAGTCAGAATTTGCCAATAATTTCGGGCTTAATTCGATATTTTTGCTGCCAAAAATAAATTTCTGTTGTGTTTGCTTTGTTATTGATAGAAAAAATTGAAGCTCATATTAACATAAAGGTCCCTCTCATCAGTGTGAACTAGGGCTGAACAATATATCATTAAAGCGTCGATATTGGAATGTGTGTATCTGCAATAGTCACATCGCAAGATTATATTATTTATTTAATATTACAATATAAAGATATTATTGTATCAAATTATTTATACAATGATTACCATGTTATTTTACATTTGCTTGTTACATTTTTTGCATTTGAATACTGTTAGACTCTACAGAAAATCATAAAGCACCGTTTATTTAACTTTTAATTTGCTCTATGATTATAATTTACTTCATTTTATGCAGATGAGCTGCAGAGAAAGAGACTTAATCACCCCAGTCAATCTAAATTATTTAAATCTTTTCAAATAGAGCTATTCAAATCATCAGGTGAAATTATATTCATATCATATCTCAAGAAAAATCTTTCACCATGAGTATATGGCTGAACTGCTGAATCGCATTCAGTCTATTGGCCGCAGTTTACTTTAATGGCCACTAGTGTCACTAGTGTGCAGTACTGAACTTTTTCTACGTTTTTCTCAAAAGTTTAAATATGGATTTTAAGTAGGTCTGCACAATTTATCGTTATATGTCATTCTCGCAATGTGCGCATCCGCAATAGTCATATCACAAGATTTGCAATGTTGAGTCTGAATTATAGTTGACCAGGGGCTACAGAACACACATGATATACAGAGTAATTGGTAAGTTTAACCATAATAGAGTGCAGATTTATCGTATGATTGCAGTATTGGATTAAGGCATGGGCATCTTGCTAGGGGCGGCATGAAGACCCCCACCCCCGCTATTCACTTTTAATCGCGACAACCCACCGCTCTTCACTTTCGTCCGCAAAAGGGCGACACGAACACTGGCATCTTGCTAGGGGCGTCATGAAGACACCCCTAAATCCCCCGGTCTACACTTTTGTCTGCGACACCCCCACCCCACCCCGCTTTTCACTTTCGTTTTCCCTCACACCATGAGGGCGGCACGACCGACGTTTGCCTAGAGCGCCAGTTATGCTTGCGCATATTGTGTGCATGTGTTTTTAAGGCCAGTGACGGAGCATTTCAAGAGAGTTCAAAACATTAGTGCACAAAAATGTATGATGTTTGAAGGTGTAAGAAAGATTCATTGCATTTAATTACGTATACAGAATTTATACAATTTATGCAAAAAAGGAGGTTTTTCGTACTTTAATTTTTGTCTTGTTTCTGGTCCAAATATCCACATTTCAAAGCATTTTACTATTTTACTTACCCCACTGGCTGATAATTTAGTTTGTTTTAAGAAAAACTCTTAATTTGACTTAATTCTTCTGAAGGTGAAAACAAAAAATTATTTTTACTTAATCTAAGAATGTTTTAATATCGATATTGTTGATATTTGGACAATTTCTGTACTTGAATACTGGTTAGACTCCCCAAAAAACTGTTAAAGAGACTTCTGAAACTGTATTCATATCGCAATATTTATCGCAGAAAAATAAAATATTTCAATACCAGACTTTTCCAATATCGTGCAGTCTAATTTTAAGCTGTTTGTCTATTTATATTGTAGGATTTGTGACAGTCCCAGTACATGTATGCGTGAGTGCAAGCAGGAAAGAGAGGAAAGCTACGGCAGATACGTTTTAGCCGGCGTTGCAGTGGTTGGAAAAAAGACGAGCGAACGAGCCTGAGGTCAGCAATCCACTCAAAACCAAACCATGCGATTAGCCATGGTCTTCAACCCGGGAGTTAGTGTGCACTGCACATGCCTGAGAGTGTTGATCTGTGTGTCTGTGGCCAGAACACGGGCTGTGGGTGAGGCAGAATCCGATACAGTCAAGCAGTTTTGTGTGATGCATGAAGATCATGCGGGTTTATGTCTGCAGAAGTGTGTGTGTGTTTGTTCTGCAGTGTGTCTGAAAGCGGCATGCGAGGGTACCTTGCTGTGTGGGTCTGCAAACATCCTGGTGAAGATTTCGCATAGCCTCTTCAGCTCAACGCGACTGAAACAGAGAGAAAGGACGAATTAAACTTGGACTGAATTAACAAACGCATTTATGTAGTGCTTTTTGTGTTGCTGTATACTTTACAATCATACGAAGACAAAAACATTGAACATGGGGAAGCTAGGGGACCACAAAAGCATAAGTGTGAATTTTTTATAATTTATAAATCAATAAATTAGCTTTCCAGACTTCTCAGAAGCAAGTTTAACTCAAGCAATTCACCCCTTTGTGTTAAATGTAAGGTGGAAGTGGGAGACTACACCCATTTATTATGGAATTGTCCTGTTATTAAAGCTTATTGGGCAAAAGTAGTTACTTTTATGAGCCGTATGTTTGGACTACAGTCGGATTCATTGTCTTTAATTTTAGGTCTCCCGGTTGGACGTTTGCCTGACAAATTCACTATTCGTTTATTTGACATTTTAGCCTTCGCTGCCAGGAAAAATATACTGATAAACTGGGTCAGTGACAAACCCCCATCCTAGAAAGGGTGGCACAATATTATTAGGGAAATTATTCCCTTAACATTCCTTACCTGTGTTATTCATATGTCCACTGAGGCTTTTCATCAAATCTGGACTCTTTACTTAGACCTTATTGATGTTTCTTTAAGCTGCATTTTAGAATATGGTATGTCATAATTGAATTTATGTATTTTATTTCTTTATTTTATCCTTATATGTTTTTAATATATATTTTTTATTTTGTTTGTTTATTTATTTATTTACTTATTATTATTATTATTGCTATTATTTATTTATTATAATTTTATTATGCATGTATGTACGCATTCTGTTTATTAATTTATTCATTTTTTCTTTAGCTTTGCATTGTTAAAATGGGCATTGTCTGTTGATTTGTTTCAATGTGTTTTGTGATAGTTAAAATGTTAATAAAAAGATGCAATAAAAACATAAATTAGCTTTCCATTGATGTATGGTTTGCAAGGATAGGACAATATTTGACCGAGATACAAAAAAACTCACAACTAAATATTGAGAACATTAGGAATGCACCGATATGGATTTTTTGGCCGATATCAATAACCAATAACTCTTAAGATTTGTAGCCCAATAGCTGATATACTATAGCCGATAAATATAAATATTTCAAAATGCTATTTTTTTTAATACAGTGAGCAACTGATTTTATTTTAAAAACTTTATAAAAGTTTGATCTGATCTTATGAACTGAATATCCTGCTCAAAACAAAAACACAACAATTTCAAAATTGAAAGATTATATAGGCCTATATTGACGATTTCACATAAATCAGCATGCCAAACATAAAATATTTCATTTTCTCCGCATAGCAAATTAACATGCAACTTGACTGTTGCATAAAATAATAGGTTAAATAACAAAATGGGATTTATTTAACAAACAAGTTAAATATATTTTAAATAAAATGAAATAACTAAAAACTGAAACCAGCTCAAATGTTCTTGAACAAAACGTGTTACAGTAATGTACATATGTAGAAATATGTAATGTTTTGAGAGGTGTTTTTGACAGTTTAGAGCCACCGTACAAGCAAAAAGCTAAATACAGATAGTTTTACTTTAGAAAATGTGGCATAAATTCGTCCTATTTGGCATTTTAGATTCTTTTGAACACATGTAGCTGCTGCTTATCAATCAGACAACGCTTCTATGTCCGTTCTTGCTGTCAATTGCGTGGAAAATGATTGATGAAAGGTTTATGATAAACCACTGTGAGTTTGAAAGTTTAACTGCAGGCGCTGTCTGATTTTGATATAACACCTGAGCTTTGAGTACAGATGACTTTATGACAAAGACAGAGCATAATAAAAAAGACAGAATGTAGCGGATAGTTGCAAACACCGATGCTGGATTCAGTGACTGACACACGTCTCCCCTGCTGCTGTTTGGGGTGCTGTGAAAACGTTATCGGACCACTATGCGTGTTCGTGTGTGTGTGCGTGTGTGTGTATGTGCACGGTGATATCATCACGCGCACTCATTATAATCATTATAAATACGCAGATCAAACTGAATACAATCTTACATTAACAACACATGGCAAGCAACGCATTGATAATAACAAATAATCATATTAGATTACAAACAACTCAACCAGTCGTTTAGCACGTGTGTACTGCTGCTATTATGTTTACGCATGTGATATTTTTCCTGAGGCGATTTAAACCAAAATATACAATGACACTATCAAACATATCTACAATGATGTGGAATATGGTTACTTACTGAGTTATTAACGGACAGCAATACCACACAAAGAAAGGACGGACTTTGAAGGAATAAACAATGTGAGGAAAGCTCTGTTATAGTGCACTGGACAAGACTGAACAAGTTCGATCAACGCATGTGAGAGGCAGGCAGCTCTGTACAATTACGTAATCTATCGGCTTAAAGATATCGGGCAAATTTTGATATCGGATTGATAACAATAACATTAAAAATAGCATTTATCGGCCGCTAACGATATGGCTGCCGATATATCGAGCATCCCTAGAGAACATCACCTTTAAACTTTAATAATAACAATAAAACATTTTTTTTTTACGTTTTTCTTAAACTAAAAGCGTTACAAGACATACAACAACAATTAAATATGCAAACCAACATTGTAAAATAAAAGCGTACTACCAAAATGTTTTCAGTTGAATCAATTTAAAATGTTAATTTTAAAATTTAAGACTAAAATGTTAAATTTATTAAACAATTTTGTTGAAACCTGATTAACTTATTAAAATAAGTTAAAGTAACATAAAAACACTTGTTGTCTGTATTACTAACGCCTATTAATGTAGATGTCATGCTTAACAAATTATAAATAAACTATTTGCTTAATAAATGATTCATAGTGTGTGGTTATTATAAAGTGTTACCCAATAATGCTTTATTAGAGGTTTCTGAATGTGTTACCTAAGAGTTCGATGGTTTTTCAGCAACGCCTGCAATCCCATCAGCCCCTCTTTCCTCTCAGACCAGTTGGCGGAGGCACAACGATTGAGCACTTCAGCCACGTCCTCCGTCTGCCGCATATACGTCGGGATGCTGCCATTTCTGGAGCTGTACGAGCGCTCCGAACATGCGCTAGAGGCGTCGCTATTAGCATCATCATCCGAATACATCCCATACGTGTCGTACCTCCGCCGAGCAGGTTTCTTCTGCTTAGGAAAACACCAATGGAGAATAAAATAAGTATTAAAGGTATGGATAAAACATTGTGACGGCTTAAAATATAGATAATGAAATTGTTGAAAGCAGAGAGACAGACAGAAAGCCAGACAGACTAACCTTGCTCCGCATATCTCCTAATAGCTGGCAGCATTGACAAAGCCAAAGGTTTAAGTTAAAGCGTGTCAGACGAGTTAAAGGCAGACAAAATACAATGCATTAATAAATGATCATGTCAATCTGCTGGGTTAATTTTGTGAGTACAAATTATTTGCATGCTGAATCTACAATTAAAGATATACAATTACTTTTTGCATACCAAACCAATATTTAGTGGCAAGAGTTTGGAAACTCGAAAGGAAGTTTTCAAGCATTAAAGAGGACCTATTATGCATTTTTTACAAGATGTAAAATAGGTCTCTGATGTCCCTACAGTGTGTATGTGAAGTTCAAGTTTAAAATACCACACAAATAATGTTTTATAACTCTTTGAAACTGCCCCTTTTATGCTGACTGTTGCTTTAAATTCAAATGAGATTGTGCTCTTTTCAAAAGAGGGCGGAGCTATAAAGCGCCTATGTGTCAGCATAGCAGCAGATTCAAATATCTAATGGCGGATGGCTGCTTCTCACTCAGGGCTGTTTATGCTAATGAGGGAGAGATCATCACTAATGGGTGGGGCTTTCCCCCTCCGATAACATGTACAAAGAGAGAATATCAAAGTGTTTCTGAAGTTTTTATGTAGTGTGATTAAAAAAAATAGAATTAATGTCTAACATTAGAGGCTGATTATATTCACACACTACTACCCCAAAACTGTGTTTAAACCCCTTAAAAAAAGTGCATAAGAGGTCCCCTTCAAAAGGTAATACTACAGATTTAAACATTCACATTATGTCTTGCTTTATTACTATTATTTTTTAAGCCAAGAAATACAGAATTTTTAGAATGATTTACAAAAAAACAACAACCAGTAAATGGGATGGAGTGTTACAAAAACATTTACTCATAATATTCTCAGGCATATTTAGAACTAGAATTATTTGATGATAAATTAAAAGACTATTTAAGGAACACAGTGAAGCCCCAAAATAATATTTAGTGACAATTAATTAGATTTTTTTTAAATGCACTGTGATTCTTCAACTTTACAGGGTTCCCACTATTTCATAAACAGCAGAGATTCAAGGACTTTCAAAGATTTTTAAAGCACCATTAATTTAAAAACAAGCACTGTTGAAATTCACACCCCCATCATATATATGGCCTGTTTTCACTGAGTGGTATGGTGCGGTATGCTTTTATGGCCATTTCCACTGTCATAAGGTACCTAAAAGCGAACTTTTTGGGTACCCTTTTGAAAGTGTACCTAGCACGACCAAAAGCGGAGCAAGACGCACAGCTGAACGCTATTGGCTTTTAGAGGAACGTTACTACAAAGCGTACTCAAGCCAGGAGAATGAAAACAAAGGAACCGCGATTTTTAAATGCACAGCCGAGACATCATTATAATATTTACATATAATAACAAGCCATGGTCGACCCAAGCTTAAACAAACCTTGTCGTCGTCTTGATGAACAGCCACAAAGCCAAGAAGAACAAAATCTGCTGTGTCCTGTTGTTGTTTTACGAGGCCGTCTAAAAGCGTGAGCGGTTTCACTTTCTTGTGCACTCTCTGCGCGTCTATATTTGAAATAACGAACTTCTTGAGCTGATGATAATACCGTGCGTGTGATTATTGAAGAGTTTCTGACATCTTTTCAGAAACAAACGCGAGAGTGAAGAGCGAAAAAACAAAGGAGAAGCTGAAATATTCATCATTGATCAGCAAATTATGTTCAAAGAAAGATGAACAACCTGTACAGCTTTACTTTGACACTTTCTCGAGTGATAATGACGTCGACTGAAACCTTCTGTCGTACACCACACCCACCATTGGAACCCTTTTGGCAGTGGAAACGCAAGCCTGATAAAGGTGACCCGTACCGTACCGTACCGTACTGTACCACTCAGTGGAAACGGGCCATTAGTGCCATGAAAGTTCTTACTGTACATAACATTTCACTTACACTTAATATTTACATAAAAAAATCAGTAATGATCATGTTTTGAACGTGAAACAGTCATGTTCATAGTACTTTAATAAAATTTGTTGAATTTTCAATAGTCGCTTCTAAAATACTGATAAATTTTTTTTAATTAATTTCTTTTTTTGTTCTGTTTTTGACAGCAGCACGGTACAATTGCTGAAATAATACCAGAAACAAATTTAATTTCTAATTTAACTCAAGCACTTTCAAGGACCTGTGTTTGTTGTTAAGTACTTTCCAGGCCTCGAATCCATGTCTGAAATTCAAATCCTTTCAAGTGCAGGAACCCTGATTTTACATCTATACTAGTTTTTAGCCATTTGTTAGCAATCAGTTTTTATTAAACCATTTATATGATCACCTATTATTTTATAACTTTTAATTAGACCAGGCCATAATACATATGTTGATTAATTTTACAAAAAGATATCCATTATTCAAAGAGACAATGGAATGACCGATTTTAAAATCTTCACTTATCAAAAATGTCTAAATGCCAAATTCTGCTTTGCAAACATTTGAGAAAAAACTGGGATATGTAATATATATTTACCAGAGCATCTGCAAGGGCTTCCTCCACGTCTGATCCGGTGTTCAAGACTCTCATGGCACTAACTGAAGATGACAGACGACTAGACTGAGACATACCCAACCCAGAACCTACAAAACACATCACACTGTTAACACACATCCATAAACACTAATAAAAGACCTTTAAAATAAGAATGCATGCAGTGATCTTATCAATCCTGAAAAATACATAAATAATAATAATAAAAATAATAATAATAAACAACAATACAAACACTGACACACACACACACACACAAAAACACATTAATCACCATTCAAAACAGTTATCAAAAGTAACCTCAAATGGTCATAAAATAATAAACAATCCAAAAAACAAGGACACACTGAAACAAAACGGGTTAAAATTCAGGAACAAAATCATAGATGACACTGAGTAAAGATGTTCCACACAAATCTACTGTTATCAAGATGACGAGAGGAACAGCTGTTATTACTAAAGGCACGTTCACACCAAAAACGATAACCAAACTAGTGTAAACACCAGACCGTAATGAAATACATTTATTTTAGCATGCAGTTTTGACATCTGGCCCTATAAATAATCAACCCAACAGTACAGTAGGATGGATTCTGATTGGCTGTAAATGTTTCTTTCATTCATTAGCAAAGAAAAAATGTTCTGATTCAATCACCTTTGCATCACTATGCCATTATATAATATTCATTACACTGATCATGGTTATCATCATTGGTGTAAACGGGTCTTAGGACTAAATTAAAGCATGCAGGTCCGATGGAGGCTAAACCGAAAGAAGCCGAAGGATGAGATGAAAAACTAAAAATCAACAACGAAGAACAAATTAAAAACCAAAACAAAAGTTTCTGAAAAGAGTCCTGTGCCGGCTGGGGTGACAGTTCACCTGCTGCCCCGAAGGCATCTGGGGCATGAAGAGCACCAGTTGAGCGCGAATAATGTCGGGATGCTGCAACACACACACACACACAAGAGTGCAAACAAGCACACACACACGCGTAAATAACCAGGCCAGTGTTAGAGCTCACCAGAGAAACCCCAAATTAGCAGTAATGTGAAAATGTGAAATCACCAATCACACACACATGCACCGCTGTGACATACACATTTCACACACTTCAAGTGTCCGTGGTCAAGGGTATAAGTCCAGTTCTGCTTGAGTTATACAGTAATATCATCTGGATAAGACCCAAATAAATTCACTTGAAAGTGTTATACCGAACAAAGAAAAATTCTCATTGCACTTTGAAATGTGTGCCTATTAAAATAAATGTGATACAAATATGTTCATATTCTGATGTTTAAGTACAGTGAGGTGTACTCTAGGCCTATTTAATATGTCAGACACAAAATAGACACATCAACTTCTATAACTATATAAAAAATTACACATATTTTGATTAAATAATTTAATATGAATCTGATCGGCGGTTGTCTGTTGGGAAAATTAACTGAAATGACCATCCCTAGCTCAGAAAGAAAGACATTCGGTTCTCTTTAATTAATAATGTCTTGTTCCTGTGTTGTTAACAAACTACAATCTGTGTTTAATTAATTAATTAGTTTGAATACTTTCAGATTAGTACCATATTCTTAATAAAAACTAAAGAATTTAGAAATGAAACATCCTGTTTTACCTCAACGCAATCTAATAGGGCACTATATTTCTGATAATATTTTATTTTAAGTCTTATTTGCTTTATTTCGGCTGGAATAAGTTTTACATTTTTTAAAAGCCATTTTAAGAATTTAATAATAAATTTATTTTAATAATTATTATACTTAGGCCTACATTTGCAGACTATGGGCTTTGCTTATCACCATGTATTGTTAAAAAAAAAAAAAAAAAAAAAAAAAAATAATACAGTAGTGTAAAACCATGTTTATTACTGAGGAAACCAAAATTATTTTTGAATTAAACGCAATACATACAGTACCTATGGTGAATTTATGATACGATTTCAGTTCTAACAGGCTACCTAAATATTAAAAACAAAATCTGTGTAAAACTAAATACGGTTTTCTTAAAGATGAATAGCTAGACTACATGTTTTTCTTAGATTATTTGTGTATTGAAACGGTCCTATAATATTGGGGAAAGGCAAAGCTGGCCACGTGCTGTGCTGGCCACAATGAAAATTGTACGTTGATATTTTAGCTGACAAAGTTTATTGGTTAATATAATTATTTATATTATATATATTATATATATTTATATCTACACACACATTTTTATTAATTTCTAATTTAATATTAATCTAATCGCAGTTGTTGGTTGGGAAAATTAACCGAAATGACCATCCCTAGTTATTAAAAGTGTCTCGTGTTGTTACCGGAATTACAATCTCTGATAAAATAATTTATTTGTTTGCATATTTTCAGATTTTTATCATATTCTTAATAAAACTAAAGAGATTAGAAATCAAACGTCCTTTTTTACCTCAACCCAATCTAATAGGGCACTATATTTCTGATAATAATTTATTTTAAGTCTTATTTGTTTCACATCGGCTGGAATAAAAGTTTAAAAACATTTAATAGCCATTTTGAGAATTTAATAATAATAATTAATTAATTTTAATACTTAGGCCTATATTTGCAGCCTATGGGCTATGCTTATCACCATGTAAAACAAACATCCAGTATAGTGTAAAACCTTGCTTATTACTGAGGAAACCAAAACGCCCAAACAAAATTACATTTGAATTAAACGACACACAACACATCACATACAGTACCTATGGTGACTTTATGATACATTTTAAGTTCTAATATGCTACCAAAATATTAAAAACTAAATCCTCATAATGTGTATAAAACTAAATATGGTTTTGTTAAAGACGAATAGCTAGACTACATGTTTTTCTTAGATTATTTGTGTATTGAAACTGTCCTATAATATTGTGAAAAGGCAAAGCTGGTCAACATCGCGTGTTGATATTTTAGCTGATGAAGTCTATGGTTAAAGCAACACCCAGTGGTCAAAAGCTGAAGGCACATTTTGCAGAAAAAGCACGGCGGTATCCGCGGATGCAGTGGGAACACATTGAATGGTGACCAACTGTTTGTAAAAAGTAGCTATATACATTTTCAGCAAACAATGGTCTATGGTTTTGAATTTGGATTCCCGTAAAGGACAACTATGCTTAATTTGACATTTTTACACACATTTATGAAACTATAAAAACAGTAAAATTGAAACTATAGACACAAACACGTGTGAAACTTCATAATAAAAATTCACTAATCATGTTTATGGACTGTTATAACTCTCAATCAACGGTGTCTAAATATAAAACTAAAATTATGACATTTGGATATGCCATATGAGTGATCCACCAATACAGCGAACATTTCATATTACTTTATCATGGGTTTTAAAAAAGCTACTTTTGATTCATGCTAACTATTAAGAGTTTTCCCAATTAACCCCTTACTTCCATTTGACCTTTTAAGAGTAACCTTTTTCTCTGGTGTGCTGTATTTAAAGTTCATCTCAGATGAAGCTTGTGTTAAAATCCATCAGCAATGTTCACCAAGTAAGATGATGCAAAATAAAAAAGCCAGAGAAGTGCTTTCTGACCAAGCTGAACCATGGCTGGGAATTCCAACCCCAGAATAATTATTAATACAAATGTGCTAGCAGTGATGCTGCATCACCGTTTGGTAGCTGCAAAATAGTGTCCAGCAAAGAGTGAAACGTGCAAAGGCTTGACTTCCAGATTCAAATGCATTAAAAACGGACACTTTCAACATGGCATGATCTTGTCTGACAATTAAGAGCCCTGCTGTTTTGAAGCTGATTGGTCCTGGTAGATGAAATGGCTGCGGTGGCTACTCACCGAGCGGCGTGAAGGAGCGCACAGGGCTGGTGTCTCTGCTGCTCTCTCGGCTGGCCTCGCGACTGCAGCCCTGACTCACACTAGGCCGTGGTATACGACTACCCCTCGCTGACCCACCCCAAAGAAAACACCAAGAAAAGAGCAGAGAAAAAGACAAAGATAAAGAAGAACAAAAGCATTGGAAAGTACAACAGACAGACAAAAGAAGAGAGAAAAGCTGTATTTAAAACATTGAAAAGACAATGGAGTTACACACATTTTAAAGGGGAAAAAAGAGGGCCCAAAACTGAGCCCTGAGGAACCTTACAGAAATGAGCAAGGTAGCACATTAATATTAAGAGTTCATGCACAGATTTCTCATTAAAGGAATAGATTAGAAAGGAGCAGACATTCACTGACAGAGAATTAGAGGGTTCAGAGGTAAAGGGTGAATGTTAATAAATGGGAGGTGGCGGGTCTGGATCTTTTCTTTTTATTTCTTGTCTCTTGTTCACCAATGTTCATCGTTCATCTGCATTCATAAGATGGACTTCGTTCATTCATTCATTTTGTAAAAAGCAGCACCAAGCGCAGCTGTGGGGTTTAATATCACAGCAGACAAGAGAAGACCCAGCAGGTTAATGTGACGGCATGTCCTGCTTTCCCAAAAGCAGCGTGTTACACGCAACAAAGCACAACCTCAGGCATGAAACACCATTAGGATGACAGCCCCAGCTCACACAGGCGGATGGATTATTATTATGGGATGGCTGGTGAAGACCAAGGCAAATAAAAATGCCCTAAAACATACCTCCTTTTGATCCGTTGTAGATGTGGCTGATGTTTGAAGGCGCTTTGATTAAAAGAAAACATTTCAATTTTGGTAAGAGCACCGTCACCTGTTTATGTGAAGGCCTATAGACACTTTTGAAAGACCATCTCATGCCCAATGGGGTATATGCACAGCTAGTGTTTTTCAGCCAATGATAAACTTTCAGTGAAAGGTTTATGTGAATGTTTTTAATTTCATAAGGTTCCTTTTACAGCATCAATGTTGTAATGGAATTAAAATGCAATCAGTTTAATAGACTTCAGCATTCATTTAGTTGTTTAAGTGTAAAACGAGATGAAAGACTGTGTAAACGCAAGTGTCTTCAGTAGCAGCGGACTAGCACATAAACTCCATTAAAAATAATGAAGTAAAATAAATGTCCATATTTTAAAGACATGGTGGGAAATATGAAATTTGATGCAATGCTTCTTGCCCAGTCTGAGACCCACTTTATGTTGTATATTAATCAGGGGTGCGTTTCCGAAATTCATTGTTAGCCAACTAAGGTCACAAGTTCCGTCATTACAAACATAGTTCGTTGATTTGGCATTTCCCTAATCCATCGTTCCAACGAACATTCGCAAACTTGTACGTTTTCAAGTACACCTCTAGAGCTGTAGTTAGAAGAAGATTCCTGGCTGTGTTCTATTCCCAGTTATCCCCCTATGCCCTATTCATTTAGAACATTCCAACATTTAAACTTGGAATGATTAAAAAAAGTCATCTCTCTTAGGTGTAATTTGCTTAAAGTATTTTTACAGTTCAATTTTAGCGATCTTCAAATTGACAATTGCGCGTTGCCTTCGCGGTGCACTTTAAAAACTTTTATGCCATTTTGAACACAGCAGTGGCTCATGACGAAAGCTATAGCATATATAGCATACGTTAATGTTTTTAATTTAATGTAGGTTATTTATTAAGAAATGTATCTGTACTGTATATAACATGGGCCTGTTGGTTAACATTTCTGCAGTGGTTTGAATGTGTCAAATTGTAACGATTATCATGCCATCGATTCAGTTCAATACGATATCTCGGTGCATTGACCATGCTTTACACAGTTTTATATTTTCTTCACAGCACAGCAATTCTTGTATTAAAATGCATACATATATTTATATACTATTTGTAATACAATTTTGTCCTTTAATACAAACAGTCTGATATATAAACTGTACCTTTAAACAACACATGGATTTATAGCAAATAAACAAATATAAATATTCTGCTCGCTCTTTCTTACACCCCTTTGAATGGTCACGCGCTCAACAGAAAGGGCTGCGATTGGCTTTTACACGCTGGCGCTCTTCACAGATGAGTGACACTGATAAACGGCAGCGGCGATCACAGCTGATCCATAATAGAGGCGGTAGAGAAAACTCTGCAGACACGCGCTCGTGTCTGTATCCAGAAGTATCGCTGTAACAGCAGAGAGGAGAGGAAAAGTCACGCCAGCAGGTCAAATGGGCCACAGAGAGAGAGAGAGAGAGAGAGAGAGAAATAGAGATTACTTTCATTCTCTTAATCGCCATGAAATAGGGGCTTCTGCTGTAAGTGTCAGTGAAAGACTGTCCAGCAAACACACACGCAGTGAAATTGTGCACAGTTTCTGAGTTTTTGAAGCGTTGTAAATACTCGTGCTCGCCTCCCTCGCCATAGTAAGCTACGGAGACATAGCGCATATGAGACAAATGACGTCAGTACATAATAACCGGTTATGATTATTACTGAACCGATACCGAATTGTCCGCGTCTGCATCGCGGTGCACCAAAGAAATTAATTAATTAATTTTGACACCCCTAATAATAATAATAATAATAATAATAATAAAAATAAATTAATAATAATAATAATAATTATTATTATTATTAAGTAGGATTTTTGGTCCCACTTTATATTGTCGCTTATACCTGTGAACTTACATGGTAATTAGATGTGTAAGTAGTATGTAACTACAGTGTATGTACACACTGGTACAGAGTATTTACTTGTGTATACTGGTGTAACTACACTCATGTAACAACCAACTGAATAGTATGTGTAAGTACAAATGTGTAACAGGACATTGGTAACAACAGTAGGAAAGTACACATCTGTAACAAGAATTGTGTAAGTGCATTGTGTAACAACAATATGTACTTGCAGATGTTTTCCCACTTCCACACCTGTTTGCAGATCAAGTACTTGTGAACACTGTATGGCTGCATTAGAAGGTTTCACCTTGTGATACAAGTGTACTTACATGGTAAATCCACAGGA
Organism: Danio kyathit; assembly: GCA_903798195.1. Classification (NCBI taxonomy): domain Eukaryota; kingdom Metazoa; phylum Chordata; class Actinopteri; order Cypriniformes; family Danionidae; genus Danio; species Danio kyathit. Next base: position 52,249,306 of record LR812537.1, on the reverse strand, counting down.
TCCACTCAATATAAAGTGTAAAATGGTCACAAATTACTGTTCATACATTCATTCATTTTCTTTTCGGCTTAGATGGGTTGCAGCTGGAAGGGCATTCACTGTGTAAAACATATGCTGGATAAGTTGGCGGTTCATTCCGCTGTGGCGACCCCAGATTAATAAAGGGACTAGGCCGAAACGAAAATGAATTTTATTTTAAACTTCATATTGTGGACTGTTCCTGTGGAGTTACCATGTAACTACACTGTTATTAAAGTGTTGCATAGAAGATATTTCTACAAGTTACACAGTAATTTGTGACCATTTTACACTTTATATATTAAGTGGACAGTTCCTGTGGAGTTACCATGTAGGTACACTTGTATCACAAGGTGAAACCTTCTAATGCAGCATTAGTTCTGCCATACAGTGTTCACAAGTGCATGATCTGCAAACAGGTGTGGAAGTGGGAAAACATCTGCAAGTACATATTGTTGTTACACAATGCACTTACATAATTCTTGTTACAGATGTGTACTTTCCTACTGTTGTTACCAATGTCCTGTTACACATTTGTACTTACACATACTATTCAGTGGGTTGTTACATGAGTGTAGTTACACCAGTAATACAAAAGTAAATACTATGTAAACGTGTGTACATACACTGTAGTTACATACTACTTACACATCTAATTACCATGTAAGTTCACAGGTATAAGCGACAATATAAAGTATGACCGGATTTTTTTCTTTTCTTAATAAATGCCTACTATAAATTACAACCATTAGCCTAACAATTTATATATGATATTAAAATACGTGTTAGCCAAGTGGTTAAGTTTTAGAACAGAATATGTAATATTCTCAATAAAATTTGTAAAGGAAATTGGCCCAATATATGCCGTTTACATATACTTTAATTAATATGGAAAGCGATTGCGTGTTTTTATCAAAACTAATATTGGATTTTTTAAAATGCGTGTGTGTGAAACAATATAATTTGCACAAAAAAAGTATGGGGATTTTCTCTAAAGAAGTTGTTACTCCACCCTATTTACAGCATCATTATGAACGTTTTACGTTATAACTAACGTGGTTCAAACGATGGATCTGAAACAAAGCAGCTATGGTTTTGGGAAACACTCGTCATTGCATCGTTCTTCTCCCAACTGATGCATCGTATTATGATAGTTCAGCCACGAGTTATGTCATTGTTTGGGAAACACACCCCAGGCTGATTTTTAAAGAAATCAGATCCTAAACCTGGTGATTTTGTAATGGCGTGACAGCTCACCGGAAGCTCTTGGGGCTGGCTGACTGAAAACTAAAAGTCTGTGTGCATATACCACATTAATTCATAAAGGAGATCTTTAATTCAGGAGATGACAGTGATGGCAGACAGAAGCCAGAGCTCACCGACAGACAGGCGTGTGGGGCTGGAGTCTCGACTGCAGCCTTGACTGCGTGGGATGCGGCTGCGGCGGTGAGAGCCTGGAGCTGCACTCACACGCTGAGCTCCTGTACTGAGCGTGCTCAGAGCCGTGCTGGCCAAAACTCGGCCTGGGGATCCTGACCGAGAACCCGCTGTGGAAATATAAAAGAGTGCAAATACAAAAGAACTGTGACTAACAAAAGACTGAAAATACACATCACAAACATAATTAGGGATGCACTGATACTAGTGTCAGCATAAGGCTTGATACTGAGCTACTACTTGTAGTTGTAAAAACACTATGATACCAAAGGCCGACAGCTAGTTTTGACTGTTACAAAACATTGAACATTGTCCCAGTCAAATCAGCTCAGGCAAATTAATTTGGGACTTTGTGAAAGGTTGATGAAAAAAATTATTTATTATTATTATTATTATTAACCAGGGTTTCTGCAGGTTTCATCAAGTCTTGAAATTTAAGACTTATACAGGGATTTTTTTCTAATGTATTATCATGAGGAATCAATTAATCGTTTTTAGTTGTCTTCCCCTTAATGTATTGGGGAATTTGCTGTCTAACAGCTCTTGTATCAAAAACTTAAATATAAAAAATAAGGTTTTATTGAGATTTATTGTTTGTGATTGATCGATTGTATAGAAAAATTAAGACTTTTAAAAATGTTTGTAAATGTAAATGTTTAAAAGACCTATAACACAATATTTCAGTGAATTTAAGACTTTATAAGGGCTAAAATTTATTTTTTGAAATTTAAGACATTAACCGTGTATTCACACGGGGCTTCAGTGTCAACGCTTGACAAAGGATGTGTCTGAAGTTGGGGCTGACGCGATCTTCATAACAGCGTCAGCCAATGAAATTAGTCAGCAATCGGCTACTGTCTGAGCTGGGGTATTTGCATGAAGTGATTTGATTGGCTGACGTTTTCGTTGGTGATTGAAAAGTTGAGAATTTTCCAACTTCTGCAGTGATCAACACCACTGAAGCGGCGCAGACGAATCCACAATGCAGTTAGGCAATGCCTGACATCATCCATTCAAAGTGAATGGTAAGCCTTGACGCTGACGCCCTATGTGAATGGGGTGTAAGACTTTTTAAGACCCAGCGGACACCCTGATTAACATCTTGGACATCCATCTACTGACATCCTCAGTTTGATACTGTGAAAATTATCAATTTGTACAACTTTAAAGATCCCATGAAATTAAAATAAAGTTGTTGTTGCTTTTTTAGATATTAGTATCATTATTGTTAGTTTTTACCTATAAGCCAATGTGCTCCAAAACAGTGACAAAATTTGCGTTTAAAAAATATACACATGTAAAGCTTGTAGTTTATCACTTTTGCCTAAACCAGAGACGCCCAAAGTAGGGCCCATGGGCCAAAGTTGTCCCATTGTAACTTTTGATTTGGCCCACCATCCAATCTGAGAATGATGAAGAGGAATGGGGAGAATGCCTTTAACAGAGACTGTCATTTCAAATTTGACGTAACCTTTTTTGTGTGTTTGTTTTGTTACTGAGCTACAAAAAAGCAAACTGAAATTAAATGTTTCAATTAAATGCAACAAAAACAATGTCATTTACAAAAGACTTGCACTGTTTTTTGCCTTGATTTGCTCACCCATGTCTCTTGCATAGTCCTCTTTTGTCTAGTGACTGTTTTTAAAATGTAAATACTGTCATTCGAAAAATAGTGGACTGTGCAGGAGACATGGGTGAGCAAATCAAGGCAAAACAGTGTGTCTATTATAAATGAGATTGTTTTTGTTTTTACTGTAATAAGTTCATTATAAATTTTTTTTTATACAGTATTAGTAAATATAAAGCAATGTTTTCTAGTTATTTTTAAATATTATTAAATAAATTCGGCCCACTAGCCTTAATAAAGTTTGTTTTTTGGCCCTTCATAAGAAAAGTTTGGGCACCCCTGGCCTAAATGGATCAACAGGTTTATTTAAGTCTCCTTATACATCCGTTTCTCATCAAATCATGACCAATCAAATGCTCTCTTGTATATGACATGCCCCGCCCCCTTCAAGATGCTTCACATTTGATGTGCTTGAGCTCAACCACTCTCAGTGGAAGAGCAGTGAAAACAAAACGGTATTGGCTGTTTTTTTTTAAAGGGGAGGAGCTACACGATGGCCCACCCTCTCATCATGTTTCGATTAAGATTACGTCAAACATGGAATAAAAAAAAAATCGACTAAAAAAAGTACTTCACGGGACCTTTAAGAACAATAGGAACTCAAAATGTTTTTTCCTGCTGTTCACAATTCTTAAGATTTTGTCTCACTGTGTCAAATTAGAAAATTGTTGCATGTCAAAAAAGTAAGGATGGCATGTTTGAAAAAAAAAAACAAAAAAACATTGGCACTTGTACTCGGTCTTTATAAAAAATGGTATCGGTGCATCCATAAACACAAAAACACAAACAGCTACATATATATAACAAACAGCACAAAATACATCACTGTCCATCAAAGCCAAACATTACAATCTAATCCTTAAGGCTACGCTGACATTTCTGCAGTTTATCCAGACAGCAATAATTCACACCACAATAACAATCACAGATGACAGTTTGACATAACAGTGCTAGTGCTGTGGTTCTGATTGTGTGTCGAGGCCAAAAGAGAAAAATGATGCTTTCCATAGTGAACGAGTGTAGATGTTTCTCTAACCACAGAGACTACACAAACACAAATGAACATGCAGCACTTTGACACACCAATTACCAAATCTTTCAAATTGCCACACAGTGTGAAGCAGGGGTGGGCGATATGACCAACATTTCAGAACATGGTAATGATATACAGGTCAAAGATGAGAATGTTTGGCAGTCACAAAATGTTTAAATGAAATTAGACTGGACATAGATAAAGTTGTATTACACTTTTATTATTTTGATTCTTTTTCGTCTTTGACCAATATTTCTCCCCCAAAAAGTCATTTTTGTTGGAACTTAAATCTTAAAATGCTTAAAAAGGAACATTTTTATTTAACTTGATGGACACTAACCTAAAAAGTAGGATAATTCCTGACAGACGAATACATTGATCAAACATCTTCATGTTATATACAAGTATGCCACTTTGCTTTATAATTCAAAACACAAACATGTAAAAAATTGTCATATCACCCAACCGTAATGTGAGATTTAATAAATTAAATGAATTAATTTATTTATACTTTAATAAATTTCAAGTTTGAAAGAAGACAGAGAAAGATCAAAAACAAAGAAAAAACAAAGAAAAAATAAAAAATAAAAAAGAAGCTAGAAAAAAGGAAAGAAAAAAATAAAGAGAAAAAAATAAGAAAAGAGTGAAAGAGAGAAAAAGAAAAAAGAAAGAAAGAAAAAAAAAGAGAAGAGTGAGGAAGGAAGAATAAAAAATAAGAAAGAAAAAAGAGAAAGAAACAAACAAACAAAGAAGAAAAGAAAGAAAGAGAGAAAGAAAAAAGAATAAGAAAAAAGAAAGAAAGAAAAAAGAAAGAGAAAGGAATGAAGAATAAAAAAAGAAGAAAGAAAAAAAAAGAAAGAGAAAGAAAAAAAAAGAGGAATGAAGAATAAAAAAGAAGAAAAAAAGAAAGAAAGAGAAAGAAAAAAAGAGGAATGAAGAATAAAAAAGAAAAAAAAAAGAAAGAGAAAGAAAAAAAAGAGGAATGAAGAATAAAAAAGAAGAAAAAAAGAAAGAAAGAGAAAGAAAAAAAGAGGAATGAAGAATAAAAAAGAAGAAAAAAAGAAAGAAAGAAAGAAAGAGAAAGAAAAAAAGAGGAATGAAGAATAAAAAAGAAGAAAAAAAGAAAGAAAGAGAAAGAAAAAGAAAAAAAGAAAGAAAGAAAGAAAGAAAGAAAAAGAAAAAAGAGGGAGGAAGGAAGAATAAAAAAAGAAAAAAGAAAGAAACAAAGAAACAAAGAAAAAAGAAAGAGAAAGAAAGAAAAAGAAAAGAATGAGAAAGAAAAAATAAAAAAAATAAAGAAAGAGCGAAAGAGAGAGAAAAAGAAAAAAGAAAGAAAAAAGAAAGAAAAAGAGAGAAGAGGTAGGAAGGAAGAATAAGAAGAAAGAAAAAAGAAACAAAGAAAGAAAAAAGAAAAAAAGAGCGAAAGAGAGAAAAAGAAAAAAGAATAAGAAAAAAAAGAAAGAAAGAGAGAAAAAAAAAGAAAAGAATGAGAAAGAAAAAAGATAAAGAAAACAGAAAGTAAAAAGAAAGAGGAAGAAAGGACGAAAGAATAAAAAAGAAAGAATAGAGAGGAAGGAAGAAAGAATTATAAAGAAAGAAAAAGGAAAAAAGAAAAAGAAATAGAGAGAAAGGAAAAAATAACAAAGAAAATCGACAAGTAAGAAATAGAAAAAAGAAAAGAAAGAAAAAAGAGAAAGAAAGACAGAAAGAGAAAAGAGAAAGACGAAAAGAAATAAAGATAGAAAAGAAAAAAGTACAAAAGAAAGAAAAAAGAAAACAAAGAAAAAAGACAGAAAGAAATAGAAAAAGAAAGAAATAGAAAAAAGGGAAAGAAAATACAAAGAAAAAAGAAAGAAAGTAAAAAGGAAAGAAAGAACGAAAGAAAGAAAAAAGAAACAAAGGACAAAAGAAATAGAAAAAAAAACAAACAAAAAACAAAGAAACAGAAAAAAGAACGAAAAAAGAAAGATAGAAAAAAAGAAAGAAACAAAAAGAGAAAAGAGAAAGAAAGAAAGAAAGAAACAAAGAAAGAAAGAAAAAAAAGAAAGAAACAAAAAGAAAGAAAGAAACAAAAAGAAAGAGAAATGAGAAAGAAAGAAAAAAGAAAGAAAGAAAGAAAGAAAAAAATAAGAAAGAAAGAAAGAAAGAAAGAAAGAAAGAAAGGAAGACAGAAAAAAAACACTATCCAAAGTGAGCCAAGCAACACACCCTCCATGCAGTGAAGAGAGTGGGGGCTGATGGGAAAAAACCCAAGAGAACATGGGAAACACGTGTGGGTTTTTTTGGTGAACCAGGAAAGAAGTACAACTAGAGGAACAGGTGGAGGCCGTAACTGGACTAAATGAATGAGTGAAATATGTCGAAAATCTTACCACCGACAGGGGTAGCAGACTGTGATCCTGAGCCAATGAGAAGGGGAGGATTAGGGGAGCAGGGCGGGGCCAAGAGACCCATTGGGTAGGAGGAGGAACAGCATTAAACGAATACAAATGCATTATGGGGTAAAAACATGCAGTCAATGTGTTGTTTTGACACACACATACTTTACGAATGAATTAAACCATCAGCCTGCAAATGAAAACATTGAGACGCGCACAGAGTCAAGAAGCCCTGCGACAGACATTACTCCACACAAAATCACCATGAATGATCACCACAAAAGATGAAAACATCATGGTTGTGTTTGCCGCTGCTTTCGTTCCACCAATACTCTCGACATGTTTAAGCAGCCCAACACACACCGCTAAACCGAAGCGTGTGAGAGTTTGTGTTTCTACACGCCTGCAGGCAGAAATGGACTGATACCATCACACCCAAGTGAAGATCACACAGCATGCAGGCCACTCGAGACAAACAAACGCTCGCTCTCACACACACACACACACACACACACACACGTTTCCATCAACTTAACACACTCGCCCACATGTCAGACGAGGGTACCTGGTGTGCAATCAGAATCATCGGAACCTAGAGGCACAGAAACAGTTGGAGGAGCGGTGGGTTACATCCTTCAAGCAGGATGACTCCTGATAATCTCTCACATACAGTACACACATACTGACATGCAGAGGACAATGTGTGTTACAGCATGTGGTGTGTGAGGTGGTGTTGATACTTTCATACTGCATTGATGCATTTAATCCAAAGTAAAACCTTGCAAATATACATTTGAAGCGAATCAAAGATGCTTTTCAAAATGGTCCGAAGACAAGAACGGGCGTTGTTCAATAGTTTTAGGACAACTTTGATGAAAGCTGGTGATCTACTGTACTTCAAATGTTGATTACTGTATATATAATGCTGCAAAAGTGTTTTCAGAAAATCCTGTAGTGGTTTAGATAAAATTATTAAGCAGCAATGTTGTTGAATATTGAAAACATGACAAATGGTTTCTTGAAGTTCAGATTTGGTGCCCTTAAAAGGTGCAATAGGTGATTGTCTTCAGAAACAATTTCTGTTCTAATGGTTGAAAGTCTCTTCACATCCTGATAGCAATCATTAAATTAAATGGTCCACGTGTATTTGTATATACACTACCTGACAAAAGTCTTGTCTTCAATCTCAGTTGTAAGAGCAACAAATAATAACTTGACTTCTAGTTGATCATTTGGAAAAGTATCAGAAGGTAGATTTTTCTGATGAATCATCTGTTGAACTGCATCCCAATCATCACCAATACTGCAGAAGACCTATTGGAACCCGCATGGACCCAAGATTCTCACTAGAAATCAGTCAAGTTTGGTAAAGGAAAAATCATGGTTTGAGATTACATTCAGTATGGGGCCGTGTGAGAGATCTGCAGAGTGGATGGCAACATCAACAGCCTGAGGTATCAAGACATTTGTGCTGCCCATTACAAACCACAGGAGAGGGCAAATTCTTGAGCAGGATAGCGCTCCTTCTTATGCTTCAGCCTCCACATCACAGTTCCTGAAAGCAAAGGAGGTCAAGGTGCTCCAGGATTGGCCAGCCCAGTCACCAGACATGAACATTATTGAGCATGTCTGGGGTAAAATGAAGGAGGAGGCATTGAAGATTAATCCAAAGAATCTTGATGAACTCTGGGAGTCCTGCAAGTACGTTTTCTTCGCCATTCCAGATGACTTTATTAATAAGTGATTTGAGTCATTGCAGAGATTTATGGATGCAGTCCTCCAAGCTCATGATGGGAGTCAGACACAATATTCATTCTGTTACCACTGCACCATGACTTTATATTCTATACTGTACATTATTTCTGTTTAGTGACTTTTGTCTAAGCAAAGTCAGACCATACTGTCCTAATTAAATCATTAAAAATTAAGGCATGATCCTATTTTATTTTGGTAAAATAAGTGTAATCTAGAGGCCTTTGCCTTTCATATAAGCCACATCTGATACCAAATGATCAACTAGAAGTCAAGTTATTATTTGTTGTTCCCAAAACTTGGATAGGCGACAAGACTTTTGTCAGAGAGTGTATTTTAATAATCTGTGAAAGGTGTGGGACCAAGAAAAGTTTGTCCGATCAAAACATTCGTCCGGAACATTATGATAGGCTGTTCTACCTGCCTGTCAAAGCGTATACTGTAATACCATATCTCTGTGCACCCTGTTCACACAGTTTTATCACCATTCACAGTCATGGACATGGTACAGACAGAGAATGGCAAGAAAACATGGACAGTTGGCATTTCTGTGTGAAGTTTGCATGTTCTCCCCGTATTGTCATGGGTTTCCTCCGGGTGCTCCGATTTCCCCCAGAGTTCAAACACATGCGCTACAGGAGAATTGAATAAACTAAATGGGCCATAGTGTACGAGTGTATTGTATGTGTGAATTTGAACATGTATGGGTGTTTTCCAGTACTGGGTTGTGGCTGAAAGAGCATCCCCTGCGTAAAACACATGCCGGAATAGTTGGCAGTTCATTCCGCTGTGGTGATCCCTGATAAATAAGACACTAAGCCAAAGGGAAATTAATGAATGGACGTTTTCAGTGCTATCAGGCTAAGGTTAGCCTTTTCCAACATCTCCTATTGCACCTTTAACACGATGGCAAAATTTCCCTGATATCAAATATCAATATATTTTAATACATAGAAAATCTAGTATTGACAACACTAATTATAACTTCAAACTAATTGTAATACAAAATGTAATTTTTTCCAACAAGCATTTTTTGGTGTTTAAAAGAAGTCTAATAGACATCTGAACGTAGATAGCTTGGCTAAAACGAGGCAACATTTGGGCTGTAATCTAAGAGGTCAACGAATAGCCCCAAAATGGACTAATAATCAGATAGATAGGAATAAATAACTAAAGATATTAAAATGAGTGTGTGTAATGACAAGTCTATTTTTGAGCTCTATTTCCACTGTCAAAAGGTACCAAAAAGCGAACTATACCATACCACTTTTTGGGTACCCTTTGCCTAGTGCGACAAAAGGGTACCAAAAGGCAGAGCTAGACACGCTGCTGAACGCTATTGGTTTACAGAGATACGTCACTCGCAGAAGCAGGAGAGTGAAACCAAAGCAAGTGCCATTTTTAAAAACTCAGCCGAGATATTACACCGTAATAATATATACATATACGAGCCATGGTCGACCCAAGCTCAAACAAACCTGGTCATCATCTTGATGAACAGCCACAAAGCCAAGAAGAGCAGACTCTACCCTGTGCACCGTAGTTGTTTACAAGGCTGTCTAAAGCGCGAACGGTTTTACTTTCTTATGAGAGCATGCTGCGTGACTATATTTGAAACAACGAACTTCTTGAGCTGATGATAATAACGTGCATGTGATTTTTGAAGTGCTTCTGAAAAACCCAAGAGTAAAGCGCGGAAAAACAAAGGAGAAAATGATTCTTTCAGCAACCTAAAACATGAAGAAACTGCCATGTTCAACTATTATCATCACCTTTTGGACTATTATGAACTCAGAATGACGGAATTACTTTCTAACAGAGGTCACATGTGCTGGTGAAGGTTAAAGATGCAGATGAGAAGTTTGCACTGACTGTGGGCTATGTTGCGTGTTGTTTTTGAACCCAAATAAGGACTAAATGTATGCTGTGTGTAGTTTTTCTGTAATTGGTCACATATCAGAGACTGTAAGGGTCTATATGTGTTCATTAGTGATGCGCGGATGGCGGTTTTATCCGCGGGCGCTGCGGATAATCCGCGGGTCGGGCGGGTCGGGTAATAAAAAAATACATTATGATTAATTGCGGGTGGGTCGCGGGTAATAGCAGTTGACCAGCAAAAAAGCAGAGAGTGGACTTCGCAGAATGTGAAGATGAGACGCCCAAAATAATGGATGAAGTGCAACAATACTGTGCTAACTTCAGTTAGAGGAGTCATCAGGGAAATCTGCTATCGTTCTGGGAGAAACAAGATCGCTTATTTACACGACTGCAGCGCCTTGCAAGGAGAAGCGTGTGCATTCCTGCAACAAGCGGTGCGCGCGAACGCTCATTTAGTGCAGCCAGCTGTGTTTTGGAGGCGAGGCGGAATCGCCCGAATCCAGGCAGATGCACAGTGTTAAGAAAAGGGCCAAGTACACACAACATAGCTGCTGTTTAGACTGAAGGGACACCGTTTTTGTTCTTTTTCCTGTATATGTAAAAGCTGAATCTGCTGTTAATAACGAACGATCCACGGTGACCGCTTTAGTCCATAGCGAAGGGCATTGTGGGTAGTGTAGTTCGACACGCATGCTGTGTGACGTGAGCTCTCGCTGTGTGCTGTGCGTGCGGTGAATTAGAGGGAGAAAGTTTTATCCGGTTTTTTTTATGTTTACTTCAGTAATTCCACCCGGGAGCTGTTTTGCACTGCGAACCTGAAAACACTGAAATAAGTAAAAGAAGGGCATGCATCGAGTACTTTTGTCCGTCTCATCATTTGCTCGAGCATGAATTAATGAGCTGTTACTCTGCCACCGGACATTGCGGAGAAAGTTACACCTATCATCATGCTTAAAGCAAAGAATTAGAATTATTAAAGTGGCGATCGAGTGCGGATATATATATCAGATAAAACAATATGTGCGGGCGGGTGGCGGGTGGATGATTAGAATGAAGGAGCGGATTCGGGTGACATTTGAGCTGATCCGCGCATCTCTAGTGTTCATATATGTTGAATTCATTTATTTATTTTATATAATCGCAGACGTTACAGTGGGCTATTTCGCATTTCGTAATTATCATAGATCTGCAGTTATAATCAAATCATGTTCATAAAAAGGTTAGTATTGAACATTTATACACAAGTATTTATGTGTATAAAGCATCTGTTTTATGAGAAGTGCTTCTCATATGATATATGAACGACCTGTACAGGTTTACTTCGACATTTCTGCGAGCGAGAATGACGTAGACTGAAACTTTCAAAACTTTTCAACAAAAAGGCATGGCAGGGTATGGCAGTGGAAACGCAAGCCTGATAAAGGTGACCCGTACAGACCTGTACCGTAGCGTACTGTACCACTCAGTGGAAACGGGCCATTAGACTCTCACCAACAGCCCAAATTTAGACTTGTTTTAACCAAGCAGTCTTATTCTTAGATGTCTATTAGATGTCTCATTAAAGAAAGAATTGCACAATAAAAATGACTTAAAATGAGTATATGAACATTCACACTTTCAAACATTTACCAACTAATACATGGGAATGTTACAGTGACACAGTGTGTGGTATTTAAGCAATACAACACAAGACGTGTCTAAGTTCACTGTGGATGTAAAATGTGAACTTACGTTGTGACTGGGATGCCATCTTTGATCTGGTCCGGCCTCTGGAGTCCACCTGACTGCTGCCCACACTGGAAGCTGTGGATAAAGTCTGCTTAGTTCGGAGCCGCCCTGAGGAAAAACAAAAACAACACATTGTAAGCTCTCAATTATATTCATAACACACCAACAAAGGTTTGAGAGAGTCTCGCTGGCCTCCACAACCACCCTCTGGCCAGTCCTGTGATTGAGGGAAGGCATTAATGATGGAGTTACAGGAGAGGAGATGAGACAGAATGGACAGAAGAAGAGGAGAGCGTCCAATCAGTAAGGGAGATTTTAAATGGAGCGATTCAACTTGGTGCAACCATAAGCTGAAAGGCAGATGAATCATGTTGTTGCAATACCACACGCCACCTGCAGATGGCAGCAGCACTACATCACACACACAAAAAGCTCCACCCACTTTGTGTGAGAGGATCAGGTTCCCTATTATTATTGAACCTACAATGCACTGAAACGACTTCAGAAAGCAGACAACTTTGCACCTAGCAGAACTCAGTAAAGATCAAAGACGTACACTGAACATTAATATTGGCACCTTTGGTAAATATGAGCAAAATGTTTTTGGTTTAACTATTTGATCTTTTGCTAAAAAATATGAACAAAACACAAACAAACAAAACAAAAGATGCTTGAGTTTAGATGAGAGAAAAGGATTTTTTCATGAAACCTTTTGAATAATTTGTGATGGTGAAGAGAATGTTGGATTGTATGTAACCTCTTTCATATTTCTAAGATTACATTTTGTATAAATTAAGATTAGATTAGATAAAATAGATTAAATCACATCCAAAATAAAAGTTTGTTTTTGACAATTTTAGTGTGTACTGTGTATATTTATTATATATAAATTATACATACATTTAAATTTGTAACAAAATTGTATAGTTTGTTTCTATTTATGTGTGTGTATCCCTTATATATATATATATATATATATAAATAATATACTAATATAAATATATATAATATACTAATATCAGGGTTCTATGCTAACATTTTTTATCAGGAGCACTTGCGCTCCAAATGAAAAGCATTTAGAAGCACGATCAAAAATTTAAGAGCGCATACGAAAAAATATTTCTCCTTAAATGACGCAATATTGTGCTACATAACATACAAAATTATGGAGAGCATTTCTTAATATAATTCTATAATTTTATATTCTTAATATAAAAAAATGGAGAAACATAGCTTTAAATAAACATTTCATATTTTCAGTTTCAGAACAACTGTTATAAACAGGCTGTCTTAAATCATGCACTAATGTTATATGCACAAATGTACAGATGTCGTAGTGTAGTGCTGAAAAATATTTAAAGGGCTGTTAAATATAAATAAAACTTCTATCATCATTTAACCACCATAATGTCTGGGGTATAATTTCTGCGCATCTGACAGTGTCATAGCTAGGGTTGAAATACGTTTTTCTTATAAAGCAAAAGAAATGGAATTGAATGAGTAATGGAAAATGTACACACAGCTCTAAGAAGATGCACCGATTACAATTTTTTTGTCTATACCCATATTTGCAGATTCTGCTGTTCTTTATAAGAATTATAATTATAAAAAATTAATAATAATAATAATAACAACAATAATAAATCAACATCTGTGTCCCACAAACTGCATTAACAGGAGGTCATCTGACAGTAAGTTTATTGCGCCAAAGTGATGGTCATGGCTACAAAACGCAAACATGACTGTTAATGGGTAATGCATATGTATGCGAATCTGGGAGTTTTCGATTTTCGATCAGGTCAGTCGCACACATGCACCTTAATATTTTTTCCTGATCACACAAAGTTTTGGTCGCAAATGCGGCTGAAATATTCGCACTGTAGAGCCCTGAATTTAAATACAATACACTTATATTGAATATATTTCTAATATAAAGAATATATTCTATATATATTGAATAATTTCTTATATATATATATATATATATATATATATATATATATATATATATATAGATAGATAGATAGATAGATAGATAGATAGATAGATAGATAGATAGATAGATAGATAGATAGATAGATAGATAGATAGATAGATAGATAGATAGATAGATAGATAGATAGACAGTTGAAGTCAGAATTATTAGCCCCCCTTTGAATTTCCCAAATTATGTTGAGCAGAGCAAAGAAACTTTCACAGTATGTCTGATAATATTTTTTCTTCTGGAGAAAGTCTTATTTGTTTTATTTCGGCTAGAATAAAAGCAGTTTAAAATTTTTTTAAACACATTTTAGGGACAAAATTATTAGCCCCTTTAAGCTTTTTTTGTTTTCAATAGTCTACAGAACAAACCATCATTATACAATAACTTGCCTAATTACCCTAACCTGCCTAGTTAACCTAATTAACCTCGTTAAGCCTTTAAATGTCACTTTAAGCTGTATAGAAGTGTCTTGAAAAATATCTAGTAAAATATTATTAACTGTCATCATGGCAAAGATAAAATAAATCAGTTATTAGAAATGAGTTAATAAAACTATTATAATTATAAATGTGTTGATGAAATCTCTCCGTTAAACAGAAATTGGGGGAAAAAATAAACAGGGAGGCGAATAATTCTGACTTCAACTGTGTCTGTGTGTGTGTGTATGTATGTATATATATATATATATATATATATATATATATATATATATATATATATATATATATATTTTTTTTTTTTTTTTTTTTTTTTTTTGTATAATGTTCACTTTAACCTTCTTCCTGACAGTGTAATGGAACAAGAGACTTGGAATTTTTCTATTATGTTAAACAAAAATTTTAAATAAAAAAAATTTATAATAATAATTTAAATAAAAGCTTAAACTTGTCTTAGCATGTATATACTGCTACTCTAAATAAATAAATGTAAATGGGACTGTTCAGTGCTATATGATATTTTCTTTTAGTCACTTTTCATTTTATGAAGCTCAAGCTTTTACCCCAGATCATAAATCTGTATTTTTTGCCCATAAATCTATATTACCCATTGTGATGTGAATGACTGAGGGATTCTGGCTGCTGTTTTCCTCATATTTATAGCCCTGTGACACTGAAGGTCATGCTTGCTCATCTAAGGCAATATATTTTAAAACTATTGCTTTTACGAATTCATCAAGGGCAATAACTGTGGCATACATATTTAATAAAGCTTTTTGAAATAAAATGTTTGCACTTGTTTGTTCTCAGTGAGAGCCGAGTTGCTTTGTTGACATTTTCAGAAAAAGATCAAAGGGTTTCACAATAAAGACTTTTTTTTCTTTGCTCGTATTTACCAAGGGTGCCAATATTAGTGGAGGGCACTGTGTACAAACCACAACAACATCCTAAGCAACTATTCAAAGACAGAAGGAAAGCGTGAGCTAAATGAGCAGAAAGGAAGGCTGATAGAAAAGGCAAAAGGGCAGGTAAGAAAAGGAGAAGATGAAGAAGAAGACTGGATGAGCAAACGGCAGATGATCTTACCATCCTTATCAGAGGCATCATCTTAAGCCAGAGAAGAGAGAGCACAGACCAGTTAGAACAAAACACACATTCAACATGCGCACACACACACACCTAAACAGACACACACACATACACACACACACACACATACATACACACATACACACATACATACATACATACATACATACATAAAGACATTCTCACACAGACAAACACACCCGCACAGACATGCACATACAGACATACAGTACACACAACTGAACAGATATAAACACACATACGCACAGACACACCAGAGCAGACAAATACAGACATACATGCAGACAAATGCAGACAGATACACACACACACAGACATGCATGGACAGACACACTCAGACACACACACACACACACACACACACACATGCATAGACACATAAACGTGCACACAAACGTGCACACACACACACACACACACACACGGACACGGACACGGACACGGACACGGACACGGACACAGACACATTCAATAACCATACACACACATACCCACAAAATCATTCAACACATGCACACATACACACACCCACACCCACACCAGCTCAGACACACACACACACACACACTTGCACAGACATGCATAGACATACATACCCGCAAAAACACACACGCGCATAGACTCAACACACACACACACAAACACATTCAACACATGCACAGGCATACGCACACCGGGACAGGCACAGACACACACCTGAACAGACAGACATACAGACGTACAGACATACAGACAAACATACATACACACATACACACATACATACATACATACATACACACATACACACATACACACATACATACATACATACATACATACATACATACATACATACATACATACATACATACATACATACACACATACAAGACACCAGCACAGACATGCATGGACACACACACTCAAAGACTCACAGACACACAAACATTCAACACACACACAGAGACACAAAACATAAAAACACCCACACAAACACACATTCAACACCCATACACACACCCACAAACACATTCAACACATGCACACAGACCCACCTGAACCGACAGACATACATACACACACATAGACATACATACACCCAAACAGATATAGACACACAGACACACCTGAGCATACACATGCACAGACATTCTCACACACGCACACACGAGTAACCCTTGAATAATTAAGACACTTCTTCACATCGGTTTCTACTGTGCCTGGTGGGAAAAGAGCCTGAAAATGTGCATGTTGATTTTGTGTCCTCTTCTGATGTCGGTGAGATGTGTGTGTGTGTCTTACCGAGTGAAGCGTATGATCCGGGGGTCATGCCTGTGGTGACTCTGCCGGCCCCTCCAGCCTGTCCGCTGTGTCTGGCTTTTGCCCCGGCGGCTGCGTTAACGTCCACATCACTGCGGGAGCGCTGCAACGAGCCTGGAGAGCCTGAAGATTTTGAACTCGCAGGCACTAAAATGACAAACCCACACACACACACATAAACACACACACATAAACACATACACATAAACACACACACATAAACACATACACATAAACAAAAAACGTTTATGTAAATGTTCATTTATTTTAAGGAAGCTTAAATTATGCTTTTTATAATGCTGTATGGGGCACGGTGGCTCAGTGGTTACCACTGTCGCCTCACAGCAAGAAGGTCGCTGGTTTGAGTCCCAGCTGGGCAAGCTGGCATTTCTTTTGGAGTTTGCATGTTCTCCCCGTGTTGGCATGGGTTTCCTCTAGGTGCTCCGGTTTCCTCCACAGCGGTATAAGTGAATTGAATAAACTAAACTGGGTGTAGTGTGTGTGAATGTAAAAGTGTATGGGTGTTTCCTAGTACTGGGTGGCAGCTGGAAGGGCATCCGCTGTGTAAAACATATGCTGGAATATTTTATTGTTCATTCCACTGTGACGATCTCTGAAATGGAGACTAAGCCGAAGGAAAAAAATCAATTAATAATGCTGTATTGTATTTATTAATAGTTATATACCTTAAAATCTTTTTCATTCATTCATTTACTTTTCGGCTTAGTCCCTTTATCAATCAGGGGTCGCCACAGCGGAATGAACCGCCAACTTATCCAGCACATGTTTTACGCAGCGGATGCCCTTCCAGCTGCAACCCATCACAGGGAAACACACTCATACACTCCCATTCACACACATACACTACGGACAATTTTAGTCTAACATTACATTTATCTAAATGCAAAGTTTATTATTTAATTATCAATTTAAAATGTTGATTTTGAGGAATTTTGCCAAGGTAATATTTATTTCATTTTTCAGTATTTTTTGCTAATATGTCTGCTTTTTTATTTATTTTCAGTTACCTTTTACTGATTGTTTCATAAGTTTATATAGTTTCACAAGTCAATATACAAGTCTATATATAAATATTTATAAACACTTAAACCCTTGTGTGTGTGTATATATATATATATATATATATATATATATATATATATATATATATATATGTATGTATGTATGCATGTATGTATGTATGTATGCATGTATGAGCAATTCCAGCGTTATGGATGTGACATTTGCAGTAAAAACTCAAAATAAATTCACATATAAAGTATACGTTAACATTATATTGACACCTCTGTTTATATTTTCCAAAACAACTAACCACAGAGTTATGGGATCAGAAAAATATCAATCTGTAAAAAAAATGTTATACTTTAAATGAGGAAAATAAACATGCGTTATGGATGTGACAAAAAAAGTCTGTGAGTTTACAGTCTACAACATACTTTCTAGAATTTCTGTCAATTAAACTGCACAACCCAAAAGAAACAATGCTAATCAAACAGATACGAGTCGGCTCACTATAGAACAAACATGATTGACTTTATTTAATTTAATATTTTGCATTTATGAGGAAAAAGTGTCGTTATGGATGTGACACTTTTCCGTTATGGACGTGACAGCTGTGAAATAACCACTTGTGATTTTGGCAAATTAAATATAATTTAGTTTTAAACACTAACAGATACATTTCTGAGTATTTTTTAAATACTGTAAAATACTTGCTTACACAAAAAATGTAGAAACGGTTTCTCTATTTTTGTGAAAACTTAATTTTTTTTCATGGCAAGGTTGACATTTGCATGGAATTGCTCATATATATATATTTATTTATTTTCCTAGGTAAAATTTTTTCACCTTTCAAATCCGAAATACTTTTCTCACATTGACAAGACATTTCAAGGCACTAGTAAAGACTGAAAAGACATTAAACATAATAAAAGCGTAGATCTTTGATTGCAGCAACATAGCCTATAACAAATCCTTACATTATATATATAATATTTGACTTTATTTTATAAACAAATACATAAAATAAATAAAATATTTTATATCAAATGCAAGTATTCGATATGGGTCATGTTGCTGAAATGCGTAGATCTACACTTTTAATATGTTTAATGTCATTGCCCAGTTAAAGATTTTTCTTTTTAAAGGATGTTATCTATTTTTAACAGATTTTTTTATTTTACAGAGTAAGCCTCAAATACACATACTACCATGTACTACAACATATGAACAGGGTTGCACGATATTGAAAAAATCTAATATTGAGATATATATTATTTTTCTGCGATTAATATTGCGATATTAATACAGTTTCACAAGATGGTTGAATAGCACTATTTGACGGTTTCCTGGGGAGTCTAACAATATTCAGGTACAGAAATTAATTAATCACAATGCAAAAAAAAAAAAAAAATGCTTTTCTTACTTTGTTTTGTCTCATTTCCAGTCCAAATATTTAAAAATTCTTAGGGCAAGTAAAAATATTGTTTCGTTTTCACCGTCAGAAAAAATAAATTAAAATCTTTCCTTAAAACAAGTCAAATTATCTGCTATTGGGGTAAGTGAAATAGTCTTGTTCTTGCTTTGAAATGTAGATATTTGGACTAGAGACAAGAGAAAAAGTTTTTTTTTTTTTTTTTTTTTGCATAAATCATATAAATTCAGTATAAATACAGTTTTTAAATACAATTCTGTAGTTCCTGGTAATCTATAATTCAGACTCAACATTGCATATCTTTGCGATGTGACTATTGCAGATGCGCACATTGCGAGACTGATGCTAAAACGATATATTGTGCAGCCCCAACACATACACACACACACTGAAGATCTCACCTCTGCCAGGAGCAGCTGACCACTTCGACAGCGGCCGGCTGTGAAAAAGAAGGGGAAAAAAAAAAACACAGAGCTCTTATACAAATTCTTACACTGGTCTAATGGTGATCTCTAATGTAATCATGAGATATTCTTACTTAAGGCTTTCTTGCGAGCTGGAGGACGAGCGGTCTGACTGCGGGAGTGACGCCACGCTGCCCGAGCTCTTTAAACATGACTGAAGCGTCCTCTGATAGGACGACTCTAATGAGTTATACAGAGACTCCGCCTCCCCGGGGAAATGAGCCCGCAACCCCCAGTACGCCCTGTGAAAGAGAACAACATACGAAAAAATAAAGCACAAGAGCAAACGGATAAACACAGGTTCCCACTCGAAATCAAATGTCAACCTTCCTGACTTTCACGGACAAAAAAATAAAGCTACATTTCCATGATGACCCATCCATCATTTTTTCACATGAGTGTGCATGGCCACTGTAACGTAAATATTTTGAGACTTCGGGTCTCATTTACTTTCAGTCATTTTTAGCTGCACAAAATAGCTCGTTATGATGATTGATGCTCCAGACCGGTTTTATTTCAATTGAGTGTGTACTGACATTTGTTATTCCTAGTCATTGACCCAAACAAATTGGTATTCTAACATAAATTGCAAAAAAATTAGTCAGCTGTTGAGTTGTGCACCAAGCAGACAAAAAACAAATGTAGTTGAACACGTACAGCCAGAAATAAAACATAAAAAAATAGACTAACTGTTACATGCCTGGGGGTGTTGCTCTGTTGTTCCCTCCTCCCCTTTCCGTTTTGATTTGCTGTCTGCTGCTCTTTTAAAATCTAGATGTTCCGAATGGCTCATGGAGTTTTCACGAGTGGACCAATCAGAAGAGGGTGGGGGTCATTTAAGCGCTCCAGTGACGACTCGGACTAGACTTGTCTCTTGTCACTGCTCTGTGTTTCTGTGTGACATTTGTGTGCCTGTCCTGTTCTCTGGTTCGCTTTAGTTTGTTTGAGTTGTACATATATTTAGAACGTCCAAGCTAAATCTGTTTAAATGTACTAAAAGAAAAGTAAAAGTGAGGTACGTGACTTACATTTCACACACACGTAGTTGATTCACTGTTAATTGATTAGGTCAGAAGAGAGTGCTACCCTTTGTAAGTTTTGCTAGCGAGTGCAGTTTAGTGAGGGGCGTGTGACGCCGAAATTCTCTTTAGTTCATTAGAGGTGGGGAGGGTTTAGTCAGCTGGTGTTTAATTTGTTATTTTCTTTGATAGCGGGTGTTTAATTTGTTATTTTCTTTGATTTGGCACTGCTTATTTTCCTTCCCTCTTTCAGGTTTTTTTCAATTGATTTGTTTGCTTATTTTGCATCTATTGCAGGGCTCGAAATTAACTTTTTCACTTGGTAGCACCGGTGCTCCCAACTTCAAAAATTTAGGAGCACCAGAAAAAGTTTTTGGAGCACCCACCAAAAATGAATGAGCACCATTGCAAATTGTATATTAAGGCATTTATTTTATTTGTAAACAACATCAATCGGGACTAACAAAAATCAGAAACAACTATCTAACTAATGCTGTGATGACTTATTGTTTTCTGTGCAATAATTCCAAAATGAATGTCGAATAATGATAAAATATTATTAATTATGACGATGATGTCAATAATACTAACAATGAATAACATTTCTCATTATCATGCTGCCCTGAATGTGCTTGAATACGAGTTATGTACTGTAAAAGGTCCTGCTGTTACTTTATGAAAAATACATTTATGGTTTGCATCAAACAAAAATGAAGCATTGCAGTGAGAAATATTTATTTTGCACTATTGTTTTTATATGCATGTCAATTTAATAAATAATATTTTTGCTACAAAATAAACGTAAGATTATAATAAATGATTCAATCCAATGCTGAAAGCTGCAAAGCAGTCATCAGTAAATAGAAAAATAATATACATGTCAAGAAAGAATGGACCAAAGAAAGTAAGAAAAGTTTCACTTCTACCACTCTTTAAAAGTTTTGGTTTCGGTTTGTGTCATTTTAAATGCTCGGTCTCGTTATGCACTGATTTTCATTTTTCTGTGTTTGCGGAAAAGCAGGCGAGTCAGTCAGCCCAATATATGAGCGGGGCAGAACAGAATTCTCGTGATGACTACCGGCGCAATACCGTTCTTTGTTATGAGCCGCAGATTCAGTTTAAACTTAGTAAAGGCGAGCTTCTTTGGCGATGATGCGTACAGTGTTAGATTTTACATTTAGCAGACATTTGCGCAGACGGATGGCTCCTCACGTCAGGATGACTTGTGCCAAAGAAAAGTATTAAAGTTTCCCTTTAAATTGTGTTGCCAAAGAAGCTCGCCTGTACTAAATTCATACTACTAGGGATGTAAAGATTCCCTGACTCACGATTCGATACAATTCCCGATACTGATCTCACAATTCAGAATTTAGTCTCGATTTTTAAACTAAATTATTTGAAACAAATTTAAGGTGAAGAGCTCTTTCATTTTTCTCTTAAACGCTGCATAAAATAATATATTTTCTGCCATAACCAAATAGCTATTTTAAAAACAAATAATTTAATTATTAGTAATTTTTCACTGTGCTGATGGTTTATGTGCATCATATTCGTTGTTCTGTTAGTGCAAGTAAACGTCTTTTTGCAGTATTTGCACACAGTTTATGTTTTGTCTGGCAGACTTCACTGCTGTCAATTTACTCTGCCGCCCCACCTCTTGCTCGCAACTGATGTGCAGTTCAGGCTGATTTATACTGCTCCGTCAAGCGCACGCGTATGCCACGGCGCAGCCTACGCGTGGACGCATAGCCCCTCGCCGTAACCGTCGGTGACGTTGACGCGCACCTCTCAAAAAATGTAACGCGTACGCGTAGCGCAAGCTCTGTGATTGGTCAGTTTGGTATCGCTGACAAGTGTGGGTGGACGTGAGAGCCGAGCGAACCCGATGCAGCGAGTGTTTACAAGTGTGGAGTCCCGTGAAGGAGCTCCGGATGGAGACTGTTGTTTTGTGTTTACCTTATGATTAAAGTTGTTGCACGTCCGCCGGTTCCCGCCTCAAAATCAGCGAATTTGAGCCACTTGTACATTAAGGAAGTGTTCAGAAAACACAAAACACCAGCGAAGAAACTCGACACAGAGAAACTTAGACACCTACAGCCAGCTAGCGTTTCGAAAGTGTTATTGCAGAGAAACAGAAACAGCACGCACAAGTATAAATGCACTGCTACGCGCGAGGCTTGCACTGTGGGTTACCCCGATCACTTGACGCAGAAGTATAAACCAGGTTTTTAAGTGAGCTTTCGCCTGTAAAAACAGCACCCCCTCTGTTTAAAACATGTATCGCGATTCATTCAACATTTCTACCGATTTCAATAGTCACATATTTGAATCGATTTTTACCCAGCTCACTGTGAATTGTTACATCACTACATACTACAGCTCACAAAAATAGACGGTATTGCGCAGGACTGCGGTAGGCATCGGGAGAAGCTCGAGAACAATTTATATCAGTGCACAGACAGTGCATTTACAAGTGCAGTTTTGTGTTTGAGCGCAAGTTCGGCTTCTTTTTCTTAAACACAAGTTGGTTTTCAAGTTACTACTAACCAGAATGTTCAGTCATGTTGTGATAAAAAAAGGAATTGACGAAAAATAAATAAATAAATAAATAAAAATCGTGAATCGGTCAAACTTCAGAAAAAAAGGAGATTTGTACATTTCATATTGCCAACCCTAGAATAGACCACTTAAAATTCCATGATATTCCAAAAACTACATGACCCGTGGGAACGCTGAAAACCTGAGATAATCTGAGGACTCACTTTCTGGCCTCCACTCGTGCCTCTGCGTCGGCATCTCTGATTCCCTTCTTAATACTCTCCACCAGCACGGCCGCATGCCTGACACACAGAGGAGAGAAAAACAGCTGCTAGTCATGGCCTTAAGGATCAGTAGGCAGTGCTAGATTAGCCGGTGTTGCCATATACCTCTCTAGAGAGTGAGTCTGCCATTCCTGCAGCAGATGATCCAAGAATTCATAACAGCGCCTGACAGCCAGAGAGAGAGAGAGAAGAAAGAGATCTGAGTAATGAATGAATGAGCTGCAGGTCTGCAAACCCGCACAAAAGCAAGATCAGGGATTAAACTGGCATTTTCAAGATGCCATTCCATAAAATATTCCTGTTACATATCCCACTGTACAGAAATGTATGGTGTTTCTCAAAAACACATCTCACCTTCGGACGGCCACAGATTTCGACGTGCAGTTACTAGTGATGAGAGGAATTAGACGCGGGACATGGGTGTGCTGGAAATACAAAAACACACAGTCAAAACACGCAGACGCCGAGCCGTCAGACAGAATAACGTCCTGCACATCAGTGTGTTTCTCACCCGGATGATGATGCGAATGGCCGCTGTGCCAGATGTGGCCATCACTTTGGCACAGTTTGGGATGAGGTTGAAAAGCACTGGAACGATGGCCTCGGCTCCATGATCAAACTTATTCCCCAATAACGTGGAAAGATACCTGCGAAGATAACATAATCATGTTTAATGAAAAATTGTTTAAAAAATATATTTTTACTAGTGAGAGCAGAACACTACAGTTCATTTGTTTATTTTATGCAATACAATAATACACAGTTGAAGGCAGAGTTATTAGCCCTCTGTTTATTTTTCCTCTAATTTCTGTTTAATGCAATGAAGATTTGTTGTCCAACACGTTTCTAACCATAATAGTTTTAATAACTCATTTCTAATAACGGATTTATTTTATTTTTGCTATGATAACAGTACATAATATTTCACTAGATATTTTTCAAGACACTAGTATTCTGCTTAAAGTGAAGTTTAAAGACTTAACTAGGGTATTTAGGCATGTCATTGTATAACAGTGGTTTGCTTTGTTGACAATCGAAAAAAAATATTGCTTAAGTGGGCTAATAATATTGATTGAAAAGGACTTTTAACTGCTTTTATTCTAGCCAAAATAAAATAAATAAGATTTTCCAGAAAAAAAATATCTAATATTTTAACAAATAATATTTGAAAAAGAAAAAGAAATTTCACAGGAGGGCTAATAGTTTTGACTTTCACTGTATATCATATGGACAAAATAAAAAGTCTATCATTTCATATTATCTTCTATCATTTATTTCATGGTATTGTTTACGGTGATACTTTTTCATCATATAGATGAGTGCAATCTTACACTCCACCACGGATGGAGACAGAAATGTGAATAACAGCATTGCGAGAAGTTCGCAAGTACCATGTTTTACATTTTGCACTTTATTAACAGCATTTTATGTTGGGCCTTTAACCATTCGCTTAAAAAGCATTTTGGATTTCATGTGTGTATATAATATACACTACCGGTCAAAAGTTTTTCATGATTTTTTAAAATAAAATTATTATGTTTATCAAGACGGCATTTATTAAATGCAAAAAAAAAGGTTAAATTGTTAAATATTTATAAAAAAAAATTAAACACCTGCTTTCTTATTGTATGTAGTTTCAAATGAAATGCTTACTCCAGTAATTATTGCTTTAATTGCAATTATCCTTAATAATAAAAACATTGATAATAATAAATAATAATAATAATTAATACTAGAGTGATTTCTGAAGGGGCTGCACGGTGGCACAGTGGGTAGCACGTTCGCCTCACAGCAAGAAGGTCGCTGGTTCGAGCCTCGGCTGGGTCAGTTGTCATTTCTCTGTGGAGTTTGCATGTTCTCCCCGTGTTCGCGTGGGTTTTCTCCAGGTGCTCCGGTTTCCCCCACAAGTCCAAAAGCATGTGGTATAGGTGAATTGGGTAAGCTAAATTGTCCGTAGTGTGTGTGTGTGTGTGTGTGTGTGTGTGTGTGTGTGTGTGTGTGTGTGTGTGTGTGTGTATGGATGTTTCCCAGTGATGGGTTGCAGCTGGAAGAGCATCCGCTGTGTAAAACATATGCTGGATAAGTTGGCGGTTCATTCCGCTGTGGCGATTAATAAAGGGACTAAGCTGAAAAAAAAATGAATGGATGATTTCTGAAGGATCATGTGACTGAAGACTGGAGTAATGAAGCTGAAAATTAATCTTTAAAATCACTGGAATAAATGTATAAATTAAATTATAAACTACTTTTGAACAGTTATTTTATACTGCAATAACATTTCACAATTTTACAATTTGTTTCGATTTGTGATGAAATAAATGCAGCCTTCATGAGCAGGAGAAGCTTATTTTAAAACATTTAAAAATCCTACTGACCCCAAACTTTTGACCGGTAGTTTATATTGTATAAATTGTATATTGATTGTATACAGTAGATAAACTGTATAGATTATATATTGTATAGAAAATTTGATTATTGTCATATCTACCAGCCTTATAAGTGAGGATAACAAAATAAAGTACACTGTGACAAATTATGACCAAAGAATTCTTAATATAATAAGACAGCGAAAAAATACTGAAGTTCAGGTTTGATGAATCTGGTTTACAGCCGAGACTTCAGGTGGGCATTGAGGATCAATAAAGTATTGATAACTATGTGAACATTGTCATAATAAAATTTTTTAATTGACTGCATCACATTTCATTCTTTACCTTTCTATTAAAGTCATCTGACATTATCAAGCTGAATTTATTCAGAAGAACGAGTTCTTGACATATTACTATTTTCTAAACATAGTGAATAAACTCTGATAATGTGAGAAATGTTAAAGTAATCTGAATAGATTTAGCTTTGACTGTGACACAATAAACTGGCTTTCCTAGTTGGTTGTAAATGGGAATTGCATTGCTCTAAATCCCATCGTCTCATCTCCAGTATTTAATTAAGTGGAAAACCGATCTAAGATATCCCCAAAAAAAAAATAAAAAAATCACTCAATCTTTACTCCCCCTCATGTTTTCTGACCCTTTGAGTTTCTTTTTTTCTGTTGAACACTAAAGAAGATATTTTGAAGAAAGCTGTAACCATAGATTTCCAATGTAAGAAAAAAACACTATGGAAGTCAATGGTTACAGGTGTCGAGCAGACTTCAGAATATCTTCTTCAGTGTTCAACAGGTGAAAGAAAGTCAAAGTGGTTTAAAACAAGTAAAGGGTGACTAAATGATGACCGAATATTCATTTTTGGCTGAACTATACCTTTACATATGTATCTTTATGTAACTATGCAAAAAATCCATTGAGATCGAGATCTCATTTACAAGGGTGTATAGGCAAGAACGAAGCAAAATTCAATCGGGATGAGCTCAGATATTTTCAGAATATTCCAAGATGAGGAGGCAATGCATCATGACTAATAGCTTGTTTCCCTATTTCAGTCTGAACCTGAGGAACAGACAAATGATAAATCTCACTTGAACTAGGGCATAGTGGCTTTTTGACCTAAAGTATGAAGAAGAGAGCATAGGTATAAAAGTGCCAGATCAACTACAGCATTATAGACTAGAGTCATTCAATGGGTGTACTTTCTCATATTCAAAGAAGGCCAATCAGCTTTGGCATACAGTTCACAGTGATGTGATTAATAAAATGCAAACAGTGCACACACAGCCTTCTAACACCAGAGCTAAAGATGTCACTCACGCCACTGTGATGCAAGCCTCCCGCACCACCTGGGAACGCAGGTCTTTTGCCGACAGCTTGAAGGCGCCATCCAACAGGCGCAGGTGCTGGTAGAAACAATCGTAGTCTGTTGCTCCGGCAACCAGCAGAGATCGGATTTTCTTCAGCTGTGAAGCGGCAGGGAGGAGAAAAGAGACCACATCAGAGAGAGCGCGTCACGAATGAATGCAAACGCATAAGGAGGACAACATAAAAGCCAGGAAGCTCTGTGCATGTATGTACAATATTGAATAGAGGTTTTTAAACATGAAAACAAACCCGATGTAGTCAAAGGGTCTGGTGCATCCCAATGTTATTGTCTGTTTTTTATGACAAACACTAATATTACTATATTAAACCAAATTGGTTTAGGAAACAAGTTCAGTCACATGTAAAAGAAATATGCAAAGATAATGGTAATGAGTTTGATAGAGAGCTGCTCACATGCTTTTTTTACTAGTCACCAGCCCTGTAGATTATTTGCTCCGTTTTTAATTTGCTGCAATGTTAAAGTTTGTTATATGAAACGCTTGTTAATTATAATTAAAAATAATTAAAAAGTTGATATGGTCCCTTGTGAGATGCCATCATCATCATCATTATCACCGCACTTTCATGTTTGTGTAGGTGGGCGTGACCGTGGCTGGTTTGGACACTGCTGATTGGTGGCAGAGCCATACAGAGGACACTCAATCAATTGCTCTCGAGTCAGATGGAGAATAAATATGTTTATATATTTGTATTGCATTCATATCGCAGCTTTTGCAATTAGATAATCGCAATGTTTTAAATAGCAAATTTATTTCAATTCGGATTAACCCTTGTGTGCTGTTGGGGATGTTTTCATCCACTCTGGGCTAATTTTGAGGTTTAAAGGTGCTGTATGCAAGTTTTTGACTCTTCTAAAGCATAAAAATACCATAATATGTCTGCAGATATTTAAGAAACATCCTAAGTGAACATACTTGTTTACTGGAAAAACAATGCTGAAGTCAGATATTCTGCTTTGAAAATGGGTTTTCCGTGCCGGAAACGCTGTCTTTGATTAGGTAAAATTAACCTGCACAATGCCAGTTTAGCCAATTATAATTCAGCACCCCGGGTTGCCTTGTTGGAAAACAGCGCATTTCATTCATTCATTCAGAAAGGCTTTGAAAGCATGCGTCCGTGACTGAAAATGCAACCTCCGGTGGACAGCATCAGACGTCGAAATGAGACAGATTCAGTTCCACATGAGGTTATTAATTAGCAAATGATATAAATATTATGAACGTAAACATTAGGTGAGCAGATTACACTGTAACCGCATGTCCTAACAACACGCTTTGTGACGAGATACGCAGTGATAAGCAAATTGGCTGTTTGCACCAGACAAAACACGAGAGAAATTTAAATACAGCCTTTCAGAAGCACAGAATATGCACTCACTCACGAAACAGTAAGGTTTATAATCTATTTAATACATGTTAACCCTCTTTAACATCATTAAATGTAGATGTTGAATCACTGATATGTGTTTAGGTCTAAAGTTCAATTTCAAACGGTTTATTGTATTTTCAAGATCTGAGGTGAACTATCTGCTGCTGCTTTCAGTATATGGCAATAAATGTGATGTAAAATGGCATTCAAACTCGCATTGTTAGCATTTAGCACTGAATAAAGCACACAAGGTTTACCTGAAGTGCACTGTCATAGATTTCTGTTGTTCAGCTGTGAGAAATAGAAGCCGTTTCTAATATATCAATTTGAGGTGTTGGTTAGAACCAAAACTCCTTTTAATATGAAAAATATTCCCTCTATCATGTGTCGTTGCTTTTATTTAGAACACAGTTTTAAATCACTCGCTCCTGTACTCAATCTGGCAACCTGCACTTGCGTTTGTTTTGATCCAGGAGTGCAATACCTAAAATAACCACTGGGTGTCAAACTTACATACTGCACCTTTAATTTGGCCACAACTTTCTCTGTTTCAGCAAATGGAATGATTTTTGGTGACAAATCTTATTTTGACACATATCTTGGGAAAATGCTTTGAAAATATTCACTACTCTTTTGTTTTGTTTAACCACATTGATTTAAAGACACAAAATCAAGTCATGTTGTGTGAATGACACAGCGATCTGCCTATGTTTAAAGTCATGTAGTGTAAACTGGAATTTTTTTTGCCCCATGACATTTTTTGATTGTAAAGCCATGACGCCATATAATCACGCATTCTTTATTCTTGGGAGGGGTACATTTCTTTAATTTTTACTGTTGGTCATCAGTTGCAGTGCAAAGAAAGCTTAGTTTCTGCCTTCTATAGACTTTTTTCTTGGCTGCTGCATGGAGGGCGCCATAGCGACCAGCGTCTTCCGGTGAATGGTTAGAACTTCCGTTTACAGTGTTTACAACTGGTAATTTGCGCTTCGAAAATGGGTTTCAATAGCATTTTGAGTGGATTACGGAGTGTTTTTGTGACACACAACTTTGAAAGGTGTGTGTTAAAGCCGTTATAAACCGTAAGTGTGGTTCAAGTGCGAGAGAAAAACGTTCTCCTAGTTCACGTGTCTGCCGTCAGAAATACAGTGTGTGTGTGTGTGTGTGTGTGTTTCCCCGGCCTGTCAGCTGTTAGCTCAGCGGCTCTTCAGCACACACACGCACGCAATACTTACTGCATCATAGAGCAAACCAGATTACTGGCATGAAACATAACAGGTGTGTAAGTCATGCAATTTACAAAAATGTCCAATAAAAGTCTGTTATTGATACTCTGCTGGCTGATTTGCTGTTCATTCTAGTCGCGAGCCGTTTATATTTCATTAGTGTGTTGTGTTTACCACGGTTTGTGTTTTTCTGTCATTTCAAAATGTCACTTTATTTTCACTTTGTCACAGTTATTAAATCATTAGTGGGACAGTACAGTAGGCTACGTGTGTGTGTCAAACATTTTGGTGAATTACATTTGTTTAGGTTGGTTATATATTTTAAGGAAAGAGAAACTGTTGACTTTAGCGATGACGAGGCTTATTTAAACTGCAGAAAATGCCGTCTGACATCGAGGGGGTAATGCCTCACAAGCGGCTGTTTTCCATCCTATTAGATCACATTACTTTAAATGATCAGTCCAGGAGGTGGCGCTGATGAACAACAGTATTAGTTCAAAGATGATAAAAGCAGGTGAAATAGATTAAAACTATCGTTTTAAGCGCTGTCTAAATGTGACCGTTTACACGCATCAGCTGCCGACCGGAAGTTCTTCGCATTCTCCTTGCGCATACACGCAAAGCATAATGGGCAATTTTGCGTTCCAAGAAAAAGGACTATATGGACTATAAGGTGTGTGTGCGCGTTTTAAGAAAGAATGACTTTGCTCTTTAATGCAGGTGCAGCTATTGTATTTCCACTGTTTTGAGCTGCTGTGAGGCGTTCGCCGCTATCTAGCATCTCATCCAACCTCTCCCGGAAGCACCCCGAGTCTCCCACATATTTTTACCGGCCCCGTAATCCCCAAAAATGAGTTAAAATACTCGGAATCATGGCGACGAGAGTGAATGAACCGATCGCGAGAGGCACAGTGATGGTCTAAACATTACATTTCTTAGGTTAAATGAATAAAGCAGTAAAGATATCGCGAGTGCAAATCCTCTTTCTCTCTCATTGAGGGATCTGCTGTCAATAGTTGGAGACGAGCAAAATATTTTAATGGTCTTGCATGTATTTAGGCCTTTTTACAAATAACAACTGAAGGTTCTGTGTTTTGACAATATTGCAAATTTACTAAAAGCTGGCTGGAATTATTAAATAAACAAAACTTTATTTTTTAACATTAATATTTATTCATATAAATTCTTGTAATACACTTATTGCTATAAACAGTAGTTTATAGGCCTGTTTCCTTTTAGTAAAGAAGTATTGGATTTATAGGTGTGCATTTTTAACTTCTTATGCATCAAATGTGATCTTGTGATGTTGAATTCTTCTTTCATCATTTGCAATGTTTCCAAATTGCATTGTAATTTTTCATAACAATTTTTATATCTGTTATATTATTGTCTGTGGCGGTTCATTCCACTGTGGCGAGCCCTGATAAATAAGGGACTAAGCCAGAGTAAAATGGATGAATTATTTTCTGTAAAGCTGCTTCTGGCCATGACACGTTCACACCTAAATGGTTATAAGAGACGTGTTTAAGGTATTACATGCAGCATGCTTGATTTATTCTAAAGCAAGATTTTCTCTTAAGGTTTATAATTTGAGGGGAAAATGTGCTCAATGCATTATAAAGCTTGAGGCATTAGAATCAGTACTCAGTATAAGCCAATCACCATGACAAGGAATCTGTCCTCAGTATCAGCTGCAAAACTCCTGATCGGAGCATCCCTAGCTTTGACCCAACTTGGCTGTCAGAGCAGCAATACTCCCCCTGGCTGTACACGACTGATCTTGGTAAGTCAGTAAATACACCCTTAGGTAAAAGAAGTATACTTAAGTAAAGGTCAAGTATAAAAGTATATGTTATTTAGTAAGTAAATAAGCCCATTAAGATACACTGCAGTGACAAAAGCTGCACACTTTGTGGATAAAGATATAAAAATAAATGTTAATTTTTAGCTTGTACGTTTGTACAGTTTTTTACTGCTGTCATTAAAAGAAACAAATTAACATCATGACTCTTTGTGTCCCCCCAAAACTGTAAACCAAGGGGAAACACTGCATAGTATTTATATTTATGCACACACACTATAATTTGCTGTTTTACTCCATCGAACTCCATATAAAAGCCAGAAACTTTTTTCCACAGTTTTTCTAAAGAGTTGCTGCCAACTGATGAGCAACAGTAAAAATGACACATTTGATCTCGTCCCAACAGGAAAAACCCCCAACAGTTAAGAATTATAGACCATATGCTGTCAAGGCTTTGCAATCAAAAAACGTCATTATAATGGATGTAATGGGGCAAAAACAGCCACCAACATAACGTAAGGAAAGTGAATTTGAACAGTCCACAAGGGTTAATCGTTCAGCCCTAGCTGGAATCACCCTTCAATATGGCGCTCGAGAATCTTCTCAGTCTTTCTAGTCCAAAGTGTAATGTAATGTAATGTAATGTGTATTTATATAGCGCATTTATTGTGTATGGCCATACACCCAAAGCGCTTCACAATCATGAGGGGGGTCTCTCCACACCACCACCAGTGTGTAGCATCCACTTGGATGATGCGACGGCAGCCACAGGACAACGGCACCAGTGCGCTCACCACACACCAGCAATTAGTGGAGTGAAGAGACAGTGATAGAGCCAATTGGGTGGATGGGGATGATTAGGAGGCCATGATGGGTAAGGGCCGATTGAGGGACTTTGGCCAGGACACCGGGGTTACACCCCTACTCTTTACGAGAAGTGCCATGGGATTTTTAATGACCACAGAGAGTCAGGACCTCGGTTTAACGTCTCATCCGAAAGACATAGATGAAGTCATTTGATTTGGAACACAGAAAAAAACATCCTAAACTCTTACCGCGCTTGCTCTGTGGTCCCAGTCGTGCTTATCGTCAGACAGAACCTCACGGATCTTGTTCAGGTTATCCTCCAGGTCCCGTGAGGAGTAGATCTATGTAAAGAACGAGACGCCAGTTTTAGATCAAACACTTCCAAGCTTTTGATGAAACATCTCACTGCAAATGCCACGCAAGAAGCGACGGCTGGATATGACCAGATTCTACAGGAATTCAGTAATACCTCTTTTATGTATAGCAAGGTGTGTGCGGCTCACCTGAACTGTGGGCACGTCTGTGAATGCTTTGATGAAATCCTCCTCGTCCAAGGCTCCTGCAGCCTCTTTAGAAGCTCCTGCAACACACGTGATTGACTTCCATTACAACACAGCTCTGACGTTTATGCAGACTCATGCTTGTGTCAGACACTGCTGGAGACATTTATAATCTCAATCATTGCTGGAGACGATTAAGAGACAACTGCAGTCGTTTCTATAGAAACTGATCACAATGAGGTGTTGCTATGGCAACCGCTGTAATGCCCTGTGTATACTGGGTGTGTGGAAATATAAAAATATCTATTTCATATTCATATATGTAAATGTCAAAATATGGGTTCCGTTATTATACTACTCCTGTTCCTATTATACTTTTTATTGTTTCAGATACAGTGTTATGCAAAAGTTTGGCCACCCCTGATAATTTTCATAATTGCAAGCTTGCTGGCCTTTCAAATCAGTTCATTTGGATATATTTTATACCCTAGGAAAAAAGCAACATTTAAGTTCTGACATAACATTTATTTAAATCAACAGATGCAATGCAATTTAAGTCTTAACAAAAACAGACAGGTGCAAAAATTTGGGCACCTTAAAAGAATAATGACATCAATCTTTTGTACAGCCACCTTTTGCTGAAATAACAGCCTGTAGACACTACATTCAGTGCCTGCATTCATGCAGAAGGCATTTCGGGTCATTCTTCCTTGCAAAGTTTCTCCAGTTCAGTCAGGTTTGATGGGTGCCGAGCCTGAACGGTCCTTTTCAAATCAATCCATAGATTTTAGATGATGTTCAAGACTGGGGACTGGGATGGCCATTCTAGATCATTGTATCGTGTCTGAGCATGAATTCCTTGGGAGATCTGAAACTAGACTTTGCGTCATTGTCCTGCTGAAACATCCAGCCCTGCCATAACTTCAGCCTCTTGACTGATTCCTGAACATCTCAAAATATTATTGGTTCTCTGGCATCACCTGCATTAACTCTTTTGTGTTGGACGGCTTTTAAAATGTCCATTTGTGTTTTATTTTACAAACAGAAAATGATAGTAGATCAATAAATAATATATTTCATGTTTAAAAAAAATTTAATACATATTGTAATTGTTTCAGTTTGGATTATTGTACTTAAATAATTATATATTAATAATTAAATATTTTATTTTTATAATGTAATACTAATATTGATAATATATATTCAAATTATTTAATAGTTAATATATTTAATAATATTATTTCATTCATTCATTTTCTTTTATGCTCAGTCCCTTTATTAATCAAGGTTCGCCACAGCGGAATGAACTGCCAACTTATCCAGCACATGTTTTTACGCAGCAGATGCCCTCCATACACACTCATTCACACACATACTCTACGGACAATTAAGCCTACCCAATTCACCTGTACCGCATGTCTTTGGACTTGTGGGGGAAACGAGAGCACCCAGAGGAAACCCACGTGAACACCGGGAGAACATGCAATCTCCACACAGAAACGCCAACTGACCCAGCCGAGGCTCGAACCAGCGACCTTCTTGCTGAGAGGCGAATGTGCTACTCACTACACCACCAAGCAGCCCATATTTAATAATATATATTAAATAATATATATAATATTCATTAATTGTCTTTTCGGCTCAGTCCCTTCATTAAACAGAGGCTGCCACAGTGGAATAAAGTGCCAACTTATCCAGCATATGTTTTATGCAGCGGATGCCCTTCCAGCTGCAACCTATTACTAGGAAACACCCATACACTCTTATTCACACACATACACTACAGACAATTTAGCTTACCCAATTCACATATAGTGCATGTGTTTGGACTGTGGGGGAAACCGGAGCACCGGAGTGAGATGTTTTCTGCACTGTTAATATATTATATTAATAATAATATATTAATGTAAATAAGCTTTAAATGACATTTTATATATTTTTATTTTACTCAGACACAACTATGAATTAGAAATAAGGAGAATATGAGAATTCCCCCAAAAAAAGCAGTATTTATAGATCAGTACAATTCAAATTCAGTAAAACAGCCATTTCCTCCCTAATAAGTCCATTAATGTCTTATATGAGGGAGGAAACTCATCCTGTGTACACTTTAACAGCTTTCAGTCCTAATGGACTTCCTGTCTGTCTTCCTGTCCAGCAGTAATTGAATGATCAATCATGAAGCCCAGAAGGGGTGTGGCCTGTGAGACCCAGAGAGACTGATAAACACAGCAGAATCAGTCAGCTGTCAATCAATCTTCAGGAAAGCCCATATCAAGGCATTGTGGGAGGAGCATTTTAAAGCTGAAACCTCTAAAACGAGTCTCAGCAGAAACATCAATCCACTGCAAAGTGCTTATAAGGACAAAGTATTTAAAAAAAAGGATCATTAATGCAAGTGTCTACATGAACTAAATTAATTAGATTGGTGTGCTAGATTGTACTTGCATTGGAATATTTGCCCAAACGTTCAATAATTGGCTATAAAGGTGCCCATGAAACAAGTCAGAGACAAGTCAATGCTGTGATTTCATAACTCTTCCTTCAATGATGTACATGTTTATATATTACACAATGGTACAAATTAATTTAGTTTTTTTGGCATGATATTCCTTAATATACTAGTACAAAAAACAAGATAACTGACTCCTATGTCATTAAAGATAATGAATGTGCTTCATCAAACCAGAATGTAAAACTAGAACAATCTATTTTATAATATCAGCAGTCATTTGTTCAAACGGTTATATAATGTGAAGCTGCTTTTGCACTGATGCCAGACTGAATCATCTGTAATGCGTGATGTTTTAGTCTGTGCCCATTAAGTTTCAAACAAAAAGTGACAAAACATGCACAACATTTTGTTTCTTCATGAAAGCATCTTCCATGTGTGAAGCATTATGTCACTGGATTGGCTAAAAACAGACATTATATTTATTTTTATTATAGAAATTCTTTTCTCTGTTTTACCATTAATTACTGTGGTATGAATAATAATATATCACACTCTGCCCAGCCCAAGATGAGCTTAATTTTTTAAGATTTACATTAAGATTTACAATATACACAAAGCATTATATGATCTGATTTGAAGGATAGTGACAATTATAACAAGAGAATTAATTATTATTTCAAAAATGCACTGCAATCCATAAATGTCACCATTAAATGTTAATAATATCTAATAATTATTGTTCTAGTACAGGGGTGCCCAAACCTTTTCTTATGAAGGGCCAAAAACCTAACTTGATTGAGGCTAGAGGGCCGAATGTAAATAAAGTTGTCATAAGTAATTTCCTAATTTATTTATTTAATATTTAAAAATGACTAGAAATCACTGCTTTATATGAACTAATACAGTATTTTTTGGTCACACTTTATTTTGATGGTTCATTTATTGAATCTAAGTTACATTGCATCTACATGCCAACTAATTCTCATTAGATTATAAGTAAACTGTTGGGCTTAGGGTTAGTGTAATTTGACATGTACTTGCAAAATTCCTTATAGTCAGTTAAATGTCTTTTTAGCAGCAGTACCAACAGATATTAAGAAAACAGTCTACTAATACTCAAATGGACCATCAAAATAAAGTGTTACCTTTTTTTTTTTTTATATTGTATAATGAACTTAGTTACACTAATTACACTAGTTTTATTTTAATTTGCTCGCTGATGTCTTCTGCACAGTCCTCTACCCGTCAAGTGACAATATTTACATTTTAAAAAATCTGATTAATTTACATTTAATTGAAGCATTTAATTTCAGTTTGCTTTTTTTGTAGCTCAGTAACAAAAGAGGTTACATAAACAAAAGGTTAGGTCAAATTAGAAATGATGATCTCTGTTAAAGGCATTCGCCACAACCCTCTCTCTCTCACTCTCCTCTCAGATGGGATGGTGGGCCAAATCTAATCTTACAATTGGCCAACTTTGGCCCGCGGGCCTCTTTTGGGCGTCTCTGTTCTAGTATGATTTTCTTACGTCTAAACTATGGTGTTCAACTGAATGACGTAGTAGCTTGTTAAGAAAAAAATTAAAGCTGTATGACAATTTTTTGCTTTGATGTTTGAAATCCCCTTTTAATTTTTAATCTGTATAAATTGTTAAATTACAAAAAAAATCCTACTATAAGGCTTTAAGCATAACACTCTTAAGCTTATAATACCTTCAAGCAAAGAATAACCGAGTTACTGTCATTATTGATTAGTGGACTGATTTGCATTTAAAATGTTTGACAAAGTTCATAAGATTGATTTTATTAGAATAAACATGCAAAACAACACTGCTTAAGAGCATTAATTCACCCCAGGATATATACAGTTGAAGTCAGAATTATTAGCCTTCCTGAATTATTAGTCCCCAATTTCTGTTTAACGTAAAGAAGATTTTTTTTCGACACATTTCTAAACATACTAGTTTTATTAACTCATTTATAATAACTGATTTATTTTATCTTTGCCATGATGACAGCACATAATATTGAACTAGATATTTTTCAAGACACTAGTATTCAGTTTAAAGTGACATTTAAAGGCTTAATTAGGTTATCTAGGCAAGTTAGGGTAATTAGGCAAGTCATTGCATAACAATGGTTTGTTCAGTAGACAATCGAAAAAAATATTGTTTAGGGTGCTAATAATATTGACCTTAAAATTGTCTTTAAAAAAATAAAAACTGTTTTTATATTAGCTGAAATAAACCAAATAAGACTTTCCTCCAGAAGAAAAAATATTACAGGAAATACTGTGAAAAATTCCTTGCTCTGTTAAACATCATTTGGGAGATATTTGAAAAAATAATAATAATAATAATTTTGACTTCAACTGTGTATATAAATGCAATCTCACACACCTGATTTGGCAGCTCCAGTGGCACTGGGTCGTCTGGAACTGCTGGCAGATTCTGCAGGTTTCTTGGGTACTTTGGGCACTTTAAACGCCGCCTGAGCCGATGACGGCCTGCTTCCATCCACGGAGTCATCATCGTCGAAACTACGGTCTACGAGAAGCAGTGAGAAGACAAATCAAAAGTCAGAGCGTGAAGCCAAAACATCAAAATAATGCCTCATGTTTCTGCACAATGAGAAGCAAAAAAATCTTTCTTTTCATATTAAACTGCACAACAGATTAGTCTTATATTCTGATTCCAATGAAAATGGCTCAATATAGGCATATGATGGTATCAGATTTTCTTGTTGCGATAACTGCGGAAGCTCGATATACAGTATTATTAACATAAGCGGCACAAAAAGGGTTACTTTAACAGATATAATAACAAAAACAATTATAATTTGAGTATTACTTTACTATATATGTGTCCAGATTAGACCGGTCACGAAATCTATTTTTTGTTGTATGATAAATTGCGCCAAAATATATTGTGGTAAACAATATTATTGTCATTTTAGGACCATTTTATGCCACTCATTATATAATGCCAGAATGACAATATAATATTATCACAATGCAAGTACACTCTTCCAAAGAGCACATCATATTTCATTCTTAAGAATATTTAATTATAGTAATTTTAACTATTTAATAGAGTGGAAACTCATATCCTAAATAAATAATAATAAATCTTAACAGAAAAGTGCAAGGTAAAAAAGTAACAGAGGCTGCGATATCTGCTACCAGATCTATTTTTGATGTCAGACACCCACATAAAAATATATTATATTAATGTATAGTAAATACTATAGTGTTTTTAACCATACTGACACTGACACCTCCAATAGAGATAGAGATGTTGCACAATCAGCTAAAAACGTTGCTAGAATTGGTCTTCATGTATTGGAGATACATATTGCATCACCAAAAATGATTGAGGTCATGTCCATGTGTTGTGCGATAAGTCCATATATTGATTATTGTGACAGGCCTCGTTCAGTGTAAACAAATTAAATTGCAAAAACATTATACAAAATATTAAATAACATTTACAAAAAGATGTCATTAATTAATGTTGTTAACTAGCTATAATATCAAGAAATACCTACATTTGGTCAAAACTGTTAACGTTAAAGAAAATACAACTCAATTTTGCCAATTAGGTCTATTGTAGACCATTTCAATGTGGTGATAACATTGGCCCATAAACATTTCTTGCTTCTTGTCAAACTAATTCATAGATGTAACAAGAGGCAATTCAATCATAACTTTACGTTAAAATAGCTATCATAACACTATGTGGAACTTAATGGATTCTCTGAAGCTATGGAAATGAAAAATGTAAAAGAGGAAATACTTTAGGACCATTGTTATTGTTTACATCCCTCAAAATGGTCTATAAAAACAGTCAAAGCTGATATTAAGTTAATAAACACTGCCTAAAAGAATTGACATCACCTAAGATTTTAATTCAAGTCCATACATGTTTCATTAACTAAATATTAAAGGGATAGTTAGTCCCCAGTCATCATATACTCATCCTTTTTCCTGTTCAACAGTAGCAATGGTCACAAACCCATGACCACTGACTTCCATACTGTTTGTTTTTCCTACTATGGAAGGTCAATGGTTTCCAGCTTTCTTCAAAATATCTTTTTTTGTTTGTCCTGAACAGAACAAGCAAACTCCTAAAGCTTTTGTAACCACTTGAGGATGAGTAAACAGTCAGGGTTTATACACATTTTTACTACAAAAATTCCAGGACTTTTCCAGGACTTTCAAGTCAATTTTGATGACCTAATGTTTCATGTAATGTCTACATATACGTGGTAAATCATAAGAAATGTTTAAATTTATTACAGCATATCATAAAACACGCAATAGTTCCAATTTATTTTTATATCTATGTAAAATAGATGATGTGTACACAGTACTAATAATGTGAGAGCATGTTTTTGGCCAAGAAAAGAAAAGAAGTAAAAACCTCCATTCCAGTATACATATATTTGTCAAACTAATTTTAGATAAACTATTAAGATTAAACTAGTAATAGTAGGTAAAACTACTTCTATTATAAAGCCGTGATCACACTGCACTTTTCGCTCCATAAGCGCTGTTTCTGTTTCTCTGCAATACACTTCCGAAACGCTAGCTGGCAGTGTGTGTTTATGTTTCTCTGTGTCGAGTTTCTTCGCTGGTGTTTTGTTTTTTCTGAACACTTCCTTAATGTACAAGTGGCTCAAATTCGCTGATTTTGAGGCGGGAACCGGCGGACGTGCAACAACTTTAATCATAAGGTAAACACAAAACAACAGTCTCCATCCGGAGCTCCTTCATGGGACTCCACACTTGTAAACACTCTACCAAGCCGACCAATCACAGAGCTTGCGCTGTGATTACATTTTTTGAGAGGTGCGCCTCAATGTCGCCAACGGCCACGGCGAGGGGCTAAGCGTCCACACGTAGGCTGCGCTGTAGCATACACGTGCGCTTGACGCAGAAGTATAAATCAGCCTATAGACTTCCATTCATAGGCATGCGAATGCGGCAGACCAGAAACAAAAGCACATGTTTCGCATTTTACTGCATTCGAAAGTTCAAGCTTGGTGAATTCTTACCTGCAAAATCACATCAGGTTATTGCATGAGACCAATAGAAGATCATTTAAAATATGGAGCAATCACTTTTATTAATGTCTAATCATATTGTTTAACCCCACCCCTTTTCGCAGCACCGTACAACAGAATTTTACAAGCGCAAGCTCTAGTGCAGGGCTGGGCAAACTCGGTCCTGGAGGGCCGGTGTCCTGCACAGTTTTGCTCCAACACTAATCAAACACACCTGCACATGCTAATCAGGGTCTCCAAGATCACTAATTATCTATAAGCAGGTGTGTTTGATTAGAGTTGGAGCTAAACTGTGCAGGACATCGGCCCTCCAGGACCGAGTTTGCCCACTCCTGCTCTAGTGTGACCGCAGGTTAAGTCGCTTTGGAAAAAAATGCCAGCTAAATGACTTAATGTAAATGTAATTTCCATGACTTGTCCAAAACCATGCTGGGTTTTTCTGTTTTTCCAAAACTTTTCCTGGCCTGGAAAACGCCATATCAAAATT
This sequence comes from Danio kyathit, assembly GCA_903798195.1. Classification (NCBI taxonomy): domain Eukaryota; kingdom Metazoa; phylum Chordata; class Actinopteri; order Cypriniformes; family Danionidae; genus Danio; species Danio kyathit. The sequence goes on along the minus strand of LR812537.1, from coordinate 52,208,382 downwards.
CCATTACTTTTCCAGGTTTTCCATGACCGTATGAACCCTGAACGGTGACTACATATACATTTTTTGGTGAAATATCCCTTTAAATGATGTCCATGCCACAATATCAATATCATGCATGTTCACCATCATGATATATAGTATTATTGATTACAGCCACATATCCAGATCAACACTACCAATCAAACGGACTACATCAAACCCGATTCAACTCAAGAAACCCAATATATCCTCCACCATGAAAAGTAAACGTCTGGTTTCCTCCCCACCACAATATCAGCTTATATAATCAATGACCAACCCAAAACCAGGACCCATCAGGGGCCTATCAATTACCGAACAACAAAAAACCGGAAGTAAAGCTAACATTAAATCACTCAACAAAACAAAGAGCAAAGCCTGTAAAACTCAAAGCCTCCCACACACACAAGCACAGATTGGGTGCTTCCAACTAAACACAGCAAGACTAGAAGAATACACATAAGATTTCATTTCATCTACCAAACATTACAAGAAATATCCCAAATCTTTACGGCACCCAGATGACATTCTATTTCTAGAGCAATCCAGTGGTGAACATTGATATGGAGCAACATGTCAAACACTCACAGTCACAGATGCGTTTGCAGATGAGGCGCCTCATGCCTGACGGCGGGCGTGGCTTTCTTTCTAGTATCCGAGGCAACGCCCAAGCTGCCGCTCACATGACAGCGGTTCTCACAGCGACGAAATACACCCGAACGGATCAGCACCACCGTTCACACACACACACAAAAACACCACCCAAAAGCTGCTCGGCATCTCCGCTCCTCATTTACTCTTCTCTCCATCCCCCCTCGTCTCCATCATCACTCCCTCGCACTTTGCTCTGCACCCCATCCCTCCTCCTCCCCAGCGCCCGAGGAGCCAATCAGAACAATGATGACATCATCGATAACCAGCCAGTGAGCTTCTGAGATCGGAGGACGCTTCATGCATGCCAATGTGGCTCGTTTTTTTTGGGACCGAAAAGCTATGCTAATTAGCCTCATTTTAATATGCATAAATAAATATCAGAATTTAAAGCCACGCCCCTGTAGCTGAGAAGTGGCCTTTGTTTTGCATATGAAAGTGTGTGTGTTTGTGTGGGTTGGTGATCAGCATTGTGACCCTTTGCTGCGAAGCCAAGAACTGACTGCACTGACACATTATGGATGCTGACCCCACTAGCGGAGCTGAAAGAGCTCTGTGTGCCCGGCTATGTGTTTAGCATCATTAGCATAGAAGGATAACCCGCCCTTTGTTCTGAAGGGAGGGAGCGAACAACAATCTAACAAGGACCGGCCAATGATGACTGTAGAGAGAGAGAGAGAGAGAGAGAGAGAGAGAGAGAACGAGGCAGGGCAAAAGGAACAAAACAGCAACAGGAAATGAGAGAGAGGGGATGAGAGAGAGAGAGAGAGAGAGAGAGAGAGAGAGGTGGGGACAAGCTGAAGGGAAAAGGGGAAAATGGAAGAACTAGCAAGAAGGAGACGAAGAGAGTGAGCACGAGAAAAAAAGCTGGCCGATCTGAAAGGCTGTTTCCATGACAACAGGAGCAACCCGCATCAGTGGGTTTGGGAGATTTAAAAAAAAAAAAAAAAAAGGCTGAATCACACTGATTTAAATTATGGTCTGGCAAAATTAGCCAGCTAAAATAACAAAACCTTTTTTTAATTAAAAATAATAACGATGATGGTGACAAAAGGGCCGAATCACAAAAGTTAGAATTTTGTTCTGGCATAATGATGATGATAATTATTTATAAATATATAAATAAATAAATAAACTAATTGATAAATGACTAAATAAATAAATGAATGAATAAATGAACTAACAATTAAATAAATTAAACATAAATAAATGAATAAACAGATGAATAAAAAAAATGAACTAATGAATAAATAAATGAATAAATAAATGAACTAATGAATAAATAAATGAATAAATAAATGAACTAATGAATAAATAAATGAATAAATGAATAAATAAATGAACTAATGAATAAATAAATGACTAAATAAATGTTCATTTCTGTGTGGAGTTTGCATGTTCTCCCCGCGTTTGCGTGGGTTTCCTCCGGGTGCTCCGGTTTCCCCCACAAGTCCAAAGACATGCGGTACAGGGGAATTGGGCAAGCTAAAATTGTCCGTAGTGTATGAGTGTGAATGAGAGTGTGTGGGTGTTTCCCAGTGATGGGTTGCGGCTGGAAGGGCAAGAAACATTCCTCTGTGGTGACCCCTGATTAATAAAGGGACTAAGCCGAAAAGAAAATGAATGAATGAATGATGAATAAGTAAATGAATAAATGAACTAATGAACAAATAAATGAATAAATAAATAAATTACCTGATGAATAAATAAATAAATGAATAAATGACCTGATGAATAAATAAATAAATAAATAAATGAACTGATGAATAAATAAATGAATAAATGAACTGATGAATAAATAAATAAATAAATAAATGACCTGATGAATAATTAAATAAATAAATGACCTGATGAATAAATAAATAAATAAATAAATGACCTGATGAATAAATAAATAAATAAATAAATGGCCTGATGAATAAATAAATAAATGAATAAATGACCTGATGAATAAATAAATGACCTGATGAATAAATAAATAAATGAATAAATGAACTGATGAATAAATAAATAAATAAATAAATAAATGACCTGATGAATAAATAAATTAATTAACTGATGAATAAATAAATAAATAAATAAATGACCTGATGAATTAATTAATTAATTAATTAATGAACTGATGAATAAATAAATAAATGAACTGATGAATAAATAAATAAATGAACTGATGAATAAATAAATAAATGACCTGATGAATAAATAAATTAATGAACTGATGAATAAATAAATAAATGACCTGATGAATTAATTAATTAATTAATGAACTGATGAATAAATAAATAAATGAACTGATGAATAAATAAATAAATGAACTGATGAATAAATAAATGAATAAATAAAATTTCATGATTATTCTGGGAAAAAGACCCAACACTACTTAAGAGCATGCGGTCTAGCGATCAATGGCGGTTTTAGCTTAAATGACACCCTGGGTGAACCACCCCATATATGCCCTGGAGTGATATGCCAAGATCATTTAAGAAATACTTTGCATGAATATTATGACAATTCTATAAATTACAAAAAAAAAGTCTTATGGTAAACACACATTAATTTAGGTATAATCAACCATAATTCAAACACTAAACAAACAGATCAAATGAGCAAAAATTAACAGAGCACCATTCAAGTCAATAAATACATACATTCTTTATTAAAATCTGCAATATTATTGTATCATTCAATTGTTTATATTCAACTAACATTAAACCTCAAATATGGTCAAATAAAATAACGAAAACACAATCCAAAAGGTAGCAATTCATAATTTCCAAATGAAAGAATTGTATTATTAATGTATTGTGACACAGTTTCTACTATATTAACACAATGCCAAGTACAAAGAACAGGTCATTTCAAAATAAAATGCACCAGACTACAAACGACGGCACATTTCTCACTCAAAACTGACCTGAAAACACACATATTGTCAGTTTAACACCACATTGCTGTCACATTATCTCTGTGTGCGTGAGTGAGTGTTGATGTCGGAGTCCTCGCTGGTCATGCAGCAACTTAACTGGCTATTTAATCTGGTTATCGGGATTACAGAGACAAGCGAGCGAAGCCATTTACTAGCAAACAAACAGCCTGTGCAGCAAAGCCCATCAAAACATATTCAAACAGATGCACGCTAAAGCCTTTTATGCCTCATTTATAGTCAACAGACACACAGCATCTCATAGAGTACTTCAATTTCCAGGGCAAGGACTGAAGAGTCTAATAATGGGTAGCTGAGGCAACCAAATGCCCTAGAAACCGGGTCACACTCCAGCTCCCAAGGGACAAAACCCACTGACGCAGAAACCAATAGAAGTAGCATAGAGATGCAATGCAATATATTCAGATCAAACTTAACTGCATTGATAGTTAGCGACAAGGAGAAACTCATTAAAACAGACAACTGCTAATTAAATACAGAAAGATTAGCAAAAGGGGACTCTACAGAACTACAATTCCACATTTTGCACTTAAATGCATGTGAACAAAGAGTCATGCGTACCATAAACATACCCAAATATCAACTTAAAGCAATTTCTATAGTACTTTAAATGGATAAACGCACTCACCATCTCCATCGTCACCCACAGACATGGCTTTAATGCTAGTGAGAAGAGGCAGCTCTTTCACTCTCTCCTTCTCTCGTCCTTCTCTCTCTCTCTGTCACGCTGTGTCAGAGTAATGCTGTGACAGGCACGGCTCGCTCTCTATAACTCTCTCCTCATAGGGGCTCCATTGGCAAAGCCAGTGGCCCGAAAAAAACAAAACAAAACTCTTTTAATGTCGTCTACTTTGTCTTTTGCCAAATTTAAAGATGATTGGTGGGGAAGTTGGCTACATGGCGAACGTCCCCCTTCCTGTTCTTCTACTAAAATCTGGCACAATGCATATCGAGGCACATGGCCAAGTAAAACAATCAGTTTAACACTTCTGGAAAAGTACCAGTACGTTTGAGGAGACACTGTTGAAATGCTTAGGATCAATATGAATCTGATTTCATCCATTTAATTGCATCCAGAGCAAAGATCTTGAATGTATTTTGCTGATCACTGCCAAAGTTATTTGGTGTTTATTAAATGAGAAGTCAGAAACGCTTGTTATTAGCAACACCGGTGGCTGATAAGTGAACTGCAGTCAGCAACGTATTTGCTGCGCCCTAATTCGCATACTTATAGACCTTTTTCATGGAACTCAAAATTACCCATTATGCTTTGCGTGTATGTGTAAAGCCTGGTTTAAACTTCTGCGTGGAGTGATCAGCGTGACCCACGGCGCATGCCTTGCACGTAGTCATGCATTTATACTTCTGCACGCTCTTTGTGACACTCTGCAATAACACTTCCGAAACGCTAGCTGGCGGTAGGTGTTTATGTTCCTCTGTGTCGAGTTTCTTCGCTGGCAGTGGTGTAACGTATCACAAATCTCACGGTTCGGATCACACTACAGTTTTTGAGTCACGGACCGCACCATTTTTCGGATCAGCAAAAAAGGGAGGAGACAAATGTCAATTGCTTTCCATTTAAACAAAATTACAGCAAAAAGCATTGGCCTTAACAAACAGAACTTAGAACTTTTAATTTTAATAAAAATAAAAATCAAGAAAGAACCAGCTGAATAAAAGAATATATTCAATACGAAAAATGATCTTATCTACTGTTGCTGATAATGCTAAATATAAAAATCTAACATCTTGTACAACAGATTATATTTATTTACAATTAATGATTCAACGATTCACACATAAAACTTCATGTTTCATTATACTATAGGTGGATCATTTCTTAAAACCTATTCAGTGACATGATTTTGATGGTTGTTTGTCTCCACCTGTTGGTTACACAATCTAATTGCTTTCACCAGCATCAAGTTCCATTAAACTGTGATTTTAATCTTACCATAAACATCAGTTTTTAATCTGAACTATAAACTGTTCTCCCAGTACTTCTGTGTTATTTAATTGTTTGTAACTCACAGACAAAGTGTAAAAACTGAATGTCTCTAGATCAAACGCAGATTTGAATCCAGCGCTTAGAAGGATTAATAAACATATGCAAATCATTATTATAAGGGCGACGCAGTGGCGCAGTAGGTAGTGCTGTCGCCTCACAGCAAGAAGGTCGCTGGTTCGAGCCACGGTTGGGTAAGTTGGCGTTTCTGTGTGGAGTTTGCATGTTCTCCCCGCGTTCGCGTGGGTTTCCTCCGGGTGCTCCGGTTTCCCCCACAGTCCAAAGACATGCGGTACAGGTAAATTGGGCAGGCTAAATTGTCCGTAGTGTACGAGTGTGTATGGATGTTTCCCAGAGATGGGTTGCAGCTGGAAGGGCATCCGCTGCGTAAAACATGTGCTGGATAAGTTGGCGGTTCATTCCGCTGTGGCAACCTCTGAAATAGAGACTAAAGGCTGATTTATACTTCTGCGTCAAGCGCATGCTCTGGTTCAGCCTTCGCGCGGTCGCATATCCCTCGCCGTGACCAAGTCTGATGCTGACGCGCACCTCTCAAAAAATGTAAATACACGTCGCAACGACGAGTAGCGCAAGCTCTGTGATTGGTCGGCTTGGTAACACTGACGAGTGTGGGCGGGACCGAGAGCTGCACAAACCCATTGGAGCGAGTGTTTACCAGTGTGGAATCCCGTGAAGGAGCTCCAGGTGGAAAGCTTTGTTTTGTGTTTACCTTATGATTAAAGTTGTTGCACATCCGCCAGTTCCTGCCTCAGAATGAGCGAGTTTTAGCTACTTGTATATTAAGGTAGCGTTTAGAAAAAACAAACACCAGTGAGGAAACTCAACACAGAGGAACATAAAAACCTCATTGCCAGCTAGCGTTTCGGAAGTGTTATTGCAGAGCATCACAAACAGCACGCGGAAGTATAAATGCACGGCTGCGCACAAGGCATGCGTCGTTGGTCACACCGATCACTTGACACAGAATAGAGATGCGCGGATCAGCTCAAATGTTACCTGAATCCACTTCTTCATACTAATCATCCATCCGCCCGCACATATTTTATCTGATATAAATATCCACACCCGATCGACACTTTAATAATTCTAATTCTTTGTTTTAAGCATGATGACAGGTCACCATGGATCGTTCGTTATTAACAGCAGATTCAGCTTTTACATTTACAGGAAAAAACGCTGCCACTTCAGCCTAAACGGCAGCTTTGTTATGTTTACTTGGCCTTCTTCTTTACACTGTGCAAAAACAGAATAGCATCTACTGTGCCTGGATTCGGGCGATTCCGCCTCGCCTTCAAAACACAGCTGGCTGCACTAAATGAGCGTTCGCGCGCACCGCTTGTTGCAGGAATGCACAAGCTTCTCCTTGCAAGGCGCTGCAGTCGTGTAAATAAGCGATTTTGTTTCTCCCAGAACGATAGCAGATTTTCCTTTGATGATGACTCTAACTGAAAGTTTGCACAGTACTCTTGCACTTCATCCATTATTTTGGGCGTCTCATCTTCACATTCTGCCTAGTCCACTCTCTGCTTTTTTGCTGGTCAACTGCTATGACCCGCAATTAATCATAATGTATTTTTTATTACCCGACCGACCCGCGGATTATCCGCAGCGCCCGCGAATATAACCGCTATCTGCGCATCACTAACACAGAAGTATAAACCAGCCTTAAGCTGAAAGAAAATGAATGAATGAACCATTACAGTACAGACATATTGTCCATTTCTAAAAAAAACTATAACAAATCTCATATTGCTAGTTCATTAATCTGAAATTCAACTCAAAAACATTTCTGCGCCCATTAATGCACTTATAAATGCATGTTTACCTCCATAAACCCAACAGCTGCAACCAGCATATCAAGTCACTGTATAAAACACGCTACCACTCCACAACTAAAGCAGCATGAAAAGAGCAGCACAGTCTGATCCAGCTCTTCCATCACATAACATATGCCAAACGCATCATGGAGATTTCCAAGGCCGTGGAAGTCTGACACCATCTCCTCTTTTAGATGCCAGCGCTCACGTTAAAGCTCACTACGATAAAATCCAGCATTTAGACATTCAGTCAATCCCTTTACGCTGAAGATAACTCTCTAGTAAAATCTAATGCTAATGAAAAACATCAGGATTAACATGGAGATGAAAGTAGCATTCCGTTTTAATCCGGGGCTCAGATGTCAAAGGCTTATGTGGCCAAAGACACTGACAAAGACTAATATTAGCATTGTAACTGAAGCCGATGGAGACAAGCTTTGCAAACAGGATTTGGGTTGTTAACTAACAAGCTAAAAGCTAACTTACCTTGACTCAGGCTGAGAGCCATGTTGCCCGAATTCAGCACTTCATCAAAACGGCTCAGGATGGTCTGCAACCTGAAACACACAGAAGAGAAATGATCCGACATTGACATTAAAATGATACACAACATTTCACTCAGTAGATATGTTTTTATCTAAAGACGTGAATTAGATGTGTGCGCAAAACTGGAATATCGCATAAAACATTTGTGGATAAAGTATTGTTTTCATCGAATGAGTCAAACAGAACAATATCATCACTTCCTGATGACCTGGTGTCAAATATTAAAAAGAAAAATTTAATGTGCTGCAGTGGGAGAAGGGCTGGGTGATTGGGCAAAAATTGCAATCTCAATAATTATTTTCCATATTGAACAATATATATTTCAATATAAGTTGTTAAGATTTAAGAGTACCCCAACAATGACTGAAGCCACATAAATTAGAGCAGGGGTTTTCAAACTGTGGGGCGTGCCAGCACCTATTAAGGGGGGCGCGAGAATTTGAGGCGTGCACGCGAGTAAATTATGATGATGATGATTTTTATGCGTTCACTAGAGTGAATCTGATTAACGTCAGTTCCACATCTAAATATCAGGCACCTGTAGAGTTTATGCGTTCGAGTAAAATATATGCAAATAAAATGGAGCGGCTGCTTTTTAAAATGAATGACGGTGAATGAAAGTCAATCCGGTGAGCGTCTGACAAAAAAAACTGCCCTTCTGAATCAAATCAGCAGGATGCCCTTCTGGATCTTTCACTTACTTTGAAGACATACGACATGAAGGCATACAGACTACCTTTACATGGACATCAGTAATAGTTATTTGCCTTAATCTGAATAAGATAATAATATAATTAAGGCGTTACGTGAAGTGCTTTTTGAATGTTGCGTCATCAGGCTATCCACGTTTCCTGCAGAGTCTCATGTCATTTTGGGTGTTTCATCTTTAATTTGTCGACTTTAACTGCAGTTCGGCACTTTCACTCATGAACATTTCATTCATGCCCCCTTGACAAACTGGGGTATTAGACGCGAATATTTAGTAAGCACTGGTGGAATATGTTTTAATGGGATTTGATAGAGCACGCCAAATAGAAAGAAAAAACTTCCGCATTTCGTGGTCAGTGTTGCCAGATGTAGCTGACTGATTCCAGCCCAAAAGCTATCCAAAACCCGCCGAAATGCAAATTCAAAACCGCCCAATCTGGCAACACTGTTCGTGATGTGTGTGTGTGTGTGTGTGTGTGTGTGTGTGGTCCTTTACTGACAGCCTTGTGTGTGCATCTTGTCGCAAAATGCAGCGAAAAGTCCTACATGACTATAATAGTTGTTTGCTTCAATAATGACACTACTATATGCATAATCTTAATTCCATTTCTGTTTAGTTTCAGTTATGACTTTAGTCAGATTAAGGTCATCAAAAATCTCAGCCATCACACTGAATCAGGTAAGCTGTATATTTATGTTTCAATGTAATTAATACTACACAATTTAAACGCAGCAAGCAATATGTGAATGATGTTTGCACATGGATTATAATTTTGGCTCGGGGGAGGGCACTTCTTTCCCAGACGGCTCACTGGTCAGGTATACATCCGCGCTAAACTATCAAGGTGAAAGTCATAGCCTGCGTAGAAAAGACCCAACTCTCACCCAACTTTGAGAATAGATTAACGGCGATATTTTTTTTTTTCGCGCGATAAGAGTCTCGCGTTAACGCAGCACGTTAACGCCGATAACGGCCCAGCACTAATAATAATACATTTTATTTAAAGGCGCCTTTCTGGCAACTTAAGGACACCAAACAGTAAAACAAAAGCAATAAAATAAGAAAAATAATATAAAAAATAAACACAACAATAGTGCAGATACAAATTAAGTATTAAAAGCCATCTTAAATAGGTGGTTTTTGAGTTTTGATTTGAATAATGTGAGGGAGTCAATGTTTCTGATGGCAGGTGGTAGTGACTTCCAAAGCTGGGGAGCAGAGCGGCTAAATGCTCTAAACAGTGTTGTACTCTGTTTTGATTCATGTACTTCTTAAGACTGGTTTATACTTCTGCGTCGAGTGATCGGCGTGACCCACGGCACCCGCCTTGCATGTAGTCATGCATTTATACTTCTGCCTGCTGTTTGTGTTGCTCTGCAATAACACTTCAGAAGCACTAGCTGGCAGTAGGTTTTTATGTTGCTCAGTGTTGAGTTTCTTCACTGGTGTTTTGTTTTTTTCTAAATGATAGCTTAATGTATAAGTAGAAAAAACTCGCTCATTCAAAGGTGGGAATCAGTGGACGTCCAACAACTTTAATCATAAGGTAAACACAAAACAGCCATCTGGAGCTACTTCACTTGACTCGACAATCGTAAACACTCACTCCAACAGGTTCGCGCAGCTCTCTGTCCCACCCACACTGGTCACAGCTACCAAGCTGACCAATCACAGAGCTTGCGCTACGTGTCATTGCAATGTGTGGTTGCATTTTTTGAGAGGTGCGTGTCAGCGTCGGTGTCAGCTAGGGTTGGGTCGATAGACGATGTCATCGTCCATCGCCGATGGCTGATAAACTTCACGATGCTGAGCCGGCATCGTGATCCATCGCCCTGCCCCACATGTATATTGATATATAACTTATTATTTGCATGTCATCTTAATAGCAATAACGGTCTTTTCATGAGCTGTGTTATATTATACTTATAGCTGCTGTTTGCACGGCTGACAGCATCGTGAGGATTAAATACATCGTGAGGATTATACAGCACCTCTCGCGCTTAAAATGTGTAGATTCAGTGGCAAACGCTGTTACCTGTAAACCCCGTCCCACATTGTGAATGGCTTTAGTTATTTTCATAGAGCACTTGAAGCCACTGGAAGTCTTTTATCCACTCTTGGAAAAGTGTAAATGGTGGATTAACATTCAGCACATGATCACTAATAAGATCTGCCATTATTAGTAACTTTAGGTGGTTTCTAAAACTAAATCTCTGAGTGTTATTTTCATTCTCTCATCTTCAGCGCGTCACATTTCCGCGGCTGTTGCTCCTGTCATGTGAACGCAAAAGGCGTTGACTGAGTGATTGACAGCTGATATTAACCAATCC
>LR812537.1:52127341-52192341 GCA_903798195.1 Danio kyathit | reverse complement strand
AAAAACCTAACATATTAAAAATGTTTTATTTTTTATTAAAGACACTTATATACACTACCTGACAAAAGTCTTGTCGCCTATCCAAGTTTTAGGAATAACAAATAATAACTTGACTTCTAGTTGACCATTTGGTATCAGATGTGGCTTATATGAAAGGCAAAGGCCTCTAGATTACGCTTATTTTACCAAAATATGATCATGCCTTGATTTATAATAATTTAATTAGGACAGTAAGGTCTGACCTTGCTTAGACAAAAGTCTTGTCACTTAACAGAAATAATGTACAGTATAGAATATAAAGTCATGCTGCAGTGGAAACAGAATGAATATTGTGTCTGACTCCCATGAGCTTGGAGGACTGCATCCATACATCTCTGCAATGACTCAAATCACTTATTAATAAAGTCATCTGTAATGGCAAAGAAAGCGTTCATGCAGAGTCAGGCAGTGTATATCATGCATCCCTAATATTTTGACAGAATTATCCTATACAGATATTTATTTTTCAAATTAATCAATTTTAAAAATACATACAAATAATATTAAAATTCAATCAAAATAAATCAACAATTTTAAAATTAAATAAACAAAATAATGTATATATGTGCATACAATTGTTAAAAAAATAAAGATAAAAAACAATATGGGTGAAACAATATCCTAATAATATAATAACACCTAATTTCATGGATGATTTATTATATAATATAGAAATAATGTAGAAAAAGCATTAATGCAAATTAAAGGCTTCATCCATCAGCCAGGCACACAGATGCAGCTCTTGTGCTCTTGACCAAGGGTAATGTCTGAGCCAGCGATGTGTCAGAGTCATAACTGTGTCATCTCAGACAATCTGACACACGGAGCAATGAACAACACACTGAACATTGGCAACTGACAACGCATGGGTCACTCCAGACCCCATGTAGCTCAGTTTGCATTAAACATCTGAACTACGCTAAACTTAAAGAACTAATATAAGAAAACCATAAGAGTAAAACAACACAACACCACAGCTTCCTTCAGAAACACAGCCATTATGTAGAGAAAAACATGAATTCAGCATCATCCACTGGCATTAGAGAAGCGATGGTGAAACATTCAAGCAGCAGCCAATGGAGTTTGTCCGAAAGCGGCCGGAGAATCTTACATCAGACAGACAGGAATGCAGGAGTATTAGACAGTCCTCAAAAACTCAATTTATCACAGATCAACCACGCTCAGTGATGTCAGCCTGCAAGACTTGATCAGATTACAAGGAATTCCATGCACAAACAGACTCTTTTATGCAAATAGACTTCTATAGTTCTGTTACAGGAAAGCCACGTGTTCATTTCTGGATATGCATACAATCCAGTCATCACAAAGACTACTTGCAATCTCCAGCATGTAATACAGTACATGATGTACAATGACAGACTAATAAATAGAGTTCAGTGATAATCTAATGCGGTTTCAATGCTCTTTGTCTTTTTATTAAATCAAAAACCAAATCTCCAGAGGAAAAACAAAGCCATGTCTCCAAGGGTTGCTGTTTGAATGGCAAATGAATGTGCACAGAGTTTGATTGAAAACAATAAAAATAAAGGTTAACTGCTTTTGGGACACTTTTTTAAAACTGTATCTCTTTTTTGGGGGGGTGGGGGGTGAGGGGTCCATATCCTTATCCCCTTGCTCACTGATTGACATTTTTGGGATTTTTCCAACGTCATATAACCTTACAAAGATACAATCTGATTGCATACATGCTTTTATTGTGCTCCTAGCCAAATGAGTAATATTGCTTAAGTGGAAGGATCCGAAACCTCCGATCCCAAAACAGTGGACCCGTGATGCCGTCTTTTTCCTAAAGTTGGAAAAAATTGGACCGTCTGGACCAGGGGTGTCCAAACTCGGTCCTGGAGGGCCGGTGTCCTGCAAAGTTTAGCTCCAACTTCCTTAAACACAACTGCCTGGAAGTTTTTGTATACCTAAAAAGAGCTTGATTAGCAGGTTCAGGTGTGTTTAATTGGGGTTGGAACTAAAATATGCAGGACATCGGCCCTCCAGAACCGGGCTTCATCTAACCAGTTTAAGAAAATTTGGGACCCATTTAGGAAATAAATCCATAAACATGTTTTATTTTCAAATATAGACCAAGTCCTTGCTCCAGCAAATTGATTCTTTTTCTTTCCTAAGTGCAAAGTAGAGTGTATTGTGTGATATAGATCAGGGGTTTTCAAACTGTGGGGCACGCCCCAATAGGAAGGCGCCAGCACCTATTAAGGAGGGCGCGAGTAAAATATGCAAATAAAATGAACCGGGTGCTTTTTTAAAATGAACGAAAGTCAAACAGGTGAGCCGTCTGACAAAAAAGTGCCCTTCTGAATCAAATCAGCAGGATACCCTTCTGGATCTTTCACTTACTTTGAAGACATACGACAAGAAGACATACAGACTACCTTTACATGGACATCAGTAATAATTATTTGCCTTAATCTGAATAAGACAATAATATAATTAAGGTGTTACGTGAAGTGCTTTTTGAATGTTGGGTCATCAGGCTATCTACATTTCCTGCAGAGTCTCATGTCATTTCGGGTGTTTCATCTTTAATTTTCCGACTGCAGTTCGGCACTTTCACTCATGAACACACCCGGGCGTTGTTCAGTTGGCTGGCCCTGGCCTGGTTGGAAGAGGTGTACCAGAGCGTGGTGCGGTTGGGCTTTGGCGCAGTAAGCTTGTAGTGTGAGTTAGGGCTGGGCGATATGGCAAAAATGCAATCTCGATAATTATTTTCCATATTGAACGATAACAATATATATTTCGATATAAGTTGTTAATGGTTCCAGATTTAAAAGAGTACCCCAACAATGACTGAAGCCACAAAAATTAGAGGGTCCATTAAATAGCAACATATTTTCAGCCAATAAACTGACAATAAAAAGTCAACACACTTTAAGATTCCCATTTTTGCACATTTCTGCTGTGTGATTGGCTCTTAGATCAATAAAGAGCAAAAAAGTTCAAAGCTTGTCATTGTTATTGACAAATTTTATTGTGATTCAATATCATTTATCGTGCAAAAGCGCCCAAGCGTGACACTGAATATGTGACGTCACATTTAAGAGACGGTTTCATATGGATGTATTAATCATTCTTACTTTTCCATGAACACGAACTGTAATAGTTTATTAAAGATTCAGACTTCCTAATATGTGCAGCACGATGACTTTCATGAACCTTTTTGAGCGTCAAAAGTGGTGGATCTGTTCAGCAAAATATTTGACTGTGTGTCACTGCATCCCAAACAACTTAAAATAACGCTAAACAATATAACTAAAGCAATCTCCATTGCACTAAGCCAGAGCGTTTCTCTTCCTAACTGAACAGTCAAATCATCGATGTATACGTGCTCGGGCTCGGAAGGTAAAATTGCAGTACCGAGAGGGAGTAGGGAGGAGGGACAATCGCGCCCAGGCATGGTTCAAGGCAACCATGAAGAGTGTGAGTACGCCCTAAGATATATAAGAATCATTTGAACATCAATCTTTTTTTCTAAAAGCAGCAGAAGAACATTAATTATAAATCAGTGTTCAAATCATTTTCAATCTTTCAGGAAGTTAAATGTTTTCTGTTGATTTATTTTTGCTGATTTTACAGGAATACCGTACTAAAATAAGCAACTATTTTTATCCAACAAAAAGAGCATTTTTTTGATTCAGGTATTATTGCTGAGAAAGCACATGCTATTTTTTATGTTAATCCAGATTCATCAGTTATTTCAAATCTGATAAATAACACACTGCTACAAATAAACAGACCATACTTTGCAGGCATATAAGATTCAGTGATCATACCTGATATCATTGATATATAGTAACAGCCAATATGCATATTTAAACATTAATAAAAGTTCCTATAAATAGATAGTTTAGCCAAAATTATAATTCCGTCATCATTTAATCACCCTTTACTTGTGACAAAGTTGTTCAAGTTTCTTTCTTCTGTTGAACACAATGGCAGATACAGTGAAAAATGTTGGGGGAAAAAACAGCCTATCATGGATGTCAGGGGCTGCTTTCCCCCCCAAAATTCTTCAGAATGTCTTGTTTTGCGTTCAACAGAAGAAAGAAGCTCATAAAAGTTCAGAACCGCTTAAGCGAGAGTAAATGATGAGGAATTTTTAGATTAACTATCCCTTTAAATATGGGTGTGTCCAACTCATGTGCACGCTGTTCGTACAATTCTTCATAATAAATCCCCCACAATACGCCCACAACGTGCACAAGCAATCTGCTGGATCCAAGTCATTAACACTGAGTCAGGGAGTAAATATACCAGTCCTAAAAACTGTCAGCACAACTGTGGTGGGGGCATGACACGTGACTGAGTTTGGGACAGTTTGTTTAGTGTGATGTCTTCAAGCTGATAAAACAACAATTTGGAGGAATCTCATTGGTTAAACTCACCGTGCAGATGGAAGATCTCTTTTGTTGAGGTCTGCTCTCACTCGCTCTCCAACATGCCGATACACCTCTACTAAAGCTGTCATAGCTGCCTCCCGTACCTGTGGAGCACACAACACAAGCTTAGCCAAGAAAAACAACCACAGACTGATCCTTTAACGGTTGTGTGCTGTTTGGGATGTTTTCATCCACTTTGGGCTGATTTTGTTAATTTGGCCACAACTTGCTCTGTGTTTCAGCAAATTGATGGATTTTTGGTCACAAATCTTATTTTGACAGATATTTTTGAAAAAATGCTTTGAAAAATAATTCAACAATAGACTCTGGGCAAATTAACAACCCTTTTGTTATGTTGGGGGCTTTTTTTGCCCCATTTTTTGATTGCAAAGCGATGACACCATATAATCATGCATTCTTGATTGTTGCTGGTTTTCCCTGTTGGGAAGAGGTCACTTTTTTTTTTTTTTTTTTTTTTTACAGTTGATTAGTAGTTGAAGTGCAAAAAAAGCTAAAAATAAAAAATAAAAAAAAAAACACAAAAAGACAAGCAAAGTTAACGGTGCAGTAATGCCGAGTTCAGACTGCATGATTTTCAAAGTAGTCATGTCACAGATGTTTTCACACTGCATGACTATCTGGGTTAGCGTTCTGTCGGTGCTGTGTTTACACTGTAGGATGGATCGGCGACAGGAGACTTCACACTGCATGATTTTAAAATAGGAAGAATCACAAACAACTTTGTCTAAACTGCATCTCACAACCTAACAAACGCGAGAAGTGACATGGAAACAATGCGAGGTCACGTAATATATTTTTTGCTATTAACTACATAATGTAAACAGAAGACTTTAGCTTTAGAAACTTGTGTTGCTCACCTGGCTTTTGAAGAGAATTAACAATCTTTTTTGCTTTTTCGACCTGATTGTAATATTGATCAGATGACACGTCAAATAGACACAGTGCTCCTGCCAAATTTACACTAGTTTTTTTTTCATTTCTTGGGTCCAAATAAACAGAAAATGAGCGCTTTTAACTTCTCCCCCAGCCTCCCGCTGGCCTGCAGGTACCCGTACAAGTAGATGCTGCTCTCTCATTGGCTGTAGGTAATCGCCCATGTTATTTTCAATCAGAACTCATTTCACACGGCATGATTTGAATCGCCAACAGCTCCAGATATTTAGCACGCCAAATATCTCAAGGGTGTCGGCGACTCATCGGCGATTCTCTCATATCGCGTCCTTGATAGTTCATACTGTGTGATTGTCACTCGCGTGAACGAGCGCCGATTTGCCTGTGATTTCAGGCATTTGTCTGCGATTTCTCAAAACCTGTCGGCGAGTCAAAATCAGGGCTAAAATCATGCAGTCTGAACTCGGCATAAGTTATCTGCCAAAATGCTAACTAATCCCTCCCCTGCTGTTCAAAACAGCACCTCCTGAAACATGAACCTTAAAGATGACAGAGACCGACTATATCATGTCATTCGCCAGTTAGAAAACTTCACAGTACTTTATAATACTACAATTCCCAACAAAAAAAAACTGTGGGAGTTACACTTATTACTAAGCCACACTTACATGCTATTTCAGACCGAATATTCAGAGTAGCGGTAAACAATATAGGGAGCACGTCACAGGTTATTATTGTTCAAAAATGAACCAATGTGAATATAAAACCAACCTCACCTCAGTAAAGCAGGCTAGGCAGAATAGAGTTATTTACTTAAACTTAGCACTATTTGTTAAACTATATAAAAATTTGCATTATGGATGCTGTAAAAGGTCCCTTATAAAATTGAAATAGTCACTCAATCGTTCGCCGGAAGATTTCAGTGGCTGAACAACACTTCCGTGCATATAACCCATTCACAATCTACATCAGCGCTGCGTGACGAAAATAGTCTTAAATCATAACATTACCTGTCTAAAAGAAATCCTTCAGCCATGGTGTCGTCCTTCCTCCAGCGTGTAAAAGTAACTCCAATACTGATTCAGAATCTTAAAAAGTTTTGATTCAGCATTTGATTTTACCGCTGTGATTGTCTCGTGCGCATATGAACGCACGGCACGTGCCAATGGCAGATCTGCATAAACGGTGCGCTGTTGTATAAATCTACATTTGCTGACAGATAGTTTGGGCTACTTATCAGAATTATCGGCCTGACAATATTTAATTGGATGAACATTTTTTAGTTTTATGCCTTACCCAGAATATAAAAGCATTTAGATCATTTACTTTAATCATTACTATTGGAATGTGAAGAGACTTTCAACAAGCAAAACAAAAAATGTTTTTGAAGACAATCACCTACTGCACCTTTAAATACATAGAGCAAGTATACAAATTAAATAATCAATGACTTATGACGTTCTCTGGAGTCGAACAGTATTCGGCAACTGAAATTAAATTATCACTGTATAATATAATAATAACACTATCGTTTTCATTGAGTAAATATTCATATAAATGTACAATAAATCTTTAAGGTACAAACATTTAATTTATTGTGCCCAAATGCATTAAATTAGCTTGAAATGCTTAGTCACAGGCCTTAAAAACAAATGATTAACTTTCAGTCTAAGATTAAAATTAGAATGTTGTGAACGGCAATGTCTGGTTAATTATAATCACAACTTGACAATGCAGATTCTCTGATGTCACTATTGCAATATCGATGCTGAAACAATACTTTGTGCAGCCCTAATAGTAAACATACAGTTGAAGTCAGAATTATTAGCCCCCCGAATTCTTTTTTTCTCCCAATTTCTGTTTAACGGAGAGAAGATTTTTTTTTCCAACTCATTTCTAATAACATTTGACAGTAAATAATATTTGACTAGATATTTTTCAAGACACTTCTATACAGCTTAAAGTGACATTTAAAGGCTTAACTAGGTTAATTAGGTAAACTAGGCAGGTTAGGGTAATTAGGCAAGTTATTGTATAATGATGGTTTGTTCTATGTGAAAAAAATATAGCTTAAAGGGGCTAATAATTTTGTCCTTAAATTGGTTTTTAAAAAATTAAAAACTACTTTTATTCTAGCCAAATAAGACTTTCCCTAGAAGAAAAAATATTATCAGACATACGGTGAAAATTTCCTTGCTCTGTTAAACATCATTTGTGAAATATTTAAAAATGGAAAAAAAAATTAAGGGAGGCTAATAATTCTGACTTCAACTGTAGTGAGTGTATTTAAGCACACACACTACAATCTGCTGTTTTACTCCATAGAACTCCATATAAAAGCCAGAATTCTTTCCCACAGGCCTATCTAAAGAGTTAATGCTGCCAACTGATGATCAACAGTAAATATAACACATTTGACCAGTTCCACAACAGGGAAAACCACCCACTATCAAGAATGCATGACGTCACCATATTATTAACAAAAATATTTGTTTTAGTTTTAATAGAATATAATAATCTTGCTTCCATTTCACAACCTCCAACGCTAATGCTCATCTCTGCGAGTGGTCCATTCACCCAGCGGGAGCTTGAGCAGAGCTGTACATGTCTAGAAACCTAACATTAGTGAAGACAGCCTCCCTCCCTCACACACATAAACAAAGGACAGATTGCAAGAGCAAGTCCAACTCACTTTGCTTTTTCACACACATTCCCAGCATTACTTACATACACAGACAGAGATTCATACCTGGGGGTTTTGGTCTCCTGTTAGCGAACAGAGATGTGGAACAAATTTACTCAAACTCAAAGGCTGAGCACCAAATCTAAGAGAGAGAAAAATAAACAAGGAATACTGAGTGCAGCGCTCACAGCAAGTTCAAGAGGTTTTCATACATCAAACAAAAAAGTGCAACAGCTTTACTTCTGTACAATAAAATGTGTATATTTTTTCTAAAAAAAAAAAAAAAAAAGACTCCTACATGATTTACAGAAGACAAATAATATAACTAAAATAGTCAGGCATATTCAGATCTATATTAGTTTTTGGATGCATTTAGTAGATGTATTAAGTAATGTATAAAGGAACAAAGTACAGCCTCAACATTAATGATCAAACTTAACTTTATTCTTTGCCACAATCCTTCAAAGCACCAGGTTTTACCCATTTGTCAAGCTTATAATTATTTAAAATAGAATTATGACATTGATGAATGCTCATTTTTTCTATATGTTAATATGCACAGGTCAGAAAAAGTATAAAGTATAAAGCACTCTTATTTTTTACCTTTTGTTATATTTAAAAGGATAGTTCACTCGAAATCTAAAATTCTGTCATCATGTTCTCACCCTTCACAAACCTGTTTGAGTTTCTTTCTTCTTTTGATCACAAAAGAAGATGGAAACCGGTAATTTTTTTTCCTACTGTAGAAGTCAATTGTTACCAGTTTCTATAACATTCTTCAGAATATCTTCTTTGTTCAACATAGTAAAGAAACTCAGAAACCTTTGGAATAACTTGAGGGTGAGTAAATAGTAAGTAAATTGTCATTTTTGTGTGCATTTACTTTCTATGTAAATCAAAATCACAAAAAATAGCACTTAGTTAAAAACTCATAAATCTATTACACATTTTTCCTTATGTGGAATGTTTCAGCTCTTGCAAATGCACTTTGGACCCCACTGACTTTGTATGTAAAACACCATACTGCACTTTTTTACTTTGTCTTATTTCTAGTCCAAATAACTAAAAATTCTTAAATCAAGAAGTATTTTCTAGACAAGCAAAACATATTGTCTTGTTTTAATAAATAATGTCAAAATAACAAGCTAAATAATCTGCCAATGTGGTAAGATAAATAAAATTACATCAAAAGGAAAAACAAGATTATTTTGCTTAAAGCATTGGCAGATTATATTGCCTGTTATAAAGAAAACTCAATTCTTCAAATATTTATTTGAGGCAGAAAAACATAGTAATCAAAATTAAGTGAGTTTTTCCTTAAAAATAAGCGAAATTATCTGCCAATGGGGTAAGCAAAATAAAATTACGTCAAAAGGAAAAACAAGATTTTGGCAGATTATATGGCTTGTTTTAAAGAAAAACTCACTTAATATTGGCATATTATCTCTTACTGGTTTCCAACATTCCTCAAAATATCTTCTTTTTTGTTTAACATAATAAAGAAACTAAAAGCTTTGGAACCACTTGAGGGTGAGTACATTTTATTTTGTGTGTGTGTGTGTGTATTTAATTTCTATGTAAATAAAACTCAATTCTGCGAATTTAAAGTTGAGGTGGACATAAAAATAGGACTCAGTTAAAAATTCATAAGCCTATTACACATGTTCCCTTTTGTGGAATGTTTCAGCTCTTGCAAATAAACTTTGGACTCCACTGACTTTGCATGTAAATGCTTTTCTTACTTTTGTCTTGTTTCTAGTCTAAATATCTATAAAGCATTTTCTAGACAAGCAAAACATATTGTCTTGGTTTCAAAAATAATGTCAAAATGAAGCGAGTTTTTCCTAAACGCAAGCAAGTAATCTGTAAATGGGGCAAGCAAAATAGTCTCAGGTCATTATTTTATAATTCAATTATAATTCAAAAATCAGGCAGATTATTTAGCTTGTTTTAAGATGGAAGAAAAAAATCACTTAATTTTGGCATATTATTTCTTAAAACAAGACAACATTTTTTGCTTGTCTAGAAAATGCTTCATTATTATTATTATTTTTAATATATTTTAACTAGAAACAGTACAAAAAAATCTAAGTAAGAATATTTTTTTGCAGTGTGTCCAACAGGTCTGAAACATTAGGTTGAATATATGATAACAAAATTAATTTCAGGTTAAACTACCCCTTTAATGTAATGCAAAACCCAAACAACAGAGATGCTTAATTAGTATTGTAAATAAAGCAATCTATATGCTACGTTTTATTATCACAGATCAGGATAAGAGCAAGAATGTACAGCGTGGATTATATGCATTTACTTTCTATGGAAATAAAAATCACTTCTGCAAATTTAGAAATAAGGGAGAGACAAAAATAGGACTTTGTTGAAATTCATAAACCTTTTTCCACAGCCATATCACCCTGCAGCCCAAGACCGGATACTCACTGAAGCTAAGCAGGTCTAAGCCTGGTCAGTATCTGGATGGGAGACCACTAGGTTGCTGTTGGAAGTTGTGTTAGTGAGGCCAGCAAGGGGCGCTCAACCTGCGGTTTGTGTGAGTCCTAATGCTCTAATAAAGTGAAGGGGACACTATACTGTCAGTGGGCGCCATTTCTCGAATGAGACGTTAAACAGAGGTCCTGAGTCTTTGTGGTCATTAAAAATCCCATGGCACTTTTCATAAAGAGTTGGGGTGTAACCCCGGTGTCCTGGCCAATTCCCTCTATTGGCCCTTACCGGCCTCCCAATCATCCCCATCCACTATCGCCGTTTCTCCACTCCACCAATAGCTGGTGTGTGGTGAGCGAACTGGCGCCATTGTCTTGTGGCTGCCGTCGCATCATCCAAGTGGATGCTGCACACTTATGGTGGTGTGGAGAGACCCCCCTCATGATTGTGAAGCGCTTTAGGTGTATGGTCATACGCAATAAATGCGCTATATAAATACACACATTACTTACTTAAACCTATTACACATTTTTCCTTTTGTGGAATGTTTCAGCTTTTGCAAAAGAACTTTGGACCCCACTGACTTTGTATGTAAAACACAGCACTGCAAAAGAAATGCTCGTCTTACTTAGATTTCTGTCTTGTTTCTACTCCAAATATCTATAAAGAAGCATTTCCTAGACAAGCAAAACATATAGTCTTGTTTTAAGAAATAATGTCAAAATGAAGCGAGTTTTTCCTTAAAGCAAGCAAGTAATCTGTAAATGGGGTAAGCAAAATAATCTCATGTCAAAAGGAAAAACAAGATTTTTTTCCTTACCACATTGGCTGATTATTTAGCTTGTTTTAAGGAAACATTCACTTAATTTTGGCATATTATTTCTTAAAACAAGATGTTTTGCTTGTCTAGAAAATGCTTCTTGATTTAACAATTGTTAGATATTTGGACTAGAAGACAAAACAAAATAAATCTAAGTGTGTCCAACAAGTCTGGAACATTAGGTTGAATATATTATAGCAATATTAATTTCAGGTTAAACTATCCCTTTAACATAACGTAAAACCCAAATAACAGAGATGCCTAATTTGTATAGTAAACAAAGCAAACTATATGCTACTTTTTATTATAACAATAACAGAGCAGCGTAAGAGCGAGAGTGTACAGTGTGGATTATATGACAGCTCTTTTGTCAACACATAGGAGTAAAGTTACTGAGAAACTCGTTTTGTCTGTGCATGTGTGTTTAAGAAGCGCTTCAGCGAGAATGTCTGTTAATCCGACCTTCCCGGTATCGATGCAGGCAGGTAAGAGGATTACCTCAGAGGGCCGAGTGTGTTTACGGCGTGTGACCGACAAGAAGCTTGTACGGTGTGAATGCCTGTAGATTACACTTAAATATCCGGCAATTTGGGTGTCAAAACCGGTTGTGACACATGAGATGCTGAACTGAATATTAGAGGATATGAGTGCATTAAAATAGTGTGATATGGAAGAGCAGCGCCCCCTTTTGGACAAGTTTCCCAATGCAAATGTGGGTTTGTTTACAAAGTAAGAATGTACGGCAGGGCTTCTCCAAGCCAGACTCTAATTCAGATCTGAACACGCCTCCATTTCATATTTCATAAACACTAATAGAAGTGTGAATTGACTACTATGAAAAACGTGTTAAAATCCCCATGAAATCAAAACTAACCATATGATTTAGTCAGCTCACATTGCTAGTTTTGAGGTGAACAATTCATCTGTGCATGTCATTAAGGGGAAAAAAAAAGTTTGACCATCTAATCTTTAATTGAAATCTGAAAATGCACTTCCTGTATGTTTTCAGTTAAATTGTCAGATTACGTATATATTTTAGGAATCGGGTGTGGCTAACATACCTAACCACACCCCTCCAACTGTCTATTTTGACAGCAAACAGAAAAGGTGAGGAGAAGGAGTCTGTTAGGTTGTAATAACTCTCCCCAAACTCTTTTCCGAATCGTTCTGAACAAAATGACTACTTTACTACATCCAATCAGCTCGCAGTAGAAAAAACAAGCCACGCCCACCGTTTTCTCTTTTAATATATTTTGTTTCTCTAGGAACTGAGTCACAATAGACGAATTACCGGTTTGTAAACATTCAGGATGCACGCGCAGTGAGGTTGCAGTGTGGTGTACGGTAAAAGTTAAGTTTTCTATTTTTATACTTTTTTGAATTTGGCATCCTACCGCACAACACGACTTGTTTGCTATTGCAACCGGGAACCCGCGTGACGTCATGTGACGTAGATTGGCAATTCCTCTATACGAAAACAAAAAAATGGTTGCAGCTTCCGGTTAATGAAGACTTTAAACATGTAATCATGTTTGTTTTTTAATGTCTTTTTAGTGGCGATAGTTTTCCTGTGTGATTCTGTTGTCATGACAACCACTCAGCGTTTGACACTCATCATATTTAGGCTAAACTCTTCAGCACAGTGAGCGTTCGAATGGGAGATGTCATTAGACAGAGAGGTATGAGTTCATTTTGCTTGATTTGATTTGTAATGAGTTTCCCAGTGCTGAGTTGCGGCTGGAAGGGCATCCGCTGTGCAAAACATATGCTGAAATAGTTGGCGGTTCATTCTGCTGTGGTGACCTCTTATAAATAAGGGACTAAGCTGAAGTAAAATGAATGAATGATTGAATTGTAATGAGATAGATCGAGTTATGAAAATTGGAATCCGTCATTCATTTTCTCTCTGCTTAATCCCTTTATTAATCAGGGGTTGCCACAGCGGAATGAACCGCCAACATATCCAGCACATGTTTTACACAGCGGATGCCCTTCCAGCTGCAATCTAACACTGGGAAACACCCATACACTCTTGCATTCACACACATACACTACGGCCAATTTAGCTTATTCAATTCCCCTGTAGTGCATGTGTTTGGACTGTGCGGGAAACCGGAGCACCCGAAGGAAACCCACGCCAACACGGGGAGAACATGCAAACTTCACACAGAAACGCCAACTGGCCCAGTCGGGGCTTAAACCAGCAACCTTCTTGCTGTGAGGCGATCATGCTACCCACTGCACCACTGTGACGCCTGGAATTTATTCATTCATTCATTTTCCTTCAGCTTAGTTCCTTTATTCATCAGGGTTCGCCACAGCAGAATAAACCGCCAACTTATTCAGCATATGTTTTACACAGTTTATGCCCTTCCAGTTGCAACCCAGTACTGGGAAACATCCATACACACACACACTCTTACACTACAGCCAATTTAGTTTACTCAATTCACCTATAGCGCATGTGTTTGGACTGTGGGGGAAACCGGAGCACCTAGAGGAAACCCACACCAACACGGGGAGAACATGCAAACTCCACGCAGAAATGCTAACAGGCCCAGCCGGGACTTGAACCAGCGACCTTCATTAGATTGCTCTGTACCTCTGGTTGTGTTTTTCATAAATATTGCTGAGACTTAAAATTAAGTGATACTTGTCATTTGGCCACTTTTGCATTTGTTATTAATGTATCGTAAAGGTCCCGTGAAGTGCTTTAAAATGCGGATGTTTTTATTCGATGTTTGATGTAATCTCAACTGAAAAATAAAGAGAGGGCGGGACATAGTGTAGCTCCTCCCCTTTTAAAAAAAAACAGCCAATAGTGTTTTGTTTTATCACAGCTCTGCCAGTGAGAGTGGTTGAACTCAAGAGAATCAAATAAAAAGCAAATGAGAAGCGTCTTATGCTGTGTTTACACCAGACATAGTACGCGCAAATAAATCGTGCTATTCGCGCATTAATAGACACATTTTGAGTTTACTCGCTTCATTCGCGCATCAAATCGGCTTCATTTGTGGGTCAAATTAGCTTCGTTGCTAAATGGCTAACATGGACTTTATTGAGAGAGTAGCTGTGTTTATGTGCTTTAGGAAGGCTGAAAAACAACATAGATTCGATCAGCGCCATGTCCGAGTCCACTAGATCCTTTCAGAGGTGCATCCAGCTCTGTGAGTTCATAAACTCCTCCAGAAACCCGGATCTGTTGTCCGGTGTCGGCAGGAGGATTTTCTCCCGGGACACCAACAACAGGCGCTACGTCATTATCAAGCCCCTACAAGAGCAAGCTCCTGATTGGTTAACGCAGCGCGAATGTCCGCTGAAGTTCAGATTTTCCAACATGAGCGATTCGCGCGAACTCGCACCGCTTCATTTGCACAAATTGCGTTATCCGCGCCGCAGGATGTCTATCCGCGTCCTTGCATTGACGTAACATGTAAATCACTCGCAATGACGCTTCTTCCGCGTCTGGTGTGAATGTAGCATTAAAGAGGGCAGGGCATGCCAAATACTAGAGAGCATTTGATTGGTCAAGAATTGATCAGAAACGTATGAGCTGACGTGAAAAAAAATCGTTGATCCATTTAGAAAAAAGTGCAAGCTTGTGATGTTTATATTAGTTTTTAATTTTCTAAACATGAACATTGTTTCGGAGCACACTAGCTTATGGATATCCTTAAAACTAACAATACTCTTACTAACGTCTAAAAAACTTTATTTTATTTCATGGGATCTTTAAATGGAAAAGACACTCGATTTTTTTAACAGTAAGTACATGTATGTGCATGTTTTTTCAAATCAAGTTTTGTTACAACCAATTTTTCCAGCCCTTCGACATTGTTGTAATTTCAGATATGGACCTTTGATTAGAACCCCTTATGTATGTGATTGTATGGAGAACTTACGCATTTAGTGTGGACACCAAGCAAAAGCAGAGGCCCTCTCTACTGCGGAAGTTTTTGTGTTTGAAGCCAGGAAACAGCCTCTCCCAAACGTACTGCACAAAGACAGAAGGAACAGAGTATCTGATTCATATTGCATATCCATTACTGCAAAAGCAGAAGAGACAGAAACGATGAGCTCTGACGGAAATGATGAATCACTGGCAGAAGTAATGAGCAAAAAGGATCCAGTGTGATTCTATTCACTCAGTAGATCACACACAAGAAACTAGACAGCAGCGTTATGATTTCTTTCAGTGTGAATGAGTGTAACCGAGATGATGATCTTAAAGCGAGCCGCCCATCGGCTGTATTGGTAGCTCACCATGGGTGTTGCCGTCTGATCCATCAGCTTCAAAATAAGCCCTTGTGCCTGATCTCGAACTTGATCCTTCGCATCTCCCAGACGGTCAACTAAAGCAGGCACAACTGAAGAACAAATAAGAAAAATAGGGGGTTAGAGGGCCATTCACACCAATGAGGATAACTACAACAATACAGACCTTAAAATCAAGTATATAACATTTAACACTATAGTGTGGAACAATAATGTTGTATTCGATTTCAGAACAAATCATTTTCTAAAAAAATGACCTATCAATTAATGAAGCTAACAATCCTTGTTTTGCTCTAGATCAGGGGTGCTCAATCCTGTTCCTGGATATCTACCTTCCTGCAGATTTCTGTTGCAAACCATATCAAACACACCTGCCTAATTATCAAGTGCTGTTCAGGTCCTAATTAATTGGTTCAGGTGTGTTTGATCAGGGTTGGAGCTGAACTATGCAGGAAGGTAGATCTCCAGGAACAGGATTGAGCACACCTGCTCTAGATTTTCTGTGTGCATTTTTAAGGCTACACAAATTGGCCACAGATTTTTGCTATTATTATTTATAGACGTTTAAACTCTGTGATTCACTCAAAAAGTCTATTTTTATTTAGATGTAACAATGACAATGAAGACCTATTCTATGAATAATAAAGCATATCCAGCCAATCAAAATGCATCATCCTGTAAGGAGCTTGGGGACTTTCAAAGGGGTAGTTCACCCAAACCTGAAAATTCTGGACATCATTTACTTGTCACAAACCTGTTAAACAGAAAAGAAGATATTTTGAAAAATGTTAGAAACCGGTAACCATTGACTTCCATAGCATTTGCTTTTCTTTCTATGGAAGTCAATGGTTGCCAGTTCCTAACATTCTTCAAATAATCTCCTTTTGTGTTCAACAGAAAAGAAAAAGGGTGACAGGGTTTCTGCAGGTTTCATCAAGTCAAACTTAAAACTTTTTTAAGACCCCTTTAAGACCATAAAAAATTAAATTATACAGGGTTAAAGACTTTTTTTCTAATGGCCCGGTATTATCATGAGGAATCGTGTAATTGTTTTAAGTATTCTTTCTGTTTAGGAAATTTTATTTGGGAATTTTGCTGTTAATATGTCTAACGGCTGTTGTGAACTGTACCTTTTTGCAGTAAAAAAACTTTTTCATTTATTTTTGGTTTTTGGATGGATGTCAGTCCGATTGAGTAGCTTTACTTGGATAAAGCAAAATGAAGACCTGTTTTAAAATTATTTAAGACCTACAACAGTCTTTAGTTTTTAAAATGCAAGACTTTTTAAGACCCAGCGGACACCCTGGGTAAGTAATGTTCATTTTTGGGTGAACTTTCCTTTTACAGCCGCAGACAACAAAACAGCAGTGTATAAATTAGAGTTATCATGTGGGTGTTATATATGGGCGATGGGTGCATTATAACATGATTATTTCCCTTCTTATGCCTCTGCAATTAATTAATAATAAACCTAACAACTCATTCTTGCTTGCCATGCATATTTTAATTAGTTAGGGGTCATTAAAGTTTTTAAATGTTGAAGTTTTACAGTGTTTAATTACACTTACATTTTAAACAACATGTGTATCAAAACACAAAATGTTTTAAATGGATGAGATCTTATTTAATACACTATAATGACACTTTTCTCAAGCATATGCAGTTGCGTCTCTGAATTTATACCTTATATTGTCATGAACTGGTCTTCGTATGAATGATTATTTATTCATTCATTTTCAGCTTAGTCAGGGGTTATTACATATACTTATTAATCAGGGGTTGATACATATATTAATTTTATTACATATTAATACATATAATTAGTTTTATGTAGTTTTTAGGCTAAGCAAGACTTTTGTAATTATATATTATAGTTATAAATGTATAAACACATTCACTCAAAAAGTATATTTTGAAAATCCTAACATAGCAACAATAGCTCAATAAAGGTAAATAAGGGGTGAACTACAGTGTGGCCAGCTGATGAAAGACATCATATTTCATCTCATTTGTACACCAGACAGACTCAAACAGACTCTTTGTGTGAAGTCATCTCATTCCTTTCTCTGTACTCCGTTTGTTCCATGTTTTCAGATGAATGAGGTATGATGGGAGGGGGGGTTATCTGTTACAATCATAACACCAGTTCTCATGGTAACAGTAGGAGGCGGGGCTAAACAGCTTTGAGGCAACACTGAGCCGGTGGATTGTGTCATATACAGCTGAAGTCAGAATTATTCGCCCTCCTGAGAACTTTTTTTTTCGTTTTCAATTATTTCCCAAATAATGTTTAACAGAGCAAGGAATTTTTTACAGTATTTCCTATAATATTTTTTATTCTGGAGAAAGTCTTATTTGTTTTATTTCGGCTAGAATAAAAGCTGTTTTTAATTTTTTAAAGACCATTTTAAGGACAATATCATTAGCCCCTTAAGCAATATTTTTTTACGATTATCTACAGAACTAACCACTGTTACAATGACTGTCATACAATGACTTGCCTAACTACCCTAACTTGCCTAATTAACCTAGTTAAGCCTTTAAATGTCACTTTAAGCTGAATACTAGTGTCTTGAAAAATATCTAGTCAAATATTATGTGCTGTCATCATGGCAAAGATAAAATAAATCAGTTATACTAATAATAAATTAGTTATTAAAACTATTTTGCTTATAAATGTGTTGAAAATCTTCTTTCTTTTAAACAGAAATTGGGGAAAGAAAATATACAGAAGGGCTAATAATTCAGGAGGGCTAATAATAACTGTACATGACAAGTCACCCCGGCGTTCCCCTTTCTGCTGATAATGCAATGTAAAAAATAAAAATAAAAACAGTCTTATTGATAATTTGACTTCAGTGGAAGCAACAAGCGCCGCTTACCTGTGCTGATATAACCTCTGAAGCGATCTGTCATCCGATCCACGAATGCGCTGACGATATCGATCCCCAGCAATGCAACCTGACACCAAACAAGAAAGAGACAAATCAGCTGAAAACGTCAAAGCTCACTCTCCCTTTCCCACAAGCTAACTGTAGGACAGCATTTTCAAGCATTCGATTGTGCAGACTCAGTATCTGATGCTTATTAGTTTCAGTGTTTTGTGTTGATGGATGCTGGATCATTAAAGGGAAAGTTCACCCTAAAAAAAATTATTTACATACCATTTACTCCCTCTTAAGCACTGTTGTTGGGTGGGGTAAATCAAAAAATTTAATAATTACTAATTATATCATTTCAATTGTATTTTAATTACATT
Source organism: Danio kyathit (assembly GCA_903798195.1). Taxonomy (NCBI): domain Eukaryota; kingdom Metazoa; phylum Chordata; class Actinopteri; order Cypriniformes; family Danionidae; genus Danio; species Danio kyathit. The sequence continues at coordinate 52,173,502 of LR812537.1, read as the reverse complement.
TTTAATTACTTTGTCTGGAAAAAGGGATAGTTTACCCTAAAAAGAATAATTGATATACCATTTACTCACTCTTAAGCACTGTTGTTGAGCGTGTTAAATCAAAGATAATTTAAATAATTATTACAACTGTATTTAAACTACATTTTTAAATACTTTAACAAAAAAAGGTTAGTTCACTGTAAAAAAATTAAAATTTACATACCATTTAAGCACTTTTAAGCATTGTTGTTGGGTGTTACCTCAAAAAAATTAATTAATAACTAATTATACAATTTCAATTGTATTTAAATTACATTACTTTGTCTGAAAAGGGATAGCTCACTCTAAAAAAAATCCATTTATATACCATTTATTCACTCTTAAGCATTGTTGTTGGGTGTTACTTCAAAAAATTAATTAATAACTAATTATACAATTACAATTGTATTTAAATTACATTAATTACTAAAAGGGTTTGAAAATTTGTTTCCGAAATAAAATTTGTTTATATACCATTTACTCCTAAGCTGATTTATACTTCTGCATCGTGTAATCACTGTGACTGCCTTGCATGTAGTCATGCATTTATGCTTCTGCGTGCTGTTTGTGCTGCTCTGCAATAACACTTCCATAACGCTAGCTGGCAGCAGGTTTTTATGTTGCTCTGTGTCGAGTTTCTTCACTGGTGTTTTGTTTTTTCTAAATCCTACCTTAAATGTACAAGTAGCTCAACCTCGCTCATTCAGAGGCGGGAACCGGCGTACTTTAATCATGTAAGGTAAACACAAAACAAAAGCTTCCATCTGGAGTTTCTTCACGGGACTCGCTCTATCAGGCTCACTGCTCTCAGCACCACACATGCCCGTCACAGCTATCCAAGCCGACCAAATGACAAAGCTTGCGCTACGCCTCAGTGCGATGTGTAGTCACATTTTTTTGACAGGTGCGCCTCAGCATTGGCGTCAGCCACATCGAGGACTATATGACCACGAGCACGCCGGAGCATACGCGTGCGCTTGACTAGCGCTGGACGATATGGCAAAAATTTATATCACGATATATTTCTTAATTTCGGTCGATACGATATAATTCCGATATCGATATGGACAATATTAAAAAGACAAAAAAAACTGCCAAGAACGCAGATAATGGATGTCTGTACCTAGATATGTCTGCAATGTGAATTTGTAAAGTCTATAATACCTCCAGACTCTTATAACTTAAAAAAATAAAAACAGTACAAAAAAAATTTATGTTCACTTTTTATTTGTATTTAGCCTATACAAACAAGAAATGTGAAATAAACTATCAAATAAATAAAACTCTCAGACTCAGCTTATTTATACATATATATATATACATATATATATATATATATATATATATATATATATATATATATATATATATATATATATATATATATATATATATATATATATTTTTTTTTTTATTTTTTTTTGTATATGCTGAATTTTTCACAATCAAAATAATACCAAAATCTTACAATTATGACATCCACATTGTAAAAAAAACATAGAAAAAGAATAATATTTTTATTAATAAAAAATCAAAAAGAGTACAGCTACAATAATATTTGCAATAGAAGAGTTGTTCCTGTATATTCATAGTTCTGGTTGCTTTTCATCTTGAACATCCTTTAAGGGATCTTTCTTTCTATTTATATTTGTGTATGTAATTACCTAGTTAAATTAAAAGGTTTAACATAAATATCTCATATTTTATATAGTTTATTTATATTGACTAATATTTTATATTATTTTATATAACACATTTTCATTATTTAACAGATTTAATAGCTCTATTAATCACATTCTTTCTACTTCATCAGCTTTGCAATAACCTGATTCCTGATAAATATGTTTGTGAATTTTATTTTGTAAGTTTGCGCGAGTGCTATATGCCAGCATGCAGCGAGTTTATGTATGTGAGTGTTTATGCGAGGATCAAGATTGTATGTGCGCGTGTTAATGTGGGAATATATGCAAGGATCGTCGAGTTTGTGCGTGTGTATGTGGCTGGGTGTATGCATGCATCAAATTTATGTATATGCGCAAGTTTCATACATGTTTTGAACATTCAACAGTATAGGTGTATATGAGAGTAATTTATAGGTGTATATGCACGTGTTGATAAGCGAAGTTTGATTTAAATTCTACACGGCGCCTCATAGCATCTGTGTTTGCTTCATTGCCTTCTCTTCTGACACCGCTGGTGTCGGGTAGGTGGATGGTGGTGATGGTGAGGCCACAGGTTGGCTTAAACTTTTATGTTGCCTCATCTTTTGACTCTCAGTATGTTTTATCGGGTGGAACTGCTTCAAATGGTGAAACAGATTTGATGTGTTGCTGCCGCTAGTCAGCTACACTCTCCGGCACACTTTGCAGAGCACCGAAACCAAGTTTATCGGAACTTAAAAAGCCGAACTACTTCCACACCACTGCATTAGTTTTTCCTTTCTTATCAACTATTTCATCTGCATTCTTGCTTGTGGAAGCTTGTTCATTCGCATCTGTATTCAGGCCACTCATTTTGTTGCTAAAACTTTCTGTGACGGCAACTGTGCTGAGCGCTGAAAGCGTGTCTGTGGTGTTCGCCATCACCCAAGTGACATCAGATCATGCTCTTTCTGACGGAAGAGCACTGTCCAGCCCTACGCTGACACAGAAGTATAAATCAGCCTTTAAGCATTGTTGTTGGGTATGTTACCTCAATACAAGTAATTAATTACTTATTATATCATTACAATTGTTTTTAAATAACATTTCTAACTACTTGCCTGAAAGCTAATTTACTTATTTGATTAGTAATTTAATTACTTGACTAAATACTAAAACTCCACATAAAAGCCTTTAAATTTGAGTTTTTTCTCTGACCCTTTTTTTAAGTTAACTTAAAATTTTAAATTTTAAAATTTTTAACAATATATGCATATATGTATCAAACACAAAATGTTTTAAATTAAATTAATCCTATTTAATAGACTATAATGACCTTTTTTTTAAGCATATGCAGCTGCTGGACAAATAAAACCTTTAGTTGGAAAATATAGAAAATAACAACTAAATATATATTCACTATTACTCTGCATCTCTGAACGTATACCTTATATTGTCATGAGCTATATTATCATAAAAAAAATTAACATATGCAAATTTCTTGTTTAATGATAAATGTTTTTAGTTGAAATATAAAAATATTCTGCAAAGTAGAAATTACTCTGAATCTCTGAATTTCTTTCTTATATGGAATTTTTGTATTTAAGTACAGTATTTAAGCATGACCATAATAAGTAAATGTAAAAAAATAATAAACAAAAAACAATCACTTACTAATTCAACTAAAAAGTAATTTAATTACAGTAACTAGCTACTTTGTAACTAATTACACCCAAGTACCTGCTCTCAAGAGCTTCTAAACCTTCTTCAAAACAAGTGGATAGTGTGTACTTGGGTCAGAATTGTCATTTTTGGGGTGAACTATCCCTTTAAGAATGCCTATTGTTTTTGTGTGCGAGTGGGTAAATTAACATTAGAGATTGGGAGATTGAGTATATTTGAGGAGTGCGGTGGGATCGCTGCGCTGTGTTTCTTGGCACTGCAGGATGGAAGTTAACATTCCTGAGAAACAATCAAATATTCACTACATCCTAGAAGCTCCAGTTATGACCTATTTTAGGCATAGCCAGAGAGAATCCTGAGTAAGGACATCAGAGTGTATGTGTGTGTGTGTGTGCGCACCTGAAAAGCAGAACTGGAAAGCACCTGGTGATTTTAATTTTGGAAGCGGTTTTAACTAAAAATAACTTGACTTCTAGTTGATCATTTGGTATCAGAAGTGGCATATATGAAAGGCCTCTAGATTACGCTTATTTTTTACCAAAATAAAATATGATCATGCCTTGATTTTGAATAATTTATTTAGGACAGTAAGGTCTGACTTTGCTTAGACAAAAGTCTCGTCACTTAACAGAAATGATGTACAGTATAGAATATAAAGTCATGGTGCAGTGGATAAATAATGAATATTGTGTAAGACTCCCATGAGCCTGGAGGACTGCATCCATACATCTCTGCAATGACTCAAATAACTTATTAATAAAGTATAGGAGCCATATTACTTTTCATTTAATTATAATGTTTATTTGTATATCGATTAGTTTGGGTTTTACAATGACGTATTATGTTTTGGTCACGTGGGCATACCTGGCACCTGCTAACACAAAGCGCGTTACACTCACACAGGTGGGGAGGAAGAGAGAACGAGAGTGGGGTGGCTGTATTTTTTGTTGACCTCCACGGCACACGCAACGCCACGGCAGACGCAACGCCACGCTGCAACTATTATATCACTACACGCCACAACGCAATAATCAGCCTTAAAGCAACAGGTATTCAACCCACAGCTGTTCGTTTTGTCATGTTTCAAGTTTATATAAAGTTTTGCTATTAACATCTTGGGCTCAGCGTGTCTTTCTCAGCCACCAGCACGTCACAAATTCAAAGAACCCTCACTGCCTCTCTAGCGACTTAAGGAGGAATCAGGAAGTCGCAATATAAAGTCATCTGGAATTGCAAAGAAAGTATTTATGCAGGACTCCCAGAGTTTATAAAGTTTCATTGGATTCATCTTCAATGCCTCCTCCATCTTACCCCAGACATGCTCAATAATGTTCATGTCTGCTGACTGGGCTGGCCAATCCTAGAGCACCTTGACCTTCTTTGCTTTCAATTTGATGTTGAATTTTGATGTGGAGGCTGAAGTATGAGAAGGAGCGCTATCCTGCTGAATATTTTGCCCTCTCCTGTGGTTTGTAATGTAATGGGCAGCACAAATGTCTTGATACCTCAGGCTGTTGATGTTGGCATCTACTCTGCAGGTCTCTTGCACGCCCCCATACTGAATGTAACCCCAAACCATGATTTTTCCTTCACCAAACTTGACTTGATTTTTATATATATAGATATAGATATATATATAGATATATATATAGATATATTTTTTTTATGTTAATAAATAAGTCCATTCCTAATTTTTTTCTTTGTCAGCACACGCACCACAGTGGTAACACCATTACAGAAATTGATAAAAAATGTCACTCAATCAATCATATATTAAAATAATAATTGTCAGCAGCCATTGACCCAGAATTTCCCATCAGAAATAGTTCTAATATGCTGATTTGAGCTAAAATAAATACAATGCAACATTATTGTCCTGCCAATTATTTTTTTTCAGAATGACTTTAATAATTATTAAAATAAACAGCATTAATTTTAAAAATAAATGTTTGTGTACAGGGCAACGCAGTGGCGCAGTAGATTGTGCTGTTCGCAACAAGAACGTCGCTGGGTCGCAGGTTCGAACCTCGGCTGGGCTGGGTCAGTTGGCGTTTCCTCCGGGTGCTCCAGTTTCCCCCACAGTCCAAAGACATGCAGTACAGGTGAATTGGGTAAGTTAAATTTTCCGTAGTGTATGAGTGTGAATGTGTGTGTGTGGAAATTCCCAGAGATGGGTTGCGGCTGGAAGGGCATCCGCTGCGTAAAATCGTGCTGGATAAGTTGGTGGTTCATTTCACTGTGGCGACCCCGCAAGGGACAAAGCCGACAAGAAAATGAATGAATAAATGAATGTTTGTGTACACTTTTAAAATCTATTTACTTCCCTTTTCCTTGTAAATTTGAATGCATCCATGTTGAATAAAACTGTTTCATTCAAAAAAAAAAAGTCCTACTGTCCCTAGTAAAAATATTAAATGCAAGTATATAAATGAAGTCAAATAAAATAAATATTAAAATAACTCAAATAAATCATACTAAAATTGTAAAAAAAAAAAAAATTCAGCAGAGAAATAAATACAGTCTACCAGATCACAATCAATGTGCCAAAATCTAAATCTGACACCCTGCATTTATCAAACCGCATTATCTATTTATTTGCAGAAGTCTACAGCTGTGTATCCAATTTATGAATCACCCTCATCATTCCTAAAACCCAACCACAAGCAGTCTGATCTCATTCCCATCCATTACCAGCAATCCCAAAAGACCCTGAACTACCATCTGAAGGTAAAAACCAGCTGGACATTTAAAAACATCCCCACTCGAGTCTACGGTGCTTCGTTTCATGCAAACAGCGACACAGAAACGGGAAGGAAACAGAAGTGACCATTTATGACACATCAGCAGCAGCATGAGGCAGCATTAAAGCTTCTGCTTGCATCCCGGGCCATTTAAAAGGCGCATCCTCAAAACACAAACCAGCTTTTCTCAATCAATGTAAAGCATGGATTAATCTGACATGTGCCTTTACAACCCTGATGCAACAGAACAATGCCCCACACGACCCTCCCCCATCTTCAAAACACCCCCCACCAGCAAACCCACTCTCTCATTGACACACATGAATATGTAATGCATGCACACTGATGTTCATGCATTTCCTACTCAGACAATATTTGTGCATTTTGCAACACACACCAGGAGGATTTAAGATATCTCATATGTTCTAGAACTGCGATGCGTCTCATAGAAGATTTTAGTCTGATGATAGGGATTTTAATATTTTATTTGTGAAAAGAAATGATAATTATGTGAGAATTTAAGATATTATTTGCTCTTATTCACACAAAAGAAAATGACTGAATAGGATTAAGAATATTGAATGATTGAATTTTTACATCTTGCATGGCAAATATTTTATTCATAAATAGAAATTTGATAAATGCATACAAAAATATTTTATTTATTTATTAGAAATGAAAATTATTGAATGCGTTTATGAATATTGAATAAGTATGATTGCATTTTTAGAACTTGCAAATCAAATATTTTATTTATAAACAGAAATGTGATAAATGCATAACAAAATATGTTATTTATTCTTATTAAAAATAGAAAAAGCCTTGAAAAATCCGATTTAATAACTAAAAGAATGACTTGGTGTTAGACAAATTGTTGACTGTCATAACGAAAAAAAAATTTAAATCTCAATTTATTTATCTAATTTTACTAATTCTATCGATGTTCACTATTATCATTATTTAATATATCTTATAATTTTTATGTTTATGTATTTATTTATGTTTTCATCTCTTTACTCCATCCTATTTCTCATGGATATTATTCAATTATACGTATCTGGAACTATGTTATTATTATTTCTTGTAATGAAAAAAGGAAAAAAATTAAAATCTTAAATGTTTTTTTGTATTTATTTTATTAATTGTATTTTACAAATTCAATGTTTACTAATATCATTACTGAATTACTATTTTTATATTTATGTATTAATCTCTTTTAGTTGTTATTATGTTTTAATCTTCTTTTCCCCTCCATCCTATTTCTCATAGACATTATTCAATCATATGCATCTGAATTTATGTTATTATTTCTAATGCTATTATTTCTTTAAAGAAATTTTTTTTTAAATCTCAAGAATTACTTTTTTATACGCATTTATTTTCTATATTGTATTTTACAAATTACATGATTACTGTATTATTATTTTTAATGTGCATGCATTTATTTATTGTTGTTATTGTTGTATTACATTATTATTATTTTTCCTCTATCCTATTCCTCATGGACATTATTCACTCATATGTATCTGAATTTATGTTATTATTTCTTGTAATGAATAAAGGAAAAAATAGAAAATCTCAATAATTTGTTTATTTATACGCATTTATTTTATATATTGTATTTTACAAATTCAATGTTTATTGTTTTCATTACTGCATTGTTATTTTATGTTCATGAATTTATTTATTTTTTGTTAATAATATACTACTACTATTATTATTATTATTATTTTGTTTTCATCTTTTCCCTCTATTCCTCATGGATATTATTCCATCATATGCATCTGAAATGATGTTATTATTATTTCTTGCAACGAAAAAAGGGGGGAAGGAAAATCTCAAGAATTAGTTTGTTTATACGTCTTTATTTTATATCATTACTGTAATACTATTTTTTTGTTTATGTATTTTTATTATCATGTTTTTATCTTCTTTTCCCTCTATCCTATTCCTCATGGACATTATTCACTCATATGCATCTGAATTTATGCTATTATTTCTTTTTATGTTCAACTACTCTTTAATAAGAAAACAAATCCTACGTGTTTAACTACTAAACAATAATACGAAATCCAAAAAAGATCCCACTGAAACTTCTCACGAATGCATTGCAGAAATGAATGCACATCACATTTAATGACAAAAGAACAACTGATGGGTTTGGCTGAACTTTGTCACTTCAAAGCAATGCATGCATCCCTCATGATAACATACGTGACTTGCAGCACACCTTTCATGACGTTTAATTCAAACATGCACCCCCAAAACATCCTAGTACCTTGAAATTGCTGGAATTGACCCATCCCGTCAGCTCGTCGATGGTTTTATCCAGCCGAGATTTGTCCTGCTCCACGTCCAGGGACCGCTGCGGGTCGCTCAGGTAGTCGATGAGCTCCGGGCCGACCTGCAGCCGCCGGGTCACGTCCTTCTGCAAAACCTGCTTGTAAAAATAGTCCATGTTGTCATTTTCCTCCATCGGGACGCGTTGTGGTCAGTCCTCAGACCGCGGGGAAACAATAACAAACGGAACGGTCGGCTGTCAGAGTCGCGTAAACAACACAACACGACACGACAAACCGAAATGCGGACAAAGAGGAAGTTAAACGCCGCTTTAAAGACTCTCCGAGGTCTGTTGCTGGTGCGTTAACGACGCAAAAACGGAAAATGAAGAACTTTGACAAAGTTTGAACGAAGCCAAACGGTTGATCCAGCGAACACAAAAGTACGTTAAGGAATTAAACACGAAGTTATAGATAAGCCAAGACGTAAAGCGACGTATATTAGATCCGTATAAAAACAGTGGAAGTGTCTCCAGGTGGTCTCGGCTAACAGTGCTAGCTTTAACCCTTATGGTCGTGTATCCTGGGGCCTGCCGCCGGGGCTCTCTTCCCTCCTGGCCTCCATTTCAGAAAAGCCCGCTTCGCGCCGCTCGGGTGAATGAGTGGCTCCGGTTTACTCTGATTTAATCCCGAAAATAATCCGCGGTTTGACAGCTGGCTTCTGCTCGCGACTCTCTCTCGCCTCAAACACCGGTAACTGCGGGACTGGACTGTTGTTGAATAGCAAAACGATCCCGAGGAAGAGTGATTGGGCCGAGGCCTCGGGGTCCTTCAGCGCCGCACAGATGTCCAGCATGATGCCTGACTGAAAATAGGCGCATTCTGTGCATAATTCATTATTTATCATCATCAGAGGCTGACAGGACAGGACACGCGCTTTTGTTATGTAGTTTCTAGAAAGACACGATGCTGATGTTTACATTTATTATAATTACTGACTCACTACAGTATATTATATTTAGTAATACTGGTAGAATTTGTTATTATTAGTAGTAGTAGTAGTGTTATTATTAGTATTATTATTATTATTATTATATCCTGCCTATTTAACGAATATACATTTCTTAGTCAAATATTCTGACATTTTTATCATTATTATTGTTAATACTGGCGGTTCATTCCACTGTGGCGACCCCTGATATACAAGTGACTAAGCCAAAGGAACATAAATGAATGAATTATTACTACTATATTGTAATATAATTACCATAAAAAGTGTACTAATAAACATTACAGTATGCTAAATACTTTAAGTGTTTTAGTTTAACAATATTACCATAAAATATTACAATAATAATTGTTATTTTTATTAATATATATATATATTTTATTATTAAATATGACATTTTACTGGACATTTTCCACCAAGACATCATCTGTTTTCATATGTTTTGTCAGTGCATTATTATGAATTATATGTATATACAGTTGAAGTCAGAATTATTAGCCCCCTTTGAAATTTTTTTCCTTTTTAAATATTTCCCAAATGATGTTTATCAGAGCAAGGAAATTTTCACAGCATGTCTGATAATATTTTTTCTTCTGGAGAAAATCTTATTTGTTTTAATCCAGCTAGAATAAAAGCAGATTTGTATTTTTTAAAGCCATTTTAAGGTCAAAATTATTAGCCCCTTTAAGCTAATTTTTTTCTGATAGTCTACAGAACAAACCCAGTTACACAATGATTATACAACACCTATAAATGTGTTGAAAAAATCTTCTCTCCGTTAAACAGAAATTAAGGAAAAAATAAACAGTTTCTGTTTAATGGAGAGAAGATTTTTTCAACACATTTCTAATCATAATAGTTTTAATAACTAATTTCTAATAACTGATTTGTTTTATCTTTGCCATGATGACAGTAAATAATATTTTACTAGATATTTTTCAAGACACTTCTATACAGCTTAAAGTGACATTTAAAGGCTTAACTAGGTTAATTAAGTATAGGCAGGTTAGGGTAATTAGGCAAGTTATTGTATAACGATGGTTTGTTCTGAAGACTATCGACAAAAATATATAGCTTAAAGGGGCTGATAATATTGACCTTAAAATGTATTTAAAAAATTTAAAACTGCTTTTATTCTAGCCGAAATAAAACAAATAAGACTTTCTCCAGAAGAAAAAATATTATCAGACATACTGTGAAAATGTCCTTGCTCTGTTAAACATCATTTAGGAAATATTTAAAAAAAGGGGGGAAAAATTAAAGGGGGGCTAATAATTGTGACTTATATATATATATATACATTCAGATACATTTGAGTGAATAATATCCATGACCAATAGGATACAGGAAAAAGCACAATAACATTTATATATATATATATATATATATATAACATTTATCCCATATATATATATATATATATATATATATATATATATATATATATATATATATATATATATATATATATATATATATATATATATATATATATATATGGGACATTCTTCCAGAATTGTACATTTTCGCTTATAAAAATGTGACAGGTCCAGGCTTGTCATCCTCAAAAAATTATACAATACAAGCATAAAATCATACAAATCAATGATAGAACGCATCCTTGATCCCTGTCAGCTTCTCTTCCATCAAATGATGTCACCTTTGAGTCATAGCCTTAAAGGTGTATTGCACGCATTTCATGTTAAATTTAATGCAAACATGGGGACAATTGTACATTTATTTCTTTTATATATTTGTAGAATTTATTTATTATTTCATTTATCAATTGATGTGGGGGGATAACAATTTAAACTTGCTATTTTCTCATTTTTTTTTTTTTTTTTTTTTTTTACAGTTTTTAGCATAACAGAACTATTAAAGCTGTAGGCTCAACTGGGCCGAGGACAAGGACAATGACAGGGTTTGTACACGTGTAAAATGTTTTTAATGAAGAAGAGAAATCTGAGAACCAACTAAATGACATATTGCTTTACATAAGAACAGAAGTCAACAATCAGTCCATGTAGACCTTTTTGGGATGAAACACTATTTATTCACTGTATTTATGTTTTTTTTTCAGGGACAGATAATGTACGTTTCTGGTAGAATGTCCTATATAATCACACATTTCAGATAGTGATTCTGGTTATTCCAGTGTGTTGACATTTTCCCTAATGGTATTCATGACTGAATCACATCTGACAAATTGTAGAAGATTTGAATAAATGACTTAATTATATTCATTTCTTAATTACAACTTACCTCTTTTAATTCTAATAATTACATACACGCAATTTGTGTTAATAAACGCCAGTCAGACAATACTTGATTCTGAATAAAGTGCATTCTGCTACTGTGAATAAAACATTAACCGTATTTTTAGTGAGCTTTTTTCCCGTCTCTGTCTCCCCCTGCTGGCACTGTAATGTGTCTGTCAAACACAAACCTTTATGTGCATGTATCCACAATATAAAGAGGTCAACATTTGGATAAAAAAAAAGTTGATCAAAATTGTCCCAGGACAGGAACGGGTTCTGATCCACTTTAAATGTTGAATACGGTATAAGGACTATACATTCATACAGTATATTTTATATTTAAATTATATAGTTCTGAAGTTTGACATCTTAATTGTCTATTTCTTTTGATTTATTATAATAAAATGAAGCTACTCCAATGTAGCTTTCTTTTTGTCAGTAGCTCGCAACTTTAGTTTTGTAAAGATAACCTTTCAAACATACAAAAATGTTTATAGGACATGCATTGAAAAGTAAAAAAAACTAAATACAGGTATCTAAATTGGTTTGACAGCACATTCTCACCATTCTTCCTAATTCTGAGTTTACATTTCTCTGCTATGATTTTTTCCCATCTGAATTGCTCCTTTACGCCTCACAACTGAAGGTTTATAGTTTTTCCACACAGTTCTGATTCATTATGATCACAATACTTTGGGTATATTTTATAATTAGGACAAAATGGCAATATAAAAAGTCACAATTCTGACAAAAAGATCTGAATTGTGAGGATTAAAAAGCCATAATTGTGAAACGCAAACTGTACATTGATATAAATAATGCAAGTCTTTTTTAATAAATCAATAACGAGAGATTTTTTAAACAAATTTTTTAAGCATTATATTTTTAGAATTAATCATTTCTTTTGTCTTTGCCATGATGATAATACATCATATTTTACTAGATAATTTGCAAGATATTTAGCTTAAAGTGACATTTAAAGGCTAAACTATCTAGGCAAGTCATTGTATAACAGTGGTTTGTTCTGTAGACAGTCAGAAAAAAAAACTGCTTAAGCGGGCTAATAATATTGACCTTAAAATGTTTTTTTTTTTTTTTAAATAAAAACTGCTTTTATTCTAGCCGAAATAAAACAAATAGGAAATACTGTAAAAAAAATCCTTAATCCATCAAATATCACTTGAGAAATATTTCGAGAAGATTAAATATTGTACATGAGGGCAGTGGCGGTTCTAGGGGGAGGCCGGTGCCCCCGTGTCAATAAGCTTGGCCCCCCTAAATTTCAATAATATCACGCGTATTTTTGTGTCAAAATGCCACGGAGAAGCTAAATCAGCCATCGGTGGCAGACTGCGGAGATATGACTTAGGCCAGTGTTGCCAGATGTAGCTGACTGATTCCAGCCCAAAAACTAACCAAAACCCGCCGAAATACGTGCATGCAATCGTAAAAACCGCCCAATCTGGCAACATTGACTGAGGCCTCTCTCGTGCGCTCTCGGTGTCGCGCGCACCCGCTCTCTCTGTCAGTGACGGAGCTGCGCGCATCAGTTCCCCGCATTCGTCAAAAGTTAACCCCCAAATTGACACAGGTAATAAAACGATTCAGTCATGTTCATGTTGTGAAAAACTATCAAAATGTCCACTGTTGATTATATTAGACTGCTGTTTTTTAATAGCGATTTTAACACTTTTAATATAGGAAGTCCTCGGCTATGCAGAGGCTATTATTAATCAGAAATTGACTGTACATAGTTTTACGTTAAGAAATGCAGTCTTGAATTTACAAACAGTCGGCAAGTGCCGGAGAACAGATGTAACACAATGATTAAATTTAGTTTTCAGTCACGCTCATGTAAAGGTATAATATTCAACTCGTTTAGTTTTGCCTTCATTCATTTTTGTTTTCAGTTGTGACATCAAGCACGAGTCTTCAGCACATGATTATTTACAACACGTTTTTAAACATAATAGTTTAATTTCTAATAACTACAGTTTTTTATCTTTCCCATGGTGACAGTCAGTGCAGAATATTTTAGTTATTTTGCAAGATTTTGCAAGCTGTATTCAGACAAAGTCCCTTTAAGTATTCTGTAGTCTTTCATTTAGATTAAAGTGTAATTTAAAGACTTGTTAACTAGGAAAGTTAGAATAATTAGTCAGGTTATTGTATAACAGGTTTGTTGTGTAGACAATCAAAAAATATACAGTAAATATTTCTTAAGGATGCTAATAATACTGACCTTAAAATTGTTTTTTAAAAAATAAAATAAACTAAAGAAATAAGACTTATGACTCCAGAATATTTTTTTTGTTTTATAGGGAATACTGTGAAAATTTCCTTGGTTTGTTAAAGATCACTTGAGAAACATTATTTTAAGTTAACGGGAGGGCAAAAAAAGTTGACTTCAACTGTGTCTGTTAAAGTTTACAGGTGCAAAAATGAGCCTTGATGTACTTGAATGTTAGAAATGTCTTATCCTGCTACGATACAAAGATACTTGTCAAATAAACTAACATGGAAGATTCTCTTGAGTTTAAGTTATTTAATTAGCTGGTTTATGAAGACTGCAGAGTGATACATGAAAACAATGACTTTGAATAATTGTTTAAGTATTTTGTGATGTATGTTAAAGTGTGCCCCCTAAAAGCACAAGTGGCCCCTGCCCGGCCCCCCCAGTTACTCTGGTCTAGAACCGCCACTGCATGAAGACTAATATTTTTCCTTCAACTGTAAGGTTAATTAGGCAAATCACTAGAGAAAAAAATGACTTTAAAATAATAATAAAGTAATTTTTTCTATTCCAGTCAAACTAAAAAAAGATAATTGAATTGGAAAATACTATAAAAAAATCCATGCTCTGTTAAACATCACTTGAGATATATTTGAAAAGCAATTCAAATATTACAGGGTAATAATTTAGTCTTCAACAGTATTAGGAGAGAGCGGGGACGAAGGTACTAGTTTTCATAAAAACTTATTTTTAAAAGATAATGTTTTAGACAGGAATATATATTCACTGTGGTTACTAACCCATAAGTGTGCTCTATCAAAATCAGGTGTTATTTTAAACAAATGTAGAACAACTTCTAAATAAATTGCACATTGTTACTTTTGACACCGTCAGCAGGGACAAAAGTAACACATGGCTGTGTCAGAAGCAACACAACAATATTTGCTAGATTTGCTGGCTTAATCTTGTTTATTTTAAATACAGTTGAAACCAGAAGTTTACATACACTGTATAAACAGGCACATAACCATTTTAAAAAGTCAGATGTTAATGTGACTAAAGTTTTTCTCTTTTAGGGAAGTTAGGATTATCAAATTTGTTTCTGTTGTGATTAACAGCAGAATAATGAGAGAGAGATTTTTTTGAGAAATTGTTATAACTTTTCTTGAAAGTCAAGTTCACATACAATAAGATTATTATGCCTCTGAAAAAGCTCAGATGATGGTGTCAAGGTTTTGGAAGTTTCTGATTGGCTAATTGACAACATTTGAGTTAATTGGAGAAACAACTGTAGAATAGTATTTAAGGAAAACCTCAAACACACTGCTTCCTTGTGTGACAACATGGGAAAATCAACAAGCCAGAATCAACAAAAAAGCCAGATTACAATTTGCTAAATTACACTGGGAAAAAGAATAATGTTTGGAGACATGTCCTGTGGTCTGATGGAACTAAGATTGAACTGTTTGGCCTTAATGACCAGTGTTACATTTGGAGGACAAAGGGGAAAGCTTACAAGCTTAGGAACCCCATCCCAACTGTGAAGTATGGGGGCAGCAGCATCATGTGGGGCTGTTTTGCTGCAGGAGGGACTGGTCCACTTCACAGCATAGATGAAGAAAGAACATTATGTAGAAATACTGAAGCAACATCTGAAGACATCAGCCAGGAAATTAAAACTTGGCCACAAATGGGTCTTCCAAACAGACCATGACCCTAAGCATACTGCCAAATTAGTTAAAATGTGCTTTAAGGACAACAGAGTGAATGTTTTGGAGTGGCCATCACAAAGCCCTGAACTCAATCCTATAAAAAATTTGTGGGCAGAGTTGAAAAAGCTTGTGCGAGCAAGACAGCCTACAAATCTGACTCAGTTACACCAATTTTGTCAGGAGGAATGGGCCAAAATTCCTTCAAACTATTGTGAGAAGCTTGTGGAAGGATACCCAAAACATTTGACCAAAGTTATACAGTTTAAAAGCAAAGCTAAAAAAATACCAAGGAAATGTGTGAACACTTGATTGTCTAGAAATTTAAAAAAAAAAACTCTCTCATTATTCTGGCATTTAGCAAATGTAAATGATTTGGGTAATCCTAACGGACCTAAAATAGTAAACGTTTAGTATGATTTACCATTAGACATTTTTTTTCAAAATGGTTATGTTCCTGTGTATGTAAACTTCAACTGTATATCTGACTATGACCTTGTTAATGTTCACTGCAAACATTAATAAGGACATATTTTGTCCTTTATTTTTTGCCAAAAATATTAAACAGCATTTTCATTTTTAATTTCACTTCCAATCCAACAATGCAAAATCGTAACATTTACTACAATTTTTAAATATTTTTATTATTGCATTTATTATGCATTAATCTTATAAAACATGAGTCAAAACACTGCAAACTCTAATGTGGAAGTGAAAAATAAAGTTTGTCTATTAGCAGTGGGACATAAATAACAGCGTAACATTCATCCCCACAGGAACTCTTACCATTTAAACTGAAGAACTCAGACATGCATCCATTCATTCATTTTCCTTCAGCTTAGTCCAGGGGTGTCCAAACTCAGTCCTGGAGGGCTGGTGTCCTGCTGAGTTTAGCTCCAACTTGCTTCAACACACCTGCCAGGAAGTTTCTAGTATATCTAGTAACAGCTTGATTAGCTGGCTCAGATGTGTTTGATTAGGGTTAGAGCTAAACTCTTCAGGACACTGGCCCTCCAGGACCGAGTTTGGCCACCCCTGGCTTAGTCCTTTTATTCATCAGGGGTCGCCACAGTGGAATGAACTATTCCAGCATATGTTTTACACAGTAGATGCCCTTCCAGCTGCAACCCAGTACTGGGAAACATCCATACACACTCATTCACACACATACACTACAGCCAATTTAGTTAATTCAATTCAACAATAGCACATGTGTTTGGATTGTGGGGGAAAACGGAGCACCCGGAGAAAACCCACACCAACACGGGGAGAATATGCAAACTCCACACAGGAAATGCCAACTGACCCAGCTGCGACTCAAACCAGTGACCTTCTTGCTGTGAGGTGATAGTGCTAAGCACTGAACCACCGTGTCACCAAACACAGAGATTGCAAACTCAAGGATGTGTTATGGCACTAAATATCCTGTAGATTAGTCATTAGTGTGAAACATGAAAAGAGAAACAAAGCTTGTAACAAGTAATAAAGCACAGCTACAATGATTTACTTTCTGCATTTAAAAACTGAAATTCGGACCTAACCACGGGGCACAGTCCCAAAATCAGCTGATATTTGGCAGCTCTATCAAGGGTTACATGCTGAATGAGCTGTTATAGCCTGGAAAGCAAATGTTGTGAGGGTTTCGGGGGGAGAAGAAAGAAAAAAGAAAAAAAAAAAAATCACTGTTACTTTCGTCCCACGTTACTTTCGTCCCAGCAACAGATTGTGTGCAAAAGATTCCCATTAACAATAAACAGTATATGAATCACCGAATCAAACTAAGCAATCAGAAATGTGACACACTGCTCAGATCTTTTATTTAAAGAAATGTCACGTTAACAACCAGAACACAAGGACATTCAGGTAACTTGTCTCTTTGTCAAAAATAATAATAATAATAATAATAATATGGGAGAAAATAAGGGGAACCGATTAGCTGATACAGAACAATCAACTTCACGTCCGCAGACAGGCTTAGCATTGCCTTTGATAAAGTGGTCGAGAATACTGGAAACACCGGTTTATGGACTGACCTGAAATGACCATCATCATCGTATCCAATGGTAAAATCAACTAAACAGGGGCGAATACAAAAGAAACACACTGTGATGAACATCACCGCAGCCCTGAGTCCAGCGTTTCTGTGGCTGAAATCCTCTCCTTCCTCCTGGTGCAAAAATCAAAGGCACTCAACGTCCACAAATGAAACAAAAAAACATCTCCATTCACCATGATCAGATGGTTTTTGCATCTGCAAGACTACAGCATGTCCTCAAATACGCAATCAAGTCAGCGTTATGCATGTGTAAACCTACAAGGATAGTTCACCCTCCTGAATTGTAGTTTTTAGCATTTTTCTTTTTGTTGTAGGGGGGAAAACACACATAATAAAAATGACACATCCGTCATCATTCATTTCCACTGCATTTAGGTACATTTGATGCAAGATTTGTTTATTTCTCGTACATAATATATGTACACATATACAGTGCATCTGGAAAGTATTCATAGCGCTTCACTTTTTCCACATTTTTTTTTTATGTTACAGCCTTATTACAAAATGGATTAAATTCATTTATTTCCTCAAAATTGTACACTCAATACCCCATAATGACAATGTGAAAAAAGAGTTTTTGAAATTGTTGCAAATTTATTAAAAATAAAAAACCTGAAAATTCACGTTTATCAGTATTCACAGCCTTTGGCGTGAAGCTCTAAATTGAGCTCAGGTACATTCTGTTTCCACTGATCATTCTTGGGATGTCTCAGCAGCTTAATTGGAGTTCACCTGTGGTAAATTCAGTTGATTGGACATGATTTGAAAAAGCACACACCTGTCTATATAAGGTCCCAGGGTTGACAGTGCATGTCAAAGCACAAACCAAGCATGAAGACAAAGGAATTGTCTGTAGTCCTCCGAGACAGAATTGTCTTGAGGCACAAGGCTGGGGAAGGTTACAGAAAATCTTTTGCTGCTCTGAAAGTTCCAATGAGCACAGTGGCCTCCATCATCCGTAAGTGGAAGATGTTTGGAACCACCAGGACTCTTCCTAGAGCTGGCCGACCATCTAAGCTGAGTGATCAGGGGAGAAGGGCCTTAGTCAGGGAGGTGATCAATAACCCGATGGTCACTCTGTCTGAGCTCCAGCGTTCTTCTGTGGAGAGAGGAGAACCTTACAGAAGGACAACCATCTGTGCAGCAATCCACCAATCAGGCCTGTATGGTAGAGTGGCCAGACGGAAGCCACTCCCCGCCTGGAATTTGCCAAAAGGCATCTGAAGGACTCTCAGACCATAAAACTAAATTCTCTGGTCTGATGAGACTAAAATTGAACTCTTTGGAGTGAATGCCAGGCGTTTTGTTTGGAGAACACCAGGCACCACTCATCACCAGGCTAATACTATCCCTACAGTTAAGCATGGCGGTGGCAGCATCATGCTGTGGGGATGTTTTTCAGCAGCAGGAACTGGAAGACTAGTCAGGATTGAGGGAAAGATGAATGCAGCAATGTACAGAGACATCCTGAATGAAAATCTGCTTCAGAGTGCTCTTGACCTCAGACTGGGGCGACGGTTCATCTTCCAGCAGGACAATGACCCAAAGCACACAGCCAAAATATCAGTGGAGTTGCTTCACAACTACTCGATGAATGTCCTTGAGTGGCCCAGCCAGAGCCCAGACCTAAATCCTATTGAACATCTCTGGAGAGATCTGAAAATGGCTGTACACTGTCACTTCCCATCCAACCTGATAGAGCTTGAGAGGTACTGCAAAGAGGAATGGGCAAAAATTCCAAAAGACAGGTGAGCCAAGCTTGTGGCATCATATTCAAAAAGACTTGAGGCTGTAATTGCTGCCAAAGGTGCATCAACAAAGTATTGAGCAAAGGCTGTGAACACTGATGTACACATGATACTTCAGGTTTTTTATTTGTAATAAATTTGCAACAATTTCAAAAACTCTTTTCTCACATTGTCATTATGAGGGATTGTGTGTAGAATGTTGAGGACATAAATAAATGTATTCCACTTTGGAATAAGGCTGTAAGATCTTTTACATTGCTGTATAAAAATGTTGATTTTCTTTTCTGCTCAGATCTGATTTAGCTGTTTCCTGCACAAAGAAATCAGATTTTAGAGAAAAACCTAAAACGTTATATTTGGCTGTACTTTTCCTTTAAATGATGACTGTATGGACCAAGGATTCATATTTGTGTCTTGATATTTCTTCCATTGTAATTTTTTTAATTGTATCTTGTTCAGATTCCATCTAGTTTACCCCAAAATGACTTTTCTTGTCATCATCTAGTTCAGTGTTTCTCAACCACGTTCCTGGAGACCCACCAGGACTGCATGTTTTGGATGTCTCCTTTGTCAGTTACACCCATTACAGGTCTATTATTCAGAAAATATTAAATCTCAAGCAAAGACAGATTTTGGAGCAAAATCAAAGCAAATAGATTATATGTCAAATTAAATAATTTTCAGATATACTCATATCAGATCTAGTTCGGTACAGCAACATCTGTATGACCTTTATTTTGAACGCTACAGATTGAAATCCAGAGTGAACGTTAAATGAAAGTCAATGTCAACATTTTTTACTCAAGCATAAAAGAATAAGTTAGATGCTAAATTTGTTTGAGTAGATTTTTGGCTGAACTGTCACTTTAAAAATTGTATTATAATCGCATAAGGGCGGGTTGCAACTTATTGTCTTGTCTTGAAGTATTCGTACTGTGATTTCTGAGAAGTATTATGCTTCAATTTGACGCACAATTACATTTGTCATTACCAACCTTATGGCAAAATTTTATACAGCGAAACAAGGAGAACGACTTGATTTGATTCCTGCATCTCATACAATAAAAGTGAATATTGACTGAGACTAACATTTTGTGTCAGATTATGAAAGAAATCCGAACAGATTATATTTTTAGTTGGACTGTCACTTTATATCACAATTGGATTGGCAAGGTACTTCTGATAATGGTTTTAAAATCATTGTGTATTCCAGTTCACCCAAAAATGTAATTCTGCCATGATTTACTCATCCTCTTTGTGTGAAAACATTGGGATTCACGAAAACACATTTTATAAAATTGTTTTGTGTTAAACAGGTTTGTAAAAAAGACGATGGTGAGGGAATAATGACTTTTAAAGATTTTTGGATATACTGTCTCTTTAAATTAAAGGGATCGTTCACCCAAAACTAATAATTCTGTTATCATTTACTCTCGATCCAAACCTGCTTGACATTTTTTTTTTCATCTGTTGAACACAAAAGAAGATATTTATTTTAAAAAAATTAATAAATAAATAAAACATTCATTCATTCATTTATTTTCTTGTCGGCTTTGTCCCTTGCGGGGTCGCCACAGCGGAATGAACCGCCAACTTATCCAGCACGATTTTACACAGCGGATGCCCTTCCAGCCACAACCCATCTCTGGGAACTTCCCCACACACATTCACACTCATACACTATGGACAATTTAGCTTACCCAATTCACCTGTACTGCATGTCTTTGGACTGTGGGGGAAACCGGAGCACCCGGAGGAAACCCACGCAAACGCAGGGAGAACATGCAAACTCCACACAGAAACGCCAACTGACCCAGCCCAGCCGAGGTTCGAACCTGCGACCCAGCGACATTCTTGCTGTGAGGCGACTGCACTACCTACTGCCTACTTTTTTCCTACAAAGGAAGGCAATGGTTACCTGTTTCAGGATATTTCAAAATATCTTCTTTTGTGTTCCATTGTTTTCCTCTATTCTGGTGAACCAAAAAAAAAAAGAAGATATTTTGAAGAATGTTGAAAACTGATAACCATTGACTTCCTTTGTACACTGTAAAAAACATCCATGAATTAACAGTTTTCAGTATTTTGAGATTCATGTTGTTATTTTTTTTTTTTTATTATTCAAGCATTTGAATCGCATTATGAGACCTCGATCTTTCTTCTAACAACCCTTAACCTTAAAAAGTTGCAAAAAGTGACTTTTATGAACATTTATAATAGTTTAAAGTGATATATTGTCTGGGTTGGTGTTGTATTTTATACTGCAAAAACCTTGTAATAAACTGCCAGTACATTTTCTGTTATTTTACAGATTCATTTATTATCCATTATATCAATTCAAACTACTAAACTGTCAATAAAAGTTACTTTGTTAAACAGTAGAGTTGAATTTTCAATATCAAAAGTCGACAGAGCTGAAATCAACATCCCATAATGCAATTCTCAACCATAAATAGACGAAAACACAAAATACTGAAAACTGTTAATTTACAGATGTTTTTTTACAGTGTACAAAGGAAGTCAATGGTTACCAGTTTCCAACATTCTTCAAAGTATCTTCTTTTTTTGTTCACCAGAATAAGGTTAAAACCACTTACGGGAAAATAAATACTGAGTAATTTTTCACTTTTGGGTGAACTGTCCCTTTAAGAACAAGTAAAAGGCAGTGAAGACACAGCAATGGGGGACAGTAAGGAGAATATTTTGAGGGAAATGCCTGAATAAGAAGTGTTCTGAATCCTGTCACATACGCCTGGGCTTTCGATATTGCACTGAAACTCAAATGTGGATCCATCCTTGACGCTCCCTCAGTTTTAACCTTATTCTGGTGAACAAAAAAAGAAGATACTTTGAAGAATGCTGAAAACTGGTAACCATTCACTTTCTTTGTACACTGTAAAATAGCTCTGTTAATGAACAGTTTTCAGTATTTTGTGTTTTCCATCTATTTATGGTTGTGAATTGCATTATGGGATGTTGATTTCAGCTCTGTCAGCTTTTGGATTATATATTTTTATTTTTATTTTGCTTTTTTAAAAGTTAACAATACAAAACATCAACACATCAAAACTAAGCAGCAAACGAACTAAAGTAAAACATACACACACACACACACACAGTATATAAAAATAAAAAGTTAAAATAAAATAAAAAATAAAGTAAATAAAAAGGGAGGAGATACAGTATAAACAAGTGGTTAAAAACTATTTTGTTAAATCAAATCATGTGGTACTGTTTTAATATAATTCAAAAATGGATTCCAAATCTTTTTAAATAATTCACCCTTTCCTCTCAAAGAATATGTGATCTTCTCCAATGGTATACAGTTGCAAACTTCTGAGATCCACAGTCCAATTGGTACATCAATGTCTGTTTTCCATTTTAAAGCAATGCATTTTTTAGCTATTGTCAGCAACATTTCAGTAAGCTTAATAGCATGATTATGCTGGAGGTTAGAATTTGTATAATTGCCCAATAAACATATCTCTGGATCCAATGAAAAATCAATTCCATGAATCTGTGATATAACATTGCATACTTGTACCCACAACACTTTCACTTTAGGGCACTCTCTGTCAGCTTTTGATGTTGAAAATTCAACTCTACTGTTTAACAAAGTGACTTTTATTGACAGTTTAGTAGTCTGAAATATTATAATGGATAAGAAATAATATATAAATAATTAAGTCTGTACAATAACAGAAAATGTACTGGCAGTTTATTACCAGGTTTTTGCAGCATAAAATACAGGCAATATATTACTTTAAACTATTAAACATGTTCATAAAAGTCACTTTTTCCAGCTTTTTAAGGTTAAAAGTTGTTAGAAGAAAGATCGAGGTCTCATAATGTGATTCAAAAGCTTAAATAAAATAAAAAAACAACACGACTCACAAAATACTGAAAACTGTTAATTTACAGATGTTTTTTACAGTGTAGAAAGGAAGTCAATGGTTACCAGTTTCCAACATTCTTCAAAGTATCTTCTTTTTTTGTTCACCAGAATAAGGTTAAAAACACTTACGGGAAAATAAATACTGAGTAATTGTTTTTTCATTTTTGGGTGAACTGTCCCTTTAAGGACCAGTACAAGGCAGTGAAAACACAGCAATGAGAAACGGTAAGGAGAATATTTTGAGGGAAATGCCTGAATAAGAAGTGTTCTGAATCCTGTCACATACGCCCGGGCTTTTGATATTGCACTGAAACTCAAATGTTGATCTATCCTTGACGCTCCCTCAGTACACATGTATATAGATATATATATATATAAATATATAGTCTTAATTGTCACATTAATGGTCACATACTGTAACTCCAGCTTCTCTGGCATGCACATTCACAGTCCTTCTCGTCCCCTCGCTTTCTCATTTCAACGGCGTCCTCTGAAAATTAGGGTGAGCACTAATAAAAAAAAACAAAACAAAAACATTTACTCCAGTTTTAATATGGGTTGATTTGTTTGTAGTGTTATATCCCGTTTTCTATATTTAAACATTCTCTCTCACACACACACACGCACACACACACACGCAAAACCAGACAGAAACGCTTCGATAAAGCTTCAATAGAGTCACATGATCAATCCTACATAAATCCAGATTCTGTCATCCTGCAGCTCGCTCGCGTTCTTTCCACTTCTCTATTTGTTCATGTCACAACAATGCATTCCTATTGGCTGAAGAGGAGCAGGATGTAAACACTGTGTAGTCGTCGTCATCATAATCAAAAAAACGGCATCTCAAAGTCGTTCGTTTCATATTCAGTAGTTCCATAATGCTTTTGAAGTGCATTTGTTTTCTATAGATCCAAACATGACATATTTTACATGGTAGCTCCTTGATGTTTCTTCTTGTGTATCGTTTTTTTTGTTGCATTGTATTTTTATTTTTTGCGCAACTTGTTCAGGTCCATTCGGCTGCCAGGCAAGCGCTCTGTGAACCAGCCACGCCCCTCACAGCACCCCTCAGTGGCGTGGAGCGGGGGGAAAGGCGGAGTTTAGAGGTTGACTGACAGCTCGACTCTCTGTGATGTCACTCAGAGGCTCCTCCTTCTGTCAGAGGATGACGCAGCAGCGGCACAGACGCTGGCCTCCGCCGTGCACCGATGGAGGTGGTGTGACTGGGGCAAAGTAAGCGTGGACTTTAATCTCAGGAAGGTGAGCCTATAGGAGAAACAACAGTAGAATCAGACACAATTGATTGCAACACTGTTATGATGCGCTTAATGGTTATCATCATCTTAAAATCCTAAATAATTACATTTTTAGAAAAACTTATGCACATGTATATGTATATATGTTTGTTTTATAACCGTTACGTTTACAGACGTATTGTTTAAAGTTATTGTGTGTTTATATTGTTAAATGTCTGTCTTCCTTTCTCTTGTCTTGACTCCTCCCCTCCTGAGTTTCAAGCAGGTTGCTGATTACTCTCCACAGCTGTGTCCACTCACCATGGAGGAGTGAGAGGGGATAAAAACACAGGCCAAACACTTGACCGTTGAGAAAGGAGCTAGAGAGGAACCTTTCTCCAGAGCACTCGCTAGGTTTCAGTGAAATTGAAGCTGTTGTGAACTGTTGAAAATTGAACTGTTGTGATTTAAAATCTGACTTGTTGATGATTGGTACTTCTCTGTTGTGGCTAAGAGCAGTACCACAATTTAAACTTTGGCTGCGTCCGAAACCGCATACTTCCATACTATACAGTACGCTAAAATCAGTTTGCGAGCCGAGTAGTATGTCCGAATTCATAGAATTCGAAAATCAGTATGCGAGAAGTACCCGGATGACTTACTACTTCCGGCGAGATTCTGAAGTGCGCATCCCATGGACGCTGCGCTATCCCATGATGCCCCGCGAGAGAATTCATGAATGGACATGAAGCGACGCAACTGACGCAGGTAGGTCACGTGACCGTGACAAAATGGCGGATGTAGTACGTCCGAATTCCATTCATACTGCTCACATTCATACTGTATAGAACGTACTTTTCTAACGGCCGAGTAGTACGTTTAAATTCAAATGCAGTACCTACTGAGTAGTAGGCGGTTGGTTTCGGACGCAGCCTTTGATTTCTTTTGATTTCCTCCCAGGGAGGGAGTTAGTGTAGTTTTGTTGTTAATTTTCATCATTGTTTTCTTGTAGTTATTTAGAGGCTTTACTCCCAGACAGAACCCTGTTTTGTTAGTTATTTTGGCTTTATTCCCCTCCTGAAGCTAGAGCTTCCTTGAAACCTACTTTGAGTTTGTAAATAAATCTTTGGAACTTTACTCTTTGTTGTGTTGTGACTGGTCCCAGTTTAGTGCTCTTTAAAATTAAATTAATATTGTTGCGTCCACTGCGTTCCCCTAGATTTGTTTAGGACGTAACATAACAGAAGAAACTCAAATGGTGCGTTCACACCAGACGCGGATGAAGTGCCAAGTGTGAGTGATTTACATGTTAAGTCAATTCAAAAATGCGAATGACACGATCAACCAATCAGGAGCTTGCTCTTGTAGGGGTGTGATTATGACGTAGAGCCTGTTGTTGGTGTCCCAAAGCGAAATCCTCCTGCTGACCCCGGACAACAGCTCATCAAATTTGACTTGGCTCAGTCTGAAGCACCGCTGAAAGCCTCCATCATCCAGGTATAGTTTCTATAGGAGTTAATGAACTCACAGAGCTGGGTGCACCTCTGAAAGGATCTAGTGGACTCAGACACGGCGCCGAATGAATCTATGCTGTTTTTTAGCCTTCCTAAAGCACATAAATACTAGGGGTGCAACAGTTCAATCTACTCATGGTTCGGTATGTATCACGGTTTTGGTATGGTACGGTATGTGCTATGTTTACAAAATAAAAAGGCTACAGAAAAATTCAAAGAACAATATACATATTTCTTGGGTAATAAACACCTGACAATGAAACAGGACTCACATATATGAATGTAGATTTGCATGTTCTCGCATTAATTAAAGGGCTATGAAACCCCCCTGTTTCAGCAGGATGTTTTCACCCTCTAGTTTGGAAAAAGTCAGGAAAGTGGGTGTGTCCAGCTCTGTTTAGGTGGGAGTGTCGGGGGAGGGGAAAGTGCATAAAAATTTGCATAAAAATGGGAGTGTCTGAAGGAGCAAGACAAGGACATGTGACTGCGCGTGGGTGTTTTGTGACAGATGTAGTGATTGTTTATTGACAGACCCGGATTCGTTTGATGCCAGCGCGGGACACCTGCTGGCAGTCGTAGAGCTCGATGCGCTCCAGCCGCTGGCAGTTCTTGAGGTGCTCCAGAGTGATGTCTGTGATCAGCGGGCAGTTGTCCAGCTCCACCACCTGCAGACGCTCCTGACCGCACACACTGCTGCTCAGGTGGCGGATCCCATCATCTGTGATCAGCTCGCAGTGAGACAAGCTCTGCAAAACACACACACACGCAAGTACACGCACATGCACATACAAGCACACATATACACACACACGCACATACACACACAGACGCACACAAACAGATGAACACAGAGACACACAGACACCCAGACAGACAGACAGACACACACACACACACACACAGACAGATAGACACACACAGACAGACAGACAAAAACACACACACACACACACACACACACACAGACAGATAGACACACACACACACACACACACACACACACACACACACACACACACACACACACACACACCAAGACACAAACACACACCAAGACACAAACACACACACACACTCAGAGTGAGATGCAGAAATGAATGTGCTGTGTCTATAATTTCTCTACAGAAATCCAGAAATAAGCAGCAGGGAAGCAAAACTCCCACACAGTTGCTGCACTCACCAGTGCCTGCAGCCGAGGGCAGTGGATGGAGAGCTGAACCAGAGTGTTATCAGTCACCTGAATGAGACACACACACACACACAGCTTTATTATTAGCATGCTGACTAACCAGGACAAACGGTTGCAGACACAGCAGACCATTGAAAAGAAACTGCCACAACACCCTGCAGCCCAAGAGCAGTTACTCACTGAAGCTAAGCAGGGCTGAGCCTGGTCAGTACCTGGATGGGAGACCACATGGGAAAACTAGGTTGCTGTTGCAAGGAAATATATCCAGCTGCAGGCCCGCAGAACCACACGTTTCAGGCACACAATCCAGCACACACAATCTAGCACACAGGTTATAGGCAAACCATATATGGTTACGACAGGGCTGCACCTGGTCAGTACCTGGATGGGAGACCACATGTGAAAACTAGGTTGCTGCCGGAAGTGGTGTTAGTGAGGCCAGCAGGGGGCGCCCAACCTGCGTTCTGTGTGGGTCCTAATGCCCCAGTATATTGACAGGGACTCTATACTGCTCAGTGGGCGCCGTCTTTCGGATGAGACCTGAGAGTCAGATGAGGTCCTGATCCTGAAAATCCCAGGATGTCCTTCGAAAAACAGTAGGGGTTTAACCCTGGCATCCTGGCCAAATCTGCCCACTGGCCTCCGTCCATCATGGCCTTCTAACCATCCCCATATCACTCTGTCTCCTCTCCACCAATCAGCTGGTGTGTGGTCTGGCGCAAAATGGCTGCAGTCACGTCATCCAGGTGGATGCTGCACACTGGTGGTGGAGGAGGAGATTCCCCCCAATGTGTAAAGTGATTTGAGTGTCCAGAAAAGCGCTATATAAATGTAAGGTAATTAATTATGATATGAGGATGGTTAGGAGGCCATGATGGACAGAGGGCAATTTTAGCCAAGATGCCGGGGTTAAACCCCTGCTCTTTTTCGAAGGACATCCTGGACAGAGAGTCATGTTCACTGAGCAGTATAGAGTTCCCATCAATATACTGGGGCGTTAGGACCCACACAGACCGCAGGCTGAGCGCCCCCTGCTGGTTTCACTAACACCACTTTTGGCAGCAATCTAGCTTTCCCATGTGGTCTCCCATCCAGGTACTGACCGGGCGCAGGCCTGCAGCTTCAGTGGGCGACCATGTGAGAGTTGCAGAGAGCTAGCTGCCAGCAAATAATTTTGCCTTCATCTGTATATTTCACAAATGCACAAAAAAAAAATGTAAACACGTCCATAACTACACCATACACAGCTTTTCAGAATCAGGAAGTGAAAACTCACCAAAATACATTCCTCTAAATCCATCTTCTCCATCTCATGACAATTCTAAAACAGAAAGCACAGTTAGTTTGAGAATCGTGTCTCGTAGCTCATAGCAATGTTTTCAGTATCCATGCGTTTCTGTGGCGTGTGTGTTGTTGTTTTGTGTTTACTCACTCTGGCGAGAACTGTAAAACCAGCATCAGTCACATGTGAGCAGCGAGCAGCCTCCAGGATCCTGCAGATAACACACGGCATGAATGACTGAACAAGTGTGTGTGTGTCTGTGTGTGTGTACAGATGAAGAAAGCTTTACTTGAGCCGCTGGCAGTTGAGGCCGAGGGCAGTCAGAGAAGCGTCTGTGATGTTGCTGCAGCCAGAAATGCAAACCATCTGCAGCTTGTGGCAACCCCGACACAAACTCACAAAGCCGTCGTCTGTGATTTGCTACAAGAGGGAGGAACCTTATTAAAACACTCATTTGTATTGTGTGTGTTTGTTTTTCTTAAAGTCTGGGTAAAGGGAACTCTGAGAACTGTTTATGAAGACATTACAGATGTTAGAAATGTAGTGCTGCAACACATTACAAAGACGCCTGAAGTCTAAAGTACTGAACTAAGGAGTTAAAGGCTAATGGCTTGTTTATATTTCTGCGTCGAGTGATCGGTGTGACCCATGGCGCCTGCCTTGCGCGTAGTCGTGCATTTATAGTTCTGCGTGCTGTGCGATGTGCTCTGCAATAACACTTTTGAAACGCTAGCTGTTTTTTCTGAACGCTACCTTAACGTACAAGTAGTTCAAACTCGCGTATTCAGAGGACGTGCAACAACTTTCATCATAAGGTAAACACAAAACAAAAGTTTCCATCTGGAGCTCCTTCACGGGACTCGACACTTGTAAACACTCACTCCAACAGGCTCACGGCTCTCAGTACCGGCCACACTCGTTACCGGTACCAAGCCGACCAATCACAGAGCTTGTGCTAGGCATCGTTGCGACGTGTAGTTACATTTTTTGAGAGGTGCGTGTCAGTGTCGGCGTCAGCCACAGCGAGGGCTATGCGACCATGCGAAGGCTGCGCCGATGCATACACTTGCGCTTGACGCAGAAGTATAAATCAGCCTTCGGACAGCGGCTTGATGCAATGGAGCACTGAGCATGGCCCCGCCTCTAACACTATAAAAACAACTGCAAATTAACATATCATAGTGATGAGAAGTTCGGATCATTTTACTGACTCGGACCTTTAAGTCTCGTTCATTGAGATGAACGAATCTTTTTTTTTTCGAGCCATTTTGGTGCTCAAAATATTATTAAAGTGCACCTATTTTACCCTTTTTATAAGATGTAATATTAATATTATGGTTCTTCTGAGTGTGCCAGTGTAGGTTCAGTTCAAAACACAATTCAGATTTTTTATTATGATGCGTTAAAAGTGTCATTTTGGGGGCGTGTACACAGGTCGTTGTTTTAGGGGCGTGTTGCTTCACATGAAAATTAGTTTCAACTTCCCGCCCAACTTAACAAGGGGGTGGAGCCAAGAGCTCCCCCGCTTAGTGTATGGCAACAGACAGGCTGACAGAGAGAAGTAGCATGAGTGAGAGGACCAGCATTTAGCCGTCCGACTAAATACAGACCAAGCAGATACTACAAAATCATTTGTGTCTTTGTATAGTTTTACAGCCAATTGTGTGCTAGTTTAAAGCTCCGAGCTTGTAGCCTACACCAAGACTAATAACCAAGCACACTGAATTAACTTTGACTGAAGGGCATCACACACCGGATGCGCCGCGACACGGCGGGCACATGACAGTTAAAAGTATCGCACACTTGCGGCACCGGTGTGTGTCACCTGATAGAAACTTATGTTTAGAATTCAGAAATGCATGCCGCTGCGTGGTGTGACGCTGCACGTCGCTTCTGGTGTACGACCTGCTTGAGGCTATAACTAAAGGGCGTCATACAGCGGATGCGACGCTCAGAGCCACGACTAGACGCGCACATTCGCATGTTATTTAAAATGAAACTATTCAGATAACGCTCTATGGCGCGACAGAAATATGAACAGTGTCCTGAGGTGACCTAGGCGGCAGAATAGTGAGCGAACCCCCCGGTTCTCACTTTCATCCGCGACACCGCGAAATGCATGGCGCTGCGCGTCGTTAGTTCGTCATTTCCAATGGAGGGACGCGCACGTGAGGCAACGCGCTCGCACTTTCCAGCTGCAACTAGTTAAGATGACAGGGAGCTTCTGTGATCGTGGGAAATGCAAACCGCTGAAGTTTAAGGAAGACGCAATGAAAAGTACACATGTATGCAAACCCACCAAAACTCACAAACACTGGCGGCAAGGAAAGTGATAACTTGGTGAATGTTGAGCCTAATGAGCCTTACATCTAAAAATAGAGCAAGGGTGTTTCTTTGGTGATGTCGTTTTGACTCACACGCTGAAAATGGCGGACGTGAAACAACATACTGAGGATATGGTAATGCGCACCTGTCAATCAATATTGGTGGGCAGGAGGACCGCACTCCTACGTCAAGTTGCAGCCGGTCTCAAAAGCGCTTCAATTGGTCCACCATTTTTATGTTGTTAAATTGAAAAAAAAAGGACTGGGTGTGTTTATATCACCCCAATATGACAGTCTATACACTATACCTACACATATGTCTGCCCAAACAGCTTGAAAAGTAGATTTTTCACCATAGGTGCCCTTTACAGTGTTACGAGTTGCTTCCAAACTCATCAACAACTAAACCAAAGCTTGATCACACTACAAACAAGTCATAACATAAGAAAGAGAAAATAATCATTTATTTTTCACCTGGTCTTTTGTCTATGATTAGGTCAGCTCACCTCTTCTGACAGGTCTTCAAACTTGAGTGGTTCGTTCACGTCACACAGACAGTCCCATATAAGCTTAACCAATGCACACAGTCTGAGCCAAAAGGAGCCATGATTAGTTCACCTTTCGAGTCTTCTGGTTTTTGAGTCGTTCGTTCATCACGTCACAGCATGTAAAGAGAGATGAATCAAACACGAGGACTCGAGAGATGAACGGATCAAATCTTTTTCTGGCGCTGACTGCATATGATTGGTTTCTATCTATCACGTGATGAATGAATGACTCAAATCAGATAAAAGACTCGAAAAAGGAACTAATCTTCTACTCCACCTGCACAAATGTAAGCATGCGCAAATGAGCGAATCACTCCTTGAGAGGACTCATCCTTTTCGAGCCATACAAAACATTAGTTCAAAATGAACGAATCATTCAAGAACAACGCATCACTATTAGCGTCACTGGTTCTACTGCTCAATCCTTAAAGTCAGAGCACACCAGGAGGATTTCTGCTTGCACTAATCATAACATTTAACGCCCCATAATAATAAAAAAAAAACATAATAATAATAATAATAATAATAATGATATGTCACCAGGGGTCACCAACCCTGTTCCTTAAGAGCTACCTTCCTGCAGATTCCAACTGCAACCCTGACCAAACACACCTGTCAGTAGTAATGGGCGATATAAACGATATGCGATATAAACAATACAAAATTGGCCTACGATAGAGATTCTAATTCTATTGCACTATCGCGATAATGCATGTTTGATGACGCAATCTACCCGCGAAATTAAAAGCAAGGAGCTGCAGCCGGCTGCAACGCATCATCTTGAATAAACAACAGTGCAACCATTTGGCTGCGGCCGATATATTATTGGGGCGGCCCGGTTCTGTGTTCGCGAGAAACTGAGAACACTCTGCCACAGACTCGCATGCTCTGCATGCAGACCCACAGAGACGCGCTGGATACAGAAGAGCGCGAAGACTAAATAGACTGATCCAGCTCATTATTTGGGGTGACAATACATTTTCCCTGGACATGTCCGAGAATCTGCTTTCGCTTTCGATATTAATTGTATTCATTTTTGCATTACTTTATAAGCAAACTTTGTCTGGTGCGTCTCAATCTCTCAGCAGCACCAACACTACAGCAGACAGAGAGAGAGGGAGAGAGAGAGAAAGAGCAGATCAAGACACCAGTTTTAATTTGATTAGGAGAACAAAATGTTTAAAATCAAATGTGTTACCTTAGGCTGCAGGTTAGAAATATGTTTTTATTTAAAGTATCTGCAATACACAATTTTATTTGACTAATTTAATACTGGAAGTAATTTCAGTACAGTGTAAGTTCCTTAACTAAAAAGACACCAGTTTTTTTGTTCTCTGCAACTTGGCATTTATGGAACCAAGGACTTAAAAGAAAAGTCTTTCTTTCTAAAAGGCACTACATTTAGTTTATTTATCTGCAACATTGTGTTGTTTAATTACAGTTTTGCTTTTGCACAATAAATGTTCTCAAAATGACATGCAACGTTTCTTTATTTCTTAAAAAAAATAGCAGTTTGGCTTTCCTAAGGGTCTATGTAACCTGTTCTGAAATGGTTCTATTATAATTTATATATCGCAATATATATCGTTATCGCAAGAGGCTGCAATGTATATCGCAATATGGATTTTAGGCCATATCGCCCATCCCTACCTGTCGGTAGTTATCAAGTGCTACATCAGGTCTTACTTAATTGGTTCAGGTGTGTTTAATTAGTTTTGGAGCTGAATTCTGCAGAAAAGTAGCTCTCCAGGAACAGGGTTGGTGATCCCTGTGTTAAACACTGGTCGACCAATGAGACTGGCGCTTTAGTTCACATACCTTGAGCTGCTGAAGTTACAGTAAAACACAACTTGGTGGCGCTCAAGCACAAACAATCTAGGCGAGCACACAGGAACTGCAGATCATATAGGATTCGTTGGCGAGTTTGCAACTATTTGCTGGCCAGGTGTTATGTGCTAAATATGCAAAATGTACTGAGAAGAAGTGTAGCAGCAGGGTGCAAATTACAGGGGGGATTGACCCTACAAATTAAGGCCCCGTTTACACTAATGCGTTTTCGTTTTAAAACGGCGTTTTTTTATCAAAAACGATCAGCGTCCACACTAGCGTTTCATCTAGCGTTTCTAAACATATCTCCGTCCACACCACTCCACCAAAAACGTATATCACGTGACCATTCGCGCACTCTGGGCATGCGAGTTCAAGTATAAACAGGAAGCATGTGTCTCGCTCGGCATTTGGTGATTGTTAGTCAACAAACGCTGGTTAAACGATGAACGCGAGCGATTGGCGAGTGCTCGAACAATAGCTTGCCTCTTGCGAATATATGCAGCTGCTGTAGCAAAAAAGGCAGAGTTTAACTGCACAATGGCGCCTGAAACGGACAATAGTGCAAACAACGCTCCCATTTCTGTGTCCATGTTGTTGTTTACAGTGAAGGCTGGTCTGCCGTCTTCCGGTAGCGTTATAGTCATGTGATAGGGGCTTGACAAATAAGGGAAGGATACGCAATGACCCAAAAGTCCCAATCAGGTAGCGAATCTCAGCAGCCACGCCTCCGTTTTCAGATGTCTCCGTTTTCCCCCATCCACATAGAGACGGAGCAGCAGCGTTTCAGTATTAAAACGGGCTCTTCACCGTTTTCAAAACGCTCCGTTTTCGGGGCTCGAAAACTCCGGCGTAGTGTGGACGGATGGCGTAACCGTAGCAAAACTTATGCGTTTTAAAACGAAAACGCATTAGTGTAAACGGGGCCTAAGGCTTGAGGACATCAAAATAAGATGTATGAGGGGGTCAGGCCTTTGAAACTGAGAAAAAGTTTACTCTGATCTGAATTTTAAGTAATAATGTTAATAATTAAAATAATAGACATCCATTTGACCACCCCTGTAACGGTTCATACCATTGTGAATGCATAACCGCAACAATCAGTCCATGCAGAGAAAAGTCATTCAACAGTCTGAAACCGGCAGATTTAGACACCGTAAGAGTTCACAAGATGTGGAGAAAACCACGTTGTCCCATAAAATAGGTATTTGTTTCTACATACTGCCTAAAAGTAACGTCAAATTACATGCATTTCTTGCATAGTTTGCCCTAAAGTAAGCCGAAATAGCTAATCAGGTCAGAATACACTAAATAGCCTATCCCACAAAACACTGAAAACCTAAATTCATTTTATCAATAAATTAGATGTCATTTAAATAAACACATACATTTGATTCACTGAAGCATGTATTACACAAACTAACATTACCAAAAAAGGTCAACCCCCCCGATTGTCAATGTATAATTCCCACACTGTGTAGCGCCTAATTCAAACGAGGCATCAGCGCTTCCCATTCACTTTAAATGGGTCACGTAAAGCATTGCCGAACTGAATTGTGGATTCGTCTGCGCCGCGACAAATTTTCAAAACTCACTGAAAGGGTCAGCCAATCAGATTGCTTTATGCAAATACCCCAGCTCAGACAGTAGCCCATTGCAGTCTAATTTCATTGGCTGACGCCACTACGACGATCGCATCAGACACGCCCTCCATCAAGCATTGATGCTAACGCCCCGTAGGACTGTATCATGAGAAGTGTAAAGTTGCACACACGCCACCTTGTGTACCTGTTTTTCATTAAGTGGCATCTACTGGAAATTATTTTGCACATTTAATCTGCTCGTCACCAGTGAAAATAACTTTGGTAGGAACACCAAAAAAAGAAACGCCTTGACAAACGCTGCTGATAAGAATCATGTGCATTAGCCTTTACTGTCACTATTTATTACTACAGTCTACATTTGGCTTGCTATCAGAATATTTGTATGTTTATGAGCATTTATAAACATTAAGCATGCACAATCTGCATCTAAAAATGCATACAAGACTGAGTTGTACTGCTTTCTCTTTTCTTGAAAGTGCACCTGAGCTTGTGCACCCGTGGTATCAGCTGTTGCTAAGCAACAAAGAGCCACGCTCACCTCAAAGAAACGAAGGTCCGAACTCATTGCAGCACTTACATGCGCTGTTGTCTATTTGAGTGTGCTCAAATATGAACGGCTGTATAAAACCAATTAAGCTAATGTTACTAGAGAAAGCATCAGCATTATCCATTTAGGTTGTAATGGTATTTGAAAAAAAGTGGGCGTGGTTACAAAGCAGACACGCCCCCAGCATTTGAGAGCAGAGAGTCCTGCCATTATTCAACGATTTTTAAAACATTTTTTGTTTGTCATCGGAAGTGATTAATACACAATAAAACACATTTATCTGCTGTGTGACAAACTCAAAAACCTATATAAACATTTAGTAGTATTACTTATGCAGACTTTAAATAATAGCTTAAATGTAGTGGTGTGCTATATTGACAAAAACAGTTAAGTTTGTTGTTGTGTTGGTACATTGATTAGTTTGAACCTGTCAGAATTAAATAAATATGACACAAAAACCACCAGTAGATGGCGACAATTCCTTGAACTAAAGATGATTTATTTAATCATTGATTCAAATGACTCGTTCAAAATGGCTGATTTATTCATAAACAAAGCAAACGACTTTATTATTGGATCTATTACTTGATTACTGAGTTATTGATTCAAATGATTCATTAAAAAACAGATTCAATCAGGAACTAAACAATACAGTGTTGCTCTGAGATGCACGAATGCTCTACTTTGACAGGAAAAAAACAACAACAATACTCAGCTCGCATATCATGCACATTAAACATCACACATCCCGACTTATACAGTATATAGTAAATAAAAAGTCAGTCTTACCGTGCATGATTGCATGTTGATTGTCATGAGTTCAGGACAGTGCTTTTGAAGGTGCTTCAGTGCAGTATCGTCAAGCTGAAATGCACAGGGTTATTGCTAAAAGTGTAGACATCAATACTCTGTACAGCTTAAAGTGCACTTTTATAATACATATAATATATACACAATGTTGTCATGTGGAAAATATTTTGATAAAATTTTAAACTGTTTTGTTGCAGTAGTTTGTCCACAAAAAGTCAACGCTAAACAAGGGCATTGTTTCATTGTTGTAAAAGACATTTATAAGGCAAATCAAGAATAAGAACAAACTACTGAAGACAGCAAAAATTTTAATGAATGCATAAGAAAGAAGATTGAAAATATACACAAATTTGGTTTAATTTAAGAGTACAAATACATTTTTGCGGACAAGAACGAATCTACATCCGTTTTTTTTACCCTTATTATTATTTTTTTCCCTTATTATTATTTTTAGTAATTTTTTCTTCTCTTTTGTAAAAACAACAACAACAAAGATAACAACATGTACCAATTTGTATTGTAATAGTGTTTTCTTCACAATAAAAATTGAACATAAGTATGAATCTACTTAGCATGCATATGTCAGGAGTTTGTGCACAATATTAAATGAACTATACTGGGTGTTTGATTGAACATGCACATTAAAATGCATAATGAAACAAAGTATATTTTTGGGCTTCAGTGCTTTACATGAGTGTGTTTTTGAATATAAATTTACCTGTGTGCATCCTCTCAGAAACAGAGCTCTGAGAGCTGTGCAGCCGCGGCTGAGAGCCTCAATGCCATCACTCGTGATCTGATCACACCAGGACAGATTCAGGTTCTCCAACATCCGACAGCCCTCACTAGCAGACAGAAAACACAAATAAAGAGAGTTAATGCTGGTAACACTCCACATTAAGGTCCTGTAGTTCATTAGTCAGTTAAAGGGGACCTATTATGCAAAAATCACTTTAAACACAGACGCATGGCAACAGTCTGTGATCATATCCAGCTTTTACTAGTAAAAATGCATTCATTTTACTTTTTATAATCACACTTGAAAAAAAAACTGTCTGCAGAAATACTTTAATTGACATTCTCACTTTGAACGTGTCATCAGAGGGGGAAAGCCCTGCACACTAGTGACAATCTCTCCCTCATTAGCATGGTATGTTAGTCTTGTTTTTGAATCTGCCATTATACTGACACTTTGGCATTTGTAGCTCCGCCCTCTTTTGAAAAGAGCACAATCTCATTTGAATTTAAAGTGAAAGTCACCAAAATGGCATAATTAGGATTAATTAGGTTTCAAAGGGTTATAAAACTGTCATTGTGGGGTATTTTTTTAGCTGAAACTTCCCTCTCTAGGGACATCAGAGACTTATTTTACATCTTGTAAAAGGGGGCACAATAAGTTCCCTTTAATGCATGGAATAAAAAAAAATGCATTCATGTTAAGGCCGGCTTTTTTGTGTGATTTTTTTATAATCCTGAATGATTGTAGCATGTCAGACTGGACGAACATGGCTCCCTTGTCACACTGTAAGATCTCAGCTGTCATAACGTCAGGCTGAATGACAATGAAGACACGCCAAACACGGAAGAAAACACCCCCGGAGTTTGACGTCATCCATCCGTGACACTTTTACTATTCCGAGTTCTGAAATGATTCCTCAAAGCAAACGTAAACAATCTGTGGCATCAATTTTGCCCGTGGCGTGTCTCAATAATAAAATCAGGAAGAAATAAAAACTGTTTTGACATTTCCCCGCGGTCATTGAAAGTTGTCGCATGGATTGCGTCTTCAGATTCGGAGCTCCTATTGGTTCTTGGATTGATGCTCATCGCAGCTGTTGTCACACTGCAGGAAAGTGTCTGAAATCTTCTGCCACAACTTTATTGGAGGACAAATCTGATCGCAGCAGGCATTAAGCGGCTGCGGCTGAACTTGTCAAACCAACGATCAAAGATCAAAGATCACAGATTTTAGCCTAAGATTTCAGGAATCTTTTAGGATTTTCCGAATTTGTATGGAGTCAATCTAGGGCCATATTTACTTGCAAAATAAAAAAAAGTTTTGCAAATAAAAACTAAAGTATTGAGCTAAAAAAAAATAAATGAATGCAAATCTCCAAAAATTGCAAAGCAAAAATTTATTTTTGAGAAGTTTTGGTAACAAAAATAAAGAACTGCAAAGGGAAAATTAAGTTTTAAAAAATAAGAATGAAATTTGCAAACAAAAAAAAGAACTGAGAATAAAAATCGAGCAAAAAATAAATAAATAAACAAATAAACATTTTCAACCTTGAGTTTGCGATTGTGTTTTCACTTTGTACTTCATGTTTTTGCGTGTTTTACTTTGTGGCTCTGATTTGACAAGGGGGTGGAGTCAAGAGAAATCACAGTTGACTAAAAAGCAAATCAAAATAGGCATTGCAACTGACTGGATTGGTTTTTAAAAGACAATGCTATAAAAAATGTTTTAAAATATATATACCCCCGGTTTCACAAACAAGGTTTAAGGCTAGTCATGGATTAAAGTGCATGTTTGAGCTCTCTCAACTGAAAATAACTTGCAGTGAGATGTCTTAAAATATGGCAGTGTCATTTTTTGTCTCCAGGTGCACACCAGTAATTTATTTTTCTAAGGCTGTTTTTAAAAATGTGGCTTAAATGCCCTAATTTAACTAAGGTCTACTAGTCTTGGCTTAAGCTAAGCCCCGTTTGTGAAACTGGGCCATAGTTTTTTAAAACTGCAAATATTTATTTTTTTTTGCTCTGCTTGATTTTTACTTGCAGTTCTTTTTTTGTTTGCAAATTTCATTCTTATTTTTTAAAACTTAATTTTCCCTTTGCAGTTCTTTATTTTTGTTAAAAATTCTAATTTTTCAAAAATACATTTTTGCTTTGCAATTTTTGGAGATTTGCATTTATTTATTTATTTTTTGCTCAATACTTTATTTTTTGTTCGCAAAACTTTATTTTATTTTGCAAGTATATATGCCCCTAGATTGACTCCATAAATTTGTCTCAGATGACAAAATCGTGGCTGAAATCTCAGAGTATGAGCAGGGCTTTAGATCATTTCAAATACATCAATAGATCCCATTTTGGTTTTAATAATGGTGGAATAAAAATTAAGATTAATAACTGCCTTCATAGCATTTTAATTGTAAGTTTATGTGATTAACAAATTTGAATAAATTGAAATTTTTCATAAAGTGTAACCAAAATATCCTAAAACACCACCGCACTACTCAAACTTAACAATCACAAATAAAGCATGTAATAAAACTAATCGACTTGTTAAAATAAAAGCATTTCATTAAACCCAGTTGAGGGAGTTTGCATGTTCTCCCTGCATTCACGTGGGTTTCCTCCGGGTGCTCCGGTTTCCCCCACAGTCCAAAGACATGCGGTACAGGTGAATTGGGTAGGCTAAATTGTCCGTAGTGTATGAGTGTGAATGAGTGTGTGGATGTTCCCAGAGATGGGTTGCGGCTGGAAGGGCATCCGCTGCGTAAAATCGTGCTGGATAAGTTCTAAGCCGACAAGAAAATGAATGAATGAATAAACCCAGTTGAGGCGGCGCAGTGGGTAGCACTGTTGCCTCACAGCAAGAAGGTTGCTGGTTCGAGCCTCGGCTAAGTCAGTTGGCATTTCTGTGCGAGTTTGCATGTTCTCCCTGTGTTCGCGTGGGTTTCCTCCGGGTGCTCCGGATTCCCCCACAAGTTCAAACACATGTGCTATAGGTGAATTAGGAAAGCTAAATTGTCTGTAGTGTATGTGTGTGAATGAGAGTGTATGGGTGTTTCCCAGTGATGGGTTGAAGCTGGAAGGGCATCCGCTGTGTAAAACATATGCTGGATAAGTTATCGGTTCATTTGCTGTGGCAACCCCTGATTAATAAAGGGACTAAGCTGAAAATAAAATAAATGAATGAATAATTGAATGAATAAACCCAGTTAAGGATCAATAAACCATTTGTTATTTTTACTCTAAATATTAATACCAATGTAATAAACCTAATCACTATTATGCATTTATTTAACTCTTTTCAAAACGCTTTCTTGTCTTTCCAACAATATCATGCTGTACGTACAACTGTGAGAAGGTAATCAGACATTACCTGAAATGTCTAACAATGAGTTAATAATTGTTCTTTAGTCACAGTTTAAATATTCACTCTCAGAACTTCCTGTTTCGCCGGCTTGTATGGTCAAATCTACTACAACTGTGGAAAAGATTCATTAAATAAAGGTGACAGAGGTGACCCACTTTATAATCATTAACACAGTCGCCCTCTTGACACAGTGAAATACAAACTGGGCTTGATTTAACACTACCTGGGTTTCACGTTAAAGAATCAGCGTTTGTCTTTTTTTTGGGTTCATTTGAGGTCATCCATATGTTAATATTCGTTAAAGAAAAATTAATTAAAGTATTTAAAATCTGAGTGTAAAATAGCTCTCATGTACATGATTTCCAGCTTAAGGCGAGACACTGCAAGTGAATAGGGTAAAAGAAATAAAAAATAAGGTATTATCATACTCACAAGTCCCTCTAGGATTTTGCAATGACTATTTTTTTATTAGTGTCCTAAAATGACTGATTTTGTGATGACTTTTCTCAAAACATATGGTATAATTTGCTGCAACTCTAATGTTTTGCTGTAAAAATACATAAAGTTTGTAACAATTTTTTAATCTCAGGACTGGTTACATTAAGAATTGGACACATTTAAGTTTTCAAAAAGGATTTAAATATGCAAATTAGGCATTATTCAATTAAATATGCACTATTTTGCATAAATTTTTAGCACAAAAATCTGAATATTGGATGAAAAGACAAGATTTTACAAGACAAGACAAAAATTTATTAATTTAATTTTTTACATGAATTCAAGTCAAAATGGGTTTTTAATTGGGGATTTTGGCAATCTCTTTTTATCTGCCAATAAAACAGAAATTAACCATAAACATGCCGATAGCCGCTAGATCCTCCGTCCCCACCCCAGCAGCAACCCGCTCGCCAAAAATACACACTTAGGCCCCCGGTTACACCAATACATCTTAGTTTTAAAATGGCATTTTAGATTGAAAACGATCCACATCCACACTGGCGTTTCACCTACAATTTCTGAACAGATCTCCGTCCACACTATACAGCTGAAAACGCACATCACATGACCACACACACACACACACACACACACACACACACACACACACACACACACACACGAGCATGAGCTGCAGTGTATGCTGTCTGAGCTACAGCAGTCAGCGGGTGCTTTAAGTACAAAACCTCAGAGAGCAGTGCACGTTGGACAGTTTATCAAGGATGTACCGCTGAATCGCGTCTCACTATAGTTGTTAAACGTGATATACAATTAATCTTGTCTCTATCTAACGACTCTTTGGTTTTTTGAATCTATCAGGTAACGTGTCACAGCGTCAGTACACTTCTTTAATCTTTCGCTTTCACGCTTGTACTTAGTCATTTTAGCGAAAACCTCAAACACTGTTGGTTGGTTCCTGTTGGTTGTGCACCTTTTTCACCAACCAAGTTTGTCGACGCCATTATAACGACACAGATTACGCGGTCTATTCATGCCACAGTCCGCGAAAAAAGTGATTGACAGGTGGTAATTTGTGTGTAACTTCTCTTTATTTATTTATGATTTGGTTATGGGTAAAACAAAGACCATGTGGGTCAGGTAGTTGAAACGGTAGGCTACAAATAATTAATTCGTTATGAATTAATTAATTATTCATAAATAATTAGTTCACCGCCGCCTATGACGACGATGCCATCGTCCATCGCGATGTTTCACATTAGACATTGTACGATGCCAAATTGGTCGACATCGCCCAACCCTAACGTACATATACCTCTAGAAATATCTTCAGAATACAGGTATGAATGAATTTATGAATTTACATAGATTTATGACTCAAACCAAAAGAAAAAATAACTCATAAAAAAACAGCTTTTAAAGTATCACTGATATCTAGACACATTTATAGTGCTATAAAAGAAACATTGGTAACACTTTAGTTTAAGTCACAAGTCAAGTTATTAACTACTGGCATTATACCTGTCTATTATTGCCATATGAACTGTTTTTGGTAGTTATAAAGTACAGTACACTATTTCTATAGTATCGTATTCTACATTCCTAATCCTACCCAAAACCTAAACCCAACTTCTACCTTACTAACTATTAATAAGCAAAAAATTAGCAGTTTATTAAGCTAATAGTCTCAGTTAAAGAGCCACTATTATGCATCATAAATGGTCATAATTTGTTTTTGGGAGTCTCAAACAACAGGCTGATCTACATGCAAGGTCAAAATACACGTTCATGGTCTTATAATATGCAGTTATTTTTACCTAATTATCCCAATGACTTCCATTTGATTTGTTCAGCGATTCACTTGTCATCAAAACCCCTCCTTTGCGTGAGGCTAATCTGCGCTTATTGGTCCGATGACCCAGTCTGTTGTGATTGGTCGACTGCGTTCAGCCCGAGACGAAGAGAAACGCCCAAGAAGTAGTCAGAGCACAGAGTATGTGTGAGCCCAATGGAGGAACGCATTAAAGCAATGCAGTTAAACACCAGCATATTCCTCTATTATTAACCACAGCTCCAAGTAATAACAACGACACTCATTCAGTATTAATCCACACAGTGGCAAAAGCTGAACTATTTCAAAAATTGACCGCAGGTGTGAGGAACAGCTGATGGTGGCCATAGCAAAGGCAAACAGCAGAGGATTGCGAGCACAAAACGCATTTAAATCGGTAAAGGAAGAAGCACGCGGCACGTTTTCAATGTGGTTTTGGACACGATATGTGAATAGCCCATAAAGATTTAACCTGAGAGATACAATACAAGCACTGATCTATAATAGATACGCGATTACAAGCAGTGCGGAGCGATTACAGTTACAACCAGTGGTGTAAAGTTACAAATTACAAATACTCCATTGACTGTAATTAAGTAGTTTACTATTTAAAATTGTGTACTTTTACTTTCCCTTGAGTACATTTTTACTGCAGTATTGGTGCTTTTACTCCACTACTTTCCCTTCAACCTGCAGTCACGACTTTATTATTTCTTGTCTATGGGGATTAGAAAAATCAGTCCTGTGATTCCTGTCCAATCAAATCACACACAAAAGGTAAATCGCATCATAATGAACTACCTCAAGACATGAGCGATTTATAATTGCAGCAAACTGTTTAGAAGCATTAAAAATGTCCAAAATCTTTACACGCAATGACCCAGAGACTGTTTAGATGCATGCCACTGATGAGAAGATGAAGGATATTTACTGTATGAAGA
The DNA here is from genome assembly GCA_903798195.1 of Danio kyathit. Taxonomy (NCBI): domain Eukaryota; kingdom Metazoa; phylum Chordata; class Actinopteri; order Cypriniformes; family Danionidae; genus Danio; species Danio kyathit. The sequence goes on along the minus strand of LR812537.1, from coordinate 52,130,017 downwards.
CTGAAATGGCCTTAAACACCCAGCAGGCACAAGACGTTGGAGACGTTGCATTTTGTTTGGAAATGAAAATCGGGTTGACATCAGAACCCAACTTCAGGCAGACAAACGGCCAACGCTAAAATCAACGTCTGATGATGTTACAGCTTGGCGTTGTGTAGATGTTACCACTATGACGTCTATGAGACGTTGGATTTTGGTTGCCATACCTAATGAATAAATGTCAGTATTTGACGTCAATATGACGTTGGTTTAAGACGGTGGATTTTGGTCACTTTCCTAAACACAAACTAAAAATAAACCAAATATCAACGTTATTATTGGACATTGAAACAACGTTGTTCTTAGACACGGCTAGATATGGAATTTTGGCCACCTGATGTCACAACCAAAATTTTACCTAATATTAACGTCTTATGACACTGTTTGCCTGCTGGGCAATAGTTAAATGCACTACAGAATGTTACGTTTACACACATCCAAAAATTTCATGTAAATGCATCATTTTTACAGCGTAAAGGCAGATTTATACTTCTGCGTCAAGCGCACGCGTATGCTACGGCGCAGCCTACGCGTAGACGCATAGTCCTTCGCCGTGGCCGTCAGCGTAGTTGACGCGCACTTCTCAAAAAATGTAACGCGTACGCGAAGCGCAAGCTCTGTGATTGGGTGGAGGTGAGAGCCGCGCGCCCGATGCAGAGAGTGTTTACAAGTGTGGAGTTCCGTGAAGGAGCTCCAGATGGAGACTGTTGTTTTGTGTTTACCTCATGATTAAAGTGAGCGAATTTGAGTTACTTGTACATTAAGAAAAATCGACAAACCAGCGAAGAAACTCGACACAGAGAAACATGAACACCTACTGCCAGCTAGCGTTTCGGAAGTGTATTGCAGAGAAACAGAAACAGCGCGCAGAAGTATAAATGCACGGCTACGCGCGTGGCTTGCGCCGTGGGTCACGCCGATCACTTGACGCAGAAGTATAAACCAGGCTTAATACTCACTACTCTTGAGTACTTTTAAAAGGTAATGGCACTTTTACTTGAGTGTGATTTTTCAGTACTCTTTCCGCCACTGCTTACAACACACAATTAAATACATATTTTGCAAACTACAGAAAACGAGGCAACCATTTTAAATCACACTTCACATTGTGTAAGAAGGAGAAATACTTACAGGACCTAGAGGAAGAAGAAACTAGTCCATACAAACTATATAACAGTTACTGACAAAGTCCTATACATTAGTAGTCTTTGCTGATCCTTCCTTTAATAACAAATGGCCGATGAATCCCGCGCTGCAGGGTAGGTTATTTTATGGTTTGCTATTAGTCCACACAGCCGCATGTCTGGCCATCTCTCAGTGATCTTCGTGTCATGATCAATCCTATGATCCCTCGCACTTCGCTAATGTCTGAAGGGAAAGGCGCGTTCATGTTTTACCGGATCCAGCAGTTCATATTTGGTATTGTTTTGTGTCAATGTCAATAGGAACAGGCAAAAGATCCGGACGAACGACGAATCATTTAAAGGACTCAGAGTCAATCTTTTATTTTAAAAATTGATCTTTCTAAACAAGGTGCATTTTCAGATTTAGCCCTCAGCTGGATGTTTCCATTCACTTAGAGCGGTGTTGCACACTGCATGGAAACCGATAATAGAGGCTCTTTAATGTTTTTTTGTGTGTGAATTAGTGTGAAATGTGACTTGAAATAAAGTGTTACCAAACCATGCAAGTGCATTTTGAATAATACACTGGAAAAAATATCCAAAAAGCTCAAAAACTCAAAACCGAGCGGTGCATGTCCATAGTCTCTAGCTTTAACCAACACAAAGTTCTGCTCTCAGTCCTCACGAATACCCTCACCTTAAGGCCTTGAGTGCATGATTGGTGATGGACACGCAGGAGGTCAGGTCAAGGTGGCGCAGTTTGAAGCAGAACTTGCTAAGGCTGATGCAGGTGGAGTCTGTGATCTTGGTGCAGCCGTTGAGGTTCAGATGTTCAATGTTACGACAGTTCTGAGCGAAAGTCCTGTCAAAGCAAATCAAACTTCTTAGTTGGAGATATTAAACTGTAATAGTGCCCACTAAAACATCAACATGGACGTTGCAAAACATCAACAGATAATCAGTATACAGTTAGAGTCAAAATTATTCGCTCTCTTGTGATATTTTCATTCTTTTATAAATATTTCTCAAGTGATATTTAATTGAGCAAAGACATTTTAACAGCATTTCTGATAATATTATTTCTTCTGGATAAAGTCTTATTTGATTTATTTCGGCTATAATAAAAGCAGTTTTTAATATTTAAGAAAAGCCATTTTAAGGTCAATATTATTAACCCAACTAAGCAATATTTTTTTCGATTGTCTACAGAAAAAACCATGGTTAAACAAAGATTTGCCTAGCTTCCGTTAAATGGAAATTAGAGAAAAAAAATACAGGGGGGTTAATAATTCAAGAGGGCTAATAATTCTGACTTAGCTAGCAACAAATATAAACAAGTTAGGGTTTGTATTAAAGGTAAATACATTAGTAATTAAATAAATAACAGTAAAAGAAAAACTCTGGGAAGTCACCTTTATGCACTTCTATTATCTTTCAGTACATTTTAGTTTATCTATTAACTGTATTTATGTTTATTAACAAAACCACTATATCTCACTTCATGGAGGCGTCT
>LR812537.1:51930627-52127241 GCA_903798195.1 Danio kyathit | reverse complement strand
AACTAATTCAAGTTATTTTCTTTGTATGTGTGGATTTCTTTACAAGTCAACGGCACCTTTATAAATATGTTTTCCGAGAAAAATGGTGGCATGTTCAATACTTATTTTGTTTATCCTAGTTATAAACTATTCTATAGTTTGTTTGACAAAATAATACTTTTTTAAAATCCACTTTCTTTGTAATTATTTGTGAAATTTACTAAAAACAAATTATCTAATTGTTTTACAGGGGGTTTAATGGGATAGTTCACCTAAAAAATTTAATTTACTCACTATTTACTCTCACTTAGGTGGTTACAAACCTTTACGTGTTTCTTTCTTCTGTTGAATATAAAATTAGATATTTTGAAGAAAGCTGAAAACTGTAACCATTGACTTACCAAATACAAATACTATGGAAGTCAATGGTTACAGCTGTCTAGCTTTCTTCAAAATATCTTCATTTGTGTTTAACAGAAGTAAAAAACTCAAACAGGTTTGGAACAAAAGAGTGAATAAATGATGACAGAATTTTGGGTGAACTGTCCCTTTAAGGGGAATACAAACATGAGTTTCCCCCAAAATTTTAAAAAGAACCCCCACAGATGTCTAAGAAGGTGCTAATGGGAAAACCAGGTTGAAAGCATTCACACACGATCCAAAACAGACCTGTAATGTAAATTTACACAAACACTGAAGACATTAGCAATGTGATGATGGGGATGTACTGCATGAAGTGTATACTCGGGTTTGTGTATGCATGTTGAAACTGAGCTGCATATGTAAGCAGAATTTAACAGTGACGTCGTGTCTGTTACCGTCCTGCTGGAGAGGTCAAAACATGATGGCAGGAATTCCTCTAATTTACTTCCAACTCGTCATTGTGTGATTTCAGGAGCACAGTGTGCAGCGGCGTACCGGGACATCTGAGGCCAGTCGACGTGCAGCTGGAGAATTTAACCGCCAACACGGAGAGTCTGGGCGTTTTCTGTGTGAAAGATAGCGGTCAGTTTTAAATCACTGGATGAAGAAACTCTTTCACTTAGGGACTATTGCATATAGCACATACCATAATATATCAGCCTGTTTCATGCTGCACGCTGTAAATAGTGAATAGTTACTATACTTAAGAAATATGAGTAAACCTTTACACTTAAAATGACAACTGACTTTACTTAAAGAGCAACTATTATGTAAAAATCAAATGTATAAGGGGTTTAAACACAGATGTGTGGCAACAGTGTGTGAAGATAATCAGCTTCTAATGGTAAAAATGTATTCATTTTATTGTTTATAATCACACTTGATAAAAAATAGTCTGCAGAAACACTTTGATTGACATTCTCCCTTTGTACGTGTCATCAGAGGGGGAAAGCCCCGCCCAATAGTGACCATCTCTCCCTCATTAGCATAGGACGTTAGTCTTGTTTTTGAATCTGCCACTATGCTGACACACAGGCATTTGTAGCTCGGCCCTCTTAAAAAAAAAAAGCACAATCTCATTTGAGTTTAAAGTGACAGTCACCAAAATGGCATAATTAGGATCATAATCAGGGGCATAATAGTAAGAAGGGGCATAATAGGTCCCCTTTAATAATTAAAAACTTAATTTTTAAAATTATGCACAACATAGGTCCTTATTAATACACTAATTATACACTGATCTACACATTGTTCCTTTGTTGAACAGACAAAAACACAACCAAAACCTCTGAGATAGTGATTTGTTTCTATACTTAACAAATTTGAGTAAACCTGTTACACTAAAGTGACAACTGACTTTACTTAAAAATAAAAAAATGTAATTTTTATAAGTATGCGTATAGTTCATTTACTTCATAATGTTAAGCAATGGGTTTACTCTTTTTAAATTTTAAAGTAAAGTCAACAAACCATTTTTAAGAAACACAAAAAAATTACAGCAAAAAAAAAAAAAAAAGTCAACTTTGTTTTTGTTTTCTGGAACTTTAACATTAAAAATACAGTATAAAACATAAAAGAATTGTCTAAGTTTTACTGTGAACTACCATTTTTTATTGATTTACAGTGTTAATACACTAATTATATACTAAATATACAATATAATCTTTTGCACAAACAAAAACACAACCTAAAGTAAGCGGGGATGAGAAAGTCATTTGATGAACCAACTCTTATCACAAACAGCTTTTCCACAAGCAGAGAAAGATACTAATATATAAAAGACATGCAGTTATTCAACTTCTAAAGGCCATCATGGTAACACACCTGAAACTAAAGTAATACAATAAACATTATTTATCAACATTAGATTTAGCTAGGCATGGGCCGGTATAAGATTCTGACGGTATGATAACCTTGGATAAAAATATCACGGTTTCGTGGTATTGTGATTACTACGTTATAAACTAATTTCGAGAGGATCACGTGATGGCCCCGAGTCAAGCTAATGTACGATCCACCAATCAGACGATTCCTAACTTGGTATAAATAACCAAAAGCATCTTACCTTAGTCATCTTCATCTTGAAGAATCCCCCCTCCCACCACCCTCTCCTCTCCCCAAGCCCGGGGTTTAACAGAGCAAGGAAATTTTCACAGTATGTCTGATAATATTTTTTCTTCTGGAGAAAGTCTTTTTGTTTTATTTCAGCTAGAATAAAAGCAGTTTTACATTTTTTTAAAAAACCATTTTAAGGTCAAAATTATTAGCCCCTTTAAGCTGTATGTATTATCGGTAGTCTACAGAACAAACCATCGTTATACAATGACTTGCCTAATTACCCTAACCTGCCTAGTTAACCTAATTAACCTAGTTAAGCCTTTAAATGTCACTTTAAGCTGTATAAAAGTGTCTTGAAAAATATCTAATAAAATATTATTTACTGTCATCATGACAAAGATAAAATAAATCAGTTATTAGAGATGAGTTATTAAAACTATTATGTTTAGAAATGTGTTAAAAAATCTTCTCTCCATTAAACAGAAATCGGGGGAAAAAATAAACAGGGGGGCGAATAATTCTGACTTCAACTGTATATAAAATTGGCCATTTTCCTATATTATATGTACATATATGTTTATATCTGTTCTTTCCGTGTGGGTTTCTGCAGATGCATGATCATAAAAAACTTAATTTTGAATTTTTTTATTGTTTAGTGTGATTTTTTGTATAATAGGTCCCCTTCAGTTGATGAATGAAGGTCTCAGGGGTTTTAAATGAGGGTGAGTTATTAATAACAAAATGAAAATTTTGGGGTGAACTGTTTCTTTAAAACCAGATGGAAACAGAATGGCTTTCAATTTCAGCATGCAGCTGGAAACAGGTCTTATATTTAATTTGCCCTTGAAATTTCATGCACTTTTTCTTTTATAAATCACTGACCGGTTCTGTTTCCCGTCCATCCACCAGATGCTCCATGTGGCCAGCCACCCTCATTCCCACACTCCCATCTGCAAGGAAAAACTGGTCTGGATCTGGGCGATGAACTCCTGTATGCCTGTGACCCAGGACACAAACTGCCCAATGGAGAAACGGCCTTCAGTCTTCTCTGCGACAGCTGTGGCGAATGGTACGGCCTGGTGCAGCACTGCGTCAAAGGTGAGCTGAAAACTCGATAATGTCGTTAGAAAAGATTCTGAGGGTAATGTCTACATGTATAATTTCTCCCCAATTTTTGTTTAACGTAAAGATTTTTTTAACACATTTCTAGACATAAAAGTTCTAATAACTCATGTCTAATAACTGATTTCTTTTGTCTTTGACAGTACATAATAATTGACTAGATATTTTACAAGATACCAGTATTCACCTTAAGGTGACATTTAAAAGCTTAACTAGGTTAATTAGGGTAAGTTAGGGTAATTAGGCAAGTTATTGTATAACGCTGGTTTGTTCTGTAGATCAAAAACAAATATTTCTTAAAGGGGCTAATAATATTGACCTTAAAATGATTTTTAAAAATGTAAACTGCTTTTATTCTAGCCAAAATAAAACAAATAAGTCTTTCTCCAGAAAAAAAAATGTTTAAAAGTTTAAAAATGTCTAAAGTTTACCCTAAAGTTTACTCACGTAGTTCATTTTTTAAAAATATTTTCTATATTTCTGAAACTTAAAGGTCGAGGTTTAGAATTTGCTAGCAAAAAATTGCAGTCGGCCATGCAATATCAAGCTTGGTGCCTATACACTCAGTGGCCACTTTATTAGGTACACCTGTCCAACTGCTCGTTAACACAAATTTCTGATCAGCCAATCACATGGCAGCAACCCAATGCATTTAGGGATGTAGACATGGTCAAGACGATCTGCTGCAGTTTAAACCGAGCATCAGAATGAGGAAGAAAGGTGATTTAAGTGACTTTGAACGTGACATGGTTGTTGGTGCCAGACGGGCTGGTCTGAGTATTTCAGAAACTGCTGATCTACTGGGATTTTCACGCACAACCATCTCTAGGGTTTGCAGAGAATGGTCAGAAAAAGAGAAAATATCCAGTGAGCGGCAGTTCTGTGGGCGCAAATGCCTTGTTGATGGTAGAGGTCAGAGGAGAATGGCCAGACTGGTTTCAGCTGATATAAAGGCAACAGTAGCTCAAATAACCACTCATTATAACCGAGGTCTGCAGAAGAGCATCTCTGAACGCACAACACGTCCAACCTTGAGGCGGATGGGCTACAGCAGCAGAAGACCATACCGGGTGCCACATCTGTCAGCTTAGAACAGGAAACTGAGGCTACAATTGGCACAAGCTCACCAAAATTGGACAATAGAATATTGAAAAAACGTTGGTATGGGAGATTCACATCATGGATGTGCAGCTGACAATTCTGCAGCAACTGTGTGATGCTATCATGTCAATATAGACCAAAATCTCTGAGGAATATTTCCAGTAACTCGTTGAGTCTATGCCACGAAGGATTAAGGCAGTTCTGAAAGCAAAAGCGGTCCAACCCGGTACTAGTGAGGTGTACCTAATAAAGTGGCCGGTGAGTGTAGATGATTGTGTTGAATTGTAGTAAATGCCAGTCTAAAGTTTCATCTGTTCATTTAAAGGTCAGAAAGTTTGCTAAATTCCCTCAAAAGGAACTGTCCTTTTTTGTTTACTGGTCTAATTATTGTTTTATATTTCTCTTTTTTATGAAACCTTTTATAGGGATAGTCAGGTAAATAATTCAGGCAACACTTTACAAAAACAGTACATGAATAATGATGTGTTAATATGTAAACTTAACATTATTATATACTAATGATGGGTTAATGAGTGCGCTAATAATGAACTAACTTTAACTACAACATGACTCACATGAATTCATGTGTGATTAACGGTTACCTTAGTTACTTGTTAGTACAAGTTGTTTGTTAATTAATCTATTAATTACCACATTAGTTCATGCTTAATTTAACCATCATGATCTCATGAGCTGTTAATGTATAATTATGTCATGACGTTACTTGGAGGGGCACATCATCATTAACCTATTCTTAACTACTTATGAACTTCTTATGCACGTCCAACTAGTGTGTTTACACTGAATAACAGTGATAATAGAAAAGTGTTCTGTCAAGATCAACTGTTAAAACAGGAGTTCATGAGTAATTAAGGATGAGTTAATGATGATGTGCCCCTCCAAGTAAAAGTCATGATATAATCATACATTAACAGCTCATGAGTTCATGTTGGTTACATTTAGCTGACACTTATATGTTAATTAATATATTAATTAATAACATGTACTAACAAGTAATTAAGGTAGCTGTTATTCACACATGAATTCATGTGAGTCTTGTTGTAGTTAAAGTTAGTTCATTATTAGCGCACTCGTTAACTCATCAATAATTCATAATGGAGTTGTTTAGTTTACATATTAATACATAATTATTTATGTACTGTTATTGTAAAGTGTTACCATAATTCACTTCTGCTTCACTCCACTCCTCCGAATAACTCTTTAGTTATGCTTTCTTACACTTAGCATTTAGTAAATATACTGCAAGTTAAAATGTTGCCAATGTTACCAGTTAAAGGGCCACGAAACCCCCCTGTCTCAGCAGGGTGTTTTCACACCTCTAGTTTGGAAAAAGTCAGGAAAGTGGGCGTGTCCAGCTCTGGGAGTGTGGGAGTGTCGGGGTAAGGAAAGAGGGAAGGATTTGCAAAGAACGGCACACGCTGATTTTCACAGGCAAAACAAACACACAGACGCAGGGGAGAAAGACAGTGACTGTGTTTACATGGACATCAGTAATCAAATTATTTACCAAATTATTAATTTGTCGACTTTAATTGCAGTTTGGCGCTTTCACTTTTTATTCAGGAACATTTCCTGCATGCCCCCCGAGAGGAAATGCTGGAGAGTGGAGTTTTAATGGAATGTTTGATATCGCACGGCGTATGGGAGAAAAAAATCCTCCGCATTTCTCGGTAACTTAGATGCGGCGAAAATTCTACACGACAGTAATAGTTTGATTGTGGTGTTTACACACTCGGAGAGCAGCATTTACAGCGGATCTTTCAGTCTATAATATTGTACTATAATGTTGTAGTGATATTAACGTACTGTAAACTTAGTAACTAAATCATTTTGACTAAGGCATGTCTTTAAAAACTGAAAGAGCACTGCTGACGATACAAACTAACTTTGCCATCTGAATGAACAAACAAAGGGCTCTGCTCTCACACTTACCAAATCTGTAGACACAGGACAATCAATACAAACTGAAGTGTCTTTTTTAAAAGGAGACCAGTGGCAAATTCGGATTTCATCATTTCCAGATGCGAAAAGCTTTCGGGTAAAAATGTTCCTTACAAACGCATTTCTGTACGCATCGCGTGCACTGTAATCTAGACGTGAGTCCAGCTGCGCTCTCATAGCAAAATGAAAACAAAACCTTCGTTGCAGCACAATAATAAATGCAACACTGACGACCCATGTCTCCAAATTCTTGTTCTTTCACTTGTTTTGGCAACACAACATGCCGTCTCTCTGTCGTCTGAACACTGTAACAGGTAAAAATAGTCTTCGAAGCTATCATGCATATTAATGAAGTTGCACCGCATACACAATAGACCGCATACACTTGGTTTAAACCAAGTTTTTCTCATGAATTAATGCTGCACATGCAGAAACGTCACGATGTGCTCGCAGGTACAGACATCCAGTCTCCACGCTGGAATACACGCAAGTATCTAAACGCCGTGACGCAGCTTCAAAAGTTTGTTTCAAACAGGAAGAACGAATTTGCTCAAAATAACACAAAAACAACCAATTTTCAATTTTAGTGAAGTATATGTGTCCTAATAGTGTTTATAGCAGCGTGGGACACATATATGACTGTCAACAGCTCAAAAAATGTGTTTTAGTGTTTCGTGACTGTTTAAAAAGTATAAAATGCATGGAAAGAGTCTTAAAACGGTCTTTCTTTTTTCAATTTACCTTTATTTGTATAGCGCTTTTACAATGTAGACTGTGTCGCAGCAGCTTCACATAGAAGATTATAGTGAATTGAAACAGCGTCAGTTCAGTTTTCAGTGTTTAAGTTCAGTTTAGCTCAGTTCAGTGTGGGTTAATAATCACTACTGAGAGTCCAAACACTGAAGAGCAAATCCATCGTTGCGCAACTCTACAGATCCTGAACCATGCAAGCCAGTGGTGACAGCGGCGAGGAAAAAACTTCACCAATTCGCGAAAGTGAAGAATTAAAAAACCTAGAGAGAAACCAGGCTCAGTCCTATGGCCAAACGTCTTGTGCAGAGCTGCAGTCTAGGCACCGGAGGCTAGAGAATGCTGGACCTCAGCAAAGACTTGCCTGTCCCTGGAGCGTCACAGGAATCAGTCTCATGCTCTCCACTCCTCCATGACCACACAGCAGCTGCTCAGGATACGGCCTGGTCCAGGATTATGAAAACCTTGGGATCATCTCGTCACTGGTCTTGGATCAAATCAGTGGCGCTGCATAGTCTAAGGGCCTCGGGATGAGTACCCCCAGGTGGAAGTAGAGAATAAAGAGAATAATTAGCATAGCTGCTGTTCATAGTGTATATAAACGAGATGCAAAAACCTGAGTTGAGCACACTCATGCATCATACCGCTAAGTGATGCACTGAGTGTATGCTTTGCTAAAAAGATAGGTTTTTAATCGAGTTTTGAACTGTGAGAGTGTGTCTGAGCCTCGAACATTATCAGGAAGGCTACTCCAGAGTTTAGGAGCCATACATGAGAAGACTCGACCTCCTTTACTCGACTTTGCTATTCTAGGTACTACCAGAAGCCCTGAGTTTTGAGATCTTAAAGAGCGGGTGGACAGAAGGTTGGTTAGATAAACAGGAGCTAGATTATTTAAACCTAAATAGGTAAGACGTAATATTTAAAATCAACACGAAACTTAACAGGCAGCCAGTGTAAGGAGGATAAAATTGGGGTGATATGATCATATTTTCTAGACCTGGTAAAAACTCTAGCAGCTGCATTTTGAACTAGCTGAAGTTTGTTAATAGAGGATGCTGGGCAACCAGCGAACAGAGCATTACAGTAATCCAGCCTAGAAGTCATAAAAGCATGGACTAGCTTTTCCGCATCTGATATGGATAGCATACTTCGTAACTTCGCAATATTTCTCAGATGAAAGAAGGCAGTTTTCGTGACATGGGAGAAATGATTTTCAAAAGTTAAATTGCTGTCTAATATGACACCCAGATCTTTTATAGTAGAGCTAACGCTAACTTTGTATCCATCTAATTGCAGGTCGAGTTGTGAGAACTGCTGTGTACAGGATTTAGGCCCGATAAGTAGTAATTCTGTTTTGTCTGAGTTTAAGAGATGAAAATTGTTGGTCATCCAGTCTTTAACATCTTTAATACACTCAGTTAGCTTAGACAGTTCAGACATCTCATCAGGTTTAGTTGAAAAATATAATTGAGTATCATCTGCATAGCAGTGAAAGCTGATCCCGTGTCTTCTAATAATGTGTCCCAGGGGTAGCATTGTAAAGAGCAAAGGGCCTAAAACAGATCCTTGAGGCACCCCATACTTTACTGGCCTGACTTGTAAAAACTCTCCATTAATATTCACAAACTGGTAACGGTCAGCTAAGTATGACTTGCCTGGACACCTGTAGAATTTAAAGCGGTCTATGAGAATATTATGGTCGATGGTGTCAAATGCGGCACTAAGATCAAGTAAAACTAATAGCGAGATGCACCCTTGGTCAGCAGCTAAAAGTAAATCGTTGGTTATTTTCACTAATGCAGTTTCTGTACTGTGATGAGGCCTGAAACCTGACTGAAACACTTATATTGTATTGTTCGTAATATATTGTTATATTATATTATATTATATTGTTCGTCTGCAGAAAGGAGCATAATTGGTCAGAAACTACTTTTTCCTGTATTATAGACATAAATGGAAGATTTGAAATAGGCCTATAGTTAGCTAAGTTGCTGGGGTCCAGTTGTGGTTTCTTAATAATGGGTTTAATAACAGCTAGCTTGTAAGGATTTGGAACATGGCCTAAAGATATAGAAGAGTTGATAACGTTAAGAAGAGGTTCTCCTATAACAGGTAGCAATTCTTTTAAGGTATTTCAAAGGTATTTAATTTTTCCTACTATGGAAGTCAATGATTTTCAGCGTTATTCAGAATATCTAATTTAGTGTTCATCAGAAGGAAGAAACCCATAAAGCTTTAGAACTTGAGGGTGAGTAAAATAATGAGTAAATAATTTTTGAGTGAACTATCCCTTTAAGAGGTATTGATTTAACTGTATACACCCTCTATGTGTTGCAGATGATCCTGAAGGCCACATTGACTATGAGGATAAGTTCACCGATGATCATCTGCTTGAAAACTCAGAGGAGCATCATCATACTTCCTTGACTCCAGGAGGAACGCAGACTAATCAAAGTGAAGAGGGAAAAAAATCAACTCCTGAGCCTGTTCTTGAGCGGACTGCAATATCTGATGAAAAAAACGATGAAGATTCAACAATATCAGCCACTGAACCTCCAGTGTCTCAGCTCAGCCAGAAACACATGTTCTGGTTCCCTTCGGAGGCCTTCCAGGAGGAGAAAGGCCATGTTGGTATCACTACTGACTCTTTTAAAAACCCTAGTGAAGATGAGACTCACATGACGGTCAAAACGACCGACAGCCAATCAGATCCTGAAGTGATCACAGAAGAACATCTGACAGATCGTCCCACTGAGGAACCCTCCAGTCCTAATGTTGAAGCTACTGATGATTCCTGGTTAGATGGATACCCTGTTGGACAGGAGGAAGATAAAGCTGGAGGCGGGTCTACAGGGGAGGCGGGGCCAGAACATGAGGCGGAGACTGAGACTGGCCAATCAGAAGTGGAGGTGTTTGAAGATGCATCCTCAAAAAACCCTATGGAAGAAAAGACTGGGGGTTTGATTGGCAGTCCTGATGAAGAAGATGGCATCCACATTAAAGGAGATGAGGAACAGCTAACCAGACTTGAAGAAGAGTCTGTTGGAATACATGAAGATACGACTGAAGGGCTTACAAAAGATGGAGAAATGCACACACCTGAAAAAACAGCATTGGAGTTTGATGGTGTAACTGAAAGTCCAAACGGTTTGGGTGTAAAAACCACTACCATCATCATGAAGATCACACCTAGCCCAGGTGATATTGCTCTATACAAGCGGCCCATGGTGTACACACCGGCTTCTGCTCCTGAAAATGTTAGCACCAGCCAGGAAGTACTTGAGAACACATCCACACCTTCTGGGATGGTCCACCTGGATGAAATCACAAGCATTCCCACAGCCGTCATTAAGGATCCATGGGAAACCATTGATGACCACTTAATGGAGCACATCCCTGGTTACATCCCGACTGACATCCCTGAAAACCAGAGCATGATGGAACGAGGTGGAGATCAGAGCCTGGACCAGCAGGAGCGGGACGGTGCAGGGGGATGTGTTGAAGACCCTTGTCACGGGGCAGGTCGCGGGCCGATGATCGCAGCTATTATTGTGGGAGTGGTAGCGGCGGTGGTGGGTGTAGTCTTGGGGGTGTGGTGTTATAAAAAGAGGCAGCAGAAGAGCTCGCACTACCAGCTGAATGGAACAAACAGGCAAACACAGAGCATTGAGTTACAGCAGACTGTGTGAACGTCCTGCAGATCCTCATCAACACACACAGCTTACACCAGCAGCAGCCATATGAAGCCATTCATGGGTGAACATTACAGTCCACTGAGCAGAACACACAACAGAGAAAAGTGAATCTATCTATCTATCTATCTATCTATCTATCTATCTATCTATCTATCTATCTATCTATCCGTCTATCTATCTATCTTAGTTGTTCTATCTATCTATCTATCTATCTATCTATCTATCTATCTATCTATCTATCTATCTATCTATCTATCTTAGTTGTTCTATCTATCTATCTATCTATCTATCTATCTATCTATCTATCTATCTATCTATCTATCTATCTTAGTTGTTCTATCTATCTATCTATCTATCTTAGTTGTTCTATCTATCTATCTATCTATCTATCTATCTATCTATCTATCTATCTATCTATCTATCTATCTATCTATCTATCTATCTATCTTAGTTGTTCTATCTATCTATCTATCTATTATCTATCTATCTATCTATCTATCTATCTATCTATCTATCTATCTATCTATCTATCTATCTATCTATCTTAGTTGTTCTATCTATCTATCTATCTATCTATCTATCTATCTATCTATCTATCTATCTATCTATCTATCTATCTATCTATCTATCTATCTATCTTAGTTGTTCTATCTATCTATCTATCTATCTATCTATCTATCTATCTATCTATCTATCTATCTATCTATCTATCTATCTATCTATCTATCTTAGTTGTTCTATCTGTCTATCTATCTATCTATCTATCTATCTATCTATCTATCTATCTATCTATCTATCTATCTATCTATCTATCTATCTATCTATCTATCTATCTATCTATCTATCTATCTATCTCAGTTGTTTTATCTATCTATCTATCTATCTATCTATCTATCTATCTATCTATCTATCTATCTATCTATCTATCTATCTATCTATCTATCTATCTATCTATCTATCTATCTTAGTTGTTCTATCTATCTATCTATCTATCTATCTATCTATCTATCTATCTATCTATCTATCTATCTATCTATCTATCTATCTATCTATCTATCTATCTATCTATCTATCTTAGTTGTTCTATCTATCTATCTATCTATCTATCTATCTATCTATCTATCTATCTATCTATCTTAGTTGTTCTATCTATCTATCTATCTATCTATCTTAGTTGTTCTATCTATCTATCTATCTATCTATCTATCTATCTATCTATCTATCTATCTATCTATCTATCTATCTAAACTTTGCTTTTAACTTTCTAGAAAACGTAGTTAAAAGGGTTTATTTGAATGTCCGTTCACCAAAATTTGCCTCAAATTGAAGAATTGCATCAATTCTGACCCCTCTGTCCCCACACAGAGTTTGCCTGACAGGATTGTTTAGTGCTTATTAAGTGAGAATTTCTGTTTCGCTATGATGTCTTTTTCTTGTATTTTGAATGATTGATTTAAATCTAGATGGACTGCATCGCACTCCGGGTTCGGTGTGTGTGTGTCTACATGTTGCCTGTCTGTCCTTGTTAACAAAATTTCTGTGTTTATAGCTTTGCCCATTAGTGAGTGAGTGTGTGTGAAAGACTCATTGTGACCTATTTTGCTGTGTCTGTGTGAGAGAGAGAGACGAAAGAAAGAGAGCAGTCAGTCAAAAGAGAGAGCGGTTGAATTCAGCCTTCTGTGTGTGCGTTATTGAATGTTTTTCACTCACAAACAGGTGAGACATTCTGGTCAGAGGAACCGAGGGTGACGTCTGATTGGCTTTCAGCTTATACAGACCTGGAGCATGCAGGCAGAATAAATAGCTTTCATCCCTAAATTTAGAATACAATGAGCATTTGTGCATTTCAGACCTTGTTTTTCCTATAAATAAGTGAGTTTCTTGGGGTTGAGCTCAGGACTCAGAAAAGATTCACACTCGCGGACAGGTGAGACATTCTTCTCAGAGGAACTGAGGGTGGATTCTGATTGGCTTTCAACACATTTGCAGCTTGCGGAGTGCTAGTTTCTTCTAAAGTTATGGTGTGCTACACAAAAACGTACTTTTTTAAACATTGATGGCTGTTATTTAAAACCTATAGACATTTTTCATTCCACAAAAGGCTCTTTAGAAACAAAACATAGTTCTTTTAAAGGGACAGTTCATCCAAAAATGAAAATTCTGTCATTATTTACTCACTCACTTGTTCAAAACCTATTTGAAAACACAAAACAAGATATTTTGAGGAATGCTGGATGGTCAGATTTCATAGTAGAAAAACATGACCATATTCTGATATATTCTGAAAATGACACCCATTGACTTCCAGAGTATTTTCTTCCTACTATGGAAGTCAAGCTACCAACATTCTGCTTGAAGCATTCGAAACCAGCCTTTGAAATATTGCAAAAATGGTTGCCTTCATACACTAAGCAGCCAATTTATTAGGTACACCTTACTAGTACTGGGTTGGACCCCCTTTTGCCTTCATAACTGCCTTAATCCTTCATGGCATAGATTCAACAAGGTTCTGAAAATATTCCTCAGAGATTTTGGTCCATATTGACATGATAGCATCACGCAGTTGCTGCAGATTTGTCGGCTGCACATCCATGATGTGAATCTCCTGTTCCACCACATCCCAAAGGTGCTCTATTGGATTGAGCTCTGGTGACTGTGGAGGCCATTTGAGTACAGTGAACTTATTGTCATGTTCAAGAAACCAGTCTGAGATGATTCGCGCTTTATGACATGATGCGTTATCCTGCTGGAAGTAGCCATCAGAAGATGGAGACACTGTGGTCATAAAGGATGGAAATGGTCAGCAACAATACTCAGGTAGGCTGTTGTAATGAGTGGCTACTTGAGTTACTGTTACCTATCAGCTCGACAAAGTCTGGCCATTCTGTGGGCATTTGTGCCCACAGAACTGCCGCTCACTAGATATTTTCTCTTTATCGGACCATTCTGATGCTCGGTTTGAACTGCAGCAGATCGTCTTGACCATGTCTACATACCTAAATGCATTGAGTTGCTGCCATGTGATTGGCTGATTAGAAATTTGCATTAACGAGCAGTTGGACAGGTGTACCTATTAAAGTGGCCGGTGAGTGTATATCTACATATCAACCTTGAATTACAAATATGTACATATATGTTCAGATGTATTAATTTTAATTTTATATACGTGGTCATACCCTCAAAAATGACTTGTGTTGCTTGTTCAGACTGCTTATTTAAAATGAGTTTAAAATTAATTCTTAAGCTTTTTGGGACAACTTAAATAGTTTTATGTTCAAACTTAAATTTGTAAAAAATTCATGTTAACCTAATAGATTTGTGTTGAAAATGAAGCAATTGTGTGGAACTCGGAATTTTTACAGTGTATATGGGCATAAATGTATAATTATATCTAATATATTTGAACATATATGTACACTGTAAAGCCCAACAGTCAACTTTATCAAATGAAATGAGTGTAGTTAACTCAAAATGTACTGAAAGTTAATTCTACTCATTTGAAAAGAGTTTTGAACTCAGTGTTAAAGGTAATGAGTTAATTAAATACCTCATTACTTCAACTTAAATAAGTTGACAGTACTCATATAGATGAACTAAAATGGGTTGTAGCAATCGGTTTCCTCAAATGGTTTGAGTTGCCTTAACTTATTGGGTTTTACAGTACTCAGTTGGTTTGAGTTCTCTTCATTTATTGGCTTAATATGCTCAAATTTCTTCATTTACTCAAATGAAATAAGTTCACAGTACTCAATAGGGTTAGTTTTTGAACTTAAATGGTTTGTTGCAATCGGTTTCCTCAAATGGTTTGAGTTACCTTAACTTTTTGGGTTTTACAGTGTACATGTTTGTAAAAACAATATACATAAGCAGCCATTTTTGCAATATTTGAAATATATGTTGCATATATGACAAATATTTTATATAGGTAAAACTCAACTATTAACCTGAATATCATATATGTATATAGTTTCATATATGTCAGATTTCTACATGAGAATACAAGGGGAAACCTTCATTTTTGGGTGAACTATCCCTTTAGGAACTTTTTACTAAAAGGTTCTTTAATGTACTATAAATGGTTCCTCCATGCCATCAGTGTGATAGCACTCTATTGCAAGGCGTGCCCAAACTTGTCCTGCAAAATTTAGTTCCAACCCAACGCTATCTCACGGCCAATTCGTAACTTTTTGATTAGTGGCTAATTCGTATGAATTCGTACGATCTAATTCTTACAAATTAGTACGATTTGCCCATCACCCAATGACGGTTGGGGTTAGGGGTGGGGTTAGGTGCCACGCCTCCTTTTTAAAATCGTACATTTTCGTACGACTGAACTGGTACGAATTCGTACGAATTGGCCACTAAACTGACAAAACGTAAAATACTTACGTTTTCTCGTGAGGCCAATCAGACACATCTGGGCTAGCTAATCAAGCTCTTGAGCTGCGGTCACACTGTACTTTTCTTCCCATAGACTTCCATTCATACACACGTGAATGCATAAGACGGGAAACGCAAGCTCGTACATCAAGTTTCGCAGTTTCGAACTTCTCAAGCTCAAACTCTAGTGTGACTGCGGCTTTACTAGGCTTTCTAGAAACAGGTTTGTTGAGGCAAGTTGGAGCTACAATCTGCAAGACCGAGTTTGGGCACCTCTACTCTATTGGAACCTTTACTATATAGCATAGGTCTCAAACTCAATTCCTGTAGAACCGCAGCTCTGCACAGTTTTGCTCCAACCCTAATCAGACACAGCTGATCCAAATAATCAAGGTGTTTAAGACTACTCTGGAACACCTTGATTATTTGGATCAGCTGTGTTAGAATAGGGTTGGAGCAAAACTGTGCAGAGCTGCGGTTCTACAGGAACTGAGTTTGAGACGCTTTAGTTTATAGAGTGTATAAAAATTATATTAGACATTTTTTTTCATAAACATCTTTTCCAGTGTCTCATTAACATTCAGCACAAATCTTCAGTTTATGAGGCATATTTATATGTGTGTTATGTGTGTAAATGTGAAAAGTTTATTTTAGATATTGTGAATTAAAACAAAACCAACACAAATCAGATACGTTCAGAATAAGCTGAAGTCAAATGTGCGTAGTTTGCTACTTTAGATGATAATAAAAGTAGGTGTAATAAAGCCATTTCTAGGTGTTTGAGCATTGTTTGATTTGATTAGAATTACAGATAAGCGAAATAAAAATGTATATGAATTTCACAGGGTCATTTGTTAATGATCAGCTCACATTTACTGAGTTTTTGCTTTGTTTTTATTATTTTAAGCCCTGTTACTTAGAGAAGAGTATATAGTCTAGACATTTAGCAGATGCTTTTATCCAAAGATACTTAAAATGAGGAACAAAGCACATAATTTATCATACAAGAGCCAAAAAACACTTGGATTTGCTAATAAAATTGTAGCATTTCTCTCATCTTATTTTCATTTTATAATCCAGCAGGTACTTTAATGTCAAAAATACATCAAAAATGTTAATCGATTTGATGTCATTTCACTTCCTTGATGTCAAAATTACATAAAATTGAGTGTAAATTTGAACTCTGTAATTTAAGCTTTCAGATAAATGTTATAACAATAGATTTGACATTATTTTGGTGGTCAAAAGAGCATCGATGTGTGGATGTCAAATGGACGTCAATAATTTGACATCAAATTGATTTGCATTTTTGTGCTTGATGTCATTTTGGGGATGTTTTAGACCAAAAATCAATTACAATTTTAATTTGAACTCTTACATGGACCCAGATATAAAAACTGAAGTGTTGTTAGAAAAAATGTCCACTTACTACTTGTAAGAGTGGTAAATGCATATCAATTTGATGCCATTTCCCTTCATATTCACACATTGGAGTCAAAAAAATGTGTCACAAATTGTTTACAGAACTCTTTACATGCGGGTACAAAATCCAGTGTAAACTTGCACTTTGTAATTGAAGCTTTATGATAAATTTAATACTTTAATGATTTTATTTTAGTGCTCAAAAGAGCATCGATCTGTGGACGTCCATGATTTGACATCAAATCGATTAGCATTTTTGACGTCATGCTTGATGTTAATTTGGTGACGTTATGACATTAAGGTTACAAGGTTACCTTATAAAAAAAGCTGAATTTTAGACCAAAAATCAATACCATTTTTAATTGTAATTTTTATGTGGATCAATATAAAAATGGCCACTTACTGTTTGTGAAAGTGGTAAATGCAAATCGATTTGGTGCCATCTCACTTAGGCTAATTAATGTCAAAATGACATCAAATTGACATCTAACATTGGCGTAAAAAATAATGCAGTAAAAATTGATTACAGAACTCTTTAGATGCATTCTGCATTTTGTACGGATACAAAATCCAGTGCAAATTTGCACTTTGTAGTTTTTGTAGCTTTTCAGATAATTATTATAATAATTTATATGCCATTATTTTGATGGTATCCATGTGTGGATGTCAAATGAACGTCATGCTTGATGTCAATATGATGTCGTTATAACATCAAGGTAAACGCTGAGAGGGTACCTTACAAAAAAAAGAAGCTGAGTTTTAGACCAAAAAATCAATACCATTTTTAATTGTAACATTTACGTGGACCCAGATATAAAAACAGAACTGCTCAATATAAGAATCTCCACTTACTGTTTGTAAAAGTGGTCAATGCAAATCAATTTGATGTCATTTCACTTCATTGGTATCAGAATGACATCAAATTGACGTCTAACTTTGGCGTCAAAAAACACATGCGGATACAAAATCAAATCCAGTGTAAATTAGCACTTTGTAATTGAAGCTTTCAGATAAATATTATAATACTTTCATGAAATGATCTTAGTGGTCAAAAGAGCATTGATCTGTGGATGTCAAATCAATGTCAATGATTTGACATCAAATCGATTTGCATTTTTGACGTCATGCATGCTTGATGTCAATTTGATGTCGTTATAACATCAAGGTAAACGCTGAGAGGGTACCTTACAAAAAAAAGAAGCTGAGTTTTAGACCAAAAATCGATTGGCTGTGTTACTTTTTACTTTTACATGGACCCAGAAATAAAAACTGAACTACTCAATATGAAAATAGCCACTTACTATTTGTAAAGACTGGTAAATGTGGTCACTGCAACGATTTTATTTGCTAAAAATTGCTGTTTTATATTGTAAAGTGTGATATGGAGCTGTAAAAATTGCATAATCCTTGTTTGTATTAATCTGTGACCATTTTACATCCGTTTTGAGCTGATGTTTTGAGTGCGATTTTACACTGTAACAATGTCAGATGTCACATGAGGGTATCTGACTAAACATAGCCAAGCTGTGGAAAACTCAACAATAACCAATAAACTACTTTGGGAAAAGTCAAAATGAAGTCAAAATGTGGGTTTAAAAAAACACTTCATTGCTAAAATAAGACTGCAAATATTTGCATAGGTGTCGCTATTTGTGTAAGACCTGATATCATGACACGGACACGTTTTCTGTGTCTGTTCGGTAGGATTTAGACAACAAAACAAAAACGAAACACTCCTGCATTGAAACACTCACCCAGCGGGAGAACAGAGAGTTGTTTAAATGTTTGAACATTGAGTATCTGTGCAGTTTATCACACCATAGTAGGAAAAACCCACAGAGAAAAGAAACGAAGGGGCGGTGGGTGCTTAGCCAGAGATGTAGAAAGACGACGGATTAAAAGAAACGAAAGCGCGCACGCTCTCTTAAAGGGACAGTACACTCCAAAATGGAAATTTACTCACTATTTACTGAACCACTGCTTACTAAGAAAACAAATACAATGGAATTCAATGCTTACCGCTTTCCAGCTTTCTTCAAAATATCTTCTTTTGTGTTTAACAGAGAAAAAAAAAGTCAAATATGTTGATGGGGGAGTAAATGACGACAGAATTGTAAGTTTTCTGTGAACTATCCCTTTAAAATTCAAGTGTTTTGCTGAGGGCTCAGTGTTTAGTCTTTTGCTCTTAAATTTAGTCTGCTTAGAGTCTTTATGGCTTTGGAAGGCAATACTTCAGCCTTTGAAAACAGGCAGGTTTGTAGATTTCTTCCACGCTGCACCATTTTACACATATTTTGAACAACAGCCAAGCGAACATTTGTGAAGTTATCAACAACACATTAGTGCTAACATTTGGTACAAACTGATTGTGTGAGGCTTGACATAAGCAAAAAAAAAATGTAAATGAAATCAAGAAAAATCCAGGAGAAGAGGATGAAGATGGTGTAACACTTTGAGGTAACAAAATATTAATTAAAGGGCACCTATGATGAAAATGTAGGTATAGTGTGTCCACTGTCCTATTGGGGTGATATAAACAAAACAAGTCTCTTTTTTTAAATTTCCTGATGTTAAAATAGGACCCAAAATCCCAGTGATTTTGAGGCCCACCGCAACGTGAAGTATGAGTGCGGTTTCCCCGCCCACCGAATTGATTGACAGGCGCCATGTTTCTATAATGACATGTATACACAGAACATTTCTTTTGCAAATAAACTGGGATTAAAATATTCATTACAGCTCTCTATGGTTTTTATAAGTTTTATGAGTATAAAACATTTTTAAAACGGAGCATGTTTGCAATAAAGACAGTAAAATTGCTATCTAATTCTTAACTGCTATAATCACCACAGCCGCAGGGTGTCAGTAAACACGCATATGTGTGTGTGTGTGTGTGTACTGCAAAGGACATTTGTGTGAGATTTTTCGTTTCAGAAAGCCTTAAATAAACTCTACCACAAATACATCAAATAAACCTACTTGGTATTTTTGACTAATGAGCTGTATTTCAGCTTTATCTGAGTCTGTCTCTATCACTGACTGCTGTTTATCTGACGTAACCAGTGTTGGGGAGTAACGGAATACATGTACCGGCGGTACGTATTTAGAATACTATTCATGAGTAACTGTATTCCGTTACAGTTACTATTTTTAAACAGGGTATTTAGAATACAGTTACTTTCCTAATACCATTGGAATACTTCGGGCGATGCGTGTCTGGCCCATAATAATATTACTAAATTGCCGCCGAAACCATAGAAACAGAAGCTACACTCCTGACTGCAATCACCAGCATTAAATCAGTGAGACTCACGCAAATGACCCTGTTCTCACGCCACACCTCCATTTTCTCACGCAGCAAAAAGGACGATCGCAAACACTGAACAACCAGACAACAACCATGATTTTAAAATAAACTGCTTTTTTTTTTGCTGCATTGTTTGTGAATTCGCTGCTTGATGTTTCGTTTGCGCTTTCATTTACGCTTCTTAAATTTACGTTCGCTTTTCTGACACAAATGTGGGCGGGACACCTTAGCCAAAGTTGGCAGCCCTGGTTAACTTGAGTGTACAAATATGAAGGATTCAGACCAGGGGCTCGAGGGGTTGGAGCCGCAACCGAAGCAACTTTCTAGCAGCAGTAAAGGAAAAAATGCATTCACGTCTTGGAAGTTCAAGCATTTTTTCTCTTTAAAGAATGAGAGGGGTGAGCGAAACCTGACAGTGCAGTGCAATCTCTTTTTCTGTGCAGACTGTGAAATACAAAGGGTAAGCAAAATGCATATTATATACATATACTGTATATTACAGACAGTAATGCTGTCTATGTTCAAGCACTTTTTATCTTTATTATAGAAACAGAAATTGAATTTGTTGACACTTTGATAAATAAACATTATTTAATAAACATAATTATATTGTTTTATTTATTTATCAGTCAATAATGGGCATTAGAGGCCCTCTGTTTTCCTGCAGAAATTGCTACCAACGCATAGTGTGACATTTAATAGACTTGAAGGCTGTTTTTAAGGGCAAGTATTCCAAGTATTTAGAATACAGTACCAGGATTAAGCAAAGTAACGGAATACGTTACAAAATACATTTTAAAGCAGGTATTCTGTATTCTGTAACTAAATACATTTACAAAGTATTCTCCCCAACACTGGACGTAACATAATGAGAAGCAGAACGGTGGGCGGAGAGAAGCAGCTCATTTGCATTTAAAGCCACAGGCTACAAAAACAGCTACACTGTATTCAGACACCAAAATGGGCAGATTCTGGAAGCTATAATAAATAATCTGATGGGTATTTTGAGCTGAAACTTTACAGAGACATTCTGGAGACACCAAAGGCTTATCTTACATCTTGTAAAAGGGCTAAAATAGATGCCCTTTAAACCAACACAGATGTAGACAATTGACTAATAAATAAACCATTAATGTGCAGCATTATAAAAGTGTTGAGCAGTGTTGGGTGTGATGAGTTAAATTACTTTTATAAAAGTAAAGTAACAGATTACTTTTATTTTTAGGGAATTTAATTACAGTTAATAAAATATACTTGCCTCAAATAATGTGCAGTTCAGTATGAATCAGTTCAGAAGCAGAGAAATTGTAAATACATTTTGTTTTGATATACCAGTATACTTATAACTAGATTTTTCAACTAAAATTAGATTTGTTGGATAATTGCTTAAGAAACAATGAAATTAGTGAGAAACTAATGTCAGTTTAAAAGAAATGTGGTGTCATTATTACTTTTTTTGTGTTTTGATACATATGTATAACATTTCTTGATCCCTTTAACAGGCATCAACCACCTTCAACCACCTGGTCGACCTTTTATCCATAGGCTATCATTTGACTATTAACGTTAAGAAAACAGAATGTATGTACTTTTATTCACCTAGCCGAAAATTATCCATTTCCTATCCTATCATTTTCTCAAATCAAAAACTTTCCATTGTATCCACATATCAATATTTGGAAATCAGTCTGGACTCTCACCTCACTTATTGTGCCCATGTTCAAAATGTTTATAAAAAGCTGTAACAAAAGCTATTTGTTTATGGGAAAATTCGAACAAATTTGTCTTTTTCTGTTTCTGAAACTTATCTTCATGCCATAATCTTGTCTACCTTGTCTTACTGTTTGGTCTCTCACAACAAATGATATCTTGGAGCCAATAGCTAGATTGTACAATAGGGCCTATAAGATCCACAATAGACTTTCTGGATGGACACATCACTGTTTTGCTCTATCACTCTCTAATGCTTTATCATTTCAAAATTACATTATGAACACAGAGATTAAACTGCATTATCAAATTTTTAATAGGGCTACCTCAGCAGCCCATTGTGCTTTGGTACCAAAACTTAACACAAGGACTGATCGTTCCACCAGATCTGCAACAAATGGATGTTTGCCATTACCAGCTTTTAAAAACTGTTATGGACAGAGATCTTTCTTTTATGTATTCACAAAAGCCTGGAATGGGATCCCACAACATCTAAAAACAATACCGACATTAAGACTTTTTTAAAAAATCCCATGCTCATCATCTGATGGTCAACTATCGCTGTAACCACTGAGTTAGTAGCCTGCTTCCCTCTATTTTGTATGTTTGGTGATTGTTTGTATTGTTCTCATGCACTGTAAAAAATCCAACTTACAAATTGTTAACTCAGTTTAAAATTGTAAGTTAGGTGGACATATTTTTGAGCTCAGAGTTCAATTTACTCATAAAAATGATTTAACTGCATGTTTGGAACTGTTTACTCAATGAAAGTAAAATATTCAGTTGAGGAGACTTTAAATTTTTATTTCTCCATTTGTTCAAAAAATAAAAAGTTGAGTTAACTTTAAATTTTAAAGCAACCGGCTGCAAATAAATTTTGAGTTTATTAAGCTTCAGTGGTTGAAGTTGTGCCAAATTATTCCGTAAAGTATACTTGACTTAAACCAGCCTTTTCGGTCAACTTAAAAAATTAATTTGGCACAAGTTCAACCACTGAAGCTTATTAAACTCAAAATTTCTTTGCAGCCGGTTGCTTTGAAATTTAAAGTTAACTCAACTTTTTATTTTTTACAGTGTGTGTTGATGGATGAGATGACAACTGTGTCTGTATGTTTTTATGATCTGCAGAGCAGGAACCTGCTGAAAAACAGCATTCATGCTGAGTCAGGCGCGATTATCTTTTAATCTTTTCCAGTTTAAAAAAATTATAAATAAATAAATAAAATTATTTTAATTGCTTATTACTATTTACAGAGTTGTGTCAGTGTACTATTCAATTCAAGCGTGGGCCAAAAAATTGATTTTCAAGGACACCTTAAGGCATTGCGGTGGCACAGTGGGTAGCACAATCGCCTCACAGCAAGAAGGTCGCTGGTTCGAGCCCCTGCTGGGTCAGTTGGCATTTCTGTGTGGAGTTTGCATGTTCTTCCCGTGTTGGCGTGGGTTTCCTCCGGGTGCTCCGGTTTCCCCCACAGTCAAACACATGTGGTATAGGTGAATTGGATAAGCTAAATTGGCCGTAGTGTATGGGTGTGAATGCAAGAGTGTATGGATGTTTCCCAGTGTTGGGTTGTGATGGATAAGTTGGCGGTTCATTCCGCTGTGGCGACCCCTGATAAATAAAGGGACTACGCCGAAAAGAAAATTAATAAATAAGTACACCTTAAAGAGTTAATTCTTGACCGTAAAAATTGCCATTTGAATAATTAAATGAGTTTCATTTGTATTCTGTATACTTTGAGATCTATATGAATTCAAGCAGTATTGAGTCATGTAATTAAATTACTTATTGAGTAATAAAGTAGTTTAAATACAATTTTAATGACGTAATTACTAATAAATTACATTTTAGAAGTAACTTACCCAACACTGGTGTTGAGTAAAAATTACAAGTTTGACTTCTGCCCAAAAGGGAAAACCACCAACAATCAAGAATGCATGCAATTAAATAATTGTCATTATAATGGACGTCAATAGGCAAAAACAGCCCCTAACATAATGAAAGCGTAGTACATTTGAACAATACACAAGGGTTAAAAGCATGAAACACTTTTAAGAACGCAGTTTGTCACTTCGCCTACATTTTAACTACTACATATTAATTTAAAGGGGTTGTAACGTTATAGCAGAAAAGCTGCTTTCCCTGTGTTCTACATCTCAAATAACCAACTTTAACGTTTCATATTACTTACACATGCTTATAACCCGAATATATATGAAAGACAATATGTTTTAGAGCAGGCGTGAGGTTCAGCTGTGACCTCTTTATTTTCTGTCTGATTCAGGCTCAAACTGATACGGCTACGCTGACCGACAGTATTTACACAATGGCAAAGCGCGTGCTAGTAGAGGCGTGACACTTCCTGGTGAGCCGATCCGCGAATCACAGCACATTATGTTAGCTGACCAATCAGAGCCTCTTGAGGGCGGACTTTCGGAGAAACTAGGAAATATGACAGTCGTTTTCATGTTAGCAGAGTAGCTGTATATAATCAAAGTAAGATATATGAAAAAATAACGTGATTTTTTACAAATAAAGCATGAGCACACTTTGTTTGGCATCTCATAAACACAACCAAGCCTTAAAAATACACTCCGGACCACCCCTTTAATATTATAATATTATATGAATTATATATTACACATTATATATTAATTAAATATATAATTTTTTAGTCGAATCAAATGAACTTTTCTTGTCATCTCTACTTGCATCAATCAAACCGACTAAGACATTACGTCAAACTTTATATAACTTTAAAGATGTAGTTCAAACCAGTTTAAGCTATTAAAGTAAGTTAAAGCAACATAAAAATATTCGTTGTCTTAACTTTTTGTCATTACATTTCTTACAGTGTGGTAGGATAAAATGTATTGTGAATACATTGGTCTGCCTTGATAACTAAACTTAGTCATGGCAGGTCAAGTGAATGAGATCCAACATCGCTATTTGCTTTGTATTCAAGTCTTTATTAAAAACAATCTGAGAAAATAAAAACACAACATTGTTTTGTGTGAGATACAGTAAGCTGACAAGGACTCAGATATATTATCTTTTGGCTTGTGGTGCACGAGTAAAGACTGTACTTGGACGTTTTAAAAAAGAAATGATGTGTAAAAACTAAAAATATCAACAATTCCAATCACCAAACCCTAAATAAATACAACAGCAACAACACTACAGGACGAGGAATACCTTTATGATCTTTTTCACATTTATTTCACAACTCACACAATCATTTATTCATCCTCAGCATCCAGATATTCATCAAGAAACTCTACAACTTCACCCTGGAGGAAGAAAAAGAGTTGGAGGAAAAGTTAGAGAGTGAGGCTTGTTGTAAAATCTATGTATATTTTTATACTGCCATCACCGCATGAGGGTTATTAAAGTTAAAGGGACAGTTCATTGTCAGCTATTGACATCCATATTAGGAATACTATGGTGTAATATAAAGTCTCTACAGTATAAAACTCATTACGTCTATGGGAAGTCCTCATAAAGATAGCTGTACAAGTGTGTTAAGATGTTCAAAAGGCACAGAAAACCAAAACCCTTAAACACCTTGATGAGCCACTAGAGGGCGGTGTGATCTATTGGTATTTTATATATTCATGAAACACTTTACAGATTACACTGAACCTTCAAATATCTGTATGTCCTAAAATTAAAATAGTCACAGTAACAAGAGCAGTAATATATACTCCATAACATGGTTTAAATCAGTGTGCGAATTATACATTTCCGAGTGGGGTGGGGTCATGGGGGTCAACTTTTTTTTGTTAGTTTGTGTTATACATGCTTAAGTGAATCAAGTTTATGTATTTATTTAAATAACATCTAATTTATTCATAAAAAGTATTTAAGTTTTCAGTGTTTTGTGCGATAGGCTATTTAATGTGTTCTAACCTGATTGGCTATTTCGGTTTACTTTAGGTCAAACAATGCATCTAATTTGACTTTATTTTTAAGCTATATGTAGAAACAAACACCTATTTTGTGAGAAATCAGTCTTGTGAACTCTTACAGCGTCATCGGTGCTCTAAATCTGCCGGTTTCAGACTGTTGAATGACTTTTTTTCTCGCATAGATGGATTGGCGCAATTATTTTAATTTAAAATACAGATCAGAGTGAACTTTTTCTCAGATTTTATAGGGACCCCCCCATACATCTTGTTTTGACATCTTTCAGGGGGGATCAAGCCTTAATTAGGGGGGTCAATCCCCCCTGTAATTCGCACCCTGGTTTAAATGAGGTGAAAACTTCTCAAGGTGAATCTATAAGCATAGTGCGCACTCAAGTGGACACAACCAGCACTACAAGCGGTCAGATTAATATATAAACCCTGTCAAATAAAACAACAAACTTTTGGGAGTGTACTTATTGTAAAGTGTTTTGGGTTGACTTTTACAGTTTTAATTATTTTATTAACTTTTGTATATCCTCCAAAACTGTATTCTTTTGTTACTGCCTGAACCTAGACCACTCTTATTGTAGGTTTATTGCCTTTTCTGGCTAAATTTGACATCCATAAATGTCCATTTTTAAGAAAAACCCCTTTACTTTCGTATTTTTACAGAAAAGATTTTGCTTTACATTTGAACTCCTTAAAAAGACTGTGATAACTATATTGCATGTAAAACTCTCTCTTGGTGTTTTAAGTGAAGTTTATTTATAAACTAATTTCAAGAGGATCACGTGCTTATGATTGATCTCGGCTGGTCCCGCATTAGCCAATACGTGACTCACCAATCAGATGATTTCTAAGTCACCATAATTAACCAAAGTTCTATACTTAAGCTGCAGTCACACTAGAGTCTGAGCTTGCGAAATTCTGTCGTGTGGCGCTGCGAAAAGGGGCGGGATTAAACAAGATGATTAGACATTAAAAAAGCGAGCGATTGCTCCATGTTTTAAATATCTGTCCAGAGAGGTCATGTTTTGATCCTCGATTCGTCTCACGCAGTCAAGTGATGCGATTTCGCAGGTCAGAGTTCACCAAGCTTGAACTTTGCACCGCAGCGACCTGCGAAACCTGACGCATGACCTTGCGTTTCCGGTCTGACGCATTCGCGTGCGTTTAAATGGAAGTCTATGGGGAGAAAAGCCCAGTGTGACCGCAGCTTGAGTCATCTTCGTTTTGAAGAATCTCCCCTTCCACCCCTACTCCTCCTCCTTTCCTAGATTGGGCGGCAAGGCGGCCCAGTGGTTAGCACTGTAGCCTGATAGCAAGAACGTCACTGGTTCTAATACTTATCAAGCCAGTCGACGTTTCTGTGTGGAGTTTACATGTTCTCCCCCTCATGTGGGTCCCCCGGTCTCCTCCCACATGCGACTTAAGTAAATTGGCACTACAGATGTGCTCCTAGTAAGTAGTTACCTCTTCATAGCAATCACTAATCGGTCATTAGCTACAAAAAGCAGGGGAGTTCTCAAGATCTACCTGAGCTCAAACTCCACTCTCACCCTGCAAACAAGAGGGAGGATCTTATGAGCTCTGGGCTCTCTCCTGGGACAGTATGCCAAACACACTTTATAACCAATCAAGTGTGAACTCTTAAAACTTGGATAATTTGCTGGGATTTATTTATGTAACCCTTTTTGTCTCTTTGTTCATATTGTGTCTTTGTAAATGTTCTTTCTTGCATAATAATAATAATAATAATAATAATAAAACCTCTCACCTCATCATCTGGCATAAACTTCTGTTTGGCGAATTCCAGCATCTGCATTTGTAGCGTTGTCTGATTATGATACCTCACTGCTTCCTGTCAACGGTGCATGTATTATTAGCGTTACTGAGAGGTAAATAAATGTATTGAGGTAAAGTTGGTTTTATATTCACAGACTCAGACTTTCCCCTTCATAATACAATTTCAGAAAATTCTCCTTAGTAGTGAAATGAAATGAAAATTCTCCTTAGTAGTGAAATTGATGACTATCAAAGTACAACATTGTTAACAGTCAAAAAAATTAGTGCTACTGTAGTCATATTTACATGTGATGTCAGACCGAATATTCAAAGTACCATGGTAAACAATATAGGGAGCGCGTCACATGTTGTCAATGAACAAAGGTGCAAATATAAAATCGACTTTACCTCAATAATAAATGTGCTTATTCGTTATACATCATGATTTGAGAGACACACACCGCTCTAGGTAAGAAATCCTCATCGTCGAGGCCAAATTTTTCTCTGTGGAAGCGATAATATTCCACATTATTCCTCATCACCTCATCACTGGGGTCAAAGAGCATGTAGCTGGACACACACGGCACTGCGTTCTTCAGGTCATTCACTGAAGGAGAGAAAAAAAGAAATAATCATTTCATGATGATTTAGAGAAGATCAAGACAAAAATGTGAGCTTTATTTTTTGAATGGTTAGACATGTTGAGAACAAGAATCATTTGGCGAAAACATTAAAGATCACAGTGCAGCCCCAAAAATAATGATTGTCAAATTTGTGCCACTTTTTTGAACATCACCGTATGAACAAATAGGTTTGAACAATTTTTTGAACAAATAGGTTTTACCCATTTGTATATAATCCATTTTAAATAAGGTATAATTTAATATGATCATTTACTGATTTATGTATTTTAGGTCAGAATAAATATGTTTTGTTTTATTTTTACTAAGTTTAATTGGTTACAAAGTAACTAGTTACTGTAATTAGATTACTTTTTCGAAGAAAAAGTAAAGTAGGGGATTACCTGTCATTTTCAGGTAATTTAATTTACAGTAACTTATAATGTACTTGTTTATATACTGTACATAAATTCAGCAGTTCAAGAGAAGTTAAGGGAAGCAGAGTAACTCATTTATCAAGTAGACTGAACGTGATTGAGAAACAATGAAATGTATGTCAATATATGGTATGCATGAAATATTGTGTCATTGCTTTGAAATGTCTTGTCTTTTGATACATATGTTTATTATTCTTAAAGTGTTACATTTTATAATAAAGCTAAAATATCCTGTTCAGCTCAGATTTAAAGAAATCATTTTCTTTTTGGCTGAGTCCCTTTAATAATCCGGGGTCGCCACAGCGGAATGGACTTTTCCAACTTA
Source organism: Danio kyathit (assembly GCA_903798195.1). Classification (NCBI taxonomy): domain Eukaryota; kingdom Metazoa; phylum Chordata; class Actinopteri; order Cypriniformes; family Danionidae; genus Danio; species Danio kyathit. The sequence goes on along the minus strand of LR812537.1, from coordinate 52,098,253 downwards.
TCCAGCACATGTTTTTTACGCAGCGGATGCCCTTCCAGCTGCAACCCATCTCTGGGAAACATCCATACACTCTTATTCACACTCATACACTACGGACAATTTAGCCTACCCAATTCACCTGTACCGCATGTCTTTGGACTGTGGGGGAAACCGGAGCACCCGGAGGAAACCCACGCGAACGCAGGGAGAACATCCAAACTCCACGCAGAAACGCCAACTGACCCAGCCGAGGCTCGAACCAGCGACCTTCTTGCTGTGAGGCGACAGCACTACCTACTGCGCCACTGCGTCGCCATTTAAAGAATTATAAGAGTTTAATTTCTATTGTCTATGCGGTGTTGAGTACTGAGTTACTTTTTAAACATTGTAATTAAAAATGTAATTTAAATACAATTTTAATTATGTAATTAGTAATTATTTACTTTTTTAAAGAAACTTAAACACTGATGGAAATTTTACTATAATTTCACCTACAGTCAGAATTATTCGCCCCCCTGTTGATTTTTTCACCAATTTCTGTGTAATGGAGAGAAGATTTTTTCAACACATTTCTAATCAAAATAGTTTTAATAACTCATTTCTAATAACTGATTTACTTTATCTTTGTCATGATGACAGTAAATAATATTTTACTAGATATTTTTCAAGACACTTCTATACAGCTTAAAGTGACATTTAAAGGTTTAACTAGGTTAGTAAGGTTAACTAGGCAGGTTAGGGTAATTAAGCAAGTTATTGTATAACAATGGTTTGTTCTGTAGACTATCAATATTGCTTTAAGGGGTCTAATAATATTAAAGGATAGTTTTAATATTTATAAAAATGGTTTTATAAATATTAAAAACTGCTTTTATTCCAGCTAAAATAAAACAAATAAGACTTTCTCCAGAAAAAAAATATTATATGAAATACTGTGAAAATTTCCTTCCTCTGTTTAACATAATTTGGGAAATATTTGAAAAAGAATTAAAAATTCACAGGAGGGTGAATAATTTTGACTTCAACTGTACATTCATTATAATGTTACAAAATATTTCTCACTCTCTATATATAATTTATATATATTTTTAATTTTATATTTATATAAACTTGGGTTAGTCCTTTTGAACTTCAATTCATTAAGGAATCCAAACATTACCGATTGAAATACAGCAAACAATGATTACAAATTGGCATATTTCACGGTATTTTTGCTATATTATAATCAAATATATCCAGTTCATAACCATAAAAGACTTCTCTATTTTCTTAAATAGATCTTACTGAACCAAAACATCTTCACATATCACTGTTATGTCTCACAAAAGTAGTTTAAAAGCACAACTTTGCTGACTCACACTTATAATAGGCAAACTGCAGGTAGTGATACATAGTCGCCACAAATTTCTCAACAACAAATCCTCCAACAACCGGCGTGAGCTCACTCTCACAGCGAACCTTCCTCTCCAGAACCTCAGAGTAATGATCTAAAGACAAAAAAACAAGCATGTTATTACAGTATGTTTTATCTGACGTTACAGACGACATACAAGAGCGGCGAGTTCATCATGCCAACCTGCGATGGATGGATAGAAGTCTTTAAAGTCTTTAATCTGTCTGGATCCTTCTGATGCAGCGATGCATTCATCATACACCTTAAAAAAGTCTCTCAGTGCCAACTCCATATCTGACACCGACGTTCGGAAATTATCTCCATTATACGCTCGCACGGCCCGAATGAACAGCATCTGAAGAAGAAGAAGTAGTACCATGACTTTAAACAGCATGTTTGTTACTGTCATTTCGTACTTGATACAAGGCAAAAATCTAAACATGCATTATTATACTAGATACATTTTCTATACAGTTAAAAGGAGATTTAATAATTTAGGGGCCCTAAGCAATTTAACCCAAGGGGGCCAACCGTGCTAAAAATGTAAAATGCCTTGAATTTTACATTTCGGGAAGCCAATACGGAAGTAACTAAAACTGCAATTCATCGACTCGCTTTGGGGGGCTGGCTCCAGGAAGTCCAAGTGCTTTCTTTCTGCATTGGTAAATTAGCCATTTTTACAGCTGATAAAAACATGTTTACAGCCTGGTACAAACGATGGCTTTGGTGCATATAGCCATGATTACCCTTCATGACAACTGTGAGGGGGGTGGATTTTTTTTATAACTCATCCGTTTCGTTTTTATTAAGTTATATTAAGTCTGCATAATTAAGGGCGTGGCCACTTGAGTGACAGCTAGCCCTTGCTGGTCGCTGTCTCGTCACCTCAGCTGATTCTGGCTAATTAGCTGCTGATCTTGGCATATACATCGTATTTTTGTTTTGGTTAATGTTTCTTTACACAGTCAGTTGCCTTTTGGAATTATTTCCTGCAATTATCAGATGATATAGCATGCTGTGTGGACTTAATTGTGCTCACAAACCGTTCAAGTTGCCTCCGTTTCCCAGGTGAGTGAAATTATATACTTATATACCATCTCTATAAATGTATTTGTTTTATTTAGGACCATTTACGATTTTAATTTTCTTTACACCAGTATTGCACTCCAGAATCTGACAGATTGATTAGCTGTAGGCTAGAAACAGTCATCTGAAGCGTTGTCATACGGTGTTAGTGCTGGATTTTATAAACAGCCTTGCATTTACTAACACAGACTATATCTGAAGTATTTGATAGTAATTCGCGTTTTCCTCCTGTCGAAAAACGTCATAAGAACAATGTTTAGTGGCTCAATGTGTTACAACAGTGATTTTAAAAGTCTAAACACTTTATTGATATAGTGTACAACCAGGCACGTGTGGTCAGAACACAAACGAGTCACAGGCAATGAAGTATTAAACGTTCTCCCAAAGTAAAAAGTCTATCTAAGCCAGGTCTAAGCAAAAAGCTGAGAATCCAGCATGCGTCTGTAGCTCCGCTCACTCTCCGCCTCTTCGCCCTTATTTGGTATCCCGCGTTTGGTGCAATGACGCGCTAACAAAATGGCGACGGTTGGCCACGCCTACTTGTAGCTTCTTTTGCAGTGTTCAGAAATCTATGGGTGACGTCACGGATACTACGTCCATATCTTTTACAGTCTATGATATTTGGTCTGTCACGATTTTCCTTTAGTGTCAGTACCTCTCAAGTTGCATTATCCAGCAGATGATTATGAGGATTTGATCTGCCCTTATCCAGTGTTTTGTGTACGGGGGTCTCACCTCGTATGATTTGGTCTCCAGGTCTTTCAGATGTTCCTCAGCTCCTGGTAAACTCTTGTAATAGTTCATGTTTCTCTGCATCATCTCATCATCAGGATGCTTGAGCAGGAATGTGTGCGCAGCGGATACAGCTTTGGCCAAATTATCACTCTAAAATAATTCAGAATAATCTATTATGTCAGACATTATTTCTAAATCCCCAAATCTCTTCTAAATAAAACATAATAATACCAACAACAAAAAAACCTTGTACTATCTAGACCAGGAGTGCTCAACCCTGTTCCTGGAGATCTACTTTCCTGCAGAGCTCACCTGCAACCTTGATCAAACTCACCTGTCTTTAATTACCAAGTGCTCCTTCAGATCCTATTTAGTTGGTTTAGTTGCGTTTGATCAGGGTAGGAGCTAAACTCTGCAGGAAGGTAGATCTCCAGGAACAGGGTTGAGCACCCCTGGTCTAGACCTTCTGGAGATCATTATTTAAAAGATCAGTTATTCTAATGTTTAATAATGTGATTAGTTGATTAATCATTGATTATTTTTCAGATTAATCTTCAAACTTTTATTGTCTATTAGGCGTTTATTGAACATTATGATTTATTGTGCTTGAAATTAGTTTAACACATGCAATAAAAAGTTTTACTCTAAAGTTATTCTATAAAGTTAATATAGGTCTATATTGTTGTGCAGCACTACTACACGGTATACAGTATGAAAAATATTAAAAATACAACAACAATACCACACTGTAAAAAAAAAATCTTTATGTAAATCTTTAAATAATGTGTAACTTTATTAAACGGATTTGATCATAATAATGTAGGAAAAGTCTGTAAAATAACAGTGTTTCTTTGTAAAACTTTTATTGTGTAACTTTATTAAACGGATTTGATCATAATAATGTAGGAAAAGTCTGTAAAATATCAGTGTTTCTTTGTAAAACTTTTATTGTGTAACTTTATTAAACGGATTTGATCATAATAATGTAGGAAAAGTCTGTAAAATATCAGTGTTTCTTTGTAAAACTTTTATTGTGTAACTTTATTAAACGGATTTGATCATAATAATGTAGGAAAAGTCTGTAAAATAACAGTGTTTCTTTGTAAAACTCTTATTTTGTAACTTTATTAAACGGATTTGATCATAATAATGTAGGAAAAGTCTGTAAAATATCAGTGTTTCTTTGTAAAACTTTTATTGTGTAACTTTATTAAACGGATTTGATCATAATAATGTAGGAAAAGTCTGTAAAATATTAGTGTTTCTTTGTAAAACTTTTATTGTGTAACTTTATTAAACGGATTTGATCATAATAATGTAGGAAAAGTCTGTAAAATAACAGTGTTTCTTTGTAAAACTCTTATTTTGTAACTTTATTAAACGGATTTGATCATAATAATGTAGGAAAAGTCTGTAAAATATCAGTGTTTCTTTGTAAAACTTTTATTGTGTAACTTTATTAAACGGATTTGATCATAATAATGTAGGAAAAGTCTGTAAAATATTAGTGTTTCTTTGTAAAACTTTTATTGTGTAACTTTATTAAACGGATTTGATCATAATAATGTAGGAAAAGTCTGTAAAATAACAGTGTTTCTTTGTAAAACTCTTATTTTGTAACTTTATTAAACGGATTTGATCATAATAATGTAGGAAAAGTCTGTAAAATATCAGTGTTTCTTTGTAAAACTTTTATTGTGTAACTTTATTAAACGGATTTGATCATAATAATGTAGGAAAAGTCTGTAAAATATTAGTGTTTCTTTGTAAAACTTTTATTGTGTAACTTTATTAAACGGATTTGATCATAATAATGTAGGAAAAGTCTGTAAAATATCAGTGTTTCTTTGTAAAACTTTTATTGTGTAACTTTATTAAACGGATTTGATCATAATAATGTAGGAAAAGTCTGTAAAATATCAGTGTTTCTTTGTAAAACTTTTATTGTGTAACTTTATTAAACGGATTTGATCATAATAATGTAGGAAAAGTCTGTAAAATAACAGTGTTTCTTTGTAAAACTCTTATTTTGTAACTTTATTAAACGGATTTGATCATAATAATGTAGGAAAAGTCTGTAAAATATCAGTGTTTCTTTGTAAAACTTTTATTGTGTAACTTTATTAAACGGATTTGATCATAATAATGTAGGAAAAGTCTGTAAAATATTAGTGTTTCTTTGTAAAACTTTTATTGTGTAACTTTATTAAACGGATTTGATCATAATAATGTAGGAAAAGTCTGTAAAATAACAGTGTTTCTTTGTAAAACTCTTATTTTGTAACTTTATTAAACGGATTTGATCATAATAATGTAGGAAAAGTCTGTAAAATATCAGTGTTTCTTTGTAAAACTTTTATTGTGTAACTTTATTAAACGGATTTGATCATAATAATGTAGGAAAAGTCTGTAAAATAACAGTGTTTCTTTGTAAAACTTTTATTGTGTAACTTTATTAAACGGATTTGATCATAATAATGTAGGAAAAGTCTGTAAAATATTAGTGTTTCTTTGTAAAACTTTTATTGTGTAACTTTATTAAACGGATTTGATCATAATAATGTAGGAAAAGTCTGTAAAATAACAGTGTTTCTTTTGTAAAACTTTTATTGTGTAACTTTATTAAACGGATTTGATCATAATAATGTAGGAAAAGTCTGTAAAATAACAGTGTTTCTTTGTAAAACTTTTATTGTGTAACTTTATTAAACGGATTTGATCATATTAATGTAGGAAAAGTCTGTAAAATAACAGTGTTTCTTTGTAAAACTTTTATTGTGTAACTTTATTAAACGGATTTGATCATAATAATGTAGGAAAAGTCTGTAAAATAACAGTGTTTCTTTGTAAAACTTTTATTGTGTAACTTTATTAAACAGATTTGATCATAATAATGTAGGAAAAGTCTGTAAAATAACAGTGTTTCTTTGTAAAACTCTTATTTTGTAACTTTATTAAACGGATTTGATCATAATAATGTAGGAAAAGTCTGTAAAATATTAGTGTTTCTTTGTAAAACTTTTATTGTGTAACTTTATTAAACGGATTTGATCATAATAATGTAGGAAAAGTCTGTAAAATAACAGTGTTTCTTTGTAAAACTTTTATTGTGTAACTTTATTAAACGGATTTGATCATAATAATGTAGGAAAAGTCTGTAAAATATTAGTGTTTCTTTGTAAAACTTTTATTGTGTAACTTTATTAAACGGATTTGATCATAATAATGTAGGAAAAGTCTGTAAAATAACAGTGTTTCTTTGTAAAACTTTTATTGTGTTACTTTATTAAATGGATTTGATTGTAATAATCTAGGAAAAGTCTGTAAAATAACTAGTGCTGGGCCGTTATCGGCGTTAACGTGCTGCGTTAACGCGAGACTCTTATCGCGCGATAAAAAAAATATCGCCGTTAATCTATTCTCAAAGTTAGGAGAAGGGTGTTCCTGCACAACTGGAGTGGCTACACTTTCAGGACCGCATTTTTAGGACCGCATCTGTAGGACCTTAGTTTTTTGTGACAACGCCACCTAACGGATTGGATTATAGACGCTTTAATAAGATGGACGACATGGATGGCAAGGAAAGTGTGAGTACCGATTTTCTATTACGCTTTATTATAAACTGTTAAAGCATGTGTTTATTTTGTACTGTTACTGTTTTATACTGTGCAACGTTTATGCAGAAATGCCCGATTAGCCCGCACAATTATCCAACTTTCAAGGGGCTGGGACAAACTTTACGCGACGATTTTTTTCCAGAGGAAGAGTAAAATATAATAATAATAATAAGTATGAGGAGGTTTACACAGCTAAAGTGAGAGCTGCTAATTATGAATTAATGTTCTAGAATTCGTTCTGGTTTTATTAAATATTACGTTCTTCATTTGTGGCCATGGTTTTATGTTGATTTAATGGCTTGATGACTAAATGTGCACATTAATTAAACAATGATAAAAGCACGTTGATGTGCGAAATGTTTCAGATTTACCTATATTTTATTAATGTGAAAACTTCCTCTACTCATTGTTTCATCACATTAGCACATTAAAAACTGTGCTGACTTCCTGTTTGCCACACAATATGTGTTATTAGTCTGTTTTTGTCGTCGTTTTGTAGTGATAAATGAGATGTTTTGCTGTTTTTATAGTTAGGCTTATTCTACAGGCCTTGAACAAATAGAGTCTCATTGTTTATCACTGTATATAAATGTCTATCAGGTAGGCTTATTTTACCTGGCAACTATGAAGTGATGGCCAATATGATTGGATTTGCTTAGGCTTATTGTACAAAAGAAAACAAACTATAGGAATATTTTCATTGAGATGATCTCAAACTTCTGGGTAACACTTTATAATAACTGCATACTATAAATAAATTATTAAGCATTAACAAATAGTTAATCTATTATTTTATTATTTGTTTAGCATTTTGTCTACATTAATAGACATTGATAGAAGATAAGCAGACATTGATAACTTTGTCTTTGGATGATGCTGAGCAGGTCATTAGAGGTTAGAATATGATTTAAATTTTGTACAATGCTCAGAAAACTTTTTTATTACTGATATTTATGCTAACCCAACATTGTTTGTTCTCTGTTTCAGTGAAGTAGAAGAATTTAACAGACAGACAACCAATTGAGGAAAGAAGGGAGACCATTCAATTGGTGGGTATTGTTCCTATATACTTAAAAATTTGGAGTTTGGAGTTAGATGTCCTGTTTGATTCTTCCAACAGTGCATAAGTTTAAACCAGAAATATATATTACAGTTAAACATGGTAAAGCAATTTATTAATTTAATAATTGCACAACGGCGTCACAGTGGTGCAGTGGGTAGCACGATCACCTCACAGTAAGAAGGTCGCTGGTTGGAGCCTCAGCTGGGTTAGTTGGCATTTCTGTGTGGAGTTTGCATGTTCTCCCTGTGGGTTTCCTCCAGGTGCTCCAGTTTCCCCCAAAGACATGGACTCTCAGAAATAAAGGTATGCGAGCTGTCACTGGGGTGGTACCTTTTCAAAGGTCCATATTGGTACCTCAAAAGTATATATTAGTACCTAAAAATTTTAAAAGGGACATATTTGTACTTTTTAGGTATTCATATGGACCTTGTAGCTACACATTTTTACCTTTTGAAAAGGTACCACCCCCGTGACATCTTGCATACCTTTATTTCTGAGAGTGTGGTAGAGGTGAATTAGGTAAGCTAAATTGTCTGTATACTATAGTGTATGGGTGTGTATGTATATGCATCCGCTGCATAGAACATGTGCTGGATAAGTTGGCGGTTCATTCCACTGTGGTGACCCCAGATTAATAAAGGGACTAAGCCGAAAAGAAAATGAATGAATAATTGCACAACAAATGGTTAACCTTTTGAGTTTATATACATGATTATACATATTCTAGAATATATATATATATATATATAACTTGAACTTGATTCTTCCTCTCTCTCATTCACAGGAGCTGAAGTCTACAGCCAACCAGTCTGAATGCTGCAACGGATTAAACTGTGGGGTCATTTTTGTGCTGTTGTATTGCATTAATGCAAAAATGAGTGTGGATATTTATATAAATGTACATTCTTGAATCATTCTTGTGTCTTGACTCTCTACATTCTGGTTTTAAATTAGTGACTGCAAATACTGATCCAACTTAATTTCAATTTATATTCCCTAATACTGAGCTAATTAGTTCAATCTAAGCGGGTTTTTAAATATACAGTATTTTTTAAGAAATATAAGACTTTTAAGGGACTCAGCTTTTTTTGTGTAAAGTTTAAATAACATTTTTTTTTTTTTTTTAGGTGTAAATGTATTTGTTTTAATGTAAAATGGTTACTCAAAGCAGGTGTTTCACACTTTAACCTCTGGTGCATTTTACATAAACCACGCTGTTACAAAACTACGGTCCTGGAAATGCAGTTTCATTATCATCTATCAGATAGGTGGCACTGGAAAGGCAGTCCTGAAACTGAAGTTTCCGCTAATTCATCCAATTCGACAGGTGGCGCTGTTACAAAACTATGGTCCTAGAAATGCAGTTTCACTATATCATCCAACCGGGAGGTGGCGCTGCCGCAAAAAAACTAGGGTCCTATAAATGTGGTCCTATACATGCGGTCCTGAACGTGCAGCTACTCCAGTTGTGCAGGATCATACTATTGAAAGTTAGGTTGGGAGCTGGGTCTATTTTACCCAAGCTGTAGCGCGGATGGATACCTGACCGGTGTGCCGTCTGCCCTTCTGAATCAAATCAGCAGGCTGCCTGACTCTAACTGCAGGTCGGCAGTTTCATTTTAACTCACGGATATTTCATTCATTCCTTCGTGACAAAGTGGGGTATTAGACGGAAATACGGAGAGAATGTTATGGAATTTAATAACGCATGCCAAATGGTAAGAAAAAAAAACTTCCGCATTTCGCGATGTGTGTGTGTGTGTGTGCAGTCCTTTACTGACAGCCGCGTGTGGATCTTGTCGGAAAATATGGCGAAAGGTCCTAAAGACCGCCGTGTTTACTTCAATAATGCCACTAATATCTGCATACTCCACATCTTAATTCCATTTCTGTTTGGTTCAGTTATGACTTTAGATGGATTTAGGTAATAAAAAATCGCTGTTTGGAGCTTATGTGGGCCTACAGTTCAACATTGATGTTTAACTGAATAAACAGTAAACACAAGTACATCTTATTGAACATCATTTATTTTCATCACCAATTATCATAGTAGAACAGTTCCTCAAGCAGTTTGTGATGCATTTTTGAAACAGGAGATGAACCCCTTGTCTAATGAGCCACCTGGCTTGAGAAACCTGTTCTCAAAGACTTATTATTTGGGTAACACCCATATTTTGAATGCCTTCGGCAGAATTCAAATGAGCCATTTTAATCTAGATTAATCTAGATTAATTTCGAAATTAATCTAGATTAATCTAGATTAAAAAAATTAATCTATGCCCACCTATAAAAATAACAGTGTTTCTTTGTAAAACTCTTATTTTGTAACTTTATTGAACGTATTTGATCATAATAATCTAGGAAAAGTCTGTAAAATATTAGTGTTTCTTTGTAAAACTTTTATTGTGTAACTTTATTAAACGGATTTGATCATAATAATGTAGGAAAAGTCTGTAAAATATTAGTGTTTCTTTGTAAAACTTTTATTGTGTAACTTTATTAAACGGATTTGATCATAATAATGTAGGAAAAGTCTGTAAAATATTAGTGTTTCTTTGTAAAACTTTTATTGTGTAACGTTATTAAATGGATTTGATCATAATAATGTAGGAAAAGTCTGTAAAATAACAGTGTTTCTTTGTAAAACTTTTATTGTGTAACTTTATTAAACGGATTTGATCATAATAATGTAGGAAAAGTCTGTAAAATATCAGTGTTTCTTTGTAAAACTTTTATTGTGTAACTTTATTAAACGGATTTGATCATAATAATGTAGGAAAAGTCTGTAAAATAACAGTGTTTCTTTTGTAAAACTTTTATTGTGTAACTTTATTAAACGGATTTGATCATAATAATGTAGGAAAAGTCTGTAAAATATTAGTGTTTCTTTGTAAAACTTTTATTGTGTAACTTTATTAAACGGATTTGATCATAATAATGTAGGAAAAGTCTGTAAAATAACAGTGTTTCTTTGTAAAACTTTTATTGTGTAACTTTATTAAACGGATTTGATCATAATAATGTAGGAAAAGTCTGTAAAATAACAGTGTTTCTTTGTAAAACTTTTATTGTGTTACTTTATTAAATGGATTTGATCATAATAATCTAGGAAAAGTCTGTAAAATAACAGTGTTTCTTTGTAAAACTCTTATTTTGTAACTTTATTGAACGGATTTGATCATAATAATGTAGGAAAAGTCTGTAAAATAACAGTGTTTCTTTGTAAAACTTTTATTGTGTAACTTTATTAAACGGATTTGATCATAATAATGTAGGAAAAGTCTGTAAAATATTAGTGTTTCTTTGTAAAACTTTTATTGTGTAACTTTATTAAACGGATTTGATCATAATAATGTAGGAAAAGTCTGTAAAATAACAGTGTTTCTTTGTAAAACTTTTATTGTGTAACTTTATTAAACGGATTTGATCATAATAATGTAGGAAAAGTCTGTAAAATAACAGTGTTTCTTTGTAAAACTTTTATTGTGTAACTTTATTAAACGGATTTGATCATAATAATGTAGGAAAAGTCTGTAAAATAACAGTGTTTCTTTGTAAAACTTTTATTGTGTTACTTTATTAAATGGATTTGATCATAATAATCTAGGAAAAGTCTGTAAAATAACAGTGTTTCTTTGTAAAACTCTTATTTTGTAACTTTATTGAACGTATTTGATCATAATAATCTAGGAGAAGTCTGTAAAATAACAGTGTTTTTATGTAAACATTTTAATGAAAATATCTGTAGATTTATTATTTTTGCACTTTATTTCAACAAAAGAAATTTTACCGTAATTTTATGGTTTTTGTTTTAATCTTTTGTTTTGTTTTTTGTTTTAAGTCATTTAATCTTTTTTTACGATTTTTTTTTTTTTTACAATTACAATTTATTACTTTAATTTTATGTAATTTTAAATGTACTTCAAAAAACAGGAAAAACAGTGTGTAAATAATACGGCAATTTTATTGTATAAAACAGACAAATTGCTGTAATTTTTCATTAATTGTATAGTACATAAAATAACAGTCAAGCTGTTAATTTACAGATATTGTTTGTAATTTTTAAGGACTTTTGAATATAATTTAAAATAACAGAAAAAATACTGTATAAATAATAGTGTCATTTCCCTGTATAAAAAACTAAAATGTCAGTAATTTGTCTTTATGATAAAGTACCTAAAATGAAAGTCAAACTGTTAATTTAGAGAGATTGTCATTTTACTAAGTTTTGAATATAATTGGAAATGACAAATAATTACTGTGAAAAATTTAGAGATATTTTCTGTAAAATTAGGTGTTTTTTTTTTCTTTACAGTGCATGTGTTTGAACCTGATATCATGGCAATACCATGAATTATTGCTCACATATACCACCATAGTATTCTTGAAGCATTTCTACATAATTTATTACAATGGTCTATAATCTCTACAACAAAAAGTTAGGTAATGTTACAAGATTGGGTAACATTTTACAATAAGGTTGTATTATTTAATGTTAGTTACATATTTTATATATATATATATATATATATATATATATATATATATATATATATATATTATGTGAAACACATGATAAATTATATAAAATAATAATAATAATAATAATAATAATAATAATAATAATAATAATAATAATAATAATAAAGTTAAATTGTAATTAAATAAACAATAAATAATAAAAATACTAACAAAAATAAAATACAAAATTATTTTACAAAAAGGCATATTACATTTATTTTGTCCAGGCTGAGTCTAACAGACAAGCTTTTAGTCTTAGAGACTTAGAGGTTTCTAGATAATCAAAGAATATTTATTGTTAGTTAGTGTATTTACTAACATGAACAACCAATGAACAATACATTTATTACAATATTCATTCATCTTTGTCAAAGCTATTAAAATGAAGTTATTCATTGTTAGTTTATCTTAACTCACAGTGCATTTACTAAAGTTAACTAGCATGAATTTTAATTTTAATAATGCGTTAGTAAATGTTGAACTATGACTAATAAATGCGTAATAATAAAAATGTACGATTATTATTCATAATCAGTGCATGTTAGTAAATGCATTAACTAATGAAATCTTAAGGTGTGATCAAAACTGTGCATGGTGTAACTTTGACACAGTATTTACATTAGCATAGTAAAAAACACAACCTGATTATGAATAAACTTACTAAATGAAAGTGGGTAAAGTAGTAGACTCACTTTGAAGCAAGCATGAATTTAGATTTGAATAATGCATTAGTAAATGTTTAACTATAATATAATACTAAAGATATACAATTATTGTTTATTATTAGTTCATGTTATGAACTAACATTAACAAATACAACATCATTATAATGTGTTACCATAGGGTCACACTTTACAATAAGGTTTCATTATTTAATGTAAATTAAATGCATTTACTAACATGAACAAACAATGAACAATACATTTATTACAGTATTTGTTCATGTTAGTCAATGTTAGTTAATAAAAATACAGTTGTTTATTGTTAGTTCATGTTAGTAAATACATTAATTAAACCTTATTGTAAAGTGTGACTCATGATGGTATCATTTACATAACTTATGTATGGTTAACTACAGTATTTACATTTGTATAGTAAAAAACACAACCGGACTATAAATAAACGTATACTAAATAAAAATAAAGCAGTAACGTTACTCACTTTGAAGTACGCGAACTGCAGGTACTTGTACGGCTCCCGTTTATCAAACTCGTCGACGGTGTCCCGGCTGGGGAGGGTCTGTCTGAAGGCTGGTAGCCCCTGTTTGCACCTCTTCAAACACTGAGCTCTCTTCATCACATTACCGAAGGCCTGCAGCTCGGGAAAGTCGCTAAAGCGGGTTTCGTCGTCGAGTCTGACCGAGCTGCAGTTGAGGTTACAGAAGGCCTCGCTGTCCCGGAGCAGCCGGTAGAGCCGCAGACTGACCTCCAGAAACTCCACGCTCTCCTTCCACTTTTCCTCACTGTACAGGTCTAACGCGTGTCGGTACGCGGAATCCAGCGGCATCAGCTCGTGTCGAGGGAAACTGCGAAAGTTATATTTCTCATATTGCGCGAGGACGCAAACGGAAAAGGAGAATATTAATAATGCAATTCGGATGCAATGGAATGAGGAAGCCATGGTGGCTTATGGAGATGCAAACCCCCCCAAAAAAGTAGCAGGAGTTGGAGAGAACAAGACCCGCCCGCAAGACTCTCTCCACGTCCCCAAAGTTTCCCACAGTGCGCTCCCTTCCCCCATACAGCTAAAACAACACTGCTGTGATTTACCAACAAATGCTGTTTATTCATCAGATCGCACTGCTGTGGACAATATTTCGCAGTTTACAAGAGTTGTATTGTGGACATTTTTGTGGCTTCTGACTGTAATAGTTACATAACCAGAGCTTAAAGGGATAGTTCACCAATTGTAACATTGCCAATTGTACATTGTCTTGTTTTTTTGGGAGTTTGTTGTTGTATGTTGTGTTTTGCACTGTCTGTATTTTGCACTGTCTGTAGTTGTATTTGCACTGTCTGTATTTTGCACTGTAGTTGTGTTTTGCACTGTCTGTATTTTGCACTGTAGTTGTATTTGCACTGTCTGTATTTTGCACTGTAGTTGTATTTGCACTGTCTGTATTTTGCACTGTAGTTGTATTTGCACTGTCTGTATTTTGCACTGTAGTTGTGTTTTGCACTGTCTGTATTTTGCACTGTAGTTGTATTTGCACTGTCTGTATTTTGCACTGTAGTTGTGTTTTGCACTGTCTGTATTTTGCACTGTAGTTGTATTTGCACTGTCTGTATTTTGCACTGTAGTTGTGTTTTGCACTGTCTGTATTTTGCACTGTAGTTGTGTTTTGCACTGTCTGTATTTTGCACTGTAGTTGTATTTGCATCTGTATTTTGTCTGGAGCCAGCACCTAAGCTTTCACTCATCATAGCACACGTGCTGCTGGTGATGTGACAATAAAGGGATTTGATTTGAACCGAAAACTGAACACTTTGTCATCATTTACTTGTTTGAAACCTTTTCTTTCTTCTGTTGAACACTAAAGAAGATATTTTGAAGAAAGCTGGAAACCTCTAACCATTGACCTCCTTTGTAGTTGTTTTTCCTACTATGGAAGTCAATGGTTACAGGTTTTTAGCTTTCTACAAATTATCTTTTTTGTTTAACAGAATAAGTTATTTGAAACTTTAACATGCACAACATTTGCATGCTTTATGTAAATAAAATTGTGTCAAAAGATTACTTTATTGGAGATACCAAAATGGGATTCTTCTAAGAAGCAAAAACAACACTGCTGTGAATTACCAACAAATGCTGTTTATTCATCAGATCTCACTGCTGTCGACAACATTTAGCAGTTTACAAGAGTTGTATGGTAGTAGATATTTTTGTTGTTGTTGTGGTTTCTAATTGTAACAGTTATATAACCAGAGCTTAAAGGGATAGTTCACCCAAAAATTTAAATTCTGTCATAATTTACACATCATTTGCTTTTTTTTTTTTTAAAAAACATTTTCTTATGTTGAACACTAAAGATATTTTTAAGAAAGCTGGAAACCTCTAACCATTGACTTCTATTGCAGGATTCCTGTAGTTGGTTTTCAGCTTTCTACAAATTATCTTTTTTGTTCAACAGAATAAGTTATTTGAAACTTTAAATTGCACAACATTTGCATGCTTTATGTAATTGCATAATAAGATTACTTTATTGGAGACACGAAAATGGGATTTATTTTAAGAAGAAAAACAACACTGCTGTGATTTACCAACAAATGCTGTTTATTCATCAGATCTCACTGCTGTCGACAACATTTAGCAGTTTACAAGAGTTGCATTGTAGTGGACATTTTTTGTTGTTGTGGCTGGTTGTAATAGTTACATAACCAGAACTTAGAGATAGTTCAGCCAAAAATGTAAATTCTGTCATAATTTACGCTTCATTTGCTTGTTTTAAACCTTTTCTTTCCTCTGTTGAACACTAAAGATATTTTAAAGAAAGCTGGAAACCTCTAATTGACTTCTATTGTAGGCTAGTTGCAGTATCTGTAGTTGGTTTTCAGCTTTCTACGAATTATCTTCTTTTTGTTCAACAGAATATTTGAAACTTTAAAGTGCACAACATTTGCATGCTTTATGTAAATAAAATTGCATAATAAGGTTACTTTATTGGAGACACCAAAATGGGATTTTTTTAAGAAGCAAAAACAACAATTTACTAACAAATGCTCTTTATTCATCAGATCTCTCTGCTGTCAACAACATTTAGGTTTGATGAGTTTAAAGAGTTGTACTGAAAGTAGACTTTTTTTTTATAGGTTCACCAACTTTTTTGTAATGCCAATGTTTGAAGTTAAAGATTGCCCTTAGACAAGAATGGGCATTGTTTAATAGTTTTAGGACAACTTTGATGAAAGGTGATGATCTAATTTAAATGTTAGCTATACTGTATATACACTCTAAAAATGCATACACTCATAAAATAAAATAAAATGCTGGGTTGTTGTAAACCAATGCTGAATCAAATATTGACAAACCCAACCAGGGGCGTAGAATTAGCATGGACAGAGGGAACGTTTCCCCACCAGTATCAACCGACCCACCAATAATTTAATCTGTCAGTTCTTCTAATCTCTCAGAATAGCATGTTGAATTTCGGTTAAAATTATAGTTCGAAACACTACAGCCTGTACTCCACCTACTTTACTTAATACGTTTCATTTGCGCGATGGTTAAAATAAATGGAAGTCTTTATTAGACTTTATTTTTGTCAGTTATAAAGCATTTTTTTTTACATTAAACTATTCCTTAATTTAACTTAATGAATAGTATTGTGCAGAAAGTGGATTAAAATAAATTGAATAGCTTTGCTAGTGGTAATGTAAAGTGATTTTCCAGCAAATTAAAAAAACACGGGTTCATAGGTCCCCACCAATGTCAAGAGCAAATTTACGCCCTTGAACCCAACTGTCATATAAATATATTACTTTTAAGTTTATTCTTCTTAACTTTTGCCAAATAAATATATTAGTTTATTAAATGTATTAACTATAAATATTGAAGTCAGAATTATTCGCCCCCCTTTGAATTTGTTTTTCTTTTTAAAATATTTCCCAAATGATGTTTAACAGAGCAAGAAAATTTCCACAGCATGTCTGATAATATTTTTTCTTCTGGAGAAAGTCTTATTTGTGTTATTTCGGCTAGAATAAAAGCAGTTATTAATTTTTTTAAAACTATTTTAAGGTCAAAATTATTAACCCCTTTAACCTATATATTTTCTCGATAGTCTACAGAACAAACCATCGTTATACAATAACTTGCCTAATTACCCTAACCTGCCTAGTTAACCTAATAACCTAGTTAAGCCTTTAAATGTCACTTTAAGCTGTGTAGAAGTGTCTTGAAAAATATCTAGTAAAATATTATTTACTGTCATCATGACAAAGATAAAATAAATCAATTATTAGAAATGAGTTATTAAAACTATTATAATTAGAAATGTGTTGAAAAAATCTTCTCTCCGTTAAACAGAAATTGGGGAGAAAAAAAATAAGTGGGCGAATAATTCAGGCGGGCTAATAATTCCTACTTCAACTGTATATTGATATTTAGTTTATTAATATATTAATGGGTTTATGCATATGTGATTCAGTGTTAGGTCATTTTAGGCTATAGGCTACTTTATGTGTCCAATTATAGCTCTGGAAAACATTTAAATCAAATGGTTAAAACAAACAAGTTGCATAGAAACTAAAGTGAAAACATGCATTGATTTGGTGAAAGAACATCTGACCTGACGTGCATTAACTAAAACTATCATAAGAAGACGTATAAGGATCTACAATAATATTTAAAGTACCAAAAAGTCCTGTTACACTGCATGGTGGGTGCTCAATATAATTACAGCCCTATAAACCCCCATCATATAACCGCCCCTCTGTGTGCCACGTATAAAGCATTCCAGCCTCCAGACCCGCGTTTCCGCATTTCCCTGCAAATACGGAGCCTTTCCTGCGTAATCTCCGTTCCCCATGTAAAGCGACACCGGACACATCGGAAGAAGAAGAAGTTTGAGGGAGTTTGAGGATCCGTCCACCACGTCTACACACTTCAATCGCGTTTAAGGAGCTGCTGCAACGCAATACAGCAGCAACGAGTCATTCCTTTTCACAACACAAACGGAAGATGATACGGTTAATACAGATGATTCTCCTGGCTTTCCTAGTGACTTTTGTGGCTTGCAACGCGCCGCCGGTACCGTTAGATGACATCGTGATAGAGAAGACCTTCACCCCGGAGCGCTGCGAGCGGGCGGTCAAATCTGGAGACTATGTTCGGTATCATTACATCGGCATGTTCCCTGATGGAAAGAAGTTTGACTCCAGGTTTGTGCAAAGAAACAAAATGGTTTGACCTCCATTGTTCATCTTCTCACCTGGCCCGAAGCCATTTGCGCTTGTTTTTAAGTTTACAGTCAGTTGAACTCAAGCCACGCAGGCAGACTTCATCAATTAGCCCACAGTAGTGGACATTTAGTTGTGCAAGAGTTTAGTTTACTGTTGATTTTACGTTTTGCAAATAGATATAGCATGTTGAATGAATGCATACGTGGATCAATGAATGAATGAATGAATGGATGTGTGTGTGAGTGAGTGAATTTGTCAATGAATGAATGATGTATGTGCATGCATGGGTGTAATTTGAGTACTGTATGATAAAGCATTTATTTTAAAGGACTAGACTGTTAATAATTAAACTAGCTAATTAAAATAAAACTAAACTATTGCACTAATTTTAGAAATGCGTGATTACATAAAATCATTTATCTTTCAGTTTAATTTCATTAAAAGTCTGATGAAGGAAATCAGAGTAAAGAAAAATAGTCAGATAATGTGACTTTAAGGAAATATATCTTTTAAGTTTTTTGTTCTTAATCTTTAGCAAATGAATATATTATTTTAAGTATAAATTCATGATTTTTTTTAGAAACATGCTTAATGAAATAAAATTTAATTTCACAGTTTAGAAAAATACAATTATTTTTATGCTAAATGCAGGAAAAAATTCCATGTCTAATATGAAAAATAAATGTATACGTGGTTTATTTTACAGTAATGATTTAAGATGCAATTTATTTGCCATGTAATATTAATTAGCCACATTATGTGCATAATACACTAAATAAATTAATATGGGGTTCTTATATAATAAGCACAGTGTAAAAGTAGGCACACCATATACAGGCCTGTAGCCAGCCTGGTTAATGGGGTGGTTGTTTTCTGAAAAAGGGGACCTTTTTGCAGTTATTCACTTCATTTGGTTTAAAGGTTCATAAGGTTTAAATACTGCATTTAGTGACATTTTAGGCACTATTTTTAGCTGGATTAACCTGTCGGATGATCATCATAACCACACTTTTTGATGTACCAAAATTGATCCTAAAGATTTAGAATATAAAGAAAAAATATATTTTTAAAAAACAAATTATTTATTTTATATATCATTAGAGGTAAAAATGAAATATGCTTAAGTTTTAAATTAAAAACTGTAGCCTGTTGTGTCATTTATTAGGCAAATAAACTGAGCAGCACATTCAACTGTCCTCAGTCAGAATTTGGCCATTCATTTTTGGCCAGGAATATTGAACAATTAAAACATATTAATAATAATAATGTAGAGCTTGATGATTTTTCTAGCCTCTCTTGTAAAAAGGTACATTTGAAAATATATAGATAACAACAATAGACAAATAAGTATTAAAATTAACTTTAATATGGGTCACTTTTGGTGCTTCACACTTTTTTATTGGTCAATTTTTGTTTCAAGAATAAGGTTCAAGATTTCGAGTAAAAGTTATTTAACAACAATACAGTAGGTCAGTAGTGAAAGATGACTTCACTTACGTCAGATTCCGTTTGGTCTTAAAGCCTTTTATGGGTTATTTTTACAATTTATGATGGCTTAGCACAGGACAAATGACCAAATGTATGGGACAAACTCTGGACCTTTGTCAGTGGGGGGTTGGTCTTTCGAACCACTCGAACCCCTCCTGGCTACAGGCCTGAAATAGTGGGGTATTTGCACACAGACTTTTCATTTCAGTCAGCCAGCCTCAGGGCTTCCGGTTAATTGTCATCCCATACAAAATCGCTGCATTAAAGATCTGATTTCTTTAATAAAAAGCAATCTTCACTGCCTGGCTGAGATACGATATAAAGTGGGTATCAGACCGAACAAGAAGCACTGCATTAAATTATATTTTTCTGCACCATGTCTTTAAAATATGGAAATTAATTTTACCCCAGTATTTGTAATGGATTTTCTGCGCTAGCCTGCTGCTAATGACGGCGCCTGCGTTTAAACAGTCTTTCGTCTCTTTTTACGCTTGAACAACTAAATGAATGCTTAAGTCTATTTACCTGATTGTATTTTAATGACATTACAACATCGATGATGTAAAAGGAAACTTATGAAATTAAAAAGTCACATAAAGCTTTCACCGGATGTTCATCATTGGCTGAAAAATACTAGCTGTGCATATAACCCGTTAATATCTTAAAATGAAAAAGAATGATTTTATGTGTTTGTACTAAGAGACAACACCAATATATCCGTTGATGCATTTATGTGTGTGTTTTTTACAGTTATGACCGTGGAAACACCTATAATGTGTTTGTCGGCCAGAAGCAGCTGATCGCTGGGATGGACAAAGCTTTAGTGGGGATGTGTGTTAATGAGCGATGGATGATCAAAATCCCTCCACAGCTCGCCTACGGAAAGGATGGTTACGGTAAACACACAAACATTTACTACATCATGCATAAATGTCGTCATGTCTGTCGGTGTGGACGCCTCAGCACATTTACATCTGCATTGGAACATAGCACTAGGTAAGATGTTAATACATGAGACCTACATTTCCCATGATTCTCCTGCACTCCTGCTGAGTCAGAGGTGGGGAGAGAGAGAGAGAGAGAAAGGGGGAAGTTGAACAAACGGGAGTGAATGAATGAGTGAACTGATGAAGAATGTTGAGCCATGTACACTTGTCAGAACTAGTTGAAGTGTGTGTGTGTGTGTGTGTGTGTGTGTGTGTGTGTGTGTGTGTGTGTGTGTGTGTGTGTGTGTGCGTGTGTGTGTGTGTTCAATTCAGTTGAAAGAAGCACAAACATGTTTATAATTAACATGCAATGCTGATCAAACCTTGGGATAATGTGATGATTTTTTAAATGTCTGTAAGATGCATATATAAGCTATATTGATCTATCAAACTATATAAAATATTTACTTATAAAAAATATTAATAAAATATATATATTATTTTAAGTGCCATTGTTTTTGCAGTCCACTCTGGAAGTATTTTTCCCATTTATTTTCCCACTGGGATTTAAAAAAAGTCTTTATTAAAGTGTTATAAGCCTACCCGTGAGCAGAATCCCATTATAAAATTATCAAAAATCCTTTTGAAGCAAAAGAAATATTAGATCAAAAAGACAATGGTATGAAACTTAATGTTTTTAATGAGGGAAAAACTAAAATCAAAGGCCATAATCAAATCAAAATTGCTGAAAAAAACCCAGCGACCTTCTTGCTGTGAGGCAACAGTGCTAACCATTGAGCCACCGTGCCACCACCACTTTAAATGAATAGTTTTATATTTCTTATTTCATGTCGCTTCAAATCAAACTTTGTAATGTTGTGATTCTCCTCGTAGCTGGTTGATTTGGTTCATCACTTATAATGATTTAACTAAGACCTTTTGTAAATACCCTAAAAATGAAAACAGCACTAATATATTTCATTCAAAGTAAATCTCTCATAAAAGACCTTTCATTAGTTAACAAATAGAACTTAATTATATTTTGACATTATAATTTACAGAGTTCCCACAGGGAATTATATTTCTGGAATATCATTGAACATTAAAAGGTCTAATCCAGACACTGAAAGTCTGAGTCTGAGTTTGTTCAAGTCATGAAATATGAGGTAAAAAATAGCTTTAAAATTTACTTTCCAGTTTATTAAAATGTAATGTTTTATACCATATCATTATTTTTTAATCATATTGTTTCACATATTTTGACTGTTGTTATGGTTTGGCTATTTTATTTATTTATTTAGTCAGTTATTTTCTTGGCAATCACTTGCATGTTAACTGAGGCAAATGTAACCCCGCCGGTCCTACACCACCCAACCCGCTCCGAGCTGGGATCGAACCGGCTACCTTCCGCAAGGGAGTCAGTTGCTCTAACAAGGAGGCTAAAGACCTTGCCTCCTAGCGTTTGTCGCTAGAGCACCTTTAGAAGTCAGAGGAGTGAGGTTTACCTGCACAGCACTTACTAGCTGGCCTCCGTTACACTCACCCCCCTTAAGCCTGGTTTATACTTCTGCGTCAAGTGATCGGCATGACCCCACGGCGCAAGCCTCGTGTGTAGCAGTGCATTTATACTTGTGCGCGCTGTTTCTGTTTCTCTGCAATACACTTCCGAAATGCTAGCTGGCAGTAGGTGTTTATGTTCCTCTGTGTCGAGTTTCTTCGCTGGTGTTTTGTTTTTTCCGAACACTTCCTTAATGTACAAGTGGCTCAAATGTGCTCATTTTTGAGGCGGGAACCGGCGGACGTGCAACAACTTTAATCATAAGGTAAACACAAAACAACAGTCTCCATCTGGAGCTCCTTCACGGGATGCCACACTTGTAAACACTCGCTGCATCGAGCGCGCGGCTCTCACCTCCGCCCACACTCGTCAGCGCTACCAAGCCGACCAATCACAGAGCTAGCGTTACGCGTACGCGTTACATCTTTTGAGAGGTGCGCGTCAACGCCGCCGAAGGCCACGCCGAGGGGCTATACGTCCATGCGTAGGCTGCGCCGTAGCATATGTGTGCGCTTGACGCAGAAGTATAAAACGGCCTTAAACCTCACTCTCATCCGAGTCACGGCACCAATGCAACCCCCGCCGGTCCCACACCACCCAACCTGCTCCGAGCTGGAATCGAACCGGCGACCTTCCGCATGGGAGTCGGATGCTCTAACAAGGAGGCAAAAGACCATGGCCCCTAGCGTATGTCGCCAGAGCACCTTTAGAGGTCAGAGGAGTGAGGTTTACCTGCACAGCACTTACTAGCTGGCCTCCGTTACACAAACATGTCAGAAAAATGTACATTTTGTAAAGCTTTAGCTGCAAAATGACAACTTTAAAGACTAGTTAGACTGGCCTCTTTTGTTTCTTTTCATTTGTTTTGAAAATCTGAGGTAAATTATCCATCGTTGCTCTCATGATGGCTATTAAATGAATGAAAAAAATTATGTTCCAAATCAGACACGGTGGCTCAGTGGTTAGCACTGTCACCTCACAGCTAGAAGGTCACTGGTTTGAGTCCCGGCTGGGCCAGTTGGCATTTTTGTGTGGAGTTTGCATGTTCTCCTTGTGTTGGCGAGGGTTTCCTCCAGGTGCTCCGGTTTGCCCCACAGTCCAAACAGATGCACTATAGGTAAATTGAAAAAACTAAATTGGCCAGTGTGTGTGTGTGTGTGTGAATGAGTGCGTATGAGTGTTTCTCAGTACTGGGTTGTAGCTGGAAGGGCATTCGCTGTGTAAAACATGCTGAAATAGTTGGCGGTTCATTCCGCTGTAGAGACTAAACCGAAGGAAAATCAATGAATGAATGAATGAATGAATGAATGTTGGTTGTATCTATAAAAACAATGTTTTCTAATTCAATGCAAATTACACACACATAATGAAATCGGTAATATTTTGAGAGCATAAGGAGACTTGAATCAATATTAATGCCTCATAGGAGTAGGCGGAGCTAAATATATATTTTTGTTAATTTCCTGATTGTTGATGCGTTTTCAATCTAATGTGAACCAAATCTTTTGAAAGTTTGCAAAAAGAAATCCCAAAATGAATTAGGTGCATTTCCATCTAGTTGTTAGAGTGGCTGACTGTAGTATTGGTAACCTAGCAACCAACAGTAAGCAAGCATAATGGAGATGGCTAATTTGTCATGTGAGTTTCATGTTTGCTATGTCAGAGTTTATTTGGCAAATATTTGGTTCACATTAAGTCCAAACCACTGCAAGCAAGTGTAAAAACTTTCTTTGCGAATTAAGGAATTTTTATTTAATATTTGTCACTTCAGTCGCTCATTTCTAATACTTCAACATACACATTAACACAACTGATCTCAGTGTATAACACAAGTGGACAGAAAACAATCTGATTGGTGGAATTTTCTGCATAGCATCATGGGTAATGTAGTTTTTCTATACAAATTCCTCTATTAAATTTGATTGATTTAAAAATTAATTAATGCAAACACGGGTGGCTCAGTGGTTAGCACTGTCGCCTCACAGCAAGAAGGTCGCTGGTTTGAGTCCAAGCTGGGCCAGTTGGCATTTCTGTGTGGAGTTTGCATATTCTCCCCATGTTGGCGTGGGTTTCCTCCGGGTGCTCCGGTTTCCCCCACAAGTCCAAAGACATGCGCTATAGGTGAATTGGATAAACTAAATTGGCCATAGTGTATGTGTGAATGGGAGTGTGTATGGGTGTTTCCCAGTACTGGGTTGCAGCTAGAAGGGCAATCACTGTGTAAAACATATGCTGGATAAGTTGGCGGTTCATTCCGCTGTGGCGACCCCTGATGAATAAAGGAACTAAGCCGAAGGAAAATGAGTGAATGAATGAGTTTTTAATTCGAGAACCCATGAACACTAAAGACAGGGTGGCACACTTCCCCTTGCACTGTTACTTGCATTGAACTTTGCCAGCAAAATAGTAATGCAGCCTTTATAGTAAACACAAAGACCACAGGATCTATTGTGCTTCTAGATGGGCAGGTGTTAGAGCTAAAAGCAGGTTTGTATTATTTTTTTCCCCCTTACACAGTATTTTTATGTCATTTCCCATCAGGTGACATCATTCCTCCAGACTCCATCCTTCACTTTGATGTGCTGATGTTGGATATTTGGAACAAAGAGGACAAGGTGCAGATAAAGACCTACCACATGCCGGAGAGCTGTGAGCGAAAAGTACAAGTGTCTGATTATATCCGCTACCACTACAATGGCACTCTGCTTGATGGCACGCTGTTCGACTCCAGGTGAGGTCATTCATGTGGACCTAAAAAAACAACATAAACAGTTTTTAATTTAAATATATAGTTAAAGTCAGAATAATTAGCCTTCTTGAATTATTAGCCCCCTGTATACTTTTTCCCCAATTTCTGTTTAATGGAAAGATTTGTTTTTAACACATTTTTAAGCACAATAGTTTTAATAACTCATTTCTAATAATTGATTTCTATTTCTTTTATCTTCGCCATGATGACAGTAAATAATATTTGACTAGATATTTTTTAAGATACTAGTATTCAGTTTAAAGAGACATTTAAAGGCTTAACTACCTTTTGTAGACAATCAAAAATATATATAGCTTAAAGGGGCTAATAATATTGACCTTAAAATCATTTAAAAAATTAAAAACTGCTTTTATTCTAGCCAAAATAAAACAAATAAGACTTTCTCCAGAAGAACAAATATTATAGGAAATGCTGTGAAAAATTCCTTACTGTTAAATATAATTTGGGAAATCTTTGAAAAAGAAAAAAAAAAAAATCAATAGGCCGAATCATTTTGATTACAACTATATATACAAATACACATTAAAAAAATAAATATATTTTATATTTATATGAGATTAGATTCAACTTTATTGTCATTACACATGTACAAGGCAACAAAATGCAGTTTAGGTCTAACCAGGAATGCAATAGCAGAATATAGGTACAGTTGCAATCAGAATTATTCAACCCCCTGATTTTTTTAGCCCCCTTGTTTATTTTTTTTCCCCAATTTCTGTTTAACGGAGAGAAAAAATTTTCAACACATTTCTAAACATAATAGTTTTAATAACTCATTTCTAATAACCGATTTATTTTATCTTTGCCATGATGACAGTAAATATTATTTTACTAGATATTTTTCAAGACACTTCTATACAGCTTAAAGTGACATTTAAAGGCTTAACTAGGTTAATTAGGTTAACTAGGCAGGTTAGGGTAATTAGGCAAGTTATTGTATAACAATGGTTTGTTCTGTAGACTATTGAAAAAATATATAGCTTAAAGGGGCTAATAATTTTGACCTTAAAATGGGTCAATTTTAATTTTAAAAAATGCTTTTATTCTAGCCGAAATAAAACAAATAAGACTTTCTCCAGAAGAAAAAATATTATCAGAGATACTGTGAAAATTTCCTTGTTTTGTTAAACATCATTTGAGAAATATTTTAAAAAGAAAAAAAAATTCAAAGGGGGTTTAATAATTCTGATTGCAACTGTATAAGTTATAAAGTGCAGTTATAGAAAAACTATGGTGATATTTACAGATGGATGTATTATGAACATTATATACAGGTTGTATTAACTATGAACAGAAATTTACAACAGATTAATATATGTACAGGTTGCTATTAACAATCAGAGGTATGCAGATAGATATGAACATAATTACAAATATATATGTGCAGTGGATATGTACAATTCAAGATGAATTAGTGCAACGTAGTGCGATGAATATGTGCAATTTTAATTGTGCAAAAATTGAATAATAAATAATAAATAAATAATGCAGCGTATATAGGAAGTGTAAGGCATGAAAGGAGATGTATGAGGGTGTATGGGGGGCGGCAAAAGAGTCTGTTGGGGGGCAAAGTTCAAAAGGAAGGCAGCTCTAAGAAAAAAAGCTGTTCCTCAGTCTGCTGGTTTCTGTCCGGGGAAGCCTGAAGTGTCTGCTGGAATTATTTAACTTTTATAAATATATTTATGGCGACGCAGTAGGTAGTGCTGTCGCCTCACAGCAAGAAGGTCGCTGGTTCGAGCCTCGGCTGGGTTAGTTGGCGTTTCTGTGTGGAGTTTGCATGTTCTCCCTGCGTTCGCGTGGGTTTGCTCCGGGTGCTCCAGTTTCCCCCACAGTCCAAAGACATGCGGTACAGGTGAATTGGGTAGGCTAAATTGTCCGTAGTGTATGAGTGTGAATGAGTGTGTATGGATGTTTCCCAGAGATGGGTTGCGGCTGGAAGGGCATCCGCTGCGTAAAACATGTGCTGGACAAGTTGGAGGTTCATTCCGCTGTGGCGACCCCGGGAAAATAAATGAACTAAGCCGAAAAGAAAATTAATGAATGAATGAAATATATTTATAAAAAACAAAAATAACAAGAGATTCAGTGTTTTTTAAATAAGCGTTTAATGACTTGTTGCTGACTCAATCAGCATTTTTGAATGAATGAATTGAATGAAGGAGTTAAATAACTGACTCGTAAAGGTCTGGTTACACTTGATATTAAAACTCATTTTGGTCAATCTGATCATAAGTGGACAACATTATATATAGGTCTAAATAGGCATTGGTATACATTTCTTTGAGTGTATTCACTTTCTAACGCTACTAGAGACAGCCCGGGCTCACTGGAAATATGTGGCTCAGCCTATCATTCATGCATTCATTTTCTTTTCGGCTTAGTCGCTTTATTAATCTGGGGTCGCCACAGCGGAATGAACCGCCAACTTATCCAGCATATGTTTTACGCAGCGGATGCCCTTCCAGCCGCAACCCCACACTGGGAAACATCCATACACAGTCATTCAAACACATACACTACGGACAATTTAGCTTACCCAATTCACCTGTACATGTGTTTGGACTTGTGGGGGAAACAGGAGCACCCGGAGGAAACTCTTGCCAACACGGGGAGAACATGCAAACTCCACACAGAAACGCCAACTGAGCCAGCCGAGGCTCGAACCAGCAATCTTCTTGCTGTGAGGCAAACGTGCTACCCACTGCGCCACCGTGCAGCCGCCTCAGCCTATATTTTTTGCAAAAACTTAAAATACGTTACTTTCGGTGCATTGTGTTGCATTTGTTACATTTCAGATCACAAATCCAGTTGAGGGCGCTGGCATTTTTGTGAATCTGAAATGCGTTACTTAGAGTACGATTCAGATATTTTGATTATTGCAGCAAAGTTCCTTGATTTATACACAGACATTAAAGAATAGTTCCTTGTCATGTCGGCCTAGAAAGTAGCAATTTGTCATCAGTCTTCATACACAATGTAACTACAGAATAGTCACACTTAAAATAGGAAAATTATTTAAATCATCTTTGGTCATTTTTGAGCGAGGTGCTAATGGTCTAATCCAATTCAATGATTTATGCTAAGCTAAGCTAAAAGGGCTTCCGCCAGACCTGGAGATTGGCTGAATGGATTAAAATGGTAAAACTCAACTGTTTAACTCTAGTGGAGTTGTTTCTTTAAAGAATTTTGAAGACAGCTAAATCTTAATTTGCACTTAGCCCTGCAGGCACAAGTCGTCAACATGACGTCATACTGACGTTGTACCCCAATGTCGTAGGGACGTTGGATTTTGTTTGGAAATGAAAATCGGTTGACGTCAGAACACAACGTCAGGCCGACGTCAATGTCCAAATCAACCTAAATTCAATCAAATATCAATGTCTAATCATGTTACACCTTGACATTGTGTGGACGTTACCACTATGACATCTATCAAACGTTGGATTTTGGTCACTTTCCAACGCAACCTAAAATCAACCAAATATCAACGTAATTTGATGTTATTGGACATCAAACTAACAGCTGGATAGACATTGAATTTTGGCCACCTGACGTCATGACCTAAATCTAACCTAATATTAATGTCTTATGATGTTGTGTGCCTGCTGGGAGAATATGTTTATTGTCCTTGGGGTGGGCGGGTGGGTTTATTTCTAATTATATATTTTATCCCTTAATTATGAAAAATCCCTTGAAATTAATGTGCATTTCCTCATTGGTAATTCTGATGTCATTTTTTCATTGCAGTCACACACGCATGCGCACCTATGACACTTACGTGGGCATTGGCTGGCTGATCGCAGGAATGGACCAGGGCCTTCTAGGAATGTGCGTGGGAGAAAAACGCATCATCACCTTGCCACCTTTCCTGGGCTATGGAGAGAATGGAGATGGTGCGAGTCATTTCATCAGCAATGTATACTAACAATGCAAAATAAGCATAACAACATACAGTTATCTCCTCATACAGGAAGTGACATCCCCGCTCAGGCCTCTCTGGTGTTTGATGTGGTCCTGCTGGACCTTCATAACCCCAAAGATGAAATCACAGTAAAGGTGCAATACCTTCCAGACCCTTGTCCACGCAAGAGTGAAGTTGGAGACTTCATGCGTTACCATTATAACGGATCTCTGCTGGACGGCACTTTCTTCGATTCCAGGTAAGAAAAAACTGAATTTGAAGAGGAACAGGTTTTAAGTAAGGTATAAAGTACTACCAGGTGGCTCAGTGGTTACCACTGTCGCCTCACAGCAAGAAGGTCGCTGGTTCGAGTCCCGGCTGGGTCAGTTGGTATTTCTGTGTGGAGTTTGCATGTTCTCCCCGGCCTGGTGTGGGTTTCCTCCCCCACAGTCCAAACACATGCACTGTAGGTGAATTGGATTAACTGCATTGGCCGTAGTGCATGAGTGTGTTGTATGAGTGTGTATGTGAATGAAAGAGTGTATGTGTGTTTCCCAGTTCCGGGTTATGGCTGGAAGGGCATCCACTGCATAAAACATATGCCGGAATAGTAGGCGGTTCATTCCACTGTGGCGACCCCTGATAAATTAAGGGCTACGCCGAAGGAAAATGAATGAATGAATGAATAAAGTACATAAGGCCCGTTATTATAACAGAATAAAGCTGTTGTAGAAGGGCTTTATTCTGCGGAAACAACCGCCTGGTAGTACTTTATCCTGCTTGTTACATGGCTATTTGCCACAAAATGTAAAAATAAGACATAAATCATTGTTTTGAGCTGTAATAATTTATTAATTATTTCATTAATACTTTGTGTTGTTCAAATTTACTACCCTTTTATAATGTTTGTGGCTGTTTTTGTCCCATTGACTTCCATGACACCATTTTTTTTTTTTACACGGGCACACACACACACACACACCGCTATATTATATATAAAAACCAGAAACTAAGCTTTTTTTGAACTGTAACTGATAATCAACAGTAAAAAATCACAAATTGTACCTCTTCTCAACTGGGAAAACCACCAACAATCAAGAATGCATGATTATATGCAGTCATGGCTTATGCAATCAAAAAAAATGTAATTATAATAGAAGTCAATGGGGCAAAAATAGCCACAAACATAACGAAAGTGTAGTCAATTTACCTGGAGTGTATTGTTTGGAATTTTTTTGAAAAATGTCAAAGCATTTTCCCAAAATGTATGTCAAAATAAGATTTGTCAGGAAAAATTATTTCATTTGCTGGCCAAATTAAGCCTCAAAATCACCCCCGAGTGGATGAAAACATCCCCAACAGCACACAAGGGTTAAAAGCAAACCTGGCAGAAATTAAAACGGCTGAATGGAGCATACATTAACCTGCACATTATTCAGTCACAAGAGGGCGCCAAATTGTTAAAAAAGAGCAGTGGAGAAAGACAAACATATACATATGGATGTGAACGTATTCACTGACAAGTCAAGCTTATTCAAAATTCTCAGATGAGCCTGTGCCATATATACTGTAACATACCTTGAAATGCTGTGACTGACCAATCAGAATCAAGTATTCTAAACAGCTGTGCAGTCAAGTCACTCTTATGCTTGCATTTGTGTTTGTGTTGCAGTTACTCAAGGAATCACACATATGACACTTATATCGGCAAAGGCTATGTGATCGCAGGAATGGACCAAGGGCTTCTGGGTGTGTGTGTTGGAGAGCGCAGGAGGATTACTATCCCACCTCATCTGGCATATGGAGAGGAGGGCACAGGTTTGTTTTTTATTAGTTAAAGGCAGAATTATTCCCCCTCCAGTGTCACTTTTATTCTAGTTCAAATATTTCCCAAGTGAAGGAATGTGTTCACAGTATTTCCTATTCTATTTTTATTAAAGAAATGGTTATTTATTTTAGCTTGACTGACAGTTTTTTTTTAATTTTAAGATCAATTTTTTTAGAAATGTATTTTTTTTTCAATTAGCTAAAGAACAAAGCAGTTGTCCAATGACTTCCCAAATCAACCTAATTACCCTACACTCAACTTAAAATTTTAAAGGGTCATGAAACACCAAAACGCATTTTTTGAGACGTTGACAGTCATATATGTGTCCCACGTTGCTAAAAACACTATTAGGACACATATATTTCTCTAAAATGTAAAAAAAAATTGCGTTTCGAATTTTGAGCAAATTCGTTCTTTCGGTTTAAAAAGAAATTTTGAAGCTACGTCACGGCGATGAGATCATTTTGTAAATTCCAGCGTGGAGACTGGATGTCTGTACCAGACGGTACAAAGTGACGTCATTGAGTTTTCAGCATTAATTCATGAGAAAGACTTACAGCTTACTCAGCGGGCTCTATTGTGAATGAGGCGCAACTTCATTAATATGCATGATATAGTTTTTACCTGTTACAGTGTTCAGAGAGATGCCGTGTTGCATCGCCAACCGTAATTAAAGCAAGTGGAAGAAGAAGAATTGTTCAGAGACATGGGTCATCAGTGCAGTGTTGCCAACTATTTCCAATGAAAAGTAGCTAAAGCCTGCCCGAAAAGTAGCTAAATGCTGCCAGATGACGCCACACACTAATTTGCATATCAGTGACATCATCACGTAGTATCTGACAAGCATAAGCTTGTCTCTATGAGGCGCCGTATATTATATTATATTATATTATATTAAAACATTACATCCAGATGCACAATAAATAGGTTCTTATTAACATATTACTTTGCGTGATGACATCATTGCGTAATCGTAACTCAAAACTACCTCTTTATGTAGTATACAAAATAATAAAGGTTTTCTCAGATTGACTGGCCATCTCAGCAAAAACATTATTTGAAATATGTCCATTTTGATTTGTATGAAAAATATAGTTGACTACTTGTAAAATACAAACACTTTTTGATAAGTGTTTTTTTATTTTTAAATATAACACTGATAATGAACAGTTACATTCTTTTAAACAATCACAGCTTGTGTATTTACTCTTTTTAACTTGTGAAATTAACACATTTGTGAAAGTGACAACAATTATAGCACTATTGGAATTTATTGCTGCCTTAATTACCAACAGTTATTCGTGTTAACAAACATCAGCAAATTAACAGTTATGAAAAACAATCTGAGCTAGCAATTTACTGTACTGAGTGAAGCCTGCAGCCACTGCTCTTTTGAGTCACTTTTTAATAATTGCTAAAAGCCAAATGAATGTTAAAAATAGCTAAATTTGTTGCTAGGTGCTTTTTGAAAAAAAGTTGCTAGGGTAGTATGAAAAGTTGCTAAATCTAGCAACAAAATAGGTAAGTTGGCAACACTGCATCAGTGTTGCATTTATAAATGTGCCGAAACAAAAGTTTTGTTTTTATTTTCCATTTATTTGTTTCCATTTATTTGTTTATTTCAATAAAACACTTGGGAATAATAACTACCATTGCGAGACTTCAATAGTCGCCTCGTCAGGAGCATCTTCACTTTCTCCTGCATTCACAAGTGTGTTTGTGTTGAAAGGTTAAAAATGATAAGGCAGTGGACCTGCACTGTCATCAACCAGATAATGTGACTGAGGGGAATCTGGTGGAGAGAAATGCTCCACTTTCTTTTTTTTTACACAGCTGTCAGATCTGCTGTAAACACTGCTCTCCGAATAGCTGTCCATCTCCCCTGCATCTGTGTTTGGGTTGCTGCACGTAATGAAACTCCCCTTTTCATGCAAACCCTTCCCTCTTTCACTGCTGGACACTCCCACCTAAACAAAGCTGGACTCACCCACTTTCCTTACTTTTTCAAACTAGAGGTGTGAAAACACCCTCAACAGGGGGGTTAGAGGGGGCGGGGTTTCATGGCCCTTTAAGGCCCCGTTTACACTAATACATTTTAGTTTTAAAATGCATAAGTTTTGCTATGGTTACGCCATCCGTCCACACTACTCCGGAGTTTTCGAGCGCCGAAAACGGAACTTTTTGAAAATGCTGAAGAGGACGTTTTCATTTTAAACCACTACTGCTCCATCTTAGTGTGGATGGGGGAAAGGGAGACATCTGAAAACGGAGGCGGAGCTGCAGACACTCGTCTATCTAATTGGGGCTTTTTCCTCAATATTAAGTAGCCTGAACAAAGCTCATTTTTGCATCCTCTCCTTCTAAGGAGGTAAATCAAAACACGTCGGGTAATCTTCAAAGAGAACAGTGTACTTTCTAACCTCATTCATCACCCTGGCTATGTTGTTTCACTTTCTTAACAATAAAATTTTATTTTGATATTAACAACTTAACAGACACAAAAAATGTTGAGGCGTCGTGTAGACATATTTATATGAGCGTCATCTTCACTGTATGCATATTTATAACAAAACGGAGCCTATAACATACAGTAACTGCCTCCTTTCATTTTCATTGAAAATACGAAACATACCCTCTCTTTTGCTGAATATCAGTTTTAATAATCAATAATGATCATTATAAAAGTATATCGTACAATAAGTTTATACATTATAGAAAATAAAGGCAAGCAATCAGTCAATGTGCAGAATAAGTGTACGTGGTTACATAAATTAATATATGAAGTTATCGTTGCGCTCAGCCAAAACACGTTACCTGAGAACTAGTAATAGATTCAAAAGACCAAAGTCTGGGAAAAAGTCGTCAGATATAGACAACAAGATGAATTAAATATCACGTTTAACAAATATAGTTAGATTAGATCCAGCGGTAGATCTTTGATGAACAGTCCGACGTGCACAGCTCTCATCTGGGTAGATGTGCTCAAAGCACACGCTGACTGCCTGGAGCTCAGACGTGCTCATACACTGCAGCGCATGCCAGAGTGCGTGTGTGGTCACGTGATTTGCGTTTTCAGCGGTATAGTGTGGACGGAGAGTTGTTCAAAAACGCTAGATGAAACGCCAGTGTGAATGCGGATCGTTTTAATTCTAAAACGCTGTTTTAAATCTAAAATGTATTCAAGAGTTCGCCCTTGCTGATGATTGATTATAAGCGTGTTTGGCATGCTGTCCCCGGAAGAGAGCCCTGAGCTCATGAGATCCTCGAGCCCGGGGCTCCCCCCCGTTGCAGGGCGAGAGGGGAGTTTGAGCTCAGGTAGGTCTCGAGAACTCCCCCTGTTTGATAATGGCAGATGTGGATTATGAATCTGCTATGGAGTGTGAATACTAAATTCAACGCTTATTATGATGTCAATTTAGTTTTTGTCAATTTACTTGTGACACATGTTTTTTGGTCTGTGGGAGGAAACCGGAGAGCCCGGGGAAAACACGGGGAGAACATGCAAACTCCGCACAGAAATGCTGACTTGGCCAGGTAAGATCTGAGCCGGTGACATTCTAGCTGTGAGGCAATGATGCTAACCATTAGGCCTCCGTGTTGCCCTGACAAGGAAATGGGAGGAGTAGGGGTGGAAGGGGGGATTCCTCAAGACGAGGATGGTTCAGGAAAGATACTCTGGTTATTTATAGTGATTTAGGAATCGTCTGATTGGTAAATACTGCGTTAGCTAATGAGGACCAGCTGTTATCAATCATAAGCGCGTACTCCTCTCGAAATTAGTTTATAAATAAACTTCACTTAGTGTAAACGGGCCCTAAGGCAACAAACTTCAGGACATTTTTGAGTTGACTCAACTTTCAACCACTTACTGCACTTGACTCGATTTAAGTTGAGTAAACTCAAAAAAACCTGAAGTTTGTTGCCTTAATTTTAAGTTGAGTCAACTTTTTTTTTTACCGCGTGATTAAGCCTTGAAGATGCACTTGCATAATAAGGATTAAAATATTGTTTACTTTCATTATGGAAAAGAAAACAGAAATGAGTTATTAGAAATTCGTTATTAAAAATTATTATGTTTAAAAATGTGTTGAAAAAATCAGTTAAACAGCACTTGGGAAACATAAAAAAAAATTGTAATTTCACATAATTTAGCCTTTGAGTGTTTACTCAAATTGAGTGAAAAGAACAAGTATAAACCTCTTTTCTGCCCTCACACAGGAACTAAGATCCCTGGATCAGCTGTGCTGGTGTTCGACGTCCACATTATTGACTTCCACAACCCTTCTGATAAAGTGGAGATCACCAGCGTGAAGCCGGAGAAGTGCACTTACAACGCAAAACATGGAGACTTTGTCAAATATCACTACAACGCCACTCTCATGGACGGCACTGACATCGGCTCCACGTGCGTTGCTTTTACATGTTCATCTTGTTGTTTTGCCAAATTGTTTCAAAAATCGATTATCTACCTTTTTCCTTTACACCCCATAATGCTTTGTGGGAATCATGGGAGTAACTTCTGTTAACTGTAAACTATAAGTGAAGGTGACTCTTGGAGGTATCATTAATCTCTTCATAATCTGATATTAAAGGTAAAATTTATTTAACAAATTACTTTCAGCAGACCAAGAATAACCTAAATAAGTCATATAATGAACAAGTAGCCAAGAATAATCTGTCCACAGACATTTATTTAATATTACTATACTGTAGGGAATACAAAGAGAAAATAATCTGGAGGACCAAAATACAGTGAAGTCAAAAGGAGCTTTTAACGCTTGTGATATTGACGTCACGTTGAAATACAAAGTGAAACTCTAAATTAATAATAGATCGAAATAAAGCACAAAACCAGACATATCTTTACCTTAATTTTCACTATGTTTATGGATTTGTTTTGTAGCACACACACTTTTTATCGGAAGTGATTTATTTATTAATTTTCTATGGAAGTTCACCTAAAGCAGAAGTGAAACTCATAATTTGAAATTGTAGTAGTCTTGTCCAGAAAAAAGGTGGATATTTGAATAATATTGTTGATCTAAATTCATGTTTTGCTCTCTGTCTGTGTGTAACTGCAGGCACATCTATGGTAAGACGTATAATGTGGTTCTGGGATCCGGACAGGTGGTCATAGGAATGGAGCAAGGCCTTACGGGAATGTGTATCGGAGAGAAGCGCAAGCTAGTTATTCCACCTCACCTTGCATATGGAGAGAGGGGAGTGGGTAAGATAATGCTTTTACAGACAATATGTATGTACAGTTGAAGTCAGAATTATTAACCCCCTGTAGATTTTTTCCCCAATTTCTTTTTAACAGAAAGATTTTCTCAACACATTTTTAAACATAATAGTTTTAATAACTCATTTCTAAATAACTGATTTCTTTTATCTTTGACAGCATATAATATTTGACTAGATCATTTTCAAGCTTAAAGTGACATTTAAATGCTTAACCCAGTTAATTAGGCAGGTTAGGATAATTAGGCAAGTCATTGTATAACAGTGGTTTGTTCTTTAGACTATTAAAAAAATATTGCTCAAGGGGGCTAATAATATTGACCATAAAATGTTTTTTATAAAATTTTAAAACTGCTTTTATTCTAGC
The DNA here is from genome assembly GCA_903798195.1 of Danio kyathit. Classification (NCBI taxonomy): domain Eukaryota; kingdom Metazoa; phylum Chordata; class Actinopteri; order Cypriniformes; family Danionidae; genus Danio; species Danio kyathit. The sequence continues at coordinate 52,061,880 of LR812537.1, read as the reverse complement.
CAAAAATTTCTCCAGAAGAAAAAAATAATATAGCAAATACTGTGAAAAATTCCTTGCTCTGTAAGAAATTGTTTTTATAAATAATTTTGACTTTAACTGTATGTGTACAGGTATGTATATATACTGTGTATATAAACAGTTATAATTTACAGTTTTTCTCAGTCGCTTTGGTGCATTTCTCACAACACTATTTACATTTGCACAACAGTTCATGCATTTCTCAAAACAATTAGTCATTTGTGCACATCATAGTAGCAGTTTCTCATTCCTTTCAACAAATTGCGAATGCTTTTGAACATGCATCAATTGCTTTCATACAACTCTCTGCTGTTTTATCACATTATCATTTGCTTATGTCATGTCAGTCAAAATGAACTAAACTTGTGGATGCTGAATAGTCATTCCATATACAACTAATAGTCCTCATTTCATTACTTCAGTCATTACATACAAAAATGTTGAACTAGTTGTCAAAATCTGTCAAGCAAATTTTATTTAAAAAATGTCAATCTTTTTTTTCTGAAAATGTCTTCTAAATTGAACAATTTGATGAATGATTTACAGACCTGTGTATGTTGTAGGTTCAGTTCCAATATGTACTGCAGTATTGTTTACAGTTGTGCACAGCTCTACCCAAAGGTAGTTTATGTTTGTTGTAAATAAGGGTCTGTTTATTCTTTTGCACAATGCTGTGAATAAATTAGAATTGAAAAGAGCAAATGCAGTAAACATGTGACACATACATATTCAGTGTCTTGTACTCAGATACCTCACTAAATGCAGTGATGTCTAACTTTACTGTAGTTTTCAAATGGCTGTGCTAATAGTATCTAGTGCTGCCTTGAGCATTTTCAGGAAGTGTCACCAAAATCTGACTTTTTTGCATTGGAAAAAGTGTACAAAGTGAACTGTCATAATGAAAACATGACAAAAGCCATTTGACTATCTTGTTCATAAACAATGGTGCCAGGACTTTTCATTTTGATGACACTGACACTTTCACTGACATGAATACTTGCTTTCGAGCAATGAGTTTCTATTTTGAGCAAGTGATGCACTTTTGCAGGTTATCCACTAGGTTTTGCAGTTTGTACTAATTGTTTTGAGAAATGCATGAACTGTTGTGCAAATGTAAATAGTGTTGTGAGAAATGCACCAAAGCCACTGAGAAAAACTGTAATATTGCAACAATTAAATGTATAATAGATAGATACAGACAGACAGACAGACAGACAGACTGACAGACAGATAGACAGATAGACAGATAAATAGAGATAGATAGATAGATAGATAGATAGATAGATAGATAGATAGATAGATAGATAGATAGATAGATAGATAGATAGATAGATAGATAGATAGATAGATAGATAGATAGATAGATAGATAGATAGATAGATAGACGGACAGACAGACAGACAGACAGACGGATAGTCTGACTGATAGATAGATAGATAGATAGATAGATAGATAGATAGATAGATAGATAGATAGATAGATAGATAGATAGATAGATAGATAGATAGATAGATAGATAGATAGATAGATAGATAGATAGATAGATAGACGGATAGACGAACAGACAGACAGACGGATAGTCTGACTGATTGATAGATAGATAGATAGATAGATAGATAGATAGATAGATAGATAGATAGATAGATAGATAGATAGATAGATAGATAGATAGACAGACAGACAGATAAACAAATAGATAGATAAGATAGATGGATGGATGGATAGATGGACAGATAGATGAACAGACGGATATTCTGACTGATTGATAGATAGATAGACAGACAGACAGACAGACAGACGGACGGATGGATAGATGGACAGATGAACAGACAGACAGAGATACACACTGACAGACTGACTGACTGATTGATAGGGATATATAAATATATACATGATACATATCACATTTGATTTATCATCTGCAATCTGAAATCATAACTGTCATTTTTAATATATGTGTAAATAAATTGTATTTTTGACGATGTCACTCAAATAGTGACAAAAACAAACAAAATCATATTCAAACTAAATATAAATGAAAATATTGTCATTTAGACGTTGTAGTTTTTTGTTTCACAAAAATTGGTCAGAATGACAGATGCTTTTTTTATTTGTTGTGATTAAAAATGATGGTTATTTAACCAAATAGCTGAAGTAAAAGAAGAACATCTGTATTGTGCTGTCTAAAAATGAATATGAAATGTTTTTAATGCTTATTATTATTATTATAAATTAAGAAAAATATATCAGTAGTTTACAGAATAAAACTAAAATGATGTTTTACTGAAACTATAAATCATAAATCCATTTGTTTTTAATGCATAGATGGATTTATGATTTATAGTTATGTAGCATGTTCAAATAGCCTCATGTTTTGTATTGGAATTTGTCATGGATCCACCAGAGGGAGCCAGCACAAAACAAACCTGAAAGAGCTGAAAGCAAACAAGCAGTTAAAAATGATCGTTCACCCAAAACCTAAAATGTGCTCACTATTTCAAAATGTCCTCACATTCTTCAAAATATCTTCACTTGTGTTCAACAAAAGAAAGAAACTCAAACAGGTTTGGAACACATGGAGGATGAGGAAATACTATAAAATACAATAAAAATTGTATTTCTATAGCACATTTAAAACACCTGCCATTGACCAAAATGCAATAACGGCAGACTTTTTATTTTTGGTTGAACTATCCCTTTAAGTTATATTATTATTATATATCCCTTTATGATATATTAGTTTTAATATCATTTAATGTCATTCAGAGATGTTTTAATTGCTACTGACACGCAGATGTTCAAAAAAACTCTATATGAATCCCTATAAACAGATGAATATTTCCACAAACAGAGAATATTTAATAGTATTTGTGTGCTCAGATGGAGAGGTACCTGGCAGTGCTGTCTTGGTGTTTGAGGTTGAGATGGTGGACGTGGAGGAAGGTCTTCCTGAAGGTTACATGTTTGTGTGGAATAACGATGTCACACCTGACCTGTTCAGTGAAATGGACAAGAACAAAGATGCAAAAGTGGACAAAACTGAGGTACATTGATTTTGTGACTTTGTGTTTGTATATGCAACGCCAATTCATCTTGGCATGAGCTGGGTAGATTACTTCTGATTTGTAATAAGATACTGCTTATAAATTCATTCATTCATTTTCTTTTCGGCTTAGTCCCTTTATTAATCTGGGGTCCCCAAAGCGGAATGAACCGCCAACTTATCCGGCATATGTTTTTACACAGCGGATGCCCTTCCAGCTGCAACCCATCACTGGGAAACATCCATACACACTCATTCACACTCATACACTGCGGACAATTTAGCCTATTCAATTCACCTGTAAAGCCTGTCTTTGGACTTGTGGGGGAAACCGGAGCACCCGGAGGAAACCCACGCCAACACGGGGAGAACATGCAAACTCCACACAGAAATGCCTACTGGCCCAGCCGGGACTCAAACCAGCGACTTTCTTGCTGTGATGCGACAGTGCTAACCACTGAGCCACTGTACCATCGGAATTTGATTATGTAATCCAGAATACATCCATTACTACCCAGCTCTGTTTGTTTGTGTGTTTATCGTCAATACATCCGCAAAATGTTAATTAAACTTTCCATCCCTTCCATACAGTTTTCAGATTACATCCTCCAGCAGGTAGAAGAGGGCAAAGGTCGTCTGGCGCCAGGTTTCGACTCGCAGCGCATCATAGAGAGCATGTATGATAATCAGGACCGCAATAAAGATGGAATAATCACAGAGGACGAGTTTAAACTCAAAGCAGACGAAGCAGCAGCTCATGACGAGTTATAAGACTGGACTCAGGGATGGAGGGTTGTGATTGGTTGTGTGTGGTTTAATATTATAAGTGGGAGGGGTATAAAGATATTGAATTTGCCAGTGAAGTGTCGCTCAGTGATGTTGATGCCTTGTTTGTCTGAGAGGTGTGTGTGTGTGTTTGAGTGTTCATAAGTGTGTTTATATATGACTTTTTTTGTATGTAACTTGAAATGTTTGTCTGTAGTGGTGATACAAATGTGCAAAACTTTACTTTGTAAAAAAAATCCCTTAAATAAACACATTCCAACCCCCAAAAAACACTATTTTAGCCAACATAGGCTCATTCTGAAAACGTAGCCCTATATAGAGGAATTACCAACCTACGTCACACATGACGTCACACAGGTTCAACTCAAGCAGCAACCTCCCGCTCTCCCTCGTGAAGCCAATACGGAAGAAACTGAAACTGCTATTACAAAATTCCGCTAGTGCTGGCTCCAAAATAGAGCACATTTCTATTGAGCCCACTGTTAAAATGGCCAACTTTACAGCAGAAAAGCTGGTCCAAAGAACGATTCTGGTGTATATAGCTAATATTACCCTTCATGACAACTGTGAGGTGGGTGAATTTTTTTATAACTCATCCGTTTTGTTTATATTAGGTTATATTAAGTTTGCATAATTAAGAGCGTGGCCACTTAAGTGACAGCTAGGTCTCGCTGGTCGCCGTCACGTCACGTCAGCTGATTCCGGCTGATTAGCTGCTGAACTCTGACGCTGAGCTGCTGTGTTGTTTTATGTGGCTTTACACAGTCAGTTGCTTTTTGGAATTATTTCTTACAATTACCAGATGATATGGCATGCTGTGTACTATATTTGTGACTATATTTGAAGTGTTTGGATGTAATTTGGGTTTTCCTCCTGTAGAAAAACATCATAAGAACAATGTTTAGTGGCTCAATGTATTACAACAGTGTCTAAACACTTTATTGATATAGTGTACAACCAAACACATGTGGTCAGAACACAAACGAGTCGCAGGTAATGAAGTATTATAATAGCATTTCGCCCAAAGAAAAGCCTGTCTAAGCAAAATGCTAGCAGGCGTCTGTAGCTCCACTCATGCTCACTGTTGCCAACTATTTTCAACGAAAAGGCGCTAAGCTCTGCCCGAAAAGTCGCTAAAAGTCGCTAGATTACGTCATACGCTAATTTGCATATTACTGACGTCATCACGTTCTACCGTTTCCGTTTAACAGCCTATGGTAAATAAATGGGGTATTTATATTTGCACTACGCTTTATGCAAGCATGTCAATTTAACTAAATTGATTGCTGTTTGAATACAGTATATCATTATAGATAAGTAATTTGCAGTAATCGCTCAGACATAATAAACTCTGAAGTTCTAAAACTCTAAAGTTCTGATACTCTCACTTAAAACATCTCTGATTGTGAACAAGAAAAGAATAAACGGTCAAATCAAATTGTTAAAATAAAGGAGAAGCAGATCGGTTTGACTGTACAAGGGAAATACCTTCACACTGCCGGTGCTAAATCATTTGCCGTCGGTACGCAGAGGGGTGATCTGCTGTCAGGCTGCAGGTGGGAGAGACTGCTGTATGAGGACTGGGCCGCCTGTCAGTGCTTTGAGGCAGGGGAGGGGCCGCCAGCATCACCCGCAGCTCGTTGAGAAGAGTAGGAACGGTACAGTAATGGACAAACGACAGTCTATAAAAATCTCCAGTAACACACAAAAAAGTCGCTAGATTTGTCGCTAGTCGCTTTTTTTGAAAATTTGTCGCTAAGGGGGTCTGAAAAGTCGCTAAATCTAGCGACAAAGTCGCTAAGTTGGCAACACTGCTCACGCTCCGCCTCTTTGCCCTTGTTTGGTATCCCCTGGTCGGTGCGATGACGTGCGAACAAAATAGCAACAGTTGGCCACACCTACTTGTAGCTTCTTTTGCCTTCTTCAGAAACCTATGGATGACGTCATAAATACTATGTCCATATCCTTTACAGTCTAAGGTTCAACTGTGTATACTGGTTGCAAAAGGCAAACATGTCGTGTTGTGCGGTAGGATGCAAAAATCGAAAGTCCAAAAATAGAAAACATTAATTTTACCATACACCACACTGCTTTTAATGCCAACCGCAGACGTCTTTTGCTAACAGCCATCATAAGAGCTGAATGGAGTGAGGAGGACCTAATTAAGAATGCTCGACTCTGCAGTTCTCATTTCATATCAGGTAAGTTCACGCTATGCTGAATCAGACACATTACTTGTTTTTGATTGCAGCAATGATTTCAGCAAAAACAGTTAAATATGGTGAATTAAACTGCGGACACTGAATGCTTAGAATGAAATGTAAAAATGTATGTTCACATACCCTGCTGTAAAGGAGCAGTTCGCTGTCAGAATGCAGTTGTTTTGCTTGTTGATGATTACCCAGGCCTTGTATAGTCCCGTCTTCTTTCCTTGTCTTTGGCTAGGCAGAACCTCGGTTTTTAGCACTACAAAGTTTTGAATCTGGTAATCATGGAACATTATTTCTTGCACATGACCACACAGAACAAAACTGTAGGCATCCAAAGACTCGCAGGTCTTTCTTGCTTGTATAAACACTTAGAGTTTAATTGAGATAGTTGTGTATTTCGGGCTGGATGCTTGGCCATTTCGTCTCATCCAATATCCACTGGGAGGGTGCTTTCGCAATTGTATCTGTCAGACGAACGCCGCTCAGTTTAACATTAACTTTGCCGAATAACTGTGCTTATTACTGGGTGACAAGCTGTTATAATACGCTGAAAGCATTATGTAAATAATATTTTCATTCATTCATTTTCTTTTTGGCTTAGTCCCTTTATTAACCAGGGGTCGGCACAGTGGAATGACCAAGATGATGTGGTTCGAGTCCGGTGAAGATCAGTTCCAGAAAGAAGGTAAGACAAAAACAGAAGCCTAAAAATAAAATAAACAAGTAAATAACAGGGTGAGAATGTGGGGCTTTTGGGTTTTTAAAACACTATTGGTTGGGTTTAGGGAAGGAGGAGGGTAGGTCAGTCGTTCGGTCGGTCAGTGAGCCAGTCAGTCAGTCAACAGCGGCCTCTGGTGGATTTACGTGAAAACAGAAGGCGCGATTGGCACTCGCGAGAGAAATTTGAGACCTGCAAAAACGTACACAGCGGCCTCTGGTGGAATCACGCTCCTGGGATGTGTTTATGTTTTCAAACATCTTAACTGGACCCTTTTCTCTCACATAAAGTATGTGCTTTTTCAAACATGCAGTACATGACAGTTTCAACATATGTTGTATACATTTCATGCTTTTCTGGCTGTATTTAACAGATGGTTCTGCATTGTATCCCCAAGTTCTCTCTCGTGATCTTTTGTGACCCTTTGCCTTAACATATCACCTGTTTCAAAGACATATAAAATCATATGGCCCTCCACTCACCCATTTAAACGTATTTTACATAGCTTTAGAAAATAAAAAATCTTCTTCATATCTCTCCTCTGTGGCTTATTAAAGCCTAAAATGACTTTTGAAATCAATGGGTGCCAGCAATCAGCATTTTACAAAATATCTTCTTTTGTGTTCAATGGAAAAATGTTTAAAACTACACAAGAGTGAGTAAATAGTGAGTTATTTTTGGGTGAACTGTCCCTTTAAATCAAGGGCTTCAACAGAAGTTGAATAGAGAGTCACTGCAATATGATGAAATTGTAACACTAAGTAACAATTCACACCATTTACTACTGGCTTATTACCTGCCTATTATTAAGATATGAACTGTTTATTAGCACTTATAACATTTGGTCTTATTTTACATATCTAATACAACCTTACTAACTATTAATAAACAGCTAATTAGTAGCTTATTGAGCTAAAAGTCTTAGTTAATGGTTTGTTAGTAGCGTGAATTGTACATTAAAATAAAAGTGTGAGCAAAATTTGTCATACAAGGCTTAATAATCAACCTTCATGACCAATCATTTAAATGTTGTTTTCTGAGTTATCAAGAACAGACGCTACACACGGGTCAGTGAACAATGTTAAAGTCGGCTACAACATCGTATTGTCTCTGTCTGTCTGGTGTTTTTCTAATCCTCTGATCGTGAGTCAGTCAGTGTATGCTTTGTAGGTGTGGACTGACTCCAAACAGGAACTGACTGTATCAGACATGAGTACAGAGTGTACACATTTTGAGCATTTTTGTTAATTGTAATGAAGGACTGTTCTTTCTAATACTGTTGCCATTAGAAAAGCTTTCTTTAAATGTCTTATTATACCATAAAAATAATCCAAAGGGTGAGAAATGCCATACTTTCGCACATACTAAAGTCCATTTGAACACTGATTTCTAGTTTGATAAACTACAGGCTCAATTATTAGACAAACAGTCCTAAAGCCTAAAGAAATTAAGATTATTTCTTGCACAGAAAAAAATACATTAAATTACAAGTTCATATCTTGCAATTCTGACTCTTGCAATTCCCACAGTTCTGTTTGCATCTTGCACTTTTGGCTTTGTTTCCCACAATTCCAACTTTATATCTCCCTATTCCCAGTTATTTTACAGTTCTGACCAGGGGCGTCGCTAGGCCCAATTTACTGGGGCACGTGCCCCAGTAAAAATCACCAGTGCCCCAGTAAACGTGTTGAGTTATGATTTACTTCATATGCAAAGTGTATTTATTAAGAGTGGTAATCCCGGAATAAAGACGTTATTCTCTATGTGCAACCGAACCAACGCTGGTGAAAGCAATGTAGTTTAATCAAAAAGCAAACTGACGCATCTCTGCATGTGCGCAGAAAACCACACCTGCGTGCCTCACACACCGCTTCTGCTGGACCCTGCTTGACGCGCTGCTCTTCTCCCGGTGCGAGCCCCAGTTGAATTGAATTGAATTTTTATTTGACAGGTTTTAGACAAGCTGTACAAAAATACAAGTATCCCATACATTTTGAAATGTTAACATGCACGCCAAAAAAAGTACTTGCTGCTCACGCGCCGCTTATGCATTGTGAAACCGCCGTAAGAGCATTTTATGCGGAGGTGACGGCACGCAGTGAGTTTTGTAAGTCGACAAAACTAAAGTTTAAATAATTTGATTACTAAGCATGTCTACTGATAGATTTTTTTATGAAGTAAAAAGGAGGGATGACAAGTCAGGGAGGTAAAGACTTCATAAACCTATTTCTCGGCCATGTCTAAGATAACAGATAATTCTATAAAACCTGTTTTTTTGTATTCTATAGAATTGTCTGTAGAATTTCATTCAGATAAAATGATTATTCATGCAAAAGATTTCTTAAACGATCTTAGCATCACTCCAGTTGTCTTTACGTTGTTTTCCAGTTACATTTAGGATTAATTTCTGTAATTTAGATACTTTTATTTATTAATCATTTGTAGTATATATATATATATATATATATATATATATATATATATATAAAAATTTTTGGGTGATGGTGGTAGTGGTGGTAGGGGTGGTGGGGGGGCAGTTGAGCTTTATGTCTAGCAACGCCCCTGGTTCTGACTGGCATTCACAAATCTAATATTTATATGCATTTATAATTATAACTCACAATTATCAATTTTCATTTGCGATTCCTGAGATTATATCTTACTATTCTGACTTTATTTTCCAGTTTTGCACATTCTTATTGTGTATATCTCAGAATTCTGGACATTTCCCACAATTGTGTGTTGTTGTTTTTTTGCAATTCTGAATTTGCTTCTTGGTATTCTAATAAGACTGAAACTCAGAATTTTGGCTTTTCTCCACACAATTCTATATTGCAGTTCTGAATTTCATTAATTCATTTTCCTTCAGCTTAGTCCCTTTATTAATCAGTCTGTATTATATTTTAGAATATAGTATTAATTTAATATAAACTCTATGAGGGGGCGGCACGGTGGCACTCTCGCCTCACAGCAAGAAGGTTGCTGGTTCGAGCCCCGGTTGGGTCAGTTGGCATTTCTGTGTGGAGTTTGCTTGTTCTCCCCATGTTCGTGTGGGTTTCTTCTGGGTGCTCCGGTTTCCACCACAGTCCAAAGACATGTGGTATAGGTGAATTGAATAAATTAAATTGGCCGTTGTGTATGTGAGTGTGTGCAAGAGTGTGTGGGTGTTTCCCATTGTTGGGTTGCGGCTGGAAGGGCATCCACTGCGTAAAACATTTGCTGGATAAGTAGGCGGTTCATTCCGCTGTGGCGACCCCTGATTAATAAAGGGACTAAGCCGAAAAGAAAATGATTGAATGAATAAACTCTATAAGGTCTAAATTCAGAGAGGGGGAAAGTCAGAATAGAATTTTTTATTACCTTTTATTTCACTCTGTTCATAACATAACGCTACTTCCATATGTGTGTGTGTGTGTGAGAAGGAGAGACCTTTGAAACGCCTGTCACAAAAAGAGAGAGGAGACCATTAAAAGCATCGATGATGCGCTTGCAAACACACAGACACATCTAGATTTTAAATAAACCATTGTAAATATACTGATTATTATTATTTATTATTACCGTTTTATCCATAAATGTTAATTGTTAAATGTAGTTTTTTTTTCTAATTTATTTATTTATTATTTGTATTTTTTATTTAATTATTATTATTATTTCTTATTTAATTTAATTTTAGTTTATTTATTTATAGGCAACAGTGGTTAACTTAGCACTGTCGCCTCACAGCAAGAAGGTCACTGGTTTGAGTCCCGGCTGGGTCAGTTGGCATTTCTGTGTGGAGTTTGCATGTTCTCCCCGTGTTGGCCGGTTTTCCCCACAGTCCAAACACATGCGCTGTAGGTAAATTGAATAAACTAAATTGGCCGTAGTGTATGAGTGTGTATGGATGTTTCCTAGTACTGGGTTGCAGCTGGAAGGACATCCGCTGCGTAAAGAAATGCTAGAATAGTTGGCGGTTCATTCTGCTGTGGCAACCCCTGATGAATAAAGGGACTAAGCCAAAAGAAAATGAATGAATGATTTTTGAAAATTTTTTTTTTTTTATTTACTTATTTATTTATTATTATTTTTAACTACTACTACTATTTACTGTTTACTATTTTTTTATGCAAACTTTAAAAATCCTTTTGCAATACATTTGTCATGCCAATAAAGCAATTATTGAATTGAATTGAATTGAGAGAGAGAGAGAGAGAGAGAGAGAGAGAGAGAGAGAGAGAGAGAGAGAGAGAGAGAGAGAAACAACAACATACACAACATGCGGTGTGAACGTGAAGTGATTAGTAAAATAAGCGCGTGCTCGGTGAGAATCCGGTTCGCATTTTGCTCAGTGCCCAAATGAGGGCGGGTGTGAAAGTGCCAGTCCTGCCAAATCAGACACAAACGAGTGTGTGTTGTGTTCACAAACTAACGACAACTAAACTTGGGAAAGAAACAAACACCGGATTAAACGATGCAGAAGACATTAGATGAGGTAAAAACATAACACACTGTCGTTCAAAGCTAAATCGATCGCTTCTCACGGTACTTTTTCCACTTCTGATTTTGATGCGAATGAGAGTTTGACAGGTGCGACTCCATCTGTTTATTTCTCCTCGAGTATATATGAAATGTACTCACCGAGAGTCTTCAGTAACTGGGTCAACTGGAGTTACATTGCATTAGTTTATTGTAATGTTATTTTTTGGAAGCAGATAAACACTTTCCCTGCGATTTGGTAAGCAATTATGTTTACTTTTGTCATGTTTGTCCCGGTTTGTTGTGCGCATGCGCGATTCAAGCATCGCTCCGTCTGTCAGTTCACCTGACATTAAGTTTACTGCTCCTTTTAATTGTTCATATAGAGAATTCTCTTTGGTTGTCAAAGCTATTCCTGTAGCTTTGAGGAATTTAGTTAAAGGTATAGTGCAATACTCTTCTGTAATAACTGGTTGATTTGTTTATTATAATTATTCATTTCTGGATATTAAATGTAACAACAAGGTATTAAGATCACTACTGACAAAAGAATATTTTCCTCTTCCTGTTAAAAGAAAAGTTTTATCAGAGAGATTTTCTAAAGCGGACACTATTGAAGTTAGAAAAAGATACATGTCATTTCCCTTGTTACCTAAAATGAAAGAAGTACATTTCAAAACAATTAATGACATTTATCCATGTAATGAATTTCTTAGAATAAGATTTAATTTAGACAGTAATGCTTGTATTTTCTGCTTGAAAGATATTGAATCTCAGGAACATCTTTTTTATAGTTGTTCTATTGTCAAATCCTTTTGGGACAAATTGTATGAGTGGTTGATGACAAAAAATGTAATACCTGCGTTTGACTATCACATTGTGAAATTTGGCATTTTTATGAAAACAAAGAAATTGTATTTCTGTGTAATAATATGTTGATTGTAGCAAAATTTTATATTCACAAATGTAGATTTGTTAAAGTTTCTCCTTGTTTCAAAGCATTTAAAAATGATTTCAACATTTTATATAAATCTATAAAACTGGTAAAAACAAAAGGTGCCTCAAAGCTCTCTAAGCTTTTGTCAACTTATATGGACTGACCCCCCTGAATGTAATGTATTTTCTTTTGTTTTATTTAAGGTTTATGCATGTTATTATTATTATTTTGTACTTTTGTTTATTACATGCTGCTTGGATGTAATGTTATATATGTTTAACAATGGAAGTTGAAAATGCCTGTTTGTTATTTGAAGGTTAAATAAAAAAAAAAAATAATTAAAAAAAATAAATAAATAAATAAATAAATATATGTTTAAAAAAAAAAAAAAAAAAAAAAGTTGCTCCTCGTGAACTGCTCCTCGTGAACATTTATAATAAAATCCACTCTTGTTAGTTTTATTTGCAAGTAAAGCTTTGGACAAATAATAGAAAATACAAAAAAATCTTTACAGTGGGATAAAAATGAGTGAAATATATTTTACACTTGTGCATACATGTGAATGAGTACATTAAATGCATGTAATTTTAGTGGTGAGGTAAACAAACCTTTTTTGGTGTACCATCGTCAAAGTTTTAGAGAGTTATAGTTGAAAATTGTGATTTGTGGTCATGTATTTAAAAAAATATATATAAATATTGGATATTGGATTAAAAATATCTATACAAAGTATTGAAAATGTAAGTCTTTGAATATAAAGTGTCACTACACTTAGTGAAATTTACACTTAAAATGTAAATGTATACCTTCAGGGTATTCATGATTTTATCCTTCAGTACTTTTATGCATTTTTTTAAGCTCAAACTGGTCCTTGGGGGTTTATAATATGCATGTCAACAATTACCAGGGGCCTGTTTCAGTAAGAATGTAAGCAGTACTAACAAATAGTTTTTAGAACGAATAATAATCCCATTCATCTAGTTACAGTACATGTCGAAGGTCAGTGAATTTAAGCTAATTATTTAAAACAGGACAAGCCATTCTCGTACGTGACTTTGTTCTTTGTGTAACTGAGATGTAGGTAATAGCTATGTTTCCATCCAAAAATATTAATTACATTTATGTGCAAAATTAGAATAACGCATAAAAGACGTGCGAATAAAGCAACGTTTCCATCCAATGAATCAAAGAGAACAAAATCGTCACTTCCTGATTAACTGGCGCAAAATATCAACAGTAAAAACTGAATTTACTGCGGTAGAAGAAGCTGCAACAATCTTTTCTTTATTTAATAGGCTAAATGTACTTGCACCTCAGAAGACAATGACACACAATGAACACATGGGGGCGTTTGAAGCCATGAGACGTGGAGAACAGACACTCTTGACAAGCTCCAGACGCTCTGGAAGTAATTAATAATATACATTAATACTGAAACAGTTCAGGCGTTTTAGAATGACCAAAACAACATTTCAGATGTTCTACAGTGTGCTCAGCCTGCTGGTTTGTCCATTCACAAACATTTTCATCATCATCTCTTATAACAAACATACTGGAATTTGTTCAGTAAAAGTGTTTTCATCTCAGTTTATGCGCATCTTTTCTTATCGAATAAAAGTTTCTCCTACTCAGTTATGCGCAGATGTTTTTATGCATATTTTCAAAAGTTTTGTGCATCATGACGTTTTCATCAATCGTTTTTATGCGCATATCCAAAATGAGCATTAAAATAGGTGAGTGGAAACGTAAGGCTAAGGCGAGAAATACCACTTCGTCTTTAAAAAAGGGGAGAAAACCGACAGAAACTCTGAACCTAACCTGATCAGGAGCAGGTTTTATTCTCTAAACTCAGAGTAAGTTACCACGGTAACTGACTCTGAGTTAAAGTTACCTCTCTTTCAGAAACAGGCTTGACTTACCCTGCTTTCTCGAGTTTGACAAACCTGCCATTTTGAAACGGAATACCCAGAGTTTCTCTCATTTCAGGGTTAAAATACTCTGAGTTTTCACTTATCCTCCTTTCTGAAACAGGCCCCAGAACTTTAAATGACAAAAACAACAACAAAAACTGTTTTTTTAAATATTAATACCAAAGAATCACCTTCATCCTGGATGGACCGATGGTGGATACATTAACAGGAAGCATTATTAAACTATCTCTGTTATATATCCGTGTTCTTGTGGCATTAAAACTAGTGTATCAAAGTGCATCAATATCACATTTTCTTGTTTTAGGAATCTTGAAATCCCCTTAATGCATCAGGAGGACATGAACGAACATTAATGCAGAACAATAATAAACATTCATGCAGGTCAGTGCTCAAAATATTTGTTATAATTACTTGAAATTGGAATTTAATTTCTAAGTTATAGTATAGTTAATTCTGTAACACTTTACAAGAATGTTCCAATAATTAATATTATTCACTGACATGAACAAAAATGGACAAAACAGTAATTATTATTATCTTTGCTAATGTTAAAGTTGTTCATAGTTGGATAACTCACTGTGCATTAACTTATGTAAACAAGCACAGCTTTGGATTTTAATAACACAGTAGTAAACGTTCAACTATGATTGTTAAATGCTGTACAAACATTGTTCATTCTTAACTCATGTTAGTAAAAACAGTTGAAGTCAAATTTATTAGCCCTCCTGTGAATTTCTTTTCAAGTATTTCCCAAATGATGTATAATAGAGCAAGGAATTTTTCACAGTATTTCCTATAATATTGTTTCTGCTGGAAAAAGTATTATTTGTTTTATTTCAACTAGAATAAAAGCAGTTTTTTTTAGCAATTTAATGTCAATATTATTAGCCACATTAAGCAGTATTATTAAACTGCACTATCTATCTAATATCTAGTCAAATATTATGTGCTGTCATCATGGCAAAGATAAAAGAAATCAGTTATTACAAATTAGTTATTAAAACTATTATGTTCAGATATTGGGGAAAAAATACAGCGGGACTAATAATTCTAACTTCAACTGTATATTCACAAATGTAAACTTATTGTAAAGTGTTACCATTAATCCTTTGTGTGTGTTTTATCACAATACCACAACTCTTGCAGTTCCCATATTTCCATCAGCAGCTCTTTTAGGTGTGGTTTCTCATGAACCACATCTACATCATTATCTTAATAACCCGGTGTGTTCGGCGTCAGGTGTGTCTGTAATGGAAGGGGAACCTGTACTAGATCTGTGTCACCTCACGGAGGTGGAGCAAACTGTAATCCTCAATGTTTTGCTGAGAGATGCTGAACTCCGCAGCCGAGAGGAAGGGAGAGTACGGTCAGTGTGTGCACATTACTGGACTAATTTGGCAAATATACAGTCATGTGTAAAAGTTAGGACACCCTATTATATTCCCATTTTTCCATATCAGAACATTCATTCATTCATTTTTCTTCGGCTTAGTCCCTTATTTATCAGGGGTTGCCACAGCAGAATGAACCGCCAACTACCGCCCATAATTTAGAACATTATCTGTAAAAATTTACTTTTTGCAGGTCTTGAAATTTGTAAAATTAAACTTCAGGTGAATAACAATACATACAGCGGGGAAATAAGTATTGAACACGTCATGCTTTTTCCTAGGAATAATATTTCTAAAGGAGCTGTTGACATGGAATTTAACCAGATATACAATAATACAGCATAAAACAAACGTAAATACAATAAAAAACATAAAAAAATACAATTCAAGAGTTCCCGCTTAGCTGATGATTTAATAAGAGCTTGTTTGGCATGCTGTCCCGGGAGAGAGCCCTGAGCTTAAGGGATACTCGAGCCCAGGGCTTCCTCCCGTTCGTAGAGCGAGAGGGGAGCTTAAGCTTAGGTAGATCTCAAACTCCCCGTTGCGATAGCTAAAGAAACTCTTGAGGAGGAATAGAGTTGGACTGTTATATTTAATGCTTATTCTATTATGTGTTAAGTATATCTTTGCGTGTGGGAGGAAACCGGAGGACCCGGGGGAAACCAACGCAGACACGGGGAGAACATACAAACTCCGCACAGAAACACCCGCCATCCTGGCGAGGACCGGGGCTAGCGGTGTTCTTGCTGTGGGGCAACAGTGCTAACCACTGGGCCGCCGTGTCGCCCGTTCTAAGAAAGGAGGAGAAAGGGGAGGAAGGGGGGGTTTCTTCCATACGAAGATAGTAGTGGACTGAAACAGTGGTTATTTATAGTAAATGTGGGATCATATTATTGGAAGATCATAATTAGTTAATGCGAGACCGGCTGTGGTAAATCATAACCACGTGGTCCTCTCGAAATTAGTTTATGTATAAACTTCACTTAAAGGTGCAGTATGTAAGTTTGACACCCAGTGGTTGAACTAGGTATTGCACTCCTGGATCATAATAAAAGTACGCTGGGATGCCAGATTGTGTACAGGAGCGAGTGATTTAAACTGTGTTCTAAATAAAAGCAACGACACGCGATGGAGGGAATATTTTCCATATTAAAAGGAGTTTTTGTCCTAACCAACACCTCGAATTGATATATTAGAAATGGCTTCTATTTCTCACAGCTGAACAACAGAAACCTATGACAGCTAGATCACCTCAGGTAAGCCTTGTGTGCTTTATTCTGTGCTAAATGCTAACAATGCTAGTTTGAATGCATTTTACATGGCATTTGTTGCCATATACTGAAAGCAGAAAGTTCACCTCAGATCTTGAAAATACAATAAACCGTCTGAAATTGAACTTTAGAACTAAACACATATGAGTGATTCAGCATCTACATTGATGTTAAAGTGGGTTAACATGTATTAAATAGATTCTAAACCTTACCGTTTCGTGAGCGAGTGCATATTCTGTGCTTCTGAAAGGCTGTATTTACATTTCTGCCGTGTTTCTTGCCGTGTGATTTTTCAGACTTCACCAGAGTGTAAAAATCTTGATGGTTCTGTTGGTCTCATCTATCAAATCTGAGCTTAATTTTGTATTTTATATTGGATTCAAGTCAGGTGGTTGGTTGGGCCATTCCACAGCTTGATTTTCTTTCTCTGAAAGCATTTGAGAGTTTCCTTGGCTGTGTTTTGGATCATTGTCTTGCTGAAATGTCCACTCTGGTGATTTGATTTAATTTTGATTTTGATTTTGATTTGATTCATCCTAGGGCTGCACGATTCTGGCTAAAATGAGAATCACGATTTTTTTGCTTAAAATCAAGATCACGATTTTCTAACGATTCTGTAGATGTAAAATAAAGGTTAATATGAGTAGGCTATTGTTATTGTTATTCTCAAACGTAATGTAAAACAACAACAATAATAATATTAGGCCTGTGTGTAGGTCTACTGTTGGTTAAAATGCTCAATTTTGTATAGACTTTAAGGCCGTACTCACACTATGTACAGTTGCCTTGAACCGGGCCAGAGCACGATTGCGCCCCCTCCCCTCTCCCCCGACGGCCCGCACTCACATTACATTCGGGCCTGGGCACGGTTACGTCATTGATGACGTGCAGTTCAGTAAGCGCTTTCGCTCAGCACAGTGGAGATTTCTTTAGTAAGTTATAGTTATATCGTTTAAGTAGTTTCATATGCGGTGACACGCAGTCAAATATTTTGCCGAACAGATCAGCCACTTTTGACGCTCATAAACAATCATAAAGTCCTCGTGCTGCAGGAATTAGGAGGTTTGCTGAAGGTGCAGCTGTAGTGCAGTGAGGGGTTTGCGTCTTTAATAAACTTCGACAGTTTGCGTTCATTGAACAGTACGAATGATTAATTAATCCATATCAAACAGATTTGTGTAGGCGAGGACTTTTTTTATTTACGAGGACTTTAGATGGGTAATTTAAGCGCAGATGGGTCATTTAGGGCATATCACAGCCTCATTTCTCGCTTTCAGTTTCGGGCTTAGGAACGCTTGCACTCACACTGTAAGTGTATCGCGCCTGAGCCCAAGTGAACCGCGCTCTGGCACACCTCTTCCAACCGGGCCAGGGCCGGCCAAGTGTACCGTGCCCGAGCCCGATTCAGAGCACTCACACTTCTTTAACGATCCGGGAAACGGGCCTGGGCACGGTTCAGATAGCATAGTGTGAGTACGCTCTTAATTTGTCCTGTTTGTTAATTCACAGTAAATTGATGACATCAGAATACAACTATTCATAATTCTGAAGTTGAATTATTATGTTTGAGACATATAATCGTCATTTGTCATTGACAACATTATTAGACCATTTTATCACTGGTAAAATGAGACATTTGTCATTATCAGATTCCCTCTTGCATTATATTTAACATTATATAGGCTAGAGTAGTTATACTGACCCTGAAAAAACATTTATTTTTATTATTCGCTATGAAAAAAACCCCATATCAAATGCTTGTTGTAATCATAACTTTACAATGCGATATGATCATGAAAATGATGTGCGTGGTTTTGGTTTCACTTTCACTGCCGAGTGCGCTAATGTAATCATGGCTGCCGTCACTTTAAGAAAAAACATACATACAAAATCATACTTCCCACGCAGCTCCTAAACGATCGCTTTGTGTAACAAACTGAACGTTATTTACAACTTTATAACCAGTTATTCACAGCTCATGCAGGTTCTGTTCACTAAAGTATACATCATTCACGGGCACGCACGCGTCCTCTCAGTAGTAAACAAACCGCTCACGTGTGATTTCCTGACCATGAATACATCATTACCTTAAAACAGAAATGACATTTTTGGGTAAATTATGGCCCAATCCCAATTCTATTCCCTTCCCCTTCCCCTTGGCCCTAAAACAGAGTGTGAAGGGGAAGGGCTTCAAAATTTACCCCTAAGAATTGGGACACCACTACAGCACCTGCACACATCATCAGATGTCATTGCAATCTCTTGCTTCATATAAGATCGACGATGGCGACTGCTGTAGTTATTCCAGTTGTGTTATTTTTTGGTATTTATCTTCAGGAAATCACAAAAGGCATATATTATGTTATTATAACGATCTAATGTGGCAATAAGATCGTAACTGTACTGTCCATTTACACAGTGGCCATATTCATCTATGTAAACACAACAAAAACAACATTAACATTATAGCAGACACTGTAAAAAGCTCATTCCCAGACTAGACTTTACTGACAGAGTATTCGAGTGTCATCGAGTGTCAGAATGTTGTGGGACTGCTGTACAGGAGTTATGATTATGGATTATAGATTGGGAAATTTAGCGTTTTTTTAAAGCATAATGGTAAAACATGAACGCGGTTATGAATGTATTAAAACATGTGCTTGTTTGTTGTAAAAATTCGTAATAATGACTAAAAATACTAACTTGTGGATCTCCTTACTTTCGGGTGCAACTATACTGCCGTTGTAGCTTGTGTATTCTAGGAAATTTTCTTACCCCTTGTTTTCGAGTGTAGTCCTGAAAAATCGCAGGGGAAGGGCTAAGGGGTAGAATTGGGATTGGGCCTATACCTTTTAGCACCGTTTGGAGATGTCCATGTTGCTGAGCAACGTATATAAAACAATGTGAAGACCGCCTGTATGCTTCTCCTGATCTTGAAAATATAATTGGCTGAATCGTAGAGATGCTGAATTAAGATCGGGTGGGAGGTTGAATTGAGATTGCAATCTTTTTTCCATTAACCATGCAGCCCGAATTCATCTTCATCATCCTGATAATGCAGATGTTGGACTGAAGCAGCTAATGAGGAAGGGCAGAGGGTTGCTGAAGAACTACTGAGAGATTTCAGCTGCTGTCTGGACATTCTCTGCCTTTCTACTTCGCCGTTTCTTTATGCGTTTAATACTTTTCCCCAGAGTCATTTCATTTTGAGGGAACAGGGAAAACCACCAACAATAAAGTATGCATGATTACATGGTGTCATGGCTTTGCAATCAAAAAATAAAAATTGTAAATTTGCCCAGTGTATTGTTGAGTTTTAGAAAAATTCCAAAGCATTTCCCAAAATAGGTGTCAAATAAGATACATTCCATTTGCTGAAACACAGAGAAAGTTGTGGCCTAATTACACCTAAAACATCATCCCAGAGTGAAGGAAAACATCCCCAACAGCACACAAGGGTTAAGTCCTGATATGGAAAACCATGAAATGTAATATGGTGTCCTAACGTTTTCACATGACATTAAGTTTAATAAGCAAGAAAAGCTGAAATATTTGTGTTTTCAGTAAGCTTCAGCAGACGGTGTCAGACCCGGTGCATCTGCGCTCACTCTCTGGTGCCTGGTTTCACGAAGAACGTGCTAAGAGATACGAGAAAGGAGGAGCTGATGTTGTTCATGCTTCTTTACGCCGTAAGAGGCGAGGAAAAGGTCACATGATCTATAACAACTATCTTTGTAGTTGTAGTGTTTATATTATGTGCATGTGTCGCCACGAACAGTACTGTTTTTTTCTCTTTTATTTATGTAGATATACCTCTGACGGCAATATTTGATAAAGGTAATAACTCTTCTCATGTACATGAGCAGCAAGAGGAAGACAAGAATGCGCAGAGAGATTTGCAGGGAAATATAAATGAAAGAGAGGAAGAAAAGCATCAGGAACAGACGGAAAGAGGACAAGAAGATGGGGGAAGGTTGGTGCAATTTATGGTGTAATCTTTATTTCTTAATTTTTGGACTTAATAAACTGAATGCGTCTACAACAGTCTGTGTACTATAATCACTATGCATACTAATTTTGTAAAATTATATTGTGCCACAATATACTGCAAAACAAAAAGTTGAATATATGTTTAGTAGCAAATATTTTATTTTCATGGATGTGGTAAACCTATTAGGACAAACATTCGTGTTTCTATGTTATTAGTTTATTTTTAATAAATACAAATAAAGAACAAATTTAAATTATTAAAAACAACTATTTAAATACAACATATATAACTTTAAATTTGTAGGCAGAGACTGGGTGCAAATGTTTGTTTTACATATTTGTGAATGTATAGTTTGGGTGTGCAATGTTAGCAGAAATTATATCTCAATCTTTCCTAGGATTGTTTTTTAATATTATAATTAATATTTTACGTATTAATTTTTTTATTTAATATTTTATTTTCCTGATAACTTGGCTAGTTTAGCCATACCATGCATTAACAAAAATAACAGTAAAGTCACCAGTAGGAGGCAGTAAATCCCTGTCTTGATCAGCTCATATTCACCACACAACAAAATGTCATACACCAGCATACAGTACATACTGCACACGTTTCCATGCTTCTCTCTGCTCCTGGTGGCAGAAATGTCCTATCTATTATCCTGCTATTTGTCTGCTTGATCCTATTGCATCCTATTATTCCATCAGTTGTACCTGCACTAATTCACATCTTTAATATAATTCAAACTAATTCCCACAGCATGTAATCAGACTTCGATTTTGTTCTCCATTGACATGGCATCTCAAGGATCTGACACTCAGAAACATGGCTTTTCATATACAAAATGATCCTAAACAAGCCAAAGATTGCAATTATTGTCATTGTTATTATCATTAATAATAATAATAATATCTTACATGGCGTTACAAGGATCTGACACTCGGAAACATGGCTTTTCATATCAAAAATGATCTTAAACAAGCCAAAGATTGCAATTAAAAATAATAATAAATAAATAATAATAATATCTTACATGGCATTACAAGGATCTGACACTCAGAAACATGGCTTTTCATATCAAAAATTATCTTAAACAAGCCAAAGATTGCAATTATGATTATTAATATTATTAATAATAATAATATCTTACATGCCATTACAAGGATGACACTCGAAACATGGCTTTTCACATAAAAAATGATCCTAAACAAGCCAAAGATTGCAATTATTGTCATTGTTATTATCATTAATTATAATAATAATAATAATAATAATAATAATAATATCTTACATGGCGTTACAAGGATCTGACACTCAAAAACATGGCTTATCATAACAAAAATTATCTTAAACAAGCCAAAGATTGCAATTATGATTATGATTAATAATAATAATAATATCTTACATGGCATTACAAGGATCTGACACTCAGAAACATGGCTTTTTATATCAAAAATGATCTGTATGATGAATAATAATAATATCTGGCGGTTTATTTCACTGTGGCCACCCCAGATTAATAAAGGGACTAAGCCTAAAAGAAAATGAAGGAATGAATAATAATATCTTACATGGCGTTACAAGGATCTGACACTCGGAAACATGGCTTTTCATATCAAAAATGATCTTAAACAAGCCAAAGATTGCAATTATGATTATTTTAAATAAAATAATAATAATAAATAAATAATAATAATATCTTACATGGCATTACAAGGATCTGACACTCAGAAACATGGCTTATCGTATCAAAAATGGTCTTAAACAAGTCAAACATTGCAATTATGATTATTAATAATAATAATATCTTACATGCCATTACAAGGATCTGACACTCAGAAACATGGCTTTTCATATCAAAAATGATCTTAAACAAGCCAAAGATTGCAATTATGATTATGATTAATAATAATAATAATATCTTACATGGCATTACAAGGATCTGACACTCAGAAACATGGCTTTTTATATCAAAAATGATCTGTATGATGAATAATAATAATATCTGGCGGTTTATTTCACTGTGGCCACCCCAGATTAATAAAGGGACTAAGCCTAAAAGAAAATGAATGAATGAATAATAATATCTTACATGCCATTACAAGGATCTGACACTCAGAAACATGGCTTTTCATATCAAAAATGATCTTAAACAAACCAAAGATTGCGATTATTTTTATTATTATTATTTATATCTTACATGCCATTACAAGGATCTGGCACTCAGAAACATGGCTTTTCAAATAAAAATGATCCTAAACAAGCCAAAGACTGCAATTATGATTATGATTATTATTAATAATATCTTACATGCCATTACAAGGATCTGACACTCAAAAACATGGCTTATCATAACAAAAATTATCTTAAACAAGCCAAAGATTGCAATTATGATTATGATTAATAATAATAATAATAATAATATCTTACATGGCATTACAAGGATCTGACACTCAGAAACATGGCTTTTTATATCAAAAATGATCTGTATGATGAATAATAATAATATCTGGCGGTTTATTCCACTGTGGCCACCCCAGATTAATAAAGGGACTAAGCCGAAAAGAAAATGATGGAATGAATAATAATATCTTACATGGCGTTACAAGGATCTGACACTCAGAAACATGGCTTTTCATATCAAAAATGATCTTAAACAAGCCAAAGATTGCAATTATGAATATTTTAAATAAAATAATAATAATAAATAAATAATAATAATATCTTACATGGCATTACAAGGATCTGACACTCAGAAACATGGCTTTTCTTATAAAAAATGATCTTAAGACAAAGATTGCAATTATGATTATTATTATTATTATTATTAATAATAATAATAATATCTTACATGCCATTACAAGGATCTGACACTCAGAAACATGACTTATCGTATCAAAAATGGTCTTAAACAAGTCAAACATTGCAATTATGATTATTAATAATAATAATATCTTACATGGCATTACAAGGATCTGACACTCAGAAACATGGCTTTTCATATCAAAAATGATCTTAAACAAACCAAAGATTGCGATTATTTTTATTATTATTATTTATATCTTACATGCCATTACAAGGATCTAGCACTCAGAAACATGGCTTTTCAAATAAAAATGATCCTAAACAAGCCAAAGACTGCAATTATGATTATGATTATTATTAATAATATCTTACATGCCATTACAAGGATCTGACACTCAAAAACATGGCTTATCATAACAAAAATTATCTTAAACAAGCCAAAGATTGCAATTATGATTATGATTAATAATAATAATAATAATAATAATATCTTACATGGCATTACAAGGATCTGACACTCAGAAACATGGCTTTTTATATCAAAAATGATCTGTATGATGAATAATAATAATATCTGGCGGTTTATTCCACTGTGGCCACCCCAGATTAATAAAGGGACTAAGCCGAAAAGAAAATGAAGGAATGAATAATAATATCTTACATGGCGTTACAAGGATCTGACACTCTGAAACATGGCTTTTCATATCAAAAATGATCTTAAACAAGCCAAAGATTGCAATTATGATTATTATTATTATTTATATCTTACATGTCATTCCAAGGATCTGACACTCAAAAACATGGCTTATCGTATCAAAAATGGTCTTAAACAAGTAAAACATTGCAATTATGATTATTAATAATAATAATAATAATATCTTACATGCCATTACAAGGATCTGACACTCAGAAACATGGCTTTTCAAATAAAAATTATCCTCAACAAGCCAAAGATTGCAATTATGATTATTAATAATAATAATAATAATAATAATTTATTGCATGGTATTACAAGGATCTGACACTCAGAAACATGGCTTATCATAACAAAAATTATCTTAAACAAGCCAAAGATTGCAATTATTTTTATTATTAATATTTTTTATATCTTACATGTCATTCCAAGGATCTGACACTCAAAAACATGGCTTATCGTATCAAAAATGGTCTTAAACAAGCCAAACATTGTAAATATGATTAATATTATACAATGCAGATATTGTTTATAAAATATAACTTTAAATATTAACTTTTTGTTGTTGTTGAACTGTTATTAGTATAAAATTTGTGTTAAACCACAAATAAGAATCTTTTTTTATACAAAAGTTATTATCATTAGAAGTCAGTTATTAGGTTAAATATGATCCTCTGTCTTATTTTGTGGTTTCCTTTTTAGTCTCATTTCTAATGCCATCACCATACCACAATCCAGGACAAGACACGTCACAAAGGTTAATTTACATTCCGGATTACATTGTCTATTTCCTATGAAATGTGTGCTACAGCCTGTGAGACATTTCATATAATATTCTTTCTTTGAACAGAAGAATGAAATATTAGGCAGTGGCCTTGAAGGTAAACTAATGCACTACACCGACAGCAAAATAATGATTGATAAATATGTACTAGAAATGCAACACAACTGTTCACTTTTCTCTTATTCCTCAGAAAGTGTTGAAGAGTCAGAAAACAAAGAAAGGAATATTTTGCCAAGTACATCACCAACTCTTCAGGTTTGTTCAACAAGGTCGGTTGTACAAACACACACATCCTTGAAAACATGTTGTATTATGTACATCTGTGTTTCTGCAGATTGACTCAGAGGGAGACATTGACTCAGGAAGCACTGAAATAAACTACACTAGGTTTGGCTCAGTTACCAGCTTGACTTCCCATCATATGGTAAGACACAATCATATATTGATTAATTTTCCTTCATCTTAGTCTCTATTTCAGAGGTCGCCCCAGCAGAATGAACCGCCAACTATTCCAGCATATGTTTTACACAGCGGATGCCCTTCCAGCTGCAACCCAGTTTTGGGAAACACCCACACACTCTCTATGGCCAATTTAGTTTCTTCAATTCACCCATAGCACATGTGTTTGGACTGTGGGGGAAACTGGAGCACCCAGAGGAAACCCACGCCAACACAGGGAGAACATGCAAACTCCACACAGAAACCACTGAGCCACCGTGTTGCCCAAAACAAACTTGTTTTCTAATTATATTTCTTACCACACAAGCAGAAACTTACTTAAGTGAAACGTTTTCTAAAAAAAACAAGACAATAGTTTTTAGTTGTCTAGAAAATGCTTCTTGATTTAAGAATATTTGGACTAGAAATATAAACTAGATTTTAATATTTGGACTAAAAACAAGACAAAAACTCCTTATAGGATTTTTTTGCTAATCCAACATGTCATTTTCTCCTTCAACAAAAGCTTTAAAGGTGCTAACGGTTCAGTTTTTTGTTTGTGCAGATGAATGGCAGTCTGATGAGCCTGTACAGTGTGGGTGATTTTGGGGATGTTGTCGTATCAGGACAGATTCAGTTCTCACTGCAGTATGATGTCAAGATGGAGGAGCTTTATGTGCACATAATACGCTGCCAAGACCTTGCATCAGCACGCAAAAATCGATCAGATCCGTATGTATTAAACTGCCAAGTTCCCATTCATTCATATTCATTAAAGGGCACCTATGATGCAAATCAACTTATGTAAGCTGTTTAGACAGAACTTTATGTAGGTATAGTGTGTCCACTGTCATACTGAAGTGATATGAATACAATTTTTTTAAAATTTTCTGACTTTAAAATAGGACCCAAATCCCAGTAATTTTGAGGCCCACCACAATGTTACGTAAGAGTGTGGTTTTCCCCGCCCACCGAATTGATTGACAGGCGCCATGTTTCTATAATAACATGTACACACGTGTCCACTGAACATTTCTTTGCAAATAAACTGAGATTAAAATATTTGTTCCAACTTTTATAAGTTTAAAACGTTTTTTAAAACGAGCATGTTTGTAATAAAGACAGTAAAATCACTATAATTCTTAACCGCTATAACCACCATGACCACATGGTGTCAGTAAACGCTAATATGTGTGTGTGTACTGCAAACAGCATTTGTGTGAGACTCATTGTTTCAGAAAGGCTTGAATAAACTCCACCACAAAAACATCAAATAAACTGACTTGGCATTTTTGACTAATGACCTGTATTTCAGCTTCATCCGAATTTGTGTCTATCACTGACTGCTGTTTATCTGTAACTGTACGTTCACACCGAAAGCAGCGAGAGCGTCAAAGGTCGCTCTGGCCGCCCTGGCAACAACGCTGTCTGCCTTTAGCTCTGGCGGCGAGAGCGTCAAAATTCGCTACACATTGATCTTATATAATAATATATTATTTAATGTATGTTCCTGTAAGGAAAACATTGCAAATAATTGGAAATCCAGTGACCGCAATAATCAAACCCTTGGGAACAACTGTGGTCGGAACCAAAGTTCAGTGATTGTGTTCTCTGACTCCTCTCAAGCGGTGGACTTCTACATTCCGATTGCTTGCCGCCGAACCGCGTCACAGCTCATTACCATAAAGTTGACTTGATTTCAACTCTCCTCGACGCTCACACCGGCGAAGACGCGCCGCGCTGCTCCTCGCCGCTTATCGCCGCCTACTCCCATTGAAAATGAATGACTTCCGGCTACTTTGACGCTCTCGCCGCTTTCGGTGTGAACGTACAGTAACAGTAGAATCAGACAGACACATG
This sequence comes from Danio kyathit, assembly GCA_903798195.1. NCBI lineage: Eukaryota > Metazoa > Chordata > Actinopteri > Cypriniformes > Danionidae > Danio > Danio kyathit. Next base: position 52,034,545 of record LR812537.1, on the reverse strand, counting down.
AGAGTGGTGGGCGGGGAGAAGCAGCTCATTTGCATTTAAAGCCACAGGCTACAAAAACATCTACACTGTACTCAGACACCAAAATGGGCAGATTCTGGAGGCTATAATAATTAATCTGTCTGATATATTTTTTGAGCTGAAACTTTATAGAGACATTCTGGAGACACCAAAGGCTCATCTTACACATCTTGTAAAAAGGCTAAATAGGTGCCCTTTAACCATTTATGAAACAGTAAATCAGGCAGTCGTGCTGCTTAATATTTTTTGCGTAAACTGCTAAAATTTTTATCTATCAGAGCTATTTGATCAATAGAAGGTTCTAAAGAACATTTTATTTGAAATGTCAAACATTTATAGCATTATAGCATAAACACAATTGTATTTAATGGCACTTTTTGATTCTGTATGTTTGTTTCCATATATTCGAAATCGAAATTCAGTATTCATATTTTGAATCGATATTCAATATTGAGTTTATTCACCAGATGGACTATCAAGCAAAAGCTCTGCTTATATTTAATTGTGTGCAGTAATTACTGTACTGAAATGCCATTCAAGCTTTGCTAAAGAAATTCATCTTTATGTCTGTGGTAATTATTGTGCATCAGACATGGACTGATGGACTAAAGGTGAATTGCGCTTATTGATTTATCAGATATTTTATTATTGTTGATCAGGCAAAATATACTTATACTATTATATACAGTTGAAACCAGAAGTTTACATACTCTTAAAAAAAAAGGAACATAACCATTTTTTTAAAAATGTCTGATGGTAAATCATACTAAACATTTACTATTTTAGGCCCGTTAGGATTACCTAAATCATTTACATTTGCTAAATGCCAGAATAATGAGAGAATTTTTTTGAGAATTTTTTATTAATTTCTAGACAGTCAAAAGTGTTCATACATTTCCTTGGTATTTTTTTAGCTTTGCTTTTAAACTGTATAACTTTGGTCAAATGTTTTGGGTATCCTTCCACAAGCTTCTCACAATAGTTTCCAGGAATTTTGGCCCAGTCCTCATGACAGAATTGGTGTAACTGAGATTTGTAGGCTGTCTTGCTCCCACAAATTTTCTATAGGATTGAGCTCAGGGCTTTGTGATGGCCACTCCAAAACATTCACTCTGTTGTCCTTAAAGCACATTTTAACTAATTTGGCAATATGCTTGGGGTCATGGTCTGCTTGGAAGACCCATTTGTGGCCAAGTTTTAATTTCCTGGCTGATGTCTTGAGATGTTGCTTCAGTATTTCTACATAATGTTCTTTCTTCATGATGCCATCTATGCTGTGAAGTGGACCAGTCCCTCCTGCAGCAAAACAGCCCCACATGATGCTACCGCCCCCATACTTCAAAGTTGGGATGGTGTTCCTAGGCTTGTAAGCTTTCCCCTTTGTCCTCCAAATGTAACACTGGTCATTAAGGCCAAACAGTTCAATCTTAGTTCCATCAGACCACAGGACATGTCTCCAAACATTATTCTTTTTCCCAGTGTAATTTAGCAAATTGTAATCTGGCTTTTTTGTTGATTCTGGCTTGTTGGTTTTCCCATGTTGTCACACAAGGAAGCAGTGTGTTTGAGGTTTTCCTTAAATACTATTCTACAGTTGTGCCTCCAATTAACTCAAATGTTGTCAATTAGCCAATCAGAAACTTCCAAAACCTTGACACCATCATCTGAGCTTTTTCAGAGGCATAATAAAAATTCTCAAAAATTCTCTCAAAAAATATCTCTCTCATTATTCTGCTATTAAGCATAACAGAAGCATATTTAATAATCCTAACTTACCTAAAAGAGAAAAAGTTTAATCACATTAACATCTGACTTTTTTTAAATGGTTATGTGCCTTTTTATACAGAGTATTTAAACTTCTGGTTTCAACTGTACCTCAGGTCTTTCTTTAGGTGAGACATATTTTATAACAAAAATCGAGTTGAAATCAGACATTCTTTATTTCTTCTTGTTATATAGATTATAAAGGATGAACTGGGTAATGATGCAAAATTTTTAAAAACTGAATGACAGAGTGTGATCACTAAAGAGGTTTGTGTTTTAAGGATTAAATAGTAGTGTATATAATCACTTTCTCTACAAAAATCTAAAATATTGGTCACAGATTATTGACCACTACTATACAGTAAAAGTACTGCGCATAAATAGTTTTTTTACCAATGCAAACATGGTAGAAATGATGCATTACTATTTAAATATTAGCTCGTATCCGTTGCACACTTTTTAAACCGATGCATTGCATTGTTCACTTTATTTTAATCAGGCAATCTTCCCATCATCCCTAGTCTGTGGTAATAACTGTGTATCAACCATTGCCACCTTGAGGAATAAAGGTGAATTGCACTTATTGAGTCAGATATGTAATTACTGTTGATCAGGCAAAATATAATATATTATAACTCAGGTCTTTGAGCTTTTACATTTCACATAAAGTTCATTTGAAAACAGAAGTTCTTACTTTCTTGTTATATTGTTTGTAATGGATAGATTGAGCATTAATTAGAAGGTTGATGTCAAACTTATTACAAATGAATTACAGCGAGGTTAGTGAATGATAGCTACAGAGGTTTAATTTGAAAGGTTAAACAGTAGAGCATATATATTCGATTGTCTCTTTCTCTTACATGCAGATATGTTAAAGTTTACCTTCTCCCTGACAACACTTCACGCAGTAAGAAAAAGACTGCAGTGAGGAGGAAAACATTAAATCCAGTGTACGATGAAACCATGACGGTCAGTTTTCTTTTATTTAATGATTAACAAATTGCTTTGTAATCGTATTACTCGACTAAGCTATAAAATATATGTCTATATCAGTACAAAGTGCGGCGACTGGACCTCCCGGCTCGTGTGTTGAGTATGTCAGTGTGGCACATGGAGAGAATGAGGAGAAACCTCTTCCTGGGAGAGCTGGAGGTCAGGCTGGGTCAGTGGGACTGGAGCCAGAACCAGCCGACCTGGCAAAACCTTCAGCCAAGAGTGAGCACTGATATCAATAAATATCAGAATGAGAATTGATATCAATAAATAGTGAGACTCTTTTTCTTCATGTAGGTTCAGTTGAGTCCGGAAGCCATCATCAGCAGAGGAACCATTCTGTTGTCAATTAAGTTTGTACCTCCGGGTTCAGAGGGTGAGTCCAAATAGATATTTTTTATTTATACCTTTTTTAAATCCACATTTAGGCCAGGTTTACACCAGGGGTGGTTCTAGATCCATTTTAGGTGGGATATAGCCCCTCCTGTGTGTCATTTCAGCCCCCCAAAACCATAAACTTTTAAACTATGAATTACGTTTTCTGTCATGTCTTTAAATGGGTTTAAGTGATTGACTATAAAGAAAAAAAAGTGGAGCCAAAACTTTCCCAATGATTATTTGATGTATTTGTTGGATTAATTCAAGCCTTTCTGCAACAATGAGTCACACACAAGCGGCAACCTCCCGCTCTCCCTCGGGAAGCCAATACGGAAGTAACTAAAACTGCAATTCATCGACTCGCCTGGGGGGCTGGCTCCAGGAAGTCCAAGGGCTTTCTTTCTGCATTGGTAAATTGGCCATTTTTACAGCTGATAAAAACATGTTTACAGCCTGGTACAAACGATGGCTTTGGTGCATATAGCTATGATTACCCTTCATGACAACTCTGAGGGGGGTGAATTTTTTTATAACTCATCCGTTTCGTTTTTATTAGGTTATATCAAGTTTGCATAATTAAGGGCGTGGCCACTTGAGTGACAGCTAGCCCTCGCTGCTCGCTGTCTCGTCACCTCAGCTGATTCTGGCTAATTAGCCGCTGAGCTCGGCATATAAATCGTGTATTTGTTTTGGTTAATGTTTCTTTACACCGTCATTTGCCTTTTGGAATTATTTCCTGCAATTATCAGATGATATGGCATGCTGTGTGGACTTAATTGTGCTTACAAACCGTTCAAGTTGCCTCCATTTCACAGGTGAGGGAATTTATATGCTTCTATACCATCTCTATAAATGTATTTGTTTTATTTAAGATCATTTATCATTTAAATGTTCTTTAGACCAGTATTGCACTCCAGAATCTGACAGATTGACTAGCTGTAGGCTATAAAACAGTCATCTGAAGCGTTGTCATACAGTGTTAGTGCTGGATTTTTATAAACAGCCTTGCATTTACTAACACAGACTATATCTGAAGTGTTTGATAGTAATTCGCGTTTTCCTCCTGTCCAAAAACGTCATAAGAACAATGTTTAGTGGCTCAATGTGTTACAACAGTGTTTTTAAAAGTCTAAAACACTTTATTAATATAGTGTACAACCAAGCACGTGTGGTCAGAACACAAACGAGTCACAGGCAATGAAGTATTAAACGTTCTCCCAAAGTAATAAGTCTGTTTTAATCCAGGTCCAAGCTAATTGCTGAGAATCCAGCATGTGTCTGTAGCTTCGCTCACTCTTCGCCTCTTTGCCCTTATTTGGTATCCCGCGTTTGGTGCGATGACGCGCTAACAAAATGGCGACGGTTGGCCGCGCCTACTTGTGGCTTCTTTTGCAGTGTTCAGAAACCTATGGGTGACGTCACGGACACTACGTCCATATCTTTTACAGTCTATGGTCACACACAATGTCATTACAATGTTCACGCACACACACACACAGCGTGCGCATTTAACTTTGCACTGTTTTTGCATGGCAAATGTGACAGGATACACGGTAATATCCACAGCTGTATGGATATCCATTATGTTATTGTACAAAATAAACCTGATTTAACGTCCACAAACTGGGATTGAAGCATCTTCTTTTATAATTATCCTGACACGCGGCTGTGGTGAAAAAGTAAATACGGTAAAAATCGCTGTAATTCATTACACATGCACTGTTTAAAAAACGTTTTAAACTTATAAAACTCATTCTTGGTCACATTTGATGATGATTGATGATCACAGAGAGCTGACCAGATCTTTTAATCCCAGTTGCTTTGCGCACGTCCTGCCTTGTGGATATAGATATATGTGTTAGTACGGAGACATGTTAATACGTGGCTGTCAATCAATTGGGTGAGTGGGGAAACTGGACTCCTACGTCATGTTGCCGTCGGCCTCAAAATGGGAGGGATTTGAATCCTATTTTAACGTCAAGAAATATATATTAAAAAAGAGAGTTTTATTGTGTTTCTATCACTCCAATATGACAGTGGACACATTATACCTACACACAGTTCTGTCCAAACATCTTCCAAAAGATGATTTTCATTATAGGTGCCTTTTAAAGTCTCCGCCTAATTTGTGCAGACCCGTGATTTTTTTTTAAAAGCAAAACTATTAGATTAGAAATACAACGCTTATGTCAGCATGATAACAAATAGCTACAGTGATGGAAACGGTCTTGGGAAAAATGTACTTAAAGTGTATTTAGATTTTTTTTTAATTACCTGTACTGCAGCCAGCCACCAGGGGGCAATCGAAATGTTTTGGCTCCACTTTCCTGGACAAAAGACGAACTTGGTGTAAATAAAGTGTAAAACATTTTAATTTGCTTGAAAACCAGTCACAAATCCAGTCATAAGTGTACATTTTTCGAAATTGAGATTTATACGTCATCTAAAAACTGAATAAATAAGCTTTCCATTGATGTATTGTTTGTTAGGACTATATTTAGTTGACATACTGTTATGATTATCAGCGATCCAGCCTGTGCAGATCGCTGGTAAACATACAGATCACAACGGACTAAAAATCCTCCAGAATCCCCTGAATGACGGGCGCCAGATCCTCTTGAATTCCCCGAATGATGGGCGCCAGATCCTCCTGAGCTTCCCGAATGGCGGATTTGTAGTTCGTTTTGATCTGCATGTTTACCAGCAATCTGCACAGGCTGGATCGCTGATAATTATAACATATACAACTATTTCATTTCAATAAAATCTAAATATTGAGAAAAATCCCCTTTAAAGTGGTCTAAATAAAGTACTTATCAATGCACATTACTAATCACAAATTGAGTTTTGATATATTTACAGTGGAAAATTTACTAAATATCTTTATGCAACATGATTATTACCTATTATTATGATAATATAGTTAGTTTTGCCACAAAAGAAAAATCAATTCACTTTTTTTTGGCTATTGTCAAATATATACCCATGCAACATAAAACGCGTGGTCCAGTTCCACATGAAACATAAACGATTTTACCCTTTAAATTTCTGACAAGCCTCTGTATATTAGTGTCTTGTTCTGTGTGTTCTGTGTTTGCAGGACGTGGAAATCCACCAACTGGTGAACTCCATATTTGGTTGAGAGAGATTGTTGGTTTACTTCCCACAAAGCGTGGCGCACCTAACACATATGTAAAAAGGTGTGGGTTTCTGCATATTTATAATAGATAAGTTTGCTGTTTTTTTGTTTTTGTTTTTGCATAAGTATGGTGTGTGTGTGTGTGTGTGTGTGTGTACAGTGTGGTTTTACCAGATGAGAGCGGCGTCAGTGGTCAGCAGACTCGTGTGGTGCGTGGTTCTGTCAGTCCAGTGTTCAATCACACCATGGTTTATGACGGCTTTCAGTCCAGTGACCTGATTCAGGCCTGTGCAGAGATAACCGTCTGGAATCCACATCCCTCCGGCTGTCTGGGTGGAGTCCGCCTCAGCACTGGCTCAGGTGATGCAGATTGAAGCGTAATAATCTATACAACACATCAAACAGGGTTATTACACCTTTACCAATGTCAAATTGAAGCACTTTCTAGGTGCAGATTCAAACTACATATTTACACAATCATCACATATATCAGATACAATTTGTTATGTTATTCTATTGTATGCCATACTAAGGACAAGTGTTGATGGCATGTTTGCTTCAAGCCTGACATTGAATTTCTGCCATTATTCTCTTAAATGTAATTTACTCACATCCTAAAAGTGTCTTTTGTGTATAATTTTTTCATATTATTTTTATTTTATGCAAAAAAAGTAATTTTATAATTAATTATTATTACATATTTAGTAAGAAAAATTATTATGAAGGCCAAACTATTACATTTTCAAGCAGTTTTCAGCACTTTATCCAAAATCTAAGCACTTGAAAACACTATATTAAAATACAAGCAGTTTCAAGGACTTCCAGCAGCCGTTTAAACCCTGATGAAAGTCAATAGTAAATGTTTTTTATTATATAAAGTTTTTAAGTATTATATAAATGCATTTTACTAAACATTTAGGATTCTAAAACAGAAAAAATATGATCAAGTTGTGTTCTAAATTTCGACTCATTTCATAAACATCTTGTTTAGGCTAAATACCAAACATTTCTATTAGATGACTACCAGCCCACTTTGATTGGCTTATAAGGGTACATCAATTTCCATATGCATTCTGAGGGATCTGACCCGTAACTTTCACCTATCTTTTTATATACAGTGCATTCAGAAAGTATTCATAGCTCTTCACTTTTTCCACATTTTTTTGTGTTACAGCCTTATTCCTAAATGGAATAAATTCATTTATTTCCTTAAAATTCTACACACAATCCCCCCCATAATGACAATGTGAGAAAAGAGTTTTTGAAATTGTTGCAAATTTATTAAAAATAAAAAACCTGAAAAAATACATAAGTATTCACAGCCTTTGCTCAATACTTTGTTGATGCACCTTTGGCAGCAATTACAGCCTCAAGTCTTTTTGAATATGATTCCACAAGCTTGGCACACCTGTGTTTGGGAATTTTTGCACATTCCTCTTTGCAGTACCTCTCAAGCTCTATTAGGTTGGATGGGAAGCAACAGAGTACACCCATTTTCAGAACTCTCCAGAGATGTTCAATAGGATTTAGGTCTGGGCTCTGGCTGGGCCACTCAAGGACATTCATCGAGTTGTTGTGAAGCCACTCCACTGAAATTTTGGCGGTGTGCTTTGGGTCATTGTCCTGCTGGAAGATGAACCGTCGCCCCAGTCTGAGGTCAAGAGTACTCCAAAGCAGGTTTTCATTCAGGATGTCTCTGTACATTGCTGCATTCATCTTTCCCTCTATCCTGACTAGTCTTCCAGTTCCTGCTGCTGAAAAACATCCCCACAGCATGATGCTGCCACCACCATGCTACACTGTAGGGATGGTATTAACCTGGTGATAAGCGGTGCCTGGTTTTCTCCAAACGTAACGCCTGGCATTCACTCCAAAGAGTTCAATTTTAGTCTCATCAGATCAGAGAATTTGGTTTCTTATGGTCTGAGAGTCCTTCAGATGCCTTTCGGCAAATTCCAGGTGGGGAGTGGCTTCAATCTGGCCACTCTACCATACAGGCCTGATTGGTGGATTGCTGAACAGATGGTTATCCTTCTGTAAGGTTCTCCTCTCTCCACAGAAGAATGCTGGAGCTCAGACAGAGTGACAATCGGGTTATTGATCACCTCCCTGACTAAGGCCCTTCTCCCCCCATCACTCAGCTTAGCTGGTCGGCCAGCTCTAGGAAGAGTCCTGGTGGTTCAAAACATCTTCCACTTATGGATGATGGAGGCCACTGTGTTCATTGGAGCTTTCAGAGCAGCAGAAATTTTTCTGTAACCTTCCCCAGCCTTGTGCCTCGAGACAATTCTGTCTCGGAGGACTACATACAGTTCTTTTGTCTTCATGCTTGGTTTGTGCTTTGATATGCACTGTCAACCCTGGGACCCTATATAAACAGGTGTACGCCTTTTCAAATCATGTCCAATCAACTGAATTTACCACAGGTGAACTCCAATTAAGTGTAAACAGAATGAACCTGAGCTCAATTTAGAGATTCACGGCAAAGGCTGTGAATACTAATGTACAAGTGATTTTTTTGCAACAATTTCAAAAACTCTTTTTTCACATTGTCATTATGGGGGATTGAGTGTAGAATTTTGAGGAAATAAATGAATTTAATCCATTTTGTAATAAGGATGTAACATAAAAAAATGTGGAAAAAGTGAAGCACTATGAAATCTTTCCAGATGCACTGTGTATGTGTATATATACAGCTGAAGTCAGAATTATTAGCCCCCCTGTTTATTTTATTCCTCAATTTCTGTTTAACGGAGAGATTTCATCAACACATTTCTAATCATAATAGTTTTAATAACTCATTTCTAATAACTGATTTATTTTATCTTTGCCATGATGACAGTAAATAATATTTGACTAGATTTTTTTCAAGACACTTCTATACAGCTTAAAGTGACATTTAAAGGCTTAACTAGGTTAATTAGGTTAACTAGGCAGGTTAGGGTAATTAGGCAAGTTATTGTATAACGATGGTTTATTCTGTAGACTATCAAAAATATATATATAGCTTAAAGGGGCTAATAATTTTGTCCTTAAAATGGTGTTTAAAAAATTAAAAACTGCTTTTATTCTAGCTGAAATAAAACAAAATAAAAAAATATTATCAGACATACTGTGAAAATGTCCCTGCTCTGTCAAACATCATTTGGGAAATATTTATAAAAGAAAAATTAATTCAAAGGGGGGCTAATAATTCTGACTTCAACTGTATATATATATATATATATATATATATATATATATATATATATATATATATATATATATATATATATATATATATATATATATATATATATATATATATATATATATATATTAGGGCTGCACAATATATCGTTTCAGCATTGATATCACAATGTGCTCATTCACAATAGTCACATCATGAGTATACACAATGTTGAGTCTGGATTATAATTCAATCAATAATCATTTTGCAAGTGTTTTTTGAGGCCTGTGTCTGTGTGAAGGTTTTAAAAGCATTCAGGCATAAGAAAATGTACCGTTTGAATTGTTTATGCAGTATTATTTTACTTTTGATTATTCAATCTCTGTATACCTGAATACTTTTTGACTTCTTGGAAAACAATAAAACATTGTTTATTTAATTAGGATATTTTTCTTTATTGAATTTATCAATGCTTGTAGATTGTTTATTATATTTTATGCACTCCCCTATGATCATCCTAATCGAGCTAAAACGATACATTCTTTCCAAACAGTTTTTCAACTCATCTGGCGAAATTGTATTCATATCGCAATATATATCGCAGAGTAAAAAATATCGCAATGTGTACATTTTCCAATATCGTGCAGCCCTAATACATAGCTTCTCAGGTCTATAGGCCCTGAGGACTGGGGCCCACAAGAGGCTTCAAATTAGATTAATCTGTATAATAAAACAATACGCTAACCCTTTCAAGTATACCAATTCTCACTATTAACTAGCGGCTTATTACCTCCCTATTGATATGATATTGGCTGTTTATTATTACTAAATAAACTTATTATATTAATAAAATAAATTAATATTAAAGCACATATTCTGCATGATGTTATTCCTAATTCTGCCAATACCTAAACCCAACTACACCCTTAATCCATTTTAATAAGCAACAAATTATGAGTTTATTGAAGCAAATGGCATAGTTAATGGTTTGTTAATATCAAGAATTGTACCTTAAAATAAAGTGTGATTTAGAAAACTAATAAAAATCAAGGTATTTATTATTATTTGTTTAATTTAATACCAAATACATCTCTGTCTAGTTATGCCAAGCTCTAGAATAAATAAAAGCAGGTGGAAGTTAGTCAGGGGGATATATTTTTACCACATATGTTCATGGACAATGCAGCTAAATAGGTTGTGATCCACTGACTTGTATATTATGGTTAAAAATCTGTAATAGCGAATGACCTCTATAGCGAATGACCAACTAGTTTGAGTCACAATACTGAGGTCATTAGCAGTCATTGCATGATTCAGTTGAAAAGCTCTGTTGGATATGGAAGGGGAAACTCCTACAAATGCTTATACAATAAAGTCAGCTGCAGAAATAAAACCATCTGTGATATTAACATCCAAAATTTGTCACTATGTGTCAAGAGTTTTTCTGTGCATGCTTTTGCGGAACGATACTAAATCTGTCTCTTTGCATTCATGTGTTGCAGGCTTGAGTTACGGTCAGTCTGTTTGCTGGATGGACTCGACAGAAGATGAGATCAATGTGTGGTCAAGTGTGATTCAGAGCCCCAACAGCTGGGTGGACACTAGTCTTCCCATCAGAACCAACCTACAGCTCTGCTCTGACTGACCTTTGCTTAACCTACTGTATGAATATTCATCACATGACTTTAGATGTGTAAAGTTTCGAGTATGACCTGGTGTACACTATATGACTTGTGCTCTTTTTTTACATCATTTGCAGTCTGAAATAGCTAGTTGTCAGAGTTCAGATTTTCACAGAAAAAAAAACAGACTTTTGTTTATAGCTTCCATTCAGTAGATGAATAACAATTATGTTTGAGAGTTGATTTTAGACCATAGGTCTCAACCTGGATTCCTGGAGGGCCACAGCTCTGCACCGTTTTGCTCCAACCAGTGGCGTAGCGGACGGGCCCACAGGGCACGCACCGCGGGGGGGCCCCGCGTGATATTTTTGTGTCAAAACGTCATGGACATAGGTCACGGAGAAGTGATATCAGCCATTGGCGGCAAACTGTGAAGAAATGACTGGGGCCTCTTTCGCGCGCTCTAGGTGTTGCTTGCACTCCCTCTCTCTGCCTTCACGCGCGCTCTCTCTGTAACGGCGCTGTTCGCATTAGTTCCCGCATTCAGAAGTTAACCCCCAAATTGACACAGGTAATAAAAAGACTACAGAACTTCAGTCATGTTCATGTTTCGAAACACTATCAAAATGTCCACTGTTGATTATATCAGACTTTTGTTTTCAATAGCGATTTTAAACCTTTTAATATATGAAGTCCTCGGCTCTGCATATTATTAATCAGAAATTGACTGTACATAGTTTTACGTTAGGAAATGCAGTCTTGAATTTACAAACAGTCGGCAAGTACCGGAGAACAGATGCAACACAATGATTAAATTTAGTTTTCAGTCATGTTGAAAGTAATATTCAGCTCGTTTAGTTTTGCCTTCATTCATTTTAGATGTCAGTACTGACATAATACGAGTCTTCAACACACTATTTTTTTACAACACGTTTTTTAACATAATAGTTTAACTAACTAATTCCTAATAACTACCTTTTTTATCTTTCCCATGGTGACAGTCAGTGCAAAATATTTTACTAGTTATTTTGCAAGATAATAAAGTGTAATTTAATAAATTCACTAGGTTATGTTAACTAGGAAAGTTAGAATAATTAGTCAAGTTATTGTATAGCTGGTTTGTTGTGTAGACAATCCAAAATATACAGTAAATATTTCTTAAGGAGGCTAATAATACTGACCTTAAAAGTGTATTTTTAAAAATTAAAAAACTGCTTTTATTTAAGAAATAAACTATAAGAAAAAGACTTATTATTTATTATTATTACTTTTTATTATGTGAATGAGAATGTATGGATGTTTCCCATGGGTTGCAGCTGGAAGGGCATCCGCTGTGTAAAACATATGCTGGATAGCTGTGGCGAACCCAGATTAATAAAGGGACTAAGCCGAAAAAAAAATGAATGATTATTTTGAGTTTAAGTTATATAATTATCCTGGTTATGAAGACAGCAGAGTTATGCATGACAAAAAAATGACTGAATAATTGTTTAAGTAGTTAAATACCCCCCCCCCCCCCCCCCCCCCCCCCCCCCCCCCCCCCCCCCATTTTTCACCGTCAATAATCCCTGCAGGGGGGGCCCCCGCATTTTGCGCTACGCCACTGGCTCCAACCCTATTGAACACAGCTGATCCAACTAATCAAGGTGTTCAAGACTACTATGGACTATTAGGCAGGTGTGATTTAGAGGTGGTTAGAGCTAAATGCCCTCCAGGAGTTTAGTTTGAGACCATTGTTTTAGAGCATCATGATGTACATGTTAAAACTCACTCACTGCCATTCACCTCTAAATACTCTAGTAATCAGTACAGGGTCAGGAATGAGACTATCATCCCCAGACATCATTTTCTATTTTGCTTAAAGAGCCCCTATTATGGGTTTTTGAGAATGACCTTCTATGTAGTAACACAGCTCTAAGTGAAGTGAAATATCCAGCTAAGGCTTAAATCTGAACGTGCACAGTGTTTAAAAATATTGATTCATTTATAAAAGAGTCGACTCCTAGTACTTCAAATAAATCGTCTTGATAACGAGTCTTACGAAAGTGAGGACCGGGAGGGAGGGGGTGGGTGTCGCGGATGAAAGTGAGGACCGGGGAGTTCGCGGACGCCGCCCTCACTATTCTGCTTCCCAAGGCAGCCGCGCCAGCCCTGATAACACTGGTGAGAACCGGGTACTGAGTACTATGATGTTAGTAACTACTATGAAGCGTGTTTCGGGCGGTCGGATCCTATACCTATACTGGAGTTTTCCGGGATAAATAACAAAATGGGTGGGTGGTTGGAGATGGGTCTGAAATACAGGAGACTCTCGGGAAAAACTCCGGGGGTAGTGTTGGCAGGTATGCTCACACATACACTATGCACTCTGACTACTTCAATATTGTTGATAAGCCATGCTGGGCATTTCACTCTGTCTCGCGCTGAACGCTGTCAGTGTCGAGCAATCACAAGCTGTCATCGGTCCAATCAGCGCAGATTAGCTTCGCGCTAAGAAGGGGTTTGGGAACAAATGAATCACTAAGCGATTCATATGGGAGTCGCTGGGATAATTAGGTAAAAATAAATGCAGATTATAAGACCATGTAAGTGTTTTTTGACCTTGCATGCATATTATACTGTTGTTGGAGACCCTTACAACCAAAATATGACTCAATTTAATGTATAATAGGGGCTCTTTAAGAAGTATTTCTTACAAAATAGTCCTCACTCATTTGATTTGTATTACATTTTGATGAACTGTGTTGTTAGATTTTATATTTTAGGAGTTGGTAAAGTCTTAACCTGAGAAGTTCTTAAACTGAGAATTGAAATATTGTCATTTTTCATGAATGTTTTGAATAATTACATTTGATAAAATGGATTATCTGCATCTTTAAGCTATTTTGGCAAAATGTACAATTTTCAAAGTGCACACGAAGAACTCATCTGCAAAAATGTGTCATTTTTATTTCATAAATCACCTTTTTTTTTTTTTGCAAATGCAAAAAAATAAAATCATGATTTATGAAAATTAATAAAAACATTGTGTTTTTCCAAATGAACATGCTGAAGGTTCTGTTCAAACCCGAAAGTATTGGATACTAACTTGTGATTTAAACCCCCTTTTCCATCTTGTACAATTAATTAATTTTGCCCACAAGATAAGATGACGCAACTAGTGTGTAAATAACTAATCCAATCATTTCTCCAACATGACACACACAACCCGGAAATCAAAGTGATGTAAGAGTTTTCCAGAATCGCAGTTGGCTATAAATAAGACTCCGTGTCCACTTTCCGACTGTATAATAGATGTTGCGGTAATTCTGACAGTGAAGGAAGCTCTGATTTCTGCAGAGGATGGCGCAGGAGATGACCAGTAACGGAGTTTCATTCGTTTTATCCATATTTTCTACATTGCTTGCTCATGCCTTTATATGTATGTGTATGTACTGAAACTTATTAGATGCTATTAAAACGTTATACTGGGAAATTATGTATTAGACTGATATTTCGGGATAGCGGTGTATATGGCGCAGTCAAGAAACAGGACGCTGTGTTTCAATAAAAAAGATACTTTACTATAGCATCTATACACTTTGCCATAGACAAGAATCAACAATAATTAACGTTCCGTCCTGTTTGTCCGACAACAAAAGGCAGGGAACGACATATCAGAAATAAAGGTAAGCTAGCTGAGCTCGGTAAAGTTAGTTTTAGGTTGAATATTGGCCTGATGTTTGATACACGCGCCATTCTGTAGTTATTAAAATAACCTCAACACAGTTAGTTTTACTAGTACACAGCTGTTAAGGATCTACAAGAAATCTTAATTTAAAACCACACACGCGTTTTGATACTCATACAGTGCAGCATTTACACTCGAGAATGCGTTGACGAGCTGCAACAGCGCATGATCCGTAGGGGACCGTCTATAAATTCCGTATTGTGTGTTAAAACGTGGGTAGGTGTCCAAACTGATGGTAGAAATATAATGATCATATTAAGTATGATATAAATATACTTATCATAAAGTTTTGTTGAAGGCTCAGACACTTGAATGATGCACCACGGTTAAGTAGCTATACTTTATACATACAGTACATGTAGTTTCTTTACATAAAGAAAACTAACTTAGGACATACAATTTTGCAATATCTCAATATTTTAAGAACAAAATAGTACTTTCCTAATTAATTAAAGCAGGTACGATTTTACCAGTATCTCCCTTCATATATGTACAGTGGATATGTAATTGGAAATGTACACCTAAATGTAACTTTTTTTATTTGAAAGTTTGTAAAACATTTCCAGAGGCCAGACATTGTCTACTGTATGTATCTGAAGGGAGATATTGGTAAAATAGTATCTGTAATAGGTCATTCTGGGAATGTGCTATAACCTTTAGAATGTGAAAATTACATTTAGGTGAATTACTGTACATATTCTTTTAAAATTATTTGTCTACTGTACATATATGAAGGAAAATATTGGTAAAATATCACATGTAGCCTAGTAAGTCAGTCTGACCTCTATAAACGAGTTACAGCCTTTGCAAAATAACATTTAGGCAATAATTTTGAAAAAATGCTTTTACTGTATACTTTTGAAGAGAGATGTTGCCAATATCCTACCATTAGTAAGTCAGTCTGGCATTTGGACATTTAGTGTAACATTGTAGAAATCATTTTTTTCTGCTTTACATTACCTCGTTTACGTTTTGTCTATGTAATTAGCAGATGATCTCTAAAGCTGCATAAGCGCATGTCCTGTGAATATCAAACCTGAAAGCAACTTTGCTTTACTTACCTTTTGAAAGTTACAAATCTGTACCTAAAGGGTCCATATTAGTACCTATTAAATTAAAGAACTACATTTTTGTATTTTTAGGTACTAAATTATATCAATACAGATCCGTTAGGTTCCAATGTGTAGCTTTTGAAAGTGCCCCACCCCAGTGACAGTTTTGGTACCTTTATTTCTGTGTATTGTTGAACTTAGTCGCTGAGTCACGTTTACTATAATAATTCTAACTTTAAATGAAGCATAGTGTGTTTGTTTTCTTACTTAATATGATATTATGTAATATTACATTACATTACATCACATTATGATTAATATGATCTCTCTCTGTTTTCTTCCTCAAATGCCAAACCAGCTGCTGGCATGACAGTTCCTGATTTTGGAAAGGTGTATCATGTCAAAGGTACATTTCTGCCTAATAACACAGAACATCCCAGTAAAGTACACTTCTTTTAAAGTTAAATATCTCTCTTTTATTTAGGAGTGATTTCA
This sequence comes from Danio kyathit, assembly GCA_903798195.1. NCBI lineage: Eukaryota > Metazoa > Chordata > Actinopteri > Cypriniformes > Danionidae > Danio > Danio kyathit. The sequence goes on along the minus strand of LR812537.1, from coordinate 52,018,185 downwards.
TTGCCTTCTTATGAGATAGAGGAACCTTTTGAAGCTTGGTACGACTTTGAGGGGAACAGAAGTCGAATCGACTACTATAATAGTCAGTTAGTTGATCATGATAAACTCCCACAGTATTGAATGTATGTAGTTTGTATGTAGGATTTCCTCATTGATTCTCTCTCTATATACAGGTACAGTGCGCACATTTCTGATTGGAAATGACTTGGATTATGGTGCCATTTACCAAATCAGACCAGTCCTTCCTACCAATGATAATAAGTGTTTCCAGCTTAAAGGTAGCAAAGAGGAACCGATACGGCCACAGTCAGCAATGCCTGATGCACAGGGATTTGAGGTATGTCCAGAAATGAACAATCCAGTCAACTTTTGCTCCACCCTCATGTTGTTAAAACTTTTATGACTTCTATTCTTCTGTGAAACCCAATAGAATATTTCTTTTACAATTTATTTTTTACAACAGTTTTGTGCTTATAATGAAAGTTTTTTCAGTGTGGTTTTGAAATTCACTGATGCCATGTTTCCATCTACCTACAGTGAGGGAAATAAGTATTTAATCACACTGTGATTTTTCAAGATCTCCTACTTAGAAATCATGGAGGGGTCTAGAATTTTCAGTATACAGTAGGTGCAATTCCACTGTGAGAGACAGAATCTAAAAAAAAAAAATCAGGAAATCACATTATATAATTTTTTAACAATTTATTTGTAAATTACTGTGTTAAAGAAGTATTTGATCACTTGAGTCAAGCATTTTAAATATTTAGTACAGAAGCCTTTGTTAACAATTACAGAGGTCAAAGGGTTCCTGTAGTTCTTCACCAGGTTTGCACACACTGAAGGAGGGATTTTGCCCACTGATCTTCTCTAGATCTGTCAGGTTTCAGGGCTGTCGCTGAGCAACATGGAGTTTCAGCTCCCTCCAAAGATTTTCTATTGGATTTAGATCTGGAGACTGCCTAGACCACTCCAAAACCTTGTTATGCTTCTTACGAAGCCACTCCTTGGTTTTCCTGGCTGTATGCTTTGGGTCATTGTCATGTTGGAAGACCCAGCCACGACCCATCTTTAATGCTCTGACTGAGGGAAGGAGGTTTTTGCCCAATATCTCACAATACATGGCCACTTTCATCCTCTCCTTAATACAGTGCAGTCATTCTGTCCCCTGTGCAGAAAAACACCCCAGAGCATGATGCTTCCAGCCCCATGCTTCACTGTAGGTATGGTATTATTGGGATCATACACATCATTCTTCTTCCTCCAAATTCGGTGAATAGAGTCAAGACCAAAAAGTTTTACTTTGGTCTCATCTGACCACAGGACTTTCTCCCATGAATACTCTGGACCATCCAGATGATCCCTGGCAAACTTCAGATGGGTCTTGACATGGGCTAACTTAAGCACGGGAACCTTCCGTGCGATGCATGGTTTTAAAACATGACATCTTACTGTATTACTGATAGTACCCTTGAAAACGGTGGTCCTAGCTCTCTTCACGGCATTGATCAGCTCCTCCCGCATAATTCTGGACTGATTCTAGACCATTCTTGGCATCATTAATACCCAACGAGGAGAGATCTTCCGTGGGGCCCCAGTCTGAAGGACATTGACCGTCATCATTAGCCTCTTCCATTTTCTGACAATTGCTCCAACAGTTGCTCTTTCTTGGCAATTGCCCCGTCGCAGTTTCAGCTTTATGAAAGTCTACAATTTCATCTCGTGTCTTTTGACAGCTCTTTGGTTTTGGCCATGTTGCTACTTAGACTTTTGACTGATTGTGGGGTGCACAGGTGTCTTTATGACAGCTAGTGACCTCAAACAAGTGCTACTAAATTAGAATCATGAGCAGAGTGTAGCTGGACTATTTTAAAGCAAAATAACAGGTCCTTGAGGGTCAGAAATTTGGCTGAAAAGCAAGTGATCAAATACTTATTTCACACAGTAATTTACAAATAAATTGTTAAAAAGTCATACAATGTGATTTCTGCATTTTTATTTTTAGATTCTGTCTCTCACAGTGGAATTGCACCTATACTGAAAATTCTAGACCCCTCCATGATTTCGAAGTAGGAGATCTTGAAAAATCACAGTGTGATTAAATACTTATTTCCCTCACTTTATTTTTATATGAGCTTTTTGGAATATCGTATAAAAAATGCTTAATGGAAATGCCAAGAAACAACGATCGAAACACATTTACTAAAGCAATTCCAGCATGCGCATCAAAAAAGTAAAGTGATTTGGTTTTAACAGATCATGTGAAAACAAAATGTGCACAATGGAGCGGCATTAATGGACAAACCAGCGGAACGAGCACATTGTAAAACATCTGAAATTTCTGAAACCCCTTAGCCAAAAACCATCAACACAGTGGTTCATTATTATTATTATTATTATTATTATATTACCTCCAGAACTGTCTTGAGCATCTGAACTCTCAAAGAGCATCTTGCGCCTCCAAAGCCACCGTCTGTTCATTGTGTTTCATAGTTTTCTTCTGAAGCACAAGTCATATATTAGATAAGAAAAAAGGCCCACAGTGACTTCTCCGACCTCAATAAATTCCATTTTTCTTTTTAAAATTTGTCGCCAATTGATCAGGAAGTGATGATTTTGTTCTCTTTGAGTCACTGGATGGAAACGCTCATTTATTCACAGATGCGTTGTGCGATATTTTTGGAAGGAAACATAGCTAATGTCACTATATGGACAATCTGTGAGTTTGAAATATTATTGATTATTATTGTAATAAAGTTTATAGATTCTCTCATAGATTCAATGAATTACATTGCAAATAAAACCACTCTTAAAGCTGAAATGTCTATAAAATCTTATTTTGTTTTGCAGTTTGAGAAGATGGCGGATTGCAAAGGCGCTCGGTGTGAGGTCTGGAAACGCATCACACAGGTTGGCCATAAGAAGAACACATACCGTCTGTGGGTCACACGTCCAGAGGGAAATGATGCTCCAGCCACACCACACCGCTTTGAGATGGAGGGCTTCAACACTCTTCTAGATTCCCACAATGACAAATACAGCATTGAATACAGTGACTTCAGCTCACAAACTGAGCCTGATCTTTTCACTCCACCTGCAGGTAACATGGAGAAAACACACACTCAGAGAAATGCATTTGTCTGCCTCTGTTTACAGATCATCCTGTTAAATGTTGACTGAGGTGTTGTGTGTTTAGGAATGACCTGTGAAGAGTTTCCTGATCCTCATGAGGAGCATCAAATATTAGCCAATCCCATTCAAGACTATGTCAGCACCAACCCTATTAGCCACGCCCACCGGATGTTTGGCCCCTATAAGGAGAAGTTTAATCGACAGTATAAAAGCGAAAAGGAACATGAAGAGCGTGAAATAAACTTTGTACATACACTTCGGTGAGGAAAAAACACATTTTACTAAAGATGTAGTAATGGCATTTTTTGTATAACATGTCTTTATTGAGTTTTTTCAAGGTTATACAAAAATTCAAACCCCAATACCCAAAACTTACCCCAGACAGGCTTAGGGAAAAAAAATAAATAAATAAATAATAACCCTTATTAAAAATAATTTAAAATGAAAGTAATAAAAAATTAATAATAATTAAAATTAAAAATACAAAAATTCTAATGAAGCACCAATTTACATTCCACAACTTCAGACTTCCAAAGCTTCTTCAATATCTCCATTTTTCACAAAGTATAAAAACACCTCCCAGATATCACAAAATTCAGAGGCTTTTTTCCTTATTATATAAGTGAGCTTTTCAAGAGCCAAACATGTTATTAGGTTTCTCAACCAAAGTCCAATAGAGGGGCGAATAACATTTTTCCAACATAAAGCAAGACAACGCCTTGCTTGTATTAAACACAAATCGACCAATTTTCTTTCTTTAGTAGACAAAGCACAACTGTCTTCATACATATTCAATATACGGTCCCACTTTATATTGTCGCTTATACCTGTGAACTTACATGGTAATTTGATGTGTAAGTAGTATGTAACTACAGTGTATGTACACACGTTTACATAGTATTTACTTTTGTATTACTGGTGTAACTACACTCATGTAACAACCCACTGAATAGTATGTGTAAGTACAAATGTGTAACAGGACATTGGTAACAACAGTAGGAAAGTACACATCTGTAACAAGAATTATGTAAGTGCATTGTGTAACAACAATATGTACTTGCAGATGTTTTCCCACTTCCACACCTGTTTGCAGATCATGCACTTGTGAACACTGTATGGCAGAACTAATGCTGCATTAGAAGGTTTCACCTTGTGATACCAGTGTACTTACATGGTAACTCCACAGGAACTGTCCACTTAATATAAAGTGTAAAATGGTCACAAATTACTGTGTAACTTGTAGAAATATCTTCTATGCAACACTTTAATAACAGTGTAGTTACATGGTAACTCCACAGGAACGGTCCACAATATAAAGTTTAAAATAAAATTAATTTTCGTTTCGGCCTAGTCCCTTTATTAATCTGGGGTCGCCACAGCGGAATGAACCGCCAACTTATCCAGCATATGTTTTACACAGTGAATGCCCTTCCAGCTGCAACCCATCTAAGCCGAAAAGAAAATGAATGAATGTATGAACAGTAATTTGTGACCATTTTACACTTTATATTGAGTGGATCCTGTGGATTTACCATGCAATTACACTTGTATCACAAGGTGAAACCTTCTAATGCAGCATTAGTTCTGCCATACAGTGTTCACAAGTACATGATCTGCAAACAGGTGTGGAAGTGGGAAAACATCTGCAAGTACATATTGTTGTTACACAATGCACTTACATAATTCTTGTTACAGATGTGTACTTTCCTAGTGTTGTTACCAATGTCCTGTTACACATTTGTTCTTACACATACTATTCAGTTGGTTGTTACATGAGTGTAGTTACACCAGTATACACAAGTAAATACTCTGTACCAATGTGTACATACACTGTAGTTACATACTACTTACACATCTAATTACCATGTAAGTTCACAGGTATAAGCGACTATAAAGTGGGACCCAATATACACAATCCAGTACATAAAGGAATTGAAAAGGATATAAATTGTGAAATATATTGAGTCACCTCCACCCAAAATCTTTGTACCTCCTCACACTCCCACACACAATGAAAAAATGTGCCTTGTATCTTATTGCATTTAAAACAAAGATCAGGGATATTAGGGTTGAATTTATTTAATCTTACAGGAGTAATACAAGTTCTCATTATTCAATTATATTGTAGCAATCTCAAACAGGAGTAGTAATGGCTTTTTTAAGATAAACCGTAATTATACTTTTAGTATCTATAAATGATTCAATAAAGCTGTGTCCAGGCTCTATTGTCAGTATAGTGATGATGGATAAAAATTATATCTTGAAAGCAAAGCAGAAATCACTGCCAAAGTGTTAAACAGTGATTCAGGTGCATCTTATAGCGAGTATTGCCTTACCTGATAGGACCCTGTCACTCTTATAAAATATACAATATTATTTTTGAGTAATTCAATTCACCTTTATTTGTATAGTGCTTATACAATGTAGATTGTGTCAAAGTAGCTTCACATAGAAGATTATAGTAAATTGAAACCGTGTCAGTCCATTTTTCAGAGTTTAAGTTCAGCTCAGTTTAGCTCAGTTCAGTGTGGTTTAATATTCACTACTGAGAGTCCAAACACTGAAGAGCAAATCCATCGATGCGCAATTCGATAACGTCTTGCGATTCAACATTTCCCTATGAGATGCTATGTTTTATAGCTGATAATGTATGTAATGATCATACTGAAATTAACAGATATTTCTTCTAGGAACTAAGCTGAAGGAAAGTGATTTTTTTCAGAATTAATTAAATTAATTCAGGCTAAAAAAGAAAAAAACCTGTGAAAAGTGCAAATATTTATACTTTTAAACACTGAGAATGACTGAAAACCTTGGGAGAAGTTTTGATTCTGATTCACTGTGTTCATTTTTCTCTCTTTTCTCTACTCCTGCATTACCATTTATTTTCAGTTCCCTACTTTGAGGTTCACTAGATTCCTCTTTGGACCCGGTCAAGGCAATAGAATAATAGTATATGGTAGACAGGTATAAATCTAGTAAGACTTCATCTGATTGGACAAATTTGTATAAACGACTTAAGCATGCTTGGCACATGAAATAAATGTCATTTACAGCACCTATCTGTCAAACTAAAATTGAAATAATAATTTTTTAATATATTGTGCAGCGCTATTACCCGTCATAACTTCTTTTTACAGCTGGTTTAAATAGTAAAATGTGATTCAAAAATAAACTTGATGTGTTTTATTCCTCAGGTTTGTGCACTCTAGGAACAGAGTTGGTCTTTCATTCTCCCTTGGTATCAATAACCGATCCGACTGGTCAAGGGCAGAAAAAAGAAAGCACTGCTAAAATTTCATTGTTGGCTGTATAAACTGACTGAAAAACTAGGTAAATATATTATTCTTAATTGAAAAAATTGAGTGTTAATGATTAAGTTGCTAAATGTAGAAAGTTGCTAAAAATAAAATCTATAATTGTACTAGAAATGTGAATAGAAATGTGTCTTGTTGTGTGTATATGAAAAAGATAAAGGCAATCGGGTAAAATCACCAAAGATTAACAACAATGTCTATTGCAAATCAAGTTGTTTTGAGCTGTAAATTGGCTGTACTATATTTAGATTGTCCAAATTGCTGCATGATGCTGGAAAGATGTGCAATACTGTTTTTGAATATTGTCATAACCTTATTTCTTATAAAACATTTCCCTAGAGCATGCTATTTTTGTTAGCTATTAGCTATGTTTTAAAATCATTTGTTTATTTAATTATATTAAAATAAACATGTAAAATATATATTTCAGATCTAATTAATCAAGTCAAGGTTAGGGTTAGTGCACCAGATCCTGACTGACTATTGTTGTCGTTTTTTCTCTTTTATTCTTTGTATTCATTTACTTGATTTTGTCTATCACTTACTCTTGTTGTTTGTGTGTTTTAGTTTTTGTGAAGCACATTGGTCAACTTGGGTTGTTTTTAATTGTGAATAATTAAAAATAAATAATTAATTGTGAATAAACTGTCATTCATTCGTTTTCCTCTCTCCTCTTGACTCTCGCTATTAGTGTTTTCTCAGCACTGAGGTAATTGTATACATTGCGAAGGGTGAAAAGATGTGCTATTTGTGTAGGAACAATGTTTCGGTCATGAGTTATTGATCCGGAAAATACAAATCTGCGAATCTGTTGCTAACTTTACTGAACTCCTACAGAGCTGCTGGGGGAGGTGTGACCAGCCAGTTGTAATCACGGCTATTTGAGCAGCACCGTATCTGGAATTAACCTGACTAATATACACAATGTGTATTAGAAAAGGTCCAGAAGGGTATCATCATGATGGTAAATCAATGTATAAAGCTGCAGAGACAGTTAAAGCAAACGCGGTATAATCTCTGCTGACTGCAGCGAGTGTTGCAAACTCACCGATCAGTTTAAGGGCTGATTGAAGACCTTCTTTGAGGAAAAACTGCTGCACATGTCAGAGACGGAAATAAATAGACCCTAAATAATACACATTTCATGAATTTAAAATGTAATTCCTCTCAATGAGAGCGCGAGGACACGCGCCAGACTCAGAATGTGATCAACTTACTGGCGGAGGCGTAACTTTAACCAGTTGTATTCATGGCCATTTGAGCACCGTATCTGGAAATAACCTATCTAATGTACCCAATGAAAAAAACACTTCATAAAATTATACTCATGATGATAATAAGTCAATATATGCAGAGAAAGAAAAAGCGACAACAGACACACCAGCCGCAACTGCAACTAAACCGCCACTGGCAGGTCACATGACCAGGCAGTTGGACACTGGCGGCTGCCACCAGCCACTGCCAGGTCACGTGACACGCCACTGGCGGCTCATGCCAGCCAGTTGAAGATTGAACCCCGACTTCAAAAAAACTGACAAACATCAGTATACATACTACACACGCTTAAATGGTTCTCTCTCTCCTCTTGGTGGCAGAAATGTCCACAAATCCTACAACTACCCGTTTGATCCCATTGCATCTCATTTTTCCATCAGTTGTTCCTGCCTCACATCAACACATTTCAAACTAGCTCCCGCAGCATTTTACACACACGCTGACGGTTCTGCTCAAACCCTAATGTAATGAATATTAACTAGTGATTAAAACATCTTTATCCATCATGTACATTTTACTATTTCCCCCCACAAAATACTATATATAGTTATGATGTTGTGTACACTTTTATATAGGCTACAATACAAAATAACATGACGAAACTATTGTGTAAAATATCTAATCTAATCGTTGCTCCAACATGACACACAACCCGGAAATCCAAGTCATGAGTTTCCAGAATCCCAGTAGGCTATTAATAGGACTTCGTGTCCACTTTCCGACTATATAATAGATGTTGCGGTAGTTCAGGCAGGAAGGAAGCTTCAATTCTGATTTCAGCAGAGGATGGCGCAGAAGATGACAAGTAACGGGTTTTCATTCGTTTTATCCATATCATCTACATTGCTTGCTCATGCATTTATACATATATGTACTGAAACTTGAAATTTGATGCTATTTTAACGTTATACTGGGAAATTGTCATGTAATAGACCGATAGCGGTGTACATGGCGCAGTGAAGACACGGGACGCTGCGTTTTCTAAAATAAACTACTATAGTATCTATACACTTTGGCATACACACGATTTAGCAATAATTAACGTTCCGTCCTGTTGGTCCGACAACAAAACACAGGGAACGACATATCAGAAATAAAGGTAAGTTAGCTGAGCTCGGTAAAGTTAGTTTTAGGTCGAATATTGGCCTGATATTCGATATCCGCGCCATTCTGTAGTTATAAAAATATCCTAAACACAGTCAGTTTTACTACACACTTGTTAAGGATCTACAAGAATCTCCATTTAAAACAGCACACGCATTTTGTAACTGCATGTTTACTGACGAGCTGTCAGCGCATGATCCGAAGGGGACCGTCTATAAATTCCGTATTGTGTGTTAAAACGTGTGTGGGTATCCAAACTGATGGTAGAAATATAATGATCATGGAATAAATTTAATTATAAAATTATTTGCGAAGTTTTGTTGAAGTCTTAGACACTTCAGTGATGCACTACGCTTGAGTTGCTATGCTTTATATATACAGTTCTTTACATAAAGAAAACTTAAGACATACAAATTGGGAACATCTCAAAATGTTAAGAAAAAAAAAATAGTACTTTCAACTTTCCTGACTAACTTAAACAAGTTTTTACCAATATCTCCCTTCATACATGTACACTGCACATATTTTCTGAAACACATATACAGTAATTCACCAATTACACAAACAATTAACTAATTAAATGTAATTTTCTCATTCAACATTTTGTAGCACGAGGCCAGACACTGTACGCATATGAACGGAGATCATGGTAAAAATCTTATCTGTAGTAAGTCTCTGGGAATGTGCTACAACCTGTAGAAAGAGAAAAAAAAATCACATATAGGTAAATTACTGTAAATATTTTTGTTACCCGAAGCCTAGTAAGTCAGTCTGGCCTCATTGAGTGAGCTACAACCTTTGCAAAATAAGATTTGGTTAATTACTGCAATATTCCTTGTAAAATATTTTACCGTATACTTATGAAGAGAGATGTGCCAATATCTTAATTTTAAGTCAGTCTGGCCTTTTTCTGCTTTACTATCGTTTGCATTTTGGTTTTGTCTATATTATTTACAGATGATCCCTAAAACTTCAAAAGCAAATGTCCTGCAAATATCAAACCTAAAATCAACTTTACTGAGCTCAAGATGCTGTCACTGGGACGGTTCTATTTGAAAGGTTACACCATATTGGGGTTATTCTGGTACCTCAAAGGTACATACAGTATAGGTACCTATTAAATTCAAGGATTTTTTTAAACTTTTAGGTACTAATTTATATCACTACGGACCCTTTAGGTGTGTACCTTTTGAAAATGTACAGCCCCTGTGACATATTGCGCACCTTTATTTCTGAGAGTGTACTGTTGAACTTGTAATTAAGTTGTCGAGAGATTTGAACTATAAATGAAGTATGAAATAGTATGTGTGTTTTCTTACTTCAGGAAAAGTTGAATAAATTAATATAATCTCTTTCTGTTTTCTTCCTCAGACATCAAACCAGATGGTGACAGGACAGTTCCTGATTTTGGAAAGGTGTATCATGTCAAAGGTACATTTCTGCCTAATTACACAGAATATCCCAGTAGAGTGCCTGTCTTTAAAGTTTCTCTTTTATTTAGGAGTGATTTCATTGCCTTCTTATGAGGTAGAGGAACCTTTTGAAGCTTGGTACGACTTTGAGGGTAACAGAAGTCGAATCGACTACTATAATAGTCAGTTTGTTGATCATGATAAACTCAGACAGTATTGAATGTATGTAGTTTGTATGTAGGATTTCCTCATTGATGCTCTCTCTATATACAGGTACAACGCGCACATTTATGATTGGAAATGACTTAGATTATGGTGCCATTTACCAAATCAAACCAGTCCTTCCTCCCAGTGTTATTAAGTGTTTCCAGCTTAAAGGTACCAAAGAGGAACCGATACGGCCACAGTCAGCAATGCCTGATGCACAGGGATTTGAGGTATGTCCAGAAATGAAACCCTCTTTATGATTTGTCTGTGAAACCCAACAGAATATTTATTCTTCAATTACAAATTTTTTGTGCATATATTGAAAGTTATTTCAGTGTTGTTTTGGAATCCACTCCTTAGCCATGGTTATTGATAGTGTTGACAACAAGGGCAGGATCTAAATGCAGCTTTTCAGGAATGAATGTTCAGTCAGGCAAGGTTCAAACAGGGACAGACGGTGGCATGAAGATATTCCACAAGAGTAGATAAAACAGGCGAATGGTCAAGGCAGGCGGCAAAACAAACATAAACTATATAAACAAACAAGTGTCAAAACACGGCAAAACTAAAGAAGAAACGCTCACTACAGTGGAAACAAGACTCAGCTCTGGATGAGTGTGTGAGGGGTGTATATATGGTCAGTGTTGTGCAAGTTACTTCCAAACTGTAATACATTACAGATTACTTGTTACTGTTATTTAAAAGTAATCCCTTACATTACAATATTACTGTCTCAAAATTGTAATATGTTACATTACTCTTATATTACTTTTTAGTTACTTTCACTAAAATAACTACAGAATTAGAACTTAACTTTCTAAAACGGCCAAATGTACTGCAGAGCATTTTACATCCAGTAGAAAGCGATATGATGTAGCAGAATGACTGTGAATCCAGGCTACTAACAATATAGTATAAAACTGGCAACGTGAAGGCTCAAGACAATGCAAGACAGGATGACCGTCAGATTCACAAATGATCTGTTAAAGTATGGTAGAGGTAAAGTGGTTATCTGGCAATATCTGTGAATAGCTTGACTATATTCATATTAGACACAACAGGCCTATATGTAAACTCCAATGCCATGACAACATGCAGATTTCTTTTCTCTTCTTATTGTTGCCATTATTGTATTCACTTTAAATTCAAGTGGCTCACAACACAAAACTGTCCTGCACAAAGTGAGCATGATGAACAGCTTTCTCAATATAACGCTCGTGCACCGATTTTCTCTGTTTGTAGACAAAACTGTTTATGAGCTCTTAAATATATACGCTGCTTGCATGCAAATTTTCTCACGTTCTCTCAAATATGCACTCCTCACGCACAAATGTTCTTGCGCGCTCTCAGTACACTCGCTCAGTGAGATTATATGCAGACTCACAATTTGGGTCTTGTGTTCCCTCTTCCTTTCGTGCTTTTTGGTATGATTTATATTGGTGCACTATTTATTAACAATAACAAAATAGACTTATCTTTTTTAATCTAATAAACCATAACATTTTTGGCTGTATGTTATATGACGAGATAATCCCAGTTTTAAACACTTAAAGACACAGAGAACAGACGTTGGATGTAAAGAATACGTTTTATTTTAAAAACATTTATTAAACATCTAAAAGGTGCACTATACTAAATCAAATAAAAAACATTTAAAGTAAAATATAGCGAACGCAAGCAGAAATGTTACTGTTATAGAAAATAGGGAAAAACTATATGGTATTATAGCCTACTGTACTATTCACTCTTCAAATAAATCTCACTATCAATCTCATTTTATCATGGCAACTAAAATAAAGTGAACTAGCCTCTGTTGTCTTCCATATTGTTGATGAGTTTGGTAGGACATTTTGCCTGTCATCCTCTTCATTTTGAGGAGAAGCTGTTTCACAGGGCCCTGAACACACATATTGACATGTACTGTGTTGAACAGTAGCTTACTACAGTAAAGTACTTCAATTAATCTTTTTTGGTAATACTATAGTTGCTATGGTAACACAATATAAGTGTAATATAAACAAATGACCCAATGCTGTAGTTTTTTTTTTTTTTTTTAACAATTTAGGGTATATTATTATTTTACAATTCACCACACTTTACTATTCTTAATACTACAGTATGCTGAAGCATTCATTGACAAGTTGTAAATAATAATAGCCTAAAACAAAGGCAGTACACTGCACCTAACGCTCAAAAACACTAGTATTTATTATAGTATTTATATATTTACCTTAACCTGTAGGTAAATATTGTAGCAACATGTAAACCATATCAACATTCTTGAGATAACAATTTGACAAGAGGATCTCTGGAGAGTAAAAGCACGAAAAGAGGAGAAAACAATACACAATCTGTGAGTCTGCATCATCTGACGGAGCGAGCGCAGATCATCCGCACGTGAGCAGACTGTTTTGAGTGCACGCGAGGATTTCTGTCCACGGACAGAGAAAACCGGAGCGTTCGCTCAGTGGAATATGCACGTACCTCCATCTCGCAAATGTACTGTCTTCTGCCATTTTCATCTATTTGCCGCTTTTCCGCTGCGCGTTAGAGCGTAACATTACTGCGAACCGGGCTGAGCCAATAGCCCCGGACCTCCAGCTCAGAGGCTGAAATCAATCCGCGCTCAAAGTTAAAAGTTCCAGTAGCCAGAGGGAGATTAATGACAACACACACGTATGTTCACGCCCCTCAAACAGGAAATAGACCTGCGGTATTTTTTAAATGTTAATGTCTTGCGGGCGAAAAGTTTGTTGTAACGCACGCGTTACTGAACATGTACCGAGTAAAATATTACTGAAAATCTATTAGTAATGCCTTACACTACTGCGTTACTGGAAAATGTAATAAGTTACTGTAATACATTACTTTTGTAACGCATTACTCCCAACACTGTATATGGTCCATGTAATCAGTCATGATGAGCTTCAGCTGTGGTGAACTGAAACAGGTGTGTGACTGCAGGGTATGATGGGAGTTGCAGTTCGGTAGAATGACAGCGAGTGTTCTCCAACACTGCTGGTGATCATTACAGCATGTTTTCATCAACCTATTTTTATCTTAGAATATCGCTTTAAAAATGCTTAATGAAAATGCCAAGATGCCCATAAACTATGATCGAAACACATTTACACAATAAATTCAAGCATCAAAAAAGTAATGTGATTTTGTTTTAACAGATTGTGAGATAACAAAAATCTGCACAATGGGACGGCATAAAATTATTGTTTGTTTTGCAGTTTGAGAAAATGGATTATCACAAAGGCGCTCGGTGTGAGGTCTGGAAACGCATCACACAGGTTGGCCATAAGAAGAACACATACCGTCTGTGGGTCACACGTCCAGAGGGAAATGATGCTCCAGCCACACCACACCGCTTTGAGATGGAGGGCTTCAACACTCTTCTAGATTCCCACAATGACAAATACAGCATTGAATACAGTGACTTCAGCTCACAAACTGAGCCTGATGTTTTCACTCCACCTGCAGGTAACATGGAGAAAACACACACTCAGAGAAATGCATTTGTCTGCCTCTGTTTACAGATCATCCTGTTAAATGTTGACTGAGGTGTTGTGTGTTTAGGAATGACCTGTGAAGAGTTTCCTGATCCTCATGAGGAGCATCAAATATTAGCCAATCCCATTCAAGACTATGTCAACACCCACCCTATTAGCCACGCCCACCGGATGTTTGGCCCCTATAAGGAGAAGTTTAATCGACAGTATAAAAGCGAAGAGGAACATGAAGAGCGTGAAATCAACTTTGTACAATCTTTTAGGTGAGGAAAAAACACATTTTACCAGAGATGTAGTAATGGCTTTTTGAAGATGAACCGTAATTATACTTTTAGTATCTATAAATGATTCAATAAAGCAGAGTCCAGGCTCTATTGTCAGTATAGTGATGGCTAAAATTATATCTTGAAAGCAAAGCAGAAATCCCTGCTAAAGTGTTAAACAGTGATTCAGGTGCATCTTATAGCAAGTATTGCCTTACCTGTGATACATGTAGCTAATAATGTATATAAGGATTATACTAAATTAACAGATATTTTTTCTTGAGCCTGAGGAAAGTGAGAATTTTTAAGTGAATCTAATTCCGGCTAAACAAAAACCTGTCAAAGTGCAAATATTTAGACTTACAAAAAAAAAAAACACTATGAATGACTGAAAACCTTGGGAGAATCTTTGATTCTGGTTTACTGTTGTCATTTTTCTTAAAAACATTTGCTGCACCTCCCTGTAAAACTAATATAAATTTTTCTATATTGTGCAGCCTTATTACCTGTTAATACTTCTTTTTACAGGTGATTTGAATAAAAAATGTGATTTGAAAACTAAGATGTTTTTTTTACATCTTCCTCAGGTTTGTGAACTCTACGAACAGACAAGGTCTTTCATTCACCGTCGGTATCAATAAACGCGCCGACTGGTCAAGGGCAGAAACAAGAAAGTACTGCTAAAATTTTATTGTTGGTTATATAAACTGGGACTGAAAAACTATGTAAATAAATATCACTCTATATATATGTATATATGTATTATTAAGTTATTATTGTCTTGTTGTGGTGTGTATATGAAAAAATAAAGGGCATTTGGGTAAAATCACCAAAGATTAAAAACAATGTCTATTGCAAATCAAGTTGTTTTGAGGTGTAAATTGGCTGTACTATATTTAGATTGTCTAAATTGCTGCATGATGCTGGAAAAATGTGCGATACTGTTTTTGAGTGTTGTCATAACCTTATTTCTTATATAACATTTCCCTAGAGCATGCTATTTTTGTTAGCTATTAGCTATGTTTTAAAATCATTTGTTTATTTAATGATATTAAAATAAACATGTAAAATATATATTTCAGACCTAATTAATTCTAAATCAGGTTAAAAAAAACTGAGTCAAGG
Source organism: Danio kyathit (assembly GCA_903798195.1). Classification (NCBI taxonomy): domain Eukaryota; kingdom Metazoa; phylum Chordata; class Actinopteri; order Cypriniformes; family Danionidae; genus Danio; species Danio kyathit. Next base: position 52,002,835 of record LR812537.1, on the reverse strand, counting down.
TTAGGGTTAGTGCAGAAGATATCCTGACTCTGACTATTGATGTTGTTTTTTCTCTTTTATTCTTTGTATTTATTTACTTGATTTTGTCTATGACTTACTCTTGTTGTTTGTGTTTTAGTTTTTGGGAAGCACATTGGTCAACTTGGGTTGTTTTTAATTGTGTTATATGAATAAACTGTCATTCATTCATTTTCCTCTCTCGTCTCGACTCTCGCTATTAGTGTTTTTTCAGCTCTGGGTTCAGCCAACAGCAGAACAGCATCTACTCAGAAAGTGGAGATAAAGATAAGTCCCCATCTGATTGGTCAAATTTAAATGAACAACCAATGCAGAAAATAAATGTCATTTATCACACATGTTTGTGAAATGTATATTGCATGTACTATTATTACAATCATTTTGCGATATACCATGCAGCCCTAATAACAACCATTTAAGTGAAGTCCTATAGGCAAGTCACAGTTTTACAAGTGAAGATTTTATTTCTGTGCATCTATAGTGAGTTGAAATGATCAGAAATCGCTCCATCCTTGTAAATAAGACACAGCAAAGCCTGTTAATCCAGCCTGATCTCACGAGGAAACGTAAGTATTTTAAGTTTTGTCAGTTTAGTGGCTAATTTAGTTCAGTGGTACGGAAATGTACGATTTTAAAAAGGAGGCGTGGCACTTAACCCCACCCCTAACCGTCATTGGTTGATGACCAAATCGTACTAATTTGTACGAATTACATCGTACGAATTCATACGAATTAGCCACTAAATCAAAAAGTTACGAATTGCCGTGAGATTGCGTTGGTTAATCCTACCACAACAAGCATACAGTACGCACCGCAAGTTTCTCTTTGCAGGAAAGAGTTTATTCACAGCGGGACAATCAATTGAGACTATCTAAATAGAATATACATATGCATTTATAACTTGTAACTGAGTAAAAAACACTATGTAAATCAAGTGCTGTTTAACTCTTGTCTATTGTTCAAACTGAGTTTCCTTTTGTTATGTTCTGGGCTGTTTTTGCCCCATCGACTTCCATTATAATGACATTTTGATTGCAAAGCCATGACACCATTCTTAATTGTTGCTGGTTTTCCCTGTTGGGAAGAGGTAAAATGTGTCATTTTTACTGTTGATCATCAGTTGGCAGCATTAAACCTTTAGATAGGCCTGTGCAAAACAGTTTCTGGCTTTATGGAGTTCTATAAAGTAAAACAGTAGATTATATTGTGCATGCATGAATACACTTATTTACTATGTTCTGAGAGCTGAGCTGCTTATTTTGATATTTTCAAACATATAAAGGTAACACACACACACACACACCATCTATACATCATATAAAAGACAGAAACTAAGCTTTTTGTGCACTGTAACTGATGATCAACAGTAAAAATGTCAATTTTGACCTGTTCCCAATAGGGAAAACCACTAACAATAAAGAATCCAGGATTATATGGTGTCATTGCTTTGAATAAAAAATGTTGTTATAATGGAAGTCAATGGGGCAAAAACAGGCACTAACATAATGAAAGAGTAGGGGAGAGCGGGGCACAAAGTAACACTTTTTGGTTTTGGTCAAATAATGAACAAAGTAATGGGGTTAGACAAACCATATTTTTTTTACCAACAACACACAAACCTCTCCTACAAATGAGCACTGGAATTATGATCGCCGGACCTGTGGTTTCTGTGCAGTATTGCCAAAAGTGCCAGGAGTAAAAATGTTACTATTTACCCCACCTGCGGGGCAAGTTGTAACAGACAGAGGGTTAGTTGTAACACATGCTTATGAAGGCAGATTTCACACAATTAATTTAAATTCAGTCTACTTTAAATAGTAGCTATATTTCCTCAGTAATTGGCTCATTTCTTTTTTATTCTACATAGCACAGTATGTTTTTTTTTTATTTTTTTTATTGGATAAACACATTTGAATTTATTTGAATTTTTATCCATTTATTCATATTATAAAATGCATTTATTTGCATTATTAGCAATAATAATAAAAAAAAAATTCTATAAAAAAAACAATATTTTCTATTAAAAAAAATTTTTATTTAAAAAGTTCTCAACATTACACTCAAAATTCAAAAACATATTTTGTTAGTTTAGTTGGTGTTCAACAGTGTGTGGCTTAATTGTAAAACCCTGTTACAACTAGCCCCGCTGTGTTATGTTTTACTCAAAAATGGCTAGCAGTCACTGTGTTTTATACATCTTTCAAAATAGTTTCATTTTTTAGCCTAGAAGACGGTGATCACGACAATATAAGATTTCACTAATATACTTTCACAGATTTTTTCAAAATAAAAAAAATATCGACTGTAATAAAAAATACTTTTATGCTGCAAAAATGGATTCTCCTGTGTATCTCATCCAAATTTTGCCGAAAATTTTCAATAATTGGCAGGAAGACGTCTGCCGACACTGCGGTGAAAACCTCGGAAGCATGCCATGATTAACCCTGAGCAAATAGCTTAAAACTCCATGTTACATTTAACCCCGCGTTACTTTGTTCCCCGCGCTCCCCTAGTACATTTGCCCACACACCACCACTCAAAAAACTGACATACATCAGCACCTACATATACACACTTAAATGGTTCTATCTCTCCTCTTGGTGGCAGAAATTTTCAAACTATAATCCTACAACTATCTGCTTGATCCTATTGCATCTGATGTTCCATCAGTTGTACCTGCCTCACATCATTAAAATATTCCAAACTAGTTCCCGCAGCATTTTTATTTTCATAAATTATCTTTTTGTGTGTGCAAATGACCCTTCAATGCACAAAATAAAAACATGAGCCATGAAAATTAATTGAAAAAATGCGAAGTGAACTTTTCACAGGCTGACGGTTCTGTTCAAACCCTAAGGTAATGAATATTAATGATTAAAACCACTTTATTTATTATGTACATTTAATTATTTCCCACCACACAATACTAAATACAGTTATAATATTGTGTAAACTTTAAATATACACTACAAGATAAGATGACGCTTGAACTATTAGAGTAAAATAACTTCCAACATGACACACACAACCAGGAAATCAAAGTCATCTATGAGTTTCCAGAATCCCAGTAGGCTATTAATAGGACTTCGTGTCCACTTTCCGACTATATATTAGATGTTGCGGTAGTTCAGGCAGGGAAGGAAGCTTCAATTCTGATTTCAGCAGAGGATGGCGCAGAAGATGACAAGTAACGGGTTTCCATTCGTTTTATCCATATCATCTACATTGCTTGCTCATGCATTTATACATATATGTACTGAAACTTGAAATGTGATGCTATTTTAACGTTATACTGGGAAATTGTCATGTAATTGACCGATAGCGGTGTACATGGCGCAGTGACACGGGACGCTGCGTTTTATAAAAAATAAACTACTATAGTATCTTCTATACACTTTGGCATACACAAGATTTAGCAATAATTAACGTCAGTCATGTTATTCCGACAACAAAACACAGGGAACATATCAGAAATAAAGGTAAGTTAGCTGAGCTCTGTAAAGTTAGTTTTAGATCGAATATTGCCCTGATATTCGATATCCGCGCCATTCTGTAGTTATAAAAATATCCTAAACACAGTTAGTTTTACTACACACGTGTTAAGGATCTACAAGAATCTCCATTTAAAGCAGCACACGCGTTTTGTAACTGCATGTGTACTGACCTGACGAGCTGTCAGCGCATGATCCGAAGGGGACCGTCTGTAAATTCCGTATTGTGTGTTAAAACGTGTGTGGGTGTCCAAACTGATGGTAGAAAGTAGAAATATAATAATCATGGAACAAAATAAATTGTGAGATTATGAAAAGTTTAGTTAAAGGCTCATAGACACTTTAGTGATGCACTATGCTTGAGTACCTACATTATACGTGCAGTAAATGTACAGTTCTTTACATAAAGAACACTTATCTAACTTACAGTATCTTGAGACATACGATTTTGCAATACTCAATATGCTAAGAAAAAAAATTGCACTTTCAACTTTCCTGACTAACTAAAACAGGTAAGATTTTACCAATATCTCCCTTCATATATGTACAGTTGACATTTTATCAAAAAAAAGATTTACATTAATTCATCTACATGTAATTTTCTCATTCAAAAGGTTGTAGCACATGTGGCCAGACACTGTACACATACTGTACTGTATGAAGGGAGAAACTGGTGAAAAATCTTATCTGTAGTAAGTCTCAGGAAATGTGCTACAACGTGTAGAATGGGAAAACTATTTTTAGGTGAATTACTGTTAATATTTTTCAAAATTATTTGTAAATATATGAAGGGAAATATTGGTAGAATGTTACCTGTAGCCTAGTAAGTCAGTCTGGCCTCACTGAGTGAGCTACAACCTTTGCAAAATAACATTTAGGTCAAATACTCAATATTCTAAGTATATATTTTATTGTATATTTATGAAGAGAGGTGTTGCCAATATCTTACCTTTATTAAGTCAGTCTGACCTCTTACTGGAGCCTTCTAGAAATCATTTTTTTCTGCTTTACTTCATTCACATTTTGGTTCTGTCAGATGATGATCCCTAAAGCTTCCTAAGCAAATATCCTGCAAATATCAAACCCAAAATCAACTTTACTGAGCTCAAGATGCTGTCACTGGGACGGTTCTATTTAAAAAGTTACACCATGCTGGGGTTATTCTGGTACCTCAAAGGCACATTAAGTACCTATTAAATTCAAGGAATTTTATTAACTATTAGGCAATCATTTATATCAATACGGACTCTTTAGGTGTGTACCTTTTGAAAATGTACAGCCCCGGTGACATTATTTGTACCGTTATATAAGTGTACTGTTGAACTTTGTGACTAAGTCGTACAGAGATTTGAACTATGAATGAAGTATGAAATAGTATGTTTGTTTTCTTACTTCAGGAAAAGTTGAATAAATTAATATAATCTCTCTCTGTTTTCTTCCTCAGACATCAAACCAGATGGTGACAGGACAGTTCCTGATTTTGGAAAGGTGTATCATGTCAAAGGTACATTTCTGCCTAATTACACAGAATATCCCAGTAGAGTGCCTGTCTTTAAAGTTTCTCTTTTATTTAGGAGTGATTTCATTGCCTTCTTATGAGATAGAGGAACCTTTTGAAGGTTGGTATGACTTTGAGGGGAACAGAAGTCGAATCGACTACTATAATAGTCAGTTTGTTGATCATGATAAACTCAGACAGTATTGAATGTATGTAGGATTTCCTCATTGATGCTCTCTCTATATACAGGTACAGTGCGCACATTTCTGATTGGAAATGACTTGGATTATGGTGCCATTTACCAAATCAGACCAGTCCTTCCTACCAATGATAATAAGTGTTTCCAGCTTAAAGGTAGCAAAGAGGAACCGATACAGCCACAGTCAGCAATGCCTGATGCACAGGGATTTGAGGTATGTCTAGAAATGAAACCCTCTTTATGATTCTTCTGTGAAACCCAACAAAATATTTATTCTTCAATTATAATTTTTTTGCGCATATATTGAAAGTTATTTCAGTGTTGTTTTGGAATCCACTCATTAGCCATGGTTATTGATAGTGTTGACAACAAGGGCAGGATCCAAATGCAGCTTTTCAGGAATGAATGTTCAGTCAGGCAAGGTTCAAACAGGGACAGACGGTGGCATGAAGATATTCCACAAGAGTAGATGATAAAACAGGTGAATGGTCGAGGCAGATAGCAGAACAGACATAAACAATATAAACAAACAAGTGTCAAACACGGCAAGACTAAACAAGGAATGCTTACAATGTGCTCACTACAGTGGAAACAAGGCTCAGCTCTGGATGAGTGTGTGAGGGGTGTATATATGGTCCATGTAATCAGTCATGATGAGCTTCAGCTGTGGTGAACTGAAACAGATGTGTGACTGCAGGGTATGATGGGAGTTGTAGTTCGGTAGAATGACAGCGCGTGTTCTCCAACACTGCTGGTGATCATTACAGCATGTTTTCATCAACCTATTTTTATCTTAGAATATCGCTTTAAAAATGCTTAATGAAAATGCCAAGATGCCCATAAACTATGATCGAAACACATTTACACAATAAATTCATGCATCAAAAAAGTAATGCGATTTTGTTTTAACAGATTGTGAGATAACAAAAATTTGCACAACTGGGCGGCATAAAATCATTGTTTGTTTGTTTTGCAGTTTGAGAAAATGGATTATCACAAAGGCGCTCAGTGTGAGGTCTGGAGAACCATCACACAGGTTGGCCATAAGAAGAACACATACCGTCTGTGGGTCACACGTCCAGAGGGAAATGATGCTCCAGCCACACCACACCGCTTTGAGATGGAGGGCTTCAACACTCTTCTAGATTCCCACAATGACAAATACAGCATTGAATACAGTGACTTCAGCTCACAAACTGAGCCTGATGTTTTCACTCCACCTGCAGGTAACATGGAGAAAACACACACTCAGAGAAATGCATTTGTCTGCCTCTGTTCACAGATCATCCTGTTAAATGTTGACTGAGGTGTTGTGTGTTTAGGAATGACCTGTGAAGAGTTTCCTGATCCTCATGAGGAGCATCAAATATTAGCCAATCCCATTCAAGACTATGTCAGCACCAACCCTATTAGCCACGCCCACCGGATGTTTGGGTCCTTTAAGGAGAAGTTTAATCGACAGTATAAAAGCGAGAAGGTGCACGAGAAGCGTGAAATCAACTTTGTACATACACTTCGGTGAGGAAAACACATTTTTCTAGAGATGTAGTAATGGCTTTTTGAAGATGAACCATAATTATACTTTTAGTATCTATAAATGATTCAATAAAGCAGAGTCCAGGCTCTATTGTCAGTATAGTGATTGCTAAAATTATATCTTGAAAGCAAAGCAGAAATCCCTGGCAAAGTGTTAAACAGTGATTCAGGTGCATCTAATAGTAAGTATTGCCTTACCTTAAAATATGCAATATTGTTAAGTACTTCAGTAATGATACGTCTTGGGATTAAACATTTCCTAGAGAGATGCTATGTTTTATAGCTGATAATGTATGTAATGATCATACTGAAATTAACAGATATTTCTTTCTAAGGACGAAGCCAAAGAAAACTGATATTTCTTTTTTACAGAATTAATTGAATCTAATTCAGGCTAAAAAAACAAAAAACCTGTGAAAGTGGAAATATTTAAACTTTAAACACTGTGAATGACTGAAAACCTTGGGAGAAGTTTTGATTCTGATTCACTGTTGTCATTTTTCTCTCTTTTCCCGACTCCTGCATTACCATTTATTTTCAGTTCTCTACTTTGAGGTTCACTAGATTTCACTTTGGGCCCGGTCAAGGCAATAGAATAATAGTATTTGAGAGACGAGTATAAATCTAGTAAGACTTCATCTGATTGGACAAATTTGTATAAACAACTTATGCATGGCACATGAAATGTAATTTGCAGCATCTCCCTGTGAAACTAATATTACAATGTCAATGTAACTTCTTTTTACAGGTGATTTAAATAAAAAAAAAGTGATTTGAAAATTAAGTTGTTGTTTTTTTACATCTTCCTCAGGTTTGTGAACTCTACGAACAGACAAGGTCTTTCATTCACCGTCGGTATCAATGATCGCGCCGACTGGTCAAGGGCAGAAACAAGAAAGTACTGCTAAAATTTTATTGTTGGTTATATAAACTGTGACTGAAAAACTATGTAAATAAATATCACTCTTATGTGAAAACAGTGACATATGTATTACGTTGTTATTATAAAAATAAAAATAAATGTTGTACTGTTCAATTTGACTACCCTTTCGTTATGTTGGTGGCTGTTTTTGCCCCATTGACTTCCATTATAACAACATTATTTAAATTGCAAAGCCATGACAGCATATAATCATGCATTCTTGATTACTGGTGGTTTTCCCTGTTATGAAGAGGTACAATGTGTAATTTTACTGTTGATCATCAGTTGGCAGAATTAACTCTTTAGATAGGCCTGTGCAAAAATGTTTCTGGCTTTCATATGTAGTTCTATAGAGTAAAACAGCAGATTATAGTGTGTGTGGATAAATACACTTACTATGTTTACAGTGTTCGGAGAGCTGAGCTGCTTATTTTTTATTTTCTCAAGCAAATCAAGGTGTGCAAAGTTTATTTTGCACTCACTCTCACACACACGCACTCTCTATTAGGCATGGGCCGGTATAAAATTCTGACGGTATGATAACCTTGGATAAAAATATCACGGTTTCACGGTATTGTGCTCACTGCTCTAAAATCTGCTCTTTTGAAATTTCTGGGTATAAAATTAAATCTTTTTTCCCCTTTGAACACAATATATTTTATTGTTTGAAAGATTTAATATTTTGGAGCAGTAAACATAAATATAATTACAATGAATCATTGACTTCTGCTGTTTTCATTAGTTTAAAAAAAACACAGATTTCTTCACAATTTAAAACATCATCTTTGGATATTTTTTCTGCTGAAGATCCTGTTGTGCAAAAAAACAAACAGAAAAATGTAAATAAAAAATCTTACACATACCTTAGGAACGGTATAACAGAAAATGTTGGCGGTTTTAAAACCTTGACTTTTCCAAACCACAGTATACCTTGAAAACAGTTATCATACCATGCCTACTCCCTATACACCATACAAATATACTATACTATAATATAAACAATTTACAAAAAGTTCATTTCAGTTTTTTTTTGTTTTTTTTGGGTATATTGTTAATAATAGAAAGATTAATCATTATAATGAGGTTGAAAGTTGAAACTTGTCAAATGCATTACAGCAAGGTTAGTGAATGATAGCTACGGAGGTTTGCATTTTAAAGGTTAAACAGTAGCACAAATATTTGAATGTCTCTTTCACTCATATGCAGATATGTTAAAGTTTAACTTTGAAATGATGATAAAGTTCAAGCTTTTAAATGGTTTTAATTGACTAAGCTATAAAATGTATGTTGGTATCAGTACAAAGTGCTGTACTAAGTTCTGGACCTCGCGGCTCGTGTGTGCCACATGGAGAGAACGAGGAGAAACCTCTTCCTGGGAGAGCTGGAGGTCAGGCTGGGTCAGTGGGACTGGAGCCAGAACCAGCTGACCTGGCAAAACCTTCAGCCAAGAGTAAGCACTTTCTGCTGATAATCAGATGGCAGAATTGATATCAATAAATAGTGAGACTCTTTTTTTTTTTTTTATGAGCAGAGGGATTCAAGGAACCAGAGGAACCACTCTAGACCCATTATAGGTGGGTCTCCTTTCCAGCACCCTAATCTTTATCTCCCTCCACAGATTCTCAGTTGGATTTAAGTCAGGACTCTGGCTGAGCCACAGCAAAGAGTTAAAGCTTTTGTCTGCTAACCATTTCAAAAGCACATTTACTTTTTGTGTTTTGGGTCGTTGTTGTGCTGAAATGTTCACTGGTGCTCAAGGCCAAGTATCTCTACACACTGCCAGATGTTTTTGCTGAGAATTGTGATCTATTGCTCCTTTTCCTGGTGCCATTTATTGTGATTAGGTTCCCTGGTCCACCGGCTGAAAAACACCCCCAAAAACAATAGGTTTCCACCAGCATGTTTGACAGAATGGATGGTGTACTCAGGGTTGAGGGCTTCTCTTTTTACACCAAATGAAGGCTACATCATTGTGGCCAAGCATTTTTTTTTTCATAAGACAGAAGCCAAGAAGTCTACTTGTTTGTCCAGATAAGCTTTTGCAAAGGCCAAGCAGGGTTTTGTGTGCCTTCTCCGGAGAAGTGGTGTCCTCGTTTGTCTGCGCACATGGAACCCAATGGTATGCAGTATCCATTGGACTACCAACCACCATTACACAAAAAGAAGAAGAAGAAGAAGAAGAAGAAGTGGGTGTTATGTGTTGATTTCATATGCACAGTGTGAGCCGCCAAGCCGCTGCGGAGAAATTGGACCATAGTGTGAGCACACGAATCGTTAGTTTTGCCTTCACATTGCATACAATCTTTCCATACAATTTGAGTTGATACCATGCTGAAATCGCAAATTCCCACTGCGTTTGCCTGGCCTACACTGGCTGGCAGCGATCACTGTCATCAGGGTGGTTGCAGCAGACGGTGATTTGGCTTCCTGGCGCCATGACATCAGAATGCTCGCTTCATCAAATATATACAAATAGTTTGCAATCCAGTGACTCGGATATTATCGTTAAAAATGTGTAATAGCAAATGACCTCTATTCAGTAACTAGTTTAAACTAGAAATAAGTCACAATACGGAGTTCATTAGCAGTCATTGCATGATTCAATTGAAAAGCTCTCTGTTGGATATGGAAGGGAAACTCCTTCAAATACTTATGCAATAAAGTCAGCTGCAGAGATCGGTGTTGCAGGCTTGAGTTACGGTCAGTCTGTTTACTGGATGGACTCAACAGAAGATGAGATCAATGTGTGGTCAAGTGTGATTCAGAGCCCCAACAGCTGGGTGGACACTAGTCTTCCCATCAGAACCAACCTACAGCTCTGCTCTGACTGAATATTCATTACATGACTTTAGATGTGTAAAATGTTGAGTTAACCCTTATGTACACTACAAGATTTTTGATCAGATTTGTCTACATCATTTGTACTCTGCTGTAACTTAAGGGTCACACTTTATTTTAAGTAACTGTTTTTTTTTACCTGCATATTATTGAGATATTACTGTTTATTAGCACTTTGATATTATTCTACATCCTTAATCCTACCCAATAACTAAACCCAACCACTACCTTTTCTAACCATTTATAAGCAGCTAATAGTAGTTTTTGAGCTAAAAGCCTTATTTAATGGTGTATTAATAGCATGAATTGTAAAATAAAATGTGACCCAAATATGTTTGATATTTGATAACATTTTACAAGACTCCATGATTATTGACGTACTTATATCTGAAGTAATAGTTTAGCATCAACTAATGACGAATGGAAGAATAAACCAATCAGGAATGAATGAAAGAATTACCAGGAGTGAAGTAACTCGATTGATGAGCCAATTGCAGATCAAGAAATTGCTGCCAAAATAAATCAATCCAAAAACAAACAAAAATAACAAACACCCCAAGTGGGGAAAGCATAATTGAGGCTACAAATACTTGAAACAAAACATTAACCAAACAAACTAGATCAAGGAGGAATATCACGGTTTACATAAAACAAAACGACACATGAAGACAGCGAACCAGCAACAAGACAGAACACTAAAAGAGCCTATTAAGACAAACTAATCAGAAACTAAACAGGTGCAGCCAATTAAACAATAATCAGGTAACGAGGGGCGGGAAGAAACATGACAGTCAGTACTTGAATGGGAGACCAAATGGGAAAGCTTGGCTGCTGCCAGAAGTGATGTTAGTGAGACCAGCTGGGGGCGCTCAACCTGCCGTCTGTGTGGTTCCTACTGCTCCACTATACTGATGGGGACTCTATACTGCTTAGTGAGAGCTGAGATGTTAAATTAGAGGGATACAAAGTTAGCGTTAGCTCTACTATAAAAGATCTGGGTGTCATATTAGACAGCAATTTAACTTTTAAAAATCATTTCTCCCATGTCACGAAAACTGCCTTCTTTCATCTGAGAAATATCGCTAAGCTACGAAGTATGCTATCCATCTCAGATGCAGAAAAGCTAGTTCATGCTTACATGACTTCTAGGCTGGATTACTGTAATGCTCTGTTCACTGGTTGCCCAGCATCCTCTATTAACAAACTTCAGCTAGTACAAAACGCAGCTGCCAGAGTTCTTACCAGGTCTAGAAAATATGATCATATCACCCCAATTTTATCCTCCTTACACTGGCTGCCTGTTCAGTTTCGTATTGATTTTAAAATATTGCTTCTTACCTATAAAGCTTTAAATAATCGAGCTCCTGTTTATCTAACCAACCTCCTGTCTCGCTACAATCCAACCCGTTCTTTAAGATCTCAAAACTCAGGGCTTCTGGTAGTACCTAGAATAGCAAAGTCGAGTAAAGGAGGCAGAGCCTTCTCATTTATGGCTCCTAAACTCTGGAATAGCCTTCCTGATAATGTTCGAGGCTCAGACACTCTCACAGTTCAAAACTAGACTAAAGACTTATCTTTTTAATAAAGCATACACTCAATGTATCACATAGCGGTGTGATGCATGAATGTGCTCCACGCATCTCGTTTATATACACTATGAACAGCAGCTATGCTAATTATTCTCTTTACTCTATTTCCACCTGGGGATACTCATCCCGAGACCCCCATAGATTATGCAGCACCACTGATGCAATCCAAGACCTGTGAAGAGATGATCCCAAGGTTTCCACAATCCTGGACCAGGCCGTAGCAGCTGCTGTCATGGAGGAGTAGAGAGCATGTGTCTGATTCCTGTGAGGCTCTAGGGACAGATGAGGTCCAGCGTTCTCCATCTTCCGGCGCCTAGACTGCAGCTCTGCACAAGACGTTTGGCCATATGACAAATGATCGTGCCCAACTGAGCCTTGTTTCTCTCAAGGTTTTTATCCTTCACTTACGCCAATTGGTGAAGTTTCTTTCGCCACTGGCTTGCATGGTTCGGGACTTGTAGAGCTGCGCATCGATGGATTTGCTCTTCAGTGTTTGGATTCTCAGCAGTAAATATTAAAACACACTGAACTGAACTAATCTAATCTAAACTGAACTGAACTTAAACTCTGAAAACTGAACTACACTGTTTCAGTTCACTATAATCTTCTATGTGAAGCTGCTTTGACACTATCCACATTGTAAAAGCGCTATACAAATAATGATGAATTTAATTCAACCGAGGTCCTGACTCTCTGTGGTCGTTAAAAATCCCAGGTCGTAAAACTGATCTGGGATTTGCCCACTGGCCTCTGTCCATCATGGCCTCCCAACCATCACCATTTCATAATTGGCTTCATCACTCTGTCTCCTCTCCACCAATCAGCTGGTGTGTGGTGTGGCGGAATACGGCTGCTGTCGCGTCATCCAGCTGGATGCTGCACACTGGTGGTGGATGAGGAGATTCCCCCCAAAAATGTGTAAAGCACTTTGAGTGTCCAGAAAAGCGCTATATAAATGTAAGGATATATTATTATACCAGGAGAGCACATGGCAACACAAACAACAACAACAAAAACATGGGCCATGTGCTCACAAAAACACAAAACAAGACAAGCTCTGCCACAAACACGGAAAATACACAACTAAAAAACTAGTAAGAAGTGTGATATAGCCACCTTAACCAAATGTTAACATATGTTTGCTGGTTACCATGTTAATTAATGACAAATGGTCAGCTTCATTAAGTAGACTCTTTAACAAGAATAAAGAAACGCAGAGGTTGCTTAGAAAATAATTACCTTGACATTTCATTTCCAGGAAGAAAGCTGTTATGTAAATGTGAAGTCTAGGTGCAAATCCAGGAGCTGATCTGCTTTTGGATTACGGCATTTCTTAATAATTTACTGAACATAGTTCCGCATAATGGATAACTTGGCAAAACTTATTTCAGTATTGAATAATTTACCTTACAATCCTGTTTCGACCTATTTCATGTCCCTTTTTCCTTTAATATATCAGTCAAATGTGAATAACACTGCACACACACCTTTATTAACTTCATTAAATCGACGGACGTGCTCTGCATCTGTAACTGATCATTTAATTTATGACTTATGAGATACACAAACTATAAACTCTTGATTTGAAACCCACAGGCCCCTTCAAGTAAATGAGACACAAAGATGGATCAACAAATCATGAGACAAAACGAATAGTAGTTAATAATGAGTGCTTGATTAATCATGTACACTAATTGTAAAGGGTTACCTGATATTTTGAGTTGATTTTTGGACATTATGGTGTAACTCACTCACTGTCATTCATCTCCAAATACTGTAGCAATCAGTACAGGACACAAGTGAGATTGTCGTCCACACACATACCTGTCAACCCTCCCTTTTTTCCCCGGGATTCTCCTTTATTTTACAGTTCTATCCTGATATCATCCCGTAAAGGTATTTTCCTGTATTTCAGTCTTTCTCTGAAGGGTGGCAATAAACATTAAAGAGCTGAGCCTCCCTATACGAAACCCATACTGCCAAACCACCAGGGGCCGCCCCTCGCTCTTAAATGTGAGTCTGTTCTGTTGCTAGATCGGATATGGTTGCAGCCGGAAGTTAACAATAATTATTTATATTATTTATAAAATTTCCCATTTATTGTATTTTTTTAACCTCTACCCCCACCCCAACCCTAAACACAACCGTCACAGCACTGTAAAAACAGTTGTTGTACCAAGTATTATTTATGTAATCTATTAAATTACCCAATACATTTTTATTTTTTAACGCCTACCACCACCCCAACCCTAAACCCAACCGTCACAGTACTGTAAGAATATTAATTATTGTTATACAGTGTCATAAAAAATGCTTCTATATTATTGTGCATATCACACTTCCGACTGGCCACATATCCAATCTAGACTTTACGGCATGACACTTTGAAATAAATATAAAAATGGCGGGATTCCCTTTCAGGCCAACAGACATATACATATAATTAATAATAATAATAATAATAATAATAATATCTAAAGATGTCGATCTTGGTAGAGTTTTTTTCAAACACAGCTAATTTCGTCCTCAATAAGCATAAAAAGTTAGGAAAGCAATCAATCAGGGTTCTTACACCTTTTCCAACTTCAAATTCCAGCACTTTTTAAACACTTTCAAGGTGTATTTTATGCTTCTCCAGCACCTAACATAAAATATGTGTGTGTTATTAATGCATTAAAAACAGTCAGGAAAAAACTGCTGTGATCAAGGCAGAAATAAAGAGTTTTTCATTCTATTACACAAAGCTGACTTTATTGTGTTTTATAAAAATTCGGACCACGAGTCCACATATATGGACATTTTTCTCTAAAAGTACATCATATCAAAAGATGATACTTAGGTTTTATTCTAATTAGGTTCCAATAAGCCCAAATAGCAAAGAAAAATAAAAAAAAGCATGTTGGGCCTTTAAAGGCACAGTCCCTGTACATTTGGAGGCCCTAAGCCAGGAGTGTCCAAACTCGGTCCTGGAGGGCCGGTGTCCTGCTGAGTTTAGTTCCAACTTGCTTCAACACACCTGCCAGGATGTTTCTAGTATCTAGTAAGAGCTTGATTAGCTGGTTCAGGTGTGTTTGATTAGGGTTGGAGCTAAACTCTCCAGGACACCGGCCCTCTAGGACAAAGTTTGGACACCCCAGCCCTAAGCAGAATAGTTTTGGGGCCCTGCCTTGCTCTATAGTGGAGTATTGCCATTGCAAACCGGCCCACAATGATTTATTGCTTATTAAATACAATCAATGTAACAGGAAAGTAAAGACTGATTTCTTCTATTTAATACCTCTCTGAATGATTTGGACATTTTAAAACAGCACTGTTTTTGTCAACTAGCAGCTTCAAAAAATAATTAAACTATCTTTAATAAAGGGTCCAGTGATTCCTACTTTGCGTCCTTCTGGAGTGCTTAAAACATATTTTATCAATTTGGCAAACTGATTGAAGATTCTATAAAAGATTATAGGTTGAGTTTTTTTTAAGTAAATTTCAAAAATAAAAACCCTGCAATGAAAGACAGCGAGCAATAATTAGCCAGAAGTGAAAATGTACTAATTAGTAATAAAATATACATTCTGAACTCACTAAAACTCAACAAAACAATTAACATTAACGCAAAGATTGATCCATAAATAATAAAACTAATAAGCAAAAAATATAAAGCATATATTTATAGAAAAAAACTGAGAAAAAGGGAAGCAACAAATACTGGGTTAATGTTGATACCCAAACACAAACTTTATTATTTCCTTCAGTCTCCTTCCCTGTTCATTACATTTGAGATGCAGGGTCCAGAGCTTATAAGTAATTCAATTAGGACATAACTTTTAGAAACATGTCTCAGGAAAAAATATTACCAGTGTGCAAAATATGTCAGTGAAAGACACTTTAATATTGCATTTCAGTAAAATGCGTTTCAGACTTGTAAAACCAGGAAAAATAAAATATTTCATATAAGTAGACAACATTTACTAATCTGTAATTGCCTATTTTCAATAAATGTGCTACTAGATTATGTCTTTAACATCATCATTAGCACATAAAGCGATCCTAAAAAGGATTTTGTGCTTGTCTCTTGTCGTCATTTTTCAACTCAGTTTTTCTACGTCTGAAGAAGAATGTTAGTTTCGTTTCATTTTCACGGTTTAAATAAATCAGGTATATAATGGCAGGCAACGAAGCAAAGGCCATGGCTGTGTCCGTGGTCGTGCACGGGCTCGCGTTCTTGTGGTGACACCTTTTGTCAGGGGGGTACCAATTTCTCATGACACCGGTCGGCCTTGCAGGTTTCTTTGGAAAAACAAACTCGAACCACGAGAACACAACCCATATGAGAAATAAGATGCTGCGAGCTTCCGGTTAATCACATGATATTCACACAAAAACAATTTCAACTTTAATAAAGTTATGATTTTTTTTTTCTTTTCAGTGAAAATGTATAAATATTTAAGTACTAAAGCACTGTCAATGAAGATAGTTTGTAAAATGCAAATAAAAATTATTTCAGCAAGGAAGCGGCTCGCACCACTAGCGGGTTGAGGGGGCCTCCTAGTGGAGGCAGGGCCCTAAGCAGCCGCTTAGTTCGCTTATAGGGAGAGCCGGCTATAGGCACAGGCAACAGAAACAGCTACAAGATGCTCAGAGCTCATTCATTCATTCATTCATTTTCTTGTCGGCTTTGTCCCTTGCGGGGTCGCCACAGCGGAATGAACCGCCAACTTATCCAGCACGATTTTACGCAGCGGATGCCCTTCCAGCCGCAACCCATCTCTGGGAACTTCCACACACACATTCACACTCATACACTATGGACAATTTAGCTTACCCAATTCACCTGTACTGCATGTCTTTGGACTGTGGGGGAAACCGGAGCACCCGGAGGAAACCCACGCGAACCCAGGGAGAACATGCAAACTCCACACAGAAACGCCAACTGACCCAGCCCAGCCGAGGTTCGAACCTGCGACCCAGCGACATTCTTGCTGTGAGGCAACAGCACTACCTACTGCGCCACTGGGTTGCCCCGATGCTCAGAGCTGAAAATTATAATAAATAATCTGATGGTTGTTTTGAGCTGAAAGTTTACAGACACATTCTGGAGACACAAAAGACTTATCTTAAATCTTGTAAAAGGGGGAAAATAGGTGCCCTCTAAAGTTATCAGCAAATTAACTCTTCACATGCTGACAGTTCTGTTCAAACCCTAATGCAGTGAATACTAACTACTGATTGACTGACCACTTCTTCCATTGATGTACATTAAATAATTTTACCCCCACGAAAAACTATCAATTAGATGTGAGATTGTGTAAACATTTATGTCTGATTGAAATCAAATATTTCTAAAGACAAAAATAACTAATAATAACAACCCTTGCTCCATCATGACACACAACTCCTCCCAGTGACTGTGGGAGGGTGGGTGTGGTCAGGTATTCATGCATTCAAGTATTTATGCTCAGTTGCTTCCCATATCTCTCAATTCTGATTTCTGGGAGTGATGCACACGGCAGAGAAGACAACCGTTAACAGTTAAGCTTTTATCATTTTCTTTTATATCATCTAAGCTGCTTGATCATTAATTTACAGTCATTCTTTTAAATTATTATTTATAGCATACATTTTATACGGGGGAATAGCATTTTTAGACTGTCTTTGTTATGGACAGGATAGCAGTGATAGGGTTGCTCATATGCCAACTAGTGGTGTAACGGATCACAAATCTGCAGTTCGTATCAAACTACGGTTTTTGAGTCAAGGATGGGACCATTTTTCGGATCAGCAAAAAAGAGAGGAGACAAATGTCATTTGCTTTCCATTTATACAAAAATATTACTGCAAAAAACATTGCTTTTAACAAACAGAATTTAGAAGCTGTAATTTTAATAAAAATAAAAACCAAGAAAGAACCAGCTGAAAAAAGAAAAGTATAATATGAAATATGATCTTTGCTCCTGTTGCTGATAATGCTGATTATAGAAATCTAACATCTTGTACAACAGATCATATTTATCTTCAGTTAATGATTCAACAATTCACACATAAAACACACGTTTCATTATAGGTGTATTATTTTTGAAAACATATTCAGTGACATAATTTTGACGGTTGTTTGTTGCCATCTGTTGGTTACACAATGTAAGTGCTTTTACCAGCGTCAAAAAAATCACCAGCATCATGTTTCATTAAACGGTGATTTCAATCTTACCATAAACATCAGTGTTTATATCTGAACTATAAACTGTTCTCCCAGTACTTCTTTGTTATTTAATTGTTTGTAATGAACTAAAAAAAATGTAAAAACTTGATCTCTCTCTATGCAGATTTGAATGCAGCGCTTTGAAGGATTAATAAACATGCAGATCATTATCATTTATCGTTCATGTTGCGCGGGTTTGAACTGAGATCACAATCTTTTAATGTTTAATTGTGCAGCTTTACACTGACTGCATTAATGCAGGCTAAACAAGCAGTGACAGAAAACACCTTAAATTAAAAGACAAAGAAAGCATTTAAGTAGGTCCCACCACAACTTTTTCCGTCATCATTACAGGGAGTGCAGAATTATTAGGCAAATGAGTATTTTGACCACATCGTCCTCTTTATGCATGTTGTCTTACTCCAAGCTGTATAGGCTCGAAAGCCTACTACCAATTAAGCATATTAGGTGATGTGCATCTCTGTAATGAGAAGGGGTGTGGTCTAATGACATCAACACCCTATATCAGGTGTGCATAATTATTAGGCAACTTCCTTTCCTTTGGCAAAATGGGTCAAAAGAAGGACTTGACAGGCTCCGAAAAGTCAAAAATAGTGAGATATCTTGCAGAGGGATGCAGCACTCTTAAAATTGCCAAGCTTGTGAAGCGTGATCATCGAACAATCAAGCGCTTCATTCAAAATAGTCAACAGGGTCGCAAGAAGCGTGTGGAAAAACCAAGGAGCAAAATAACTGCCCATGAACTGAGAATTGTCAAGCGTGCAGCTGCCAAGATGCCACTTGCCACCAGTTTTGCCATATTTCAGAGCTGCAACATCACTGGAGTGCCCAAAAGCACAAGGTGTGCAATATTCAGAGACATGGCCAAGGTAAGAAAGGCTGAAAAACGACCACCACTGAACAAGACACACAAGCTGAAACGTCAAGACTGGGCCAAGAAATATCTCAAGACTGATTTTTCTAAGGTTTTATGGACTGATGAAATGAGAGTGAGTCTTGATGGGCCAGATGGATGGGCCCGTGGCTGGATCGGTAAAGGGCAGAGAGCTCCAGTCCGACTCAGACGCCAGCAAGGTGGAGGTGGAGTACTGGTTTGGGCTGGTATCATCAAAGATGAGCTTGTGGGGCCTTTTCGGGTTGAGGATGGAGTCAAGCTCAACTCCCAGTCCTACTGCCAGTTTCTGGAAGACACCTTCAAGCAGTGGTACAGAAAGAAGTCTGCATCCTTCAAGAAAAACATGATTTTCATGCAGGACAATGCTCCATCACACGCGTCCAAGTACTCCACAGCGTGGCTGGCAAGAAAGGGTCTAAAAGAAAAAAAACTAATGACATGGCGTCCTTGTTCACCTGATCTGAACCCCATAGAGAACCTGTGGTCCATCATCAAATGTGAGATTTACAAGGAGGGAAAACAGTACACCTCTCTGAACAGTGTCTGGGAGGCTGTGGTTGCTGCTGCACGCAATGTTGATGGATTCTGTCAGTGTTTTGATCCGTTCACCATGGATAGCAGGCTTTTGAGTGTCCTTGCAAAGAAAGGTGGCTATATTGGTCACTGATTTGTTTTTGTTTTGTTTTTGAATGTCAGAAATGTATATTTGTGAATGTTGAGATGTTATATTGGTTTCACTGGTGAAAATAAATCATTGAAATGGGTATATATTTGTTTTTTGTTAAGTTGCCTAATAATTATGCACAGTAATAGTCACCTGCACACACAGATATCCTCCTAAAATAGCTAAAACTAAAAAAAAACTAAAAACTACTTCCAAAAATATTCAGCTTTGATATTAATGAGTTTTTTGGGTTCATTGAGAACATGGTTGTTGTTCAATAATAAAATTCATTCATTCATTCATTCATTCATTTTCTGCCGCTTCTCCGGGGCCGGGTCGCGGGGGTAGCAGTTTTAGGAGAGAACCCCAGACTTCCCTCTCCCCAGACACTTCCTCCAGCTCCTCCGGGGGGATCCCGAGGCGTTCCCAGGCCAGCCGAGAGACATAGTCCCTCCAGCGTGTCCTGGGTCTTCCCCGAGGCCTCCTCCCGCTGGGACATGCCTGGAACACCTCCCTAGGAAGGCGTCCAGGTGGCATCCGAAACAGATGCCCCAGCCACCTCAACTGACTTCTCTCGATGTGGAGGAGCAGCGGCTCTAATCCGAGCTCCTCTCGAGTGACAGAGCTCCTCACCCTATCTATAAGAGTGCGCCCTGCCACCCTTCGAAGAAAACTCATTTCAGCCGCTTGTATCCGAGATCTTGTCCTTTCGGTCATGACCCAAAGCTCATGACCATAGGTGAGAGTAGGAACGTAGATTGACTGGTAAATCGAAAGCTTTGCCTTTCGGCTTAGCTCCTTCTTTACCACGACGGACCGGTACATCGACCGCATTACTGCTGCCGCTGCACCAATCCGCCTGTCAATCTCACGTTCCATCCTTCCCTCACTCGTGAACAAAACCCCGAGATACTTGAACTCCTCCACCTGGGGTAAGGACTCTCCTCCAACCTGGAGATGGCAAACCACCTTTTTCCGGTGGAGCACCATGGCCTCGGACTTGGAGGTGCTGATTCTCATCCCAGCCGCGTCACACTCGGCAGCAAACCGTCCCAGTGCATGCTGAAGGTCCATGCTCGATGAAGCCAACAGAACAACATCGTCTGCGAATAACAGAGATGAAATCCTGTGGTCCCCGAACCGGACCCCCTCCAGCCCAAGGCTCCGCCTTGAAATTCTGTCCATAAAAATTATGAACAGAATTGGAGACAAGGGGCAGCCCTGCCGGAGTCCAACATGCACTGGAAACAAGTCCGACTTATTGCCGGCAATGCGAACCAGACTCGTACTTTGTTCATACAGGGAAGAGACGGCCCTTAACAGAGCGCCTCTGACCCCATACTCCCCGAGCACCCTCCACAGAATGCCACGAGGGACACGGTCGAACGCCTTCTCCAAGTCCACAAAACACATGTGGACTGGTTGGGCATACTCCCATGAACCCTCGAGCACCCTGGTGAGGGTATAGAGTTGGTCCAGTGTACCACGGCCCGGACGAAAGCCGCATTGTTCCTCCTGGATCCTAGGTTCAACCATTGGCCGGATCCTCCTCTTCAGTACCCTGGCATAGACTTTTCCCGGGAGGCTGAGGAGTGTGATCCCCCTATAGTTGGAGCACACCCTCCGGTCCCCCTTCTTAAAGATGGGAACCACCACCCCAGTTGCCCAGTCCAGTGGTACTGTCCCCGACCTCCATGCAATGTTGTAGAGACGTGTCAGCCAAGACAGCCCCACAACATCCAGAGACCTAAGATACACAGGGTGAATCTCATCCACCCCCGCTGCTTTGCCACTGCGGAGCTTGCAAACTACCTCAGTGACCTCAGCTTGGGTGATGGGTGAGTCCACCCCTGCATCCCCAGTCTCTGCTTCATCGATGAAAGACATGTCGGTGGGGTTAAGGAGATCCTCAAAGTATTCCTTCCACCGTCCGACCACATCCCCAGTCGAGGTCAACAGCTCCCCACTTCTGCTGTAAACAGTGTCGATGTGTAGCTGTTTTCCCCTCCTGAGGCGTCGGATAGTTTGCCAGAATCTCTTTGGGGCCGACCGATAGTCTTCCTCCATGGTCTCCCCGAACTCTTCCCAGGCCCGAGTTTTGCTTCCGCAACCCCCACGGGCTGCAGCACGCTTGGCCTGCCGATACCCATCAGCTGCCTCGGGAGTCCTGCAAGCCAACCAAGACCTGTAGGACTCCTTCTTCAGGTTGACAGCATCCCTTACTTCCGGTGTCCACCACCGGGTTCGTGGATTGCCGCCCCGACAGGCACCACAGACCTTACGGCCTGTGGTTAATAATAAATTAATCCTAATTAATAAATTAATTATTTATTAAGATTAATTAAGATTATTAATTAATCTTAATTAATAAAATTAATCCTCAAAAATACAACTTGCCTAATAATTCTGCACTCCCTGTATAACTTACAGGGAAGCCAAAATGCTTTGATACATGTGATTTGAACGACGCGGGAGGCGATCTCTCTGCAATTGTTATAATGATGGATTGACCTACAAGTTCAAAAAAAGTTATTAATCCGCTGGTCACGAACGTTCCGAAACATGGTTTGTGATCCGTACGGATCACGGATCAACAGTGATCCGTTACACCCCTAATACCAACCCATTTGCATTGTGGTCAGTGGGTCTCAAGGTAAGGTAAATAAAGACAAAGGTAATTAAAGATATTATCATGGTTCGATTCCTACTGGTCTGCGCCTTTTCACCCTAAAACCAGATGGACACTCGTGTTACGTAAAATCAAAAAGCTTTTATTAATATAAAATTTCTGGCTGCTGTAGACTACACAATGTGGATTCTTCTAGCTGGGTTTGTGGCTCTGGCGTGTGCTGCAGGTAAAGTGCTGTTTATGTCAAATAAAACAATTACTGTTAATCTTGTTATTTTTTATCACTACACATCATGCACGTATGCAATAATATGTTTGTTTTTTGTCTTAGTTGAAGCAGTGTTGATTAAATGAATATAAACTCTGTGTTAACTAGATGCCACACCAGTTTTTTGCAAAGCAGTTCCTGATTTTGGAAAGATGTATCATGTCAAAGGTATATTTCTGCCTTATATAGATCATCCCAGTACAGTGCTCTTCTTTTTCAGTGTTTTACGTGTAACTCTTTTATATAGGTTTGCTGTCATTGCCTCATTCTGAGATAGAGGAGCCGTTTGAAGCTTGGTATGACCTTGATGGGAACAAAAGTCGCATTGACTACCGTAATAGTACAGTGCGCACCTTTCAGATTGGAAATGACTTGGATTTTGGTGCCATTTACAAGATCACGCCAGTCCTTCCTCCCAGTGATATTAAGTGTTTCCAGCTTAAAGGCACTAAAGAAGATCCAATAAAGCCGCAGAAAGCAATCCCCGATGTGCAGAACTTTGACGTATGTAAATGCATTTTTTAACGCTACACAAATATATTTTGTGCTCTAAAGAATAAGTCACACGTTTAAAAACAAATTTAAATCTCGTAGATTCAATTAACTGCAATGAAAGCAGATTAGTTCACCCAAAAATGAATTCTGTTATTAATTGCTCAGATGCTGTTATAATCTCCTGAGACCTTTGTTTATCTTAAGAAAACAAATTAAGATAATTTAGGTGAAATCTGAGAGCTATCTCATCCTCCATAGACTGCAAGGGGGTCAAGACGTTCAAAGTCCAGAACAGGAACCAAAAACATTGTGTTTTTTCAGTGGTTCATCTGTACTCATACAAAGCTCCAAAAACATATTGTGTACCAAGAAAAACTGTAAAAACAAATTTGTCTATTTCGACTGCGATAGGAATAGTAATAGTAACTGTGCTAATGATGGATGCTATGAAACCATTACGAATCTTTTGTTTTGAATCAGTGGCTCGGAGGTGGTATCAAATTGGCAAGGTCACGTAATTTCAGCAAGCATGGCTTTGTTACATCATAAAAGTTTTTAAACATTTTGAGAATCCAATGTTTCTCCACTGGAGCTGTGTAATATCTTAAAATATGAGTGTTGACTCAAGATTGCCCCAAGTAGCGAATCACTGAACAGGTTTAATTAGTTTTACCATTTTTACAAGCTATAGTTTAACCTAGTTTTACTAGTTTGTATACATTTAAATGAGGCATTTGTAAAATGAAAAGAAAAAATATTAGTTAATAGTCTCTCATTGGCCTGTTTAGCAGAGCCCAACAAGGAACAAACAATATATAAGCCTTGAAAATTATTTAAATTAAATGTTAAGCTGTGCATTTATAAGTTGATACTTTCAATTTAAAGTTCACAATATGTTTGAAAAAAAAAAACCCACTTGTAATGATGTTGTAATGATGTCACGCAGTGAATCGTTTTGCAAAGCAACTGGTTTAAATGCCACTGGTGACCTACTCACACCTACAGTTTCTTCACGATGGACGTCCAGCGTTCTCCAGCCTCCAGCGCCTAGACTGCATCTCTTCGCAAGAAGTTTGGCCAGAGGAGAAATGGTCACGCCCAACTGAGAGTGGTTTCTCTCAAGGTTTTTTTCTTCACTTTCGTCAATTGGTGAAGTTTGATCCTCACCGCTGTCGCCACTAGCTGGTTTGGTTTGGGATTTGTGGAGCTGCGCATCGATGGATTTGCTCTTCAGTGTTTGGACTTTCAGCAGTGATAATTTAACCACGCTCAACTGAACTAAACACTGAAAACTAGACTGACACTGTCACGGTTCTTGGTGGGGGAAAGGAGCGAGGACTCAGGTGCAGGAATAAATGGGTATTTATTTATAACAATAAATTCAAAGGCAATTAATAAAAATAAAAGGCAAAACAGTAAAATAAACTACCCCGAGGGGGAAAACGTTAACAAAATATACAAACAAACTTTACTGGGCAGGCTGGCAGTGATCAGGGCTAGACAGGACTGGACAAGGCGATGAACGATGACGAACTGGCACAGGACAGCAGACATGAGGAGATTTTAAGCAGAAGTAAATTAATACACAAACTGGTGAACATGATAAACTAATAATGGGTTAACAAGGAGGGTAGGGCTAGACACCACAAGACTAGAACACGCAGCCAATGAGAGAACTCATTAACCGCATGTTCTCAAGACAACACAGAAGCACACCACAAAAAGCACGCGGTCACAATGTAAACATCCAACCACGTGCTTACCCAACACCAACAGACGCAAGACACGAGCGCACAAACAGAGACGCACACAATGACAGAACACAAGTGCTCGACCCGAGAAAACTCGAGCCGAGCACAACAGGGCATGACAAGACAGAGCTAGTGTCCGGACTCTGCCACCAAAACAAGAATTTACAAGACCCGAGTGGCAGAACCCTGACAGACACAGTTTCAATTTACTAGAACTCCTACTGTATGTTAAGCTGCTTTGACACAATCTATATTGTAAAAGTGCTATAGAAATAAAGATGAATTGAATTGAATAAATGTTTGAAGCTTTTAAAAGCTTAGTTTAGTGACCTGGCTTAGGAGAGAATATATAGGTGAACAAATCGATATTTACAGTTTTTTGCTTCAATAGCTCCAAGCATTCTTGGTGCTTTGTGTGCTTATTTAATTCAATTCAATTCAATTCAATTCAATTCAATTCATCTTTATTTGTATAGCGCTTATACAATGTAGATTGTGTCAAAGCAGCTTCACATGGAAGATTATAGTGAATTTAAAACAGTGTCCTTTCAGTTTTCAGAGATTAAGTTCAGTTCAGTTTAGCTCAGGTCAGTGTGGGGTAATAATCACTACTGAGAGTCCAAACACTGAAGAGAAAATCCATCGATGTGCAGCTCTACAGATCCCGAACCATGCAAGCCAGTGGCGACAGCGGCGAGGAAAAAAACTTCACCAATTGGCGAAAGTGAAGAATTAAAAAACCACTGGAGACACAGGGAATGTTTTGACAATTTTGGTTTCTTTTGTGAACTTTGAAAATCTCTGGACTGTTGCTGTCTATTAGGAAGAGCTCAACTTTCATTTACAATATCTTAAGTTGTGCTCTGAAGATAAACCAAGGTCTCAGGCTATTCGAACGACATTAGACTGAGTAACAGAATTTTCATTTTTAAGTGAACTAATATTATAAAATGTGTATAAAATCTTTGTTTGTTTTGTAGTTTGAGAAGATGGAGGATTACAAAGGTGCTCAGTGTGAGGTCTGGAAAAGCATCACACAGTTTGGCCACAAGAAGAACACATACCGTCTGTGGGTCACACGTGGAGAGGAAGCTTATTCTCCAGCCACACCACACCGCTTTGAGATGGAGGGCTTCAACTCTCTTCTGGGATCCCACAATGACAAATACAGCATTGAATACAGTGAATTCTGCTCACAAACTGAGCCTGATGTTTTCATTCCACCTGCAGGTAACATGGAGAAAACACACACTCAGAGAAATCGTCACCTTAGAATTATAAGGTTCTATCTGACATTTTTGTCAAAATTGAGTTATTGACATATTCTTATTAAAATGACAACTCACTTACATTACATACATTAAATATTATATATTGTAGTGTCTGGATGGTTTAATGACATTAATTGTATAAGACACAAAACTTTACTTAGATATTCGGATACTCATAAGCTCGCAAAAACCGCTACAAGCAAATGAGACGAAACCTTAGACACGCTTTCAATAGAGTTCGAAGAGGTCAAGGACAACGTACTGAAGTGGGTCAGTTTTCTGCTGACAATAAAGGTAGAAATGGTCCAGATGACACTTCTAACCAAATATTACAACCGAAAGCCTGGGAGCGTTATCTTGAGGAAAAGATATTCTTTGCCAACTAGGAGCTATGACCTTGGAGGACAAGACTCCTCAAAGATTGCCTGGAAGACTGCCCGAATGCTGATGTAATAGTAGAAATGCTTTGCTAAGTTTGTATTCAAATACATCACCCTAGAGCAGGGGTGGGCAAACTCGGTCCTGGAGGGCCGGTGTTGAGCAGACTTTAGCTCCAACACTAATCAAACACACCTGAACATGCTAATCAGTGTCTCTGAATCAAGCCGCGGTCACACTGGGCTTACCTCTCCATAGACGTCCATTCATAGATATATACACTAGATGTCGCCTGGCCTATTGTTGTCTATTGGAAGGAATGCATCAATAGAGCCGCCATCTTGGTACAGGGTATCGGTCGTTTAAAAATGAATGCGGGACCAAGGTGAAGTGGAGGACTGTGGCCATCCAAAGCCAGAGAAATACACATATACACATATATCTATGATCGGGAGTTTTCCCCGGTGGTCCGTATGCAAATATTTTTTTAAATTACGAAATATTATAATTTTACATCACTTTTCTACATTGATGGATGTGACTGCACGGGCATTACCGACAAAGAGTGAGTGTTTGTGTGCATGGAAATGCATTATCCTCCTTCCCTGTTTAATTTGATCTAATCCATGTCCTGAAACACACCCCCTCTCCTGCTTTCACTTCTTATTCTGATGGAGGGAGCGATTCGTTTGTGTATAAATCTCCGTTATGAACGTCTCGTTCACTTAGCTAACAATAATATAAGTTTCTGGCACCGCAGCGTCTTCTTGTCATATTTCATAACATTGTTTGCTTATTTTATTCAACAAAACTAGCATAAGCTTAGAATTTAGCGCAAGTTGATGCTACTTTGCCTTATGGTCACTGCAGTAAGAGACTGTAGGCTATTATCATCAATTACATTACTTGTTAAGCACAAAAGTTCATAACATACAAAAACATAAAAAATGAAATCTTACCTATGAAATGTTCTGCCTTTGTGCTTTGTTTTCTTTGTTTGCTCGTTACTACACCCGTACACAGTGCTAAAGTCCAGCATCTTCACATTGGCACACTGTCTTGACTAGTGCGGTTGAATGACGTTTGTCCTAGGAGCACTGTACCAATGTGGCGGCGCTATTGACGCATCTTCAGGGTCCCTATGCGATATCTAGTGTATATATCTATGACGTCCATTCATACGCACGCGAATGCGTCAGACCGGAAACGCAGGGTCATGCGTCGAGTTTCGCATTTTGCTGCGGTGCAAAGTTCAAGCTTGGTGAACTCTGACCTGCGAATTCACATCACTCGACTGCGTGAGACCAATCCAGGATCAAAACATGACCTCTCTGAACTGAAATTTAAAACATGGAGCAATCGCTCGCTTTTTAAATGTCTAATCATCTTGTTTAATCCCGCCCCCTTTCGCATCGCCGTACGACAGAATTTCGCAAGCTCAAACTCTAGTGTGACCGCAGCTTCACTAGAAATCTATAAGCAGGTGTGTTTGATTAGAGTTGGAGCTAAACTGTGCAGGACACCGGCCCTCCAGGACTGAGTTTGCCCACCCCTGCCATAGAGAGTAAACACAAAGGGATTTCTTCTATGTATTAACAGATATTCTCAAGTATATCAGAACTAATTGTTATATTGCTGTGTATGTACTGGAGGAGATTTCTACGCCTGTATTCAAGGCTGGAATATTGTATAAAAGGCTGGAGCAGACAGACTAGCAGTGCGCTTAAACTGGCTTCTGTATACTGAATGTCTTAGCCCAGGGATGGGCAAGCTCGGTCCTGGAGGGCCGGTGTCTTGCATAGTTTAGCGCCAACTCTAATCAAGCACACCTGAACATGCTAATCAGGGTCTCCAAGATCACTAATTATCTATAAGCAGGTGTGTTTGATCAGAGTTGGAGCTAAACTGTGCAGGACACCGACCCTCCAGGACCGAGTTTGCCCATCCCTGTAGCCCCTTTATTCTCAAAGGAGGATAAAGTAAAGGGTTTTGTTATTGTTTTATTCTTCTTTTTCACTGGATTTATTTTATTAATAAAAGAGTGGACTGGAGTGGACATTGGCTTCATTTGCAGAACCCATCAAGATACCTTGTGTGGTAAGGTATGAATCTAATTTATTCCATGAACAACATTACAATTTAAGGTCCTAAACAAAGCTCTAGCTAAGAAATATAGCCAAGAGAGGATTCTGGTTTCTTTATTTAATTAGGGTATTAAATAAAGGCATCCAGTACAATATTTAAGACTTTTTATTTTAAAAACAAATGTTACACACATACTGTTTGCTATGGAATGCAAATACTTTGAAGCTCAATATCTCAAAATCATCCAGAACGCAGATAGAACCTTATAATTCCAATGCATTTGTCTGCTTCTGTTTACAGATATTAAATGTTGACTGAGGTGTTGTGTGTTTAGGAATGACCTGTGAAGAGTTTCCTGATCCTCCTGAGGAGCATCAAATATTAGCCAATCCCATTCAAGACTATGTTAGCACCAACCCTGTTAGCCACGCCCACCTGCTGTTTGGCCCCTTTCAGAAGAAGTTTCATCGTCATTATGCAAGTGAGGAGGAGCACGAGGAACGCGAGAATTACTTTGTTCATAATTTCAGGTGAGGAATAACAACTAACATCGCATTGCAGAAGCACGAAGCACTATTTATTGAACATATGCTTTTTTTCCCCCCATCCTACTCAGGTTTGTGCACTCCAGCAACAGAGCTGGTTTGACATACACCCTTGGTATCAATCACTTTGCAGACAGATCGAAGGCAGAGATGGACAGGATGACAGGAGGTTTACTTCCAAAAAAAGAAAAAGGATGTGAAATACTGTAGCACTCATGCATTTCTTTAAGCCAAAATACCTAAAATATAGTTTCACAAGTAGCTCACTCAATTAAGCAGATGAGAATTGTGGTAATTTGATCTTTTTCACCTTATCATTTGATTAAATTTGTTATCTGCATCTTCAATCTATTTTGACTTAAATATATATATTTTTGTGGTTAATGGTTTGTAGCTGGTCTGTTTAATAATTACTCATGTTCATATTTACTTATCAAAGACAGATGTAATGAAATCCTAATGATTCAATTATCGATAAAACCATGTTTTGTCTGATTAAATCTACGTCAGTTTTATTGAGGGAAATCATTCATTCATTCATTCATTTTCTTGTCGGCTTTGTCCCTTGCGGGGTCGCCACAGCGGATTGAACCGCCAACTTATCCAGCACGATTTTACGCAGCGGATGCCCTTCCAGCCGCAACCCATCTCTGGGAACTTCCACACACACATTCACACTCATACACTATGGACAATTTAGCTTACCCAATTCACCTGTACCACATGTCTTTGGACTGTGGGGGAAACCGGAGCACCCGGAGGAAACCCACGCGAACCCAGGGAGAACATGCAAACTCCACACAGAAACGCCAACTGACCCAGCCTAGCCGAGGTTCGAACCTGCGACCCAGCGACGTTCTTGCTGTGAGGCAACAGCACTACCTACTGCGCCACTGGGTTGCCTGAGGGAAATCAACATAATATTTATTTGCTCATTTTTTCCTATTCAATGAATGTTTCAAGAAGTATTTGTCAAATCTCATTTTCACCTTGTCTGTGATTTTTGTTTTTTTCTTTTGCATTAAAAAAGACATCTTTCCTAATTATTACTTCACTTGCTTCAGGTCTCTGAATTGGTCGTTAATCTAGTTCTGTTCATGGGGCATCGTGGAAAAATACACACAATATGACCAGATCAATATTCATTAATTCACTCATTTCCTTTGGCCCTTCCAACTCCCCTATTTATCAGGGGTCGCCACAGCGGAATAAACCACCAACTAGTCTGTTTTACACAGCGCATACCCTTCCAGCCCCAACCCAGTACTGGGAAACACCCATACACTCTCGCATTCACACACATACACACACACTGCGGCCAATTTCGTTCATTCAATTCACCTATAGCGCTATAGAGCAACCTATAACAGACTGTTTGGACTGTGGGGGAAACCGGAGCACCCGGAGAAAACCCACGCCAACACGGGGAGAACATGCAAACTCCACACAGAAATGCCAACTGGCCCAGCTAGGACTCAAAGCAGTGACCTTCTTGCTTTGAGGCAACAGTACCAACCAATGAGCGGTGTCGCCATGTTCAAAACAATATATATGAAACCCACACCAATACATAGCAATGAACGCATATACACTTTATTACTTAGTAACTTATAAACATGATGCATGCATGCATACACCTAATTACACTCGGTTATACATATAAACTCGATCCTTGCATATACACCCACATTAACACATGCACGCACATACATATTAACTGACTGCATGCATTGCAAACACATATGTACACACTCACATATACATTTAAACTTGAGCTATGCATATGCACCTATCTGATGTGGAAAGAGTGCTGAAAAATCATACTCGGGTAAAAGTACCATTACTTGCCCACAAATGTATTGCGAGTAAAAGTATCTAGTGTAAATATTACTCAAACTATGAGTAAAAAGTAGCCCTTTGAAAAGTACTCAAGAGTAGTGAGTAAAGATTTTTGACACGATTTTAATGACACACTTAATGCTTCTGTAGAATTATAAATAGTTATAGTTTCAAATGAACAATAATCTACATATAACTGAAAAGTTATATTCTTTAATTTTAATTACATCATTTCATTAACAGCAGAGCTATGAGAGACATTAACCTTTGTCTTTCTGACTACTGGCTGAGACAATGTGATGCAAAAGCTAGAGGCAGGCTTTTAACGACTCTACCTTTGTCTTAGGGTGATACTTTCAGGCCAAAGAAACCCCCTTTGTTGATTAACTTGTGTGGCAGGTTTTCTAACACCTATATGCTGGTTAGTCCAATACCTAATATGCATGCTTTGTTTAGCCATCTCCCCTCCTCCTAAGAAGACAATATAGACAGGACATCTTTGTTTCAATGTAGACTTGTGATAAAACTAGCAGACTGCAGACCTCCAATAGGCTCCTGCAGACACATGGACTTCTTGAAGACGCTGTATGACTGCAGATTAACCAACACGTCTCAATAAAAGAATTCTGCTTGTTTCGAGTCTCCTGGACTGGGTTCTCTTCTATCCATCATTTATTTGTTTACAACACTTCCAAACACATTGCCCATGCTTTGAGGTTCAGTATGATGCAATTTACTTTCTATGTGCGATTTGATTGGACAGGAATCACAGGACTGATTTTTCTAAACCCCTTTGACAGGAAAAAATAAAGTAATGACTGCAGGTTGAAGGAAAGTAGTGGAGTAAAAGTACCGATACAGCACTAAAAATGTACTCAAGGGAAAGTAAAAGCTCACATTTTTAAAACTACTTAGTAAATTACAATTCCTGAGAAAAACTGTACAATTACAGTAATTTTAGTATTTGTAATTTGTTATTTTACACCACTGGTGCCTATAAACTCTCGCACATGAATATAAGTGTGGTTTATTTATAAACTAATTTCGAGAGGATCACGTGCTTATGATCAACACGGCTGGCACCTTATCAGCTCCGTAATCTGCCCTATTAGATGATTACGGACACACTATAAATAACCAGAGATTTCACTCCAGTTATCTTCGTCTCGAAGTTCCCCACCCTTCCACCCCTACTTCCACCCTTTCCTATAGGGCGACACGGCGGCCCAGTGAATAGCACTGTTGCCTCACAGCAAGAACTCCACCAGTTC
Source organism: Danio kyathit (assembly GCA_903798195.1). Taxonomy (NCBI): domain Eukaryota; kingdom Metazoa; phylum Chordata; class Actinopteri; order Cypriniformes; family Danionidae; genus Danio; species Danio kyathit. Next base: position 51,970,442 of record LR812537.1, on the reverse strand, counting down.
AACCTCCCATTGAGCCGGTTGGCGTTTCTGTGCGGAGTTTTCATGTTCTCCCCGTGTTCGCGTGGGTTTCCCCCGGGTTCCCCGGTTTCCTCCCACCGTCCAAAAACATACACCATAGCCAATCGACTAAACCAAATTATTGCCTAAGACAACTTTAGTTTACACTTTTCACACGGCGATAAGCGGGGGAGTTCTCGAGACCTTCCTGAGCTCAAACTTCCCTCTCGCCCTTCTAAAGGGAGGGAGCCCCGGGCTCAGGGCTCTCGCCCGGGACACCATGCCAATTACGCTTTATTGATCATCAGCTAAGTGTGAACTCTTGAAACTTGATGCGTCCATTAACACCCAAATAACACTCTCGCAAACATACAAAATACAATTTTTAAACATATATACAGTTAGTTGTGTAAATAAATATTTCCACATGATTGCATAAGTGGATGTGCCACCTACTGGCAAAGAATGAATTAGCATTATTGATCATTTTATTCAGCCTGTCAGCTGTTTTCTGCAGGTGTTTCATGTAGAAAAGTCGAGCCGTTAAGATTTTTTAATGCATATTTAAATAAGTTAAACAATTGCTTAAGCTAGCTGATATATGTAGCCACTTTATGTCTTGTTTGTTCAGTCTGACAAGCTGCAATGGTAAAGCTATTAAATACTGCACAGTGTAAATCTGGCCTAATTCTGGATTTTACTTCAAATGGCCTTTTGCCAGTGATTTTCCTTAGGGGGGGATTTTGTAAGTATAAGGGAAAATAGATAAATTCTCAACTAAGAGAATCAAACATGGACCTTGTACTAGTTCAATAAATATTTGACCACCTCCACATTGGACCCTCATATCTCATATCAAACTCTTACTTTAATTACTTTCAGGATTTTCTTCCACACAGACAACAACTTCTATCCATCGCCAGCAGATGTCTGTAAGGTTTCTTAAGAATACACTGTATGGGTTTACACATATTTATGCAGTGTTCATTTATTAAGCAATACATTTTTTAGGAGACTGATTTGTTGTCTTTGTGGGTCATGTCAAGGATACTCAAAGTAAACGAAGATCTTATATCATGGTTCAATAAATATTGATCTGCCCCTTTACGCCACACTGGACCCCTGTGTTATATAAAGTCAGTGCGAATAGACGCTTCTGTCTATCTTCAGTGGATGTGTCTGGTTGCTGTAGACTACACAATGTGGATCCTTCTAGCTGGGTTTGTGGTTCTGGTGTGTGCTGCAGGTAAAGTCTTGTCTATGTAACATAAAACACAATTTTGTGGTTGTCAATGTAGTGAATTAGTAGCTGAGGCATGCTAAATGTAATGCAAGTATGCAATAATATGGTTTTTGTCTTAGTTGAAGCAGTGTTGAATAAATGAGTGTGAACTCTGTGTTAACTAGATGCCACACCAGTTCTTGGCAGAACATTTCCTCATTTTGGAAAGATGTACCATGTCAAAGGTATATTTCTGCCTTATTGCATAGATCATCCCAGTACAGTGCTCTTCTTTTTCAGTGTTTTACGTGTATCTCTTTTATACAGGTGTGCTGTCTTTGCCTCATTCTGAGATAGAGGAGCCGTTTGAAGCTTGGTATGACCTTGATGGGAACAGAAGTCGCATTGACTACCGTAATAGTACAGTGCGCACCTTTCAGATTGGAAATGACTTGGATTTTGGTGCCATTTACAAGATCACACCAGTCATTCCTCCCAGTGATATTAAGTGTTTCCAGCTTAAAGGCACTAAAGAAGATCCAATAGAGCCACAGGAAGCAATCCCTGATGCACAGAGCTTTGAAGTGTGTAGTACTTTCTTTATTTCCTTTTCATTATGAAGTAATCTTTATACAATGCTATTCAATACTAAATACAATACTAAAATACAATACAATACTAAACTAAATACAAGTATTGTACAATACAATACTAAAACTAAATAGCGACAAAACTGAAGCCCTTCTCATCGGGACTAAAAGTGTCTTGGATAAAGCTGATAATTTCACAATAGACATTGATAATAGCACAATTTTTCCCTCTGTGCAGGTAAAGAGTTTGGGTGTCATCTTGGATAGCACACTCTCATTTGAAGGTCACATCAATAATATCACGCGTACTGCATATTTCCACCTGCGTAATATCACTCGTCTCCGCTCTTCTCTCACAACCAACAACACAGCAATTCTTATCCACAAATTAGTTACTTCATGTCTTGACTACTGTAAATACTGTAAAGGCTTCCTTCTAAACTTCTTCATAAACTCAAGCGGATTCAGAACCATGCAGCTCGTGTCATCTCTAGGACTCCATCTCACGAGCATGTCACACCACTTCTTTATCAGCTTCACTGGCTGCCGGTAAAGTTTCGTATTGATTTTAAAATACTACTTCTAACTTTCAAGGCACTTCATAATCTTGCTCCTCAATATCTCACCGAACTTCTCCATATTTACACCCCTTCTCGCACTCTTAGATCCGCCAACTCTTTCTCCCTGTTACCACCTCGCACTAGATTAAGCACGATGGGAGACAGATCTTTTAGCTCTATGGCTCCTCGGCTATGGAACTCTCTTCCCCTGGATCTAAGGAGCAGTGATAGTGTTGACATATTTAAATCTCGTCTAAAGACCCATCTTTTTAAGCAGGCTTTCCTTTAACAATTTTTTTTTTAATCATGTTTTTATCATGTTATTTTATATTCGCGATGTGTGTTTATACTTTTGGTCAATGTTTTATTATTTGTTTTAATTTGTTTTAGCATGTTGATACTTACTGTAAGGCGACCTTGGGTGTCTAGAAAGGCGCCATTTACAAATAAAATGAATTATTATTATTATTAATATGTAGGCCCACACCAAATTGTTCAATCATTTTATTTATTTGTGTAAATGTATGTAAATATAGATTTATTCAGTTTTATTTGAATTTCACCAACATTATTAAATAATATGTAAATGTTTTGATGATTTATCTACAAAACAATTTGTAAAGTAATATTTTATGTCATTTAGTGCAGTAGTTCCCAACCTTTTTTTGCCTGAGACCCCCTTTCCCCCCGGAAACTATTGTAAGGCCCTAGGGTTGAACGGTAATATGGTATACCGCGGGATCTAAAAATTGCAACGGTATCAGATTCAATACCGTTATACCGTCATAAAAAATAATGCACTTATATAGGAGACAAGTATTAAATATTAAATATTATTTATTTAATGGCTAAAAATGCGTATGCGTGATTGTCATCATGGGACAGTGTGGAGGAGAGAGAGAGGTGAGGTAAGATGGCGAGTTGCGCACCAAGTGACCTGGTCTCGAAAAAGAGCAGGTTTCGACTGAACGAGAAGGGAGACGTGATAAATACGAATTAGAGGTCTGCATTCTCGCTGCTGTACCACAGGAGCCTGAACCCGACCAGATTTCTTGTGGTGCGGGAATAAATTTCCGAATAAAGCGCGGGAGCGGTCGGTAACTCTGGTGTAATTTGAACAGGAGCGGGCGGTCTAACAATATCACTTCCGAACGAGCGAGCACGCACGCATCCGCGTGGATGCTGTTTATGTGTGTGTGTGTGTAAATGAGAGAAAGCGTGATGTTGTGTCGCTTGTTTGGTGCTGTCTATGTGTGTTTGTTTGTGTGTGTGTGTGTAAATGAGAGAGAGAAAGAGTGTGATTCTATGCGTTGCTGGCTTGGTGCTGTCTATGTGTGTGTGTATGTGTGTGAATGAGAGAGAGCGTGGTGCTGTGTGTCTATGTGTGTGTGTGTGTGTTTATACAAACAGCTTGTTATAGGCTGTCTGGACTCTGTATCCTCTACCTGGGTGGTTTTTGGTTTTGCTCTTCTGTTCGCGAACACATCATCTTCCACCCTCCCTAAATCTCTAATACGAACAAGACAATTTGCAAAACTGTGCAACAAACAGGTGACAGTGAACCTAAGGTCGCATATACGGTATTCAGTTTCTGAATAGTTTAGGCACAAGCCAACAGTTTGATCATGCTGTCTGAGCCTTACATCATAATTGTTTTTATTATGCACTGTAATACCGTATACCGAGGTAAAATAGGGAGGAGGTTTGACTGAATCAAAATTTGGATACGGCCCAAGCTTATAAGGCCCCCCTCCACATTTAATGATATCATCGCTAATATAAGTTTGCAGTAAGGATGACAAAAAATGTTGTTTTCAAACAAACTGTATGTTTATTACTATATCTAGATATGTTTATGCACAAATAATAGCCTAATGTAAAATATAAAAGCAAAACATCAGTAGGCCATTTGTAACTAAAAACGTAAGCCTTTGCTTCTTGCGGTCAAAAAATGCTCTGGGCTTGTCCCAGTACTGGAGATGAGTCGTCTGCAAATGTCTTATTAATTTGGACGGTCTCATGCATTCGTTAGCAAGAACTTTGCCGCAGATAATGCACTGTGGCTGGGTCAGGGACTCTTTGCTTTGAGAAAATGGAATAAAACCATTGTTCAGGTAACTATCTTGGTATTTCCTGCATTTCGTGTTTCCAGTACTGCTAGCGCTGAGACCCAAATTGTTTGGAGCTTCCTCACCTGGGTTCAGTATGCTTACTATTAGCTGCTGAAGGCGAATCAGTGAGATCAGCGAGTCTTTTTTCTGGAGGACGATTTACAAATTTGTCCAATTTATTTTGTTAGCCAGGGGATGAAATAAACTAAGGCAACATTATTCTCCTAATCGTCCACTGCTAAAAATTTAAATATGATGTGACCCCCCACAGAGCTCGCTGAGGCTCCATTGTTGGCCAGGACCCCCCTGTTGGGAACCGCTGATATAGTGGATGTATTAAATCAAAGGTGTTTAAGCATTTACTAAAGAAGTGTCTCTAATCAGTGTTGGGGTAATGCATTACAAGTAATGCGAGTTACATAATAAAATTACTTTTCTAAGTAACAAGTAATGCATTCATTTAAAAAAAAAAACTAAGTAATATTTATAATATAATAATATACTTTTGTAAAATGTAATGCAAGTTATAGTTAAGTTAATTAGCTTTTAAAAAATCAATTGCTGAATTAAAATGAATATAGTCACTCTCAAACATGCACCTAATGAAACAATGGAAGAAAAGGAAAAGGGAATTGTCTCAAAGGACAGTGATTTTTCTTCACTAATAAGACAAAAAGTAATACACATTGCTTTAAACTTTTAATAATCTGTATATATGGCATGGGCGGTTCATTCCGCTGTGGCGACCCCAGATTAATAAAGGGACTACGCCGAAAAGAAAATGAATGAATGGAATCAATGGATATATTGCATGTATCTGCAATATGGTGACGTATGTAATACTGTTTCTGGGTCCAAGCCGCCACTCATTTGAATTGACAAAATATTCGTTTATGATCACTTTTTATTTACATCACACATCAAAGTGAATTTTATATAAAGTCATAGTGTAAAAAGTCATAAAGTCATACAACAATTACTGGGCTTGCTGCATCACAAATACCAAAATCTTAACAATTTCTAAAAAATGTATCACTTTCTGGCCATCAGATATTAGGCATGGACATATATATATTGCGATCGTGATTTTCGAAAGTATTACATCGCTTTGTAAACGTTTATTATTAGCATTTGATGAGTCTCCTCATTCAGTTTCATAGAGCGATTGGAGCCGGAAACCCCTTCGCGTGACGTCACACTTAACAAGCGGATAGTCATAAGGAAGTTCTCATTCTCCAAAAATAACATTATCTTAAACTTTTAAATAATTTTTATGTGATTTTAAAAGGTAAATGAAGGTGTAGTTTATAGTGTGTTGTTAATTGTAGAAATCCTCTTTTAAAAAAAAAGAAGAAGAAAAAAAACAACACAAAGTTCTGAAAGAGCCTCAGCCAGGTAAGAAAAAGTAACGCAAAAGTAACTCAAATGTAACGTAACGCATTACTTACCATAACAAATAACCAAGTAGCACAACTAGTTATTTTTTAGGGAGTAACTCAATAACGTAACGCATTACTTACCATAACAAATAACCAAGTAGCACAACTAGTTATTTTTTAAGGAGTAACTCAATAACGTAACGCATTACTTACCATAACAAATAACCAAGTAGCACAACTAGTTATTTTTTAGGGAGTAACTCAATAACGTAACGCATTACTTACCATAACAAATAACCAAGTAGCACAACTAGTTATTTTTTTAGGGAGTAACTCAATAATGTAATGCATTACTTTCCCCAACACTGTTTCTAATTGGTTTTGCATTCTAAACACTTAATAAAAGTTATGTTTGTTTTCTTGTGTTAAGCTTTTAGCTCCTGAACTCACAAAACCATTCAGAATAAATTTGTAGATTTTTTTTAAACGAAGTATGTGCTAAAATAGCAACAAAAAAAAAGGCTGTCTGGCCCTACTTATATGTTCTAAAGAATAAGAAAATTAATTTAAATAAAGAATAAATTGAGTTGAAATGTGCATAAAATCTTTGTTTGTTTTGCAGTTTGAGAAGATGGAGGATTGCAAAGGCGCTCAGTGTGAGGTCTGGAAAAAAGTCACAGAGGTCGGCCATAAGAAGAACACATACCGTCTGTGGGTCACACGTGGAGAGGAAGTTTATTCTCCAGCCACACCACACCGCTTTGAGATGGAGGGCTTCAACTCTCTTCTGGGATCCCACAATGACAAATACAGCATTGAATACAGTGAATTCTGCTCACAAACTGAGCCTGATGTTTTCACTCCACCTGCAGGTAACATGGAGAAAACACACACAATGCATTTGTCTGCCTCTGTTTACAGATCATCCTGTTAAATGTTGACTGAGGTGTTGTATGTTTAGGAATGACCTGTGAAGAGTTTCCTGATCCTCCTGAGGAGCATCAAATATTAGCCAATCCATTTCAAGACTATGTCAACACCCACCCTGTTAGCCACGCCCACCGGATGTTTGGCCCCTTTAAGGAGAAGTTTAATCGACAGTATGAAAGTGAGAAGGAGCACGAGGAACGCGAGAACCTCTTTCTGCATACTTTCAGGTGATGAATAACAACTAACATCGCATTGTAGAAACAGTGAAAGATATTTCTTAACTTATTTGATTTACTGTACATATGTGTTTTCCTTTTTCCTCAGGTTTGTGCACTCCAACAACAGAGCTGGTCTTACATACAGTGTTGGCATCAATCACTTCGCAGACAAGACAAAGGAAGAGATGGCCAAGATGACAGGAGGTTTACTTCCCAAAAAGAAAAAGGAGGACGCAAAATAGTCCTCAAAATAGTCCAACTGAAAAAATAGTGGCAGACAAATAAAATACGGTTTAATAAATATCTCACTCAATAAACCTACAGTTATCTGATGAGAATTGTGGTAATTTGATCTTTTCCAAACATATCATTTGATTAAATTGATTATCTGTATCTTCAAGCTATTTTTGCAAACAAAAATCATTTTCAAACCCAAATTTAAATAAATTCTGATTAAACTATTGATGAAAACCACATGTCTTTATTTAAATCTACATAACATCATTTGTTTTATTGCGGAAAACACAGCACTTTTTTTGCTCATTTTTGTCACCCTGCATTTGTTTCAGTGTCATTTAATGTTTAAGAATAATTTCTTAAATGTCATTTCACTACACTTCACTGGTGAGAGATTAAACCTGTTTTAATTGTCATTATCTGTGATTTTTGCTGTCAGCATTTCTTTTTTTTTTGGTGGCATTATTTTTACTTTTTATTTTACTTGCGTCATGTCTGGTAGATTGGTCTTTAATCTTTAAATTTAGTCCTTATTCCAGTTCTGTTCATAGGGCATAGTGACTCAGCAGAAATAGTTGCCAAAAAACACACAAACTCTAAACACTACTCCCACATGTTTGTCTTTGCGATTATACACTACCAGTCAAATTTTGGGGGGTATTTTTTTTCTTTAAAGAAAATGATTCTGTTCGTCAAGGCGGCATTTATTAAATGTAAAAAAAATTGTTAAATATTTATAAAAAAATTTAATTAACTGCTTTTTATTGTATGTAGTTTCAAATGAAACTATTACTCCAGTCATTACTGCTTTTATTACGATCACCAATAATAATAATAATAGTAATAATAATAATAATAATTAATACTGGAGTGATTTCTGAAGGATCATGTGACTGAAGACTGGAGTAATGAAAGTGAAAATTCATCTTTAAAATCACTGGAATAAATTATTAAATTAAATGACTACTTTTGAACAGTTATTATATAGTGCAATAACATTTCACAATTTTACTGTACTTTTGATGAAATAAATGCAGCCTTGGTGAGCAGAAGAAGCTTATTTTACAACATTTAAAAATCCTACTGACCCCAAACTTTTGACTAGTAGTCTATGATTAATATTCCTGTATTACATATGACTGTATTGATGGCAGCTAGTCTTTTAAAATGGTCATTTTTCAGCATGATAAAATCTTGACAGGAATTTTTAACATTAAAAAAGGGGCCATGATGATAAAATTAAAGGTATTTCTCATTTTCTATTCACCCCTTGGCTACCATAAACAGCATCTCACCTGCATGCCTGCCTGGAAACAAATGTTAAATAAACCACACAATCATTGAAAAAAAATAGTAAGCAGTTTGTGGTCTACAAATTCATACATTTAAAGTAATTCATATTTCATAATTCAATTTTTCTTAACCTCCTATGTTTATTTTCAGTTTTTTTTTCACTTTAAAGGTAATGAAAATAACCTATTCATTGCATGAAGAGTAAAATCACTGAAACACAACAGCCTGAGAAATATTTTAGCTGAAAATTTCAGATGACACTTAGAGGTTTTTGCATCTAAACTCTTCATATTTTGATCCTTGGAGTCACTGAATATGTCATTAAATTATTATTATTGTCTGACAAGATTTTTGAAATTAAAAACTCGTTAAAAAGTATAATAATTAGGTTTACTTAGAAAAAAAAGACAGATTTCATAATGCTTAATACACTTTTCTACATAGATTAATGTTCTTCTGTGGTACTTACGCCCCATTCACACGAGGCTTCAGCTTCAACGCTTGACAGAGGGCGTGTCTGAAGTTGGGGCTGACGCGATCGTCATAGCAGCGTCAGCCAATGAAATTAGTCAGCAATAGGCCACTGTTGGAGCTGGTGTATTTGCATACACCGATCTGATTGGCTGACGCTTCCGTCGGTGCTTGAAAAGTTGAGCATGTCCCAACTTCTGCAGCGAGCAACGGCTCTGAAGCGGCGCCGACGGATCCACAATGCAGTTCGGCAACGCCTGACGTCACCCATTCAAAGTGAATGGGAAGCGTTGAAGCTGACGCCCCGTGTGAATGGGGCAATATAGTTTCATTAAGTAAATGTAAGCAACAGGTGGTGTGGTGGCGCAGTAGGTAGTGCTGTCACCTCACAGCAAGAAGGTCGCTGGTTCGAGCCCCGACTGGGTCAGTTGGCATTTCCATGTAGAGTTTGCATGTTCTCCCCGCGTTCGCGTGGGTTTCCTCCGGGTGCTCTGATTTCCCCCAAAAATCCAAAGACATGCACTATAGGTGAATTGGATAAGCTAAATTGTCCGCAGTGTATGAGTGTGAATGAGTGTGTATGGATGTTTCCCAGAGATGGGTTGCGGCTGGAAGGGCATCCGCTGCATAAAAGATATGCTGGATAAGTTGACTGTTCATTCTGCTGTGGCGACCCCGGATTAATAAAGGGACTAAGCCGACAAGACAATGAATGAATGAAAGAATATTCACAGATATTGCCAGATAACCACTTTACTTCTACCATACTTTTAACAGATCATTTGTGAATCTGACTGTCATCCTCTCCTGCTTTGTCTTGAGCCTTCACGTTGCCAGTTATATACTATATTGTTAGTAGCCTGGATAGGTCACAGTCATTATGCTACATCATATCGCTTTCTACTGGACGTAAAATGCTCTGCAGTACATTTGGTCGCTTTAGAATGTTAAGTTCTAATTCTGGAGTTATTTTGGTGAAAGTAACTAAAAAGTAATATAAGAGTAATGTAACATATTACAATTCTGAGACAGTAATATTGTAATGTAAGGGATTACTTTTAAATAACAGTAACAAGTAATCTGTAATGTATTACAGTTTGGAAGTAACTTGCACAACACTGGTCAGCAAATGCAGATTTGAGCTAGTGCGCACCTCTGTTCATGCAGATCCGCCGTTTGTGCATACACGTGCTGAGCGCTCATGAGAAAGAGAGAGAGAGAGAGAGCGAGCAGTAAAAACATGCTGAATCAAATCTTTTTAAAATCCCAAATCAATATTGGAGTTACTTTTGCACACTGGAGGAAGGACGACACCATGGCTGAAGGATTTCTTTTAGACAGGTAATGTTGTTGATTGATGTGACTATTTTTGTTTTCATAAGGGACCTTTTACAGCAGGGGTGCTCAACCCTGTTCCTGGCGATCGACCTTCCAGCTGATTTCAGCTCCAACCCTAATCAAACACACCTGAACCAATTATTTAGAACGTGAGGAGCACTTGATAATTACAGGCAGGTGTGTTTGATAAGGGCTGCAACTGAAAACTGCAGGAAGGTCGATCGCCAGGAATAGGGTTGAGCACCCCTGTTTTACAGCATCGATAATGTAGATTTTGTTTAACAACAAAACATCATAATAAGCGCTATTCCGCCTAGCCTTCTTTACTGAGGTGAAGTTGGTTTTATATTTACATTGGTTTATTTTTGAACAATGACGACCTGACATGCTCCCGATATTGTTTACCGCTACTCTGAATATTCGGTCAGAAATAGCTTGTAAGTATGGCTTTGTAATGACGCCCCATTCACACGGGGCGTCAGCTTCAACGCTTCCCATTCACTTTGAATGGGTGACATCAGGCATTGCCGAACTGCATTGTGGATCCATCAGCGCCGCTTCAGAGGCGTTGCTCGCTGCAGAAGTTGGGACTTACTCAACTTTTCAAGCGCCGACGGAAGCGTCAGCCAATCAGATCGCTGTATGCAAATACACCAGCTCCAACAGTGGCCTATTGCTGACTAATTTCATTGGCTGACGCTGCTATGACGATCACGGAAGCCCCAACTTCAGACACGCCCTCTGTCAAGCGTTGACGCTGAAGCCCCGTGTGAATGGGGCGTAAAAGTGTAATTCCTGCACGCCACCAGCCAAGCTTTAGCTCAACACATGAGAGAGGGTTCTGCTGTCATCTGGGTGTGCGCGCTTGTGTTTTCAGGAGGCGTGGCTGTTGACGGCAGGGGAGGGACTGATTCAGAGATTTATGCTAACCATGCTAACAGGTTAGCATTGTGGCAGATCACCTACTGCACCTTTAAGTAAGTTTCTCCTTAAAACAAATAAAACAATCTGCTTGTGTGGTAAGAAATATAATCAGAAAAATACGTTTATTTTTCTTATCCCAGTGGCCGATTATTTTGCTTGTTATAAGCAAAAAACTCACTTAATTTTTATTTGTTTCTGAAAACAAGACATTCATTTTACTTGTCCAGAATTTGACTTGTCAATGCTTCTTTTTTTATGATCTGCATACACACACACAATCTAAAACGAGAAAGGAGAAGCGAGAAAGATTTAATCTCTTACATGTGAAATGTGAGATTTTAAGTAACTGAGGAAGCTTGAAACATGAGATGACTGACAATGAAAAAAGATAGTATATTTCTCTATCTATCTATCTATCTATCTCCCTACCTACCTATTTATTTATTTATTCATCAGCCATGTCATGGTTGTGGGGGTTGTGGTTGTGGGGGATTGGGGTTTAGAGTTGGGGTTGTGAGGGTTGGAGTGGGGGTTGGGGGTTAGGGTTGGGCATTGGGGTTGTGGCGGTTGGGCGTTACGGTTGTGAACGTCATTCGTCCGTGGCCGGAGAGGTTGGGGAGCACGAGATCCACCTCACCCACCGCCCAGAGAAATAATGTCAGCTGCGGTCAACTAGCAGCACCGCTCCAGCTGCCGGACGCAGGCAGTCGCAGGTCACCATCAGCACCATCTTTGGCAAGGGACAAGCAAGAAACGGCTGCACTCCCTTACCATCCATGGCCCCCGAGCTCTGGTCCACAGTCATGTCTGTCTTTTTATTAATAAATTATGCACAGAAATTACACAGATTTTCACTCATGCACAGACATGACACGAAGGGCTGGACTGGGACAAAAAAATCAGCCTAGGCCAGGGGTGCTCAACCCTATTCCTGGCGATCGACCTTCCTGCAGTTTTCAGTTGCAGCCCATATCAAACACACCTGAACCAATTAATTAAAATCTGAGGAGCACTTGATAATTACAGGCAGGTGTGTTTGATATGGGCTGCAACTGAAAACTGCAGGAAGGTCGATCGCCAGGAACAGGGTTGAGCACCCCTGGCCTAGGCATTTTGGGCCAGAGCGGCCCACTGCATACAATCTAAATGTGACCCATCTGTGCACGCCCTTGAATATGTTTACCAACTCCTATTCTATAAAAGCACAAAAGCCATAGGAAATAATGAGAGTTGACAAATTAAAAACTTTAAAAGAAATTAATTTATTATTAAAAGGAGCAGCACGGTGGCGCAGTGGGTAGCACAATCACCTCACAGCAAAAAGGTTGCTGGTTTGAGCCCCGGCTGGGTCAGTTTGATGTATGTAAACAATATATATATATACGCGATTAATATATAATACATAAATGTTTATACAGTGAGAAATTAACGTTTTGATAACATGCATGGTTCTCGCACGTACTGTAGCCTATATTTGACGCACTTGTAAACAACACTTGTATTCTGGGCGAGCAAGTAAGCATTTATGATCTGAACACGAATCAACAGCTATTTTAAACAAAAGTTTTCTACACTTTGCCATCGTTACATGCAGCCACGCCCTCTAGGGTCACAGATTTCGATGGTCACAGAATAAGGTGTTACACCTACACAAGGTCCATTGAGAGTCGAAGAATTTCCAACGATCAAACGTCGACGTCCAGCGTTTGTGGTGAAAAGGCAGTGGTAAGTGGCGTACATTTTATTTATTCATTAATTCACCTGTACCGCATGTCTTTGGACTGTGGGGGAAACCGGAGCACCCGGAGGAAACCCACACGAACACAGGGAAACGCCAACTGACCCATATCTGTGAATAGCTTGACTATATTCATATTAGACACAACAGGCCTATATGTAAACTCCAATGCCATGACAAAATGCAGATTTCTTTTCTCTTCTTATTGTTGCCATTATTGTGTTCACTTTAAATTCAAGTGGCTCACAACACAAAACTGTCATGCACAAAGTGAGCATGATGAGCATAGCTTTCTCAATATAATGCTCGTGCACCGATTTCCTCTGTGGACAAAACTGCTTGTGAGCTCTCAATATACGCTGCTCGCGTGCAAATTTTCTAACGTTCTCTCAAATATGCACTGCTCACGCACAAATTTTCTTGCGCGCTCTCAGTACACTCGCTCAGTGAGATTATATGCAGACTCGCAATTTGTCTTGTGTTCCCTCTTCCTTTTGTGCTTTTTGATATGATTTATATTGGTGTTTATTAACAATAACCAAAATACTAAAATAAACTTACATATAAATTTTTTTATCTAATAAACCATAACCTTTTTGGCTGTATGTTATATGATGAGATATTTCCAGTTTTAAACACTAAAAGACAGAGAATAGACATTGGATGTAAAGAATACGTTTTATTTTAAAAACATTTAAACATCTAAAAGGTGCACCATACTAATCAAATAAAAAACATTTAAACTAAAATATAACTCACTCATGCAGAAATGTAACTGATAGAAAATATGGATAAACTTGATAAGGTATTACTGTATAGCCTACTGTACTATTCACTCTTCAAATACATGTCACTATAAATCCCATTTTATCATGGCAACTAAAATAAAGTGAACTAGTGTCTGCTGTCTTCCACATTGTTGATAAGATTGTGCAGGACATTTTGTCCGTCATCCTCTTCATTTTGAGGAAAAGCAAAGGCACAAATTGTGAGTCTGCATCATCTGACGGAGAGAGCAGATCATTCACACGTGAGCAGCCCAGACAGTGTTTTGAGTGCACGAGAGGAGTTTTGTTCACCACACCGGCGCGTTCGCTCGTTCGTATTACATGAATGCGCTCTCGACTTGTAATACTTACGACATTTGTCAGTGAAATAACACCAAATGCACGTACGTCCATCTCGCGAATGTCTTCTGTCATTTCCATCTATTTTCCGCTTTTCCGCTGCGCGTTAGGGCTTAATGTTACTGCGAACCAGGCTGAGCCACTAGCCCCGGACCTCAAGCTCAGAGGCTGAAATCATTCCGCGTTCAAAGAAAGAAGTTCCAATAGCCAGAGGGAGATTAATGACAACACACACGTATGTTCACTCACCACGAACAGAAAATAGATCTGCGGTATTTTTTATTTGTTAATGTCTTGCGGGCGAAAAGTTTGTTGTAACGCACGCGTTACTGAACATGTACCGAGTAAAATATTACTGAAAATGTAAAAGTAATGCCTTACACTACTGCGTTACTTGAAAAAGTAATATGTTACTGTAATACATTACTTTTGTAACGCATTACTCCCAACACTGTTGCTGACAGACAGTTTGGGCTACTAATCGGAATTATGGGAGATGTCGGCCCGACACTATTTTAATTGAATGAACATTTTTTAGTCTTATGGCTTACTCAGAACATAAAAATACATATAAACACATTAAGATCATTTACTTTAATCAATACTATTGGAATGTGAAGAGACTTTCAACCAGCACAACAAAAAAATTTTCTGAAGACAGTCACCTACTGCACCTTTAACGTCTTGTTATTTTTATTTTTATTATGCGAAAAGTGAGAATATACAATCACAGTACATTATAAAGAAAATGGAAAGACAAAAAAAACATTTTGGAAAAAGAAAAACAACAACAACAAAAAAAAACAATAAACAAACAGAAGGGGTATATACATTACACATTAAAGAAAAAGATTATATAATTTACAAATTTCAGTTGTTTTAAAGTCTTTTTTGTAAAAGAGTTAGAAACCGTTTCAAAGTAATGCTGCATTTCAGTAAGCAAAATATAAAAAAAGGTTTTTGGTTTGAAAATTTACATTTATGTATATAAAACTTTAACTTCTTGTTAGAACCTGTCAGCATTTTTAATTACCGCCATTAAGCTGATAAAGGCAGAAAACAGCTGACTGCGGTCATGTGACAGCAATAGACCATCATATGACTTTAATTCAGTCCCTCCTTCTGCTGTTTTATAGGAACTTGGCGCGTGTCGCCCGTGGCGGAAACATTTCTAGATTGTCTTGTTTTCTTTCGGGACTTTCTATTGTACAGATGAATGTTTATTAGCATCTGTAGCGGATGATTGACTGTCTGGCTTCTTTAGACATGTGGTTTCTTCTAGCTGGATTCGTGCTTCTGTCGTGGGCTGCAGGTAAAGTGTTGTTTATGTACTGGAAGAAAACAAACGCATGACCGTCGATCTCGTGATTTGTGTGCTGTATTTCCTGTGATATTTTCAACGTTAAATGTGTTGAGCAAGCTTAGAAATGCATATTTCGTCTTATTATAATCACATATTCGAAGTTGTTTGGTATATTTGTGCATAAATAAGACATTTCTTTCCTTCTCAGACGCCACACCGGTTACAGACAGGACAGTTCCTGAGTTTGGAAAAACGTATCATGTCAAAGGTACATTTCTGGCTAACGGAACATCCCGGTGTGTGTGTGTGTGTGTGTGTGTGTGTGTGTGTGTGTGTGTGTGTGTGTGTGTGTGTTTGTGTGCAGAACATTGTACATTCCATGTTGTCATTAAACTTATAGTCTCTAAATGCATATTTCTCCCATTCAAAGGTTGTCCCAGATTACCCAAACCATGCTGTCCCACATTATCAATCATGTTTGATAATGCGGGACAACAAAAAATGTTTGAAAGAAAAAAAATCTAAAAAACATTAACACTTTAAAACATATTTAGTTACTTGAATAGATCACAAACATAATTTGACCACAATTGGGATCATTGTCTTATTTATGACAGGTTTATGTCCTTAACATTAATCTAGTCAGAATCCTGTCACTGACCTTGTCATTCAAGTTTGATGAGAGCTTCCTGATTGACTAGTGCCCTGCTCCCCCTCTGTGGAACCCCCACATGATGATTATGATTTCACTATTTAGTATTAGCAAAGAATACTTCTCTGAATACATATTATTAAGGACAAATTCTGAATGTGTGAATATAAAACCAACTTTACCTCAATCCAGTAGATTACACTTTTTTTTCCTTTTCTTTAAAGTGACACATTCCTCTTATGTACCAGGTTTGCTTTCTTTACCTTATGCTGAGATAAAGGAGCCATTTGAAGCTTGGTACGACCTGACGGGGAAAAGAAGTCGGATCGACTATTATCATGGTCAGTTATTATGGTAGTATTAAAAGGGAAACAGTGAAAATTAAACAAAAATACTAAAGTAACTTAGTATGAGTAAATACTATAGTGATGTTAAATCATACTGTAGTAAAGTTTTAAAGTAATCTGTTGTGGTAATTCTATAGTTGCTGTGGTTAGGCATGGGATTCCGGTTTTAAGGTTTACCTCAGTTTGGAAAAGTCAAGGTTTTAAAACCACAAAAATTCCTAAGATATATGTAAAGGTTTTTTATGTGATGTAAGGAAATCTGTGTTTTGTAAACTAAACCTAGCAGAAGTCAATTATTTATTTTAATAATTTAGCCTGACATGTTTACTGTTCCAAAATATTATAAATGTCAATTCTAAAATGAAATGGTGTATATTGTGTTCAATGGGGAAAATGTGTTTTTTACTAAGCCATTTAAAAAGGAACTTATTTTAGAGCAGTCATCACAATACTGTGAAATGTTTATGATACGATCATTTTTATCCAAGGTTATCATACATTCACGAACTTATACCGGCCCATGCCTAGCTGTGGTACTAAAAATATAATAGTAAAATAAACACATATTTTTGTTCCATGTTTTGTGCACTTTTTTGCAGGTTTTCTACAACTATAAGGTATATTATAACACAGTACAGTTTACTGTAGTGAAACTATAGTATGCTGCAGTTATGCAGTTTATCCGTTCACTGTAGTTAAAGGGCAAGTTCACCAAATATAAAAATTTACCCCCCCTCCCTCGAGTGGTGAAATGCCTTTTATGAGTTTCTTTATTCTTTTGAATACAAAAGATTTTATTTTTATAATTTTTCTACAAAACCTGAAAACCTGTAACCATTGACTTCCATAGTAGGAAACACAAATACAATATAAGTCAATGGTAATAGGCTTTCCTCAAAATATCTTTGTGTTCAACAGAAGAAACTCAAACAGTTTGGAACAAGTGAAAGGGACAGAATATAATTTATTATTATTTTTTTTAAGGTGAACTATTCCTTTAATAAAACATTATGCTGTAGCACGTCATGATTTTGCCAAGTACGATGCGATCCTAGATAAACATCTATGTTGATCCTGAAACATCATTGTGTTCAAATATGTAATCCATTCCCTACCCCTAAACCCAACTATAACTGTAAATTATTCCCAAAATCAGAGGGGAATAATAGTTGGAAAACATGTAGAAGTGCATAAACCTAGTGCCTAAACTTAACATAAACGGTAAACTTAAATCTTAATTCTGATTGGTTCATTGGAATGGTGTTCCAGGATCAACATCGATGTTAATCCAGGAACATGTCCTACTTGCGAAATCAGGTTGGCGTTACGCTGTAGTATTAATTAACAGTGTTGTAAATGCTATAATATACTGTATAGTATAGTTTACTCTAGTAGTATGGTTCAAAAACATTAATTACTATGGTATTTTCTCATGTGGGGACTTAAATATGCAGTTTCTCCTAATTGATCTTCACAGGTCAAGTTTGCACTTTCTTCATTGGAAATGACTTGGACTATGGTGCCGTTTACAAGATCACACCAGTCACCACTGAGACCGAATTCAATACTATGAAGTGTTTCCAGCTTAACGGCACCAAGGATGAACCAATAATTCCTCAGATAGCACTGCCTGATGTGCAAGGCTTTGAAGTATGTCTGATAAATATCAAATAAAAATTCAGTGTCATGATTTATTCAAATATGAGAGACTCCCTACTGTGGATCAGATCAATAACGTCATAAATGTTTATCAAATTGTTTGTCTTGCAGTTTGAGAAGATTGAATATTACGCAGGCGTTCTGTGCGAGGTCTGGAAAAATGTCACAACGGTTGGCCATAAGAAAAACACATACCGTCTGTGGGTCACGCGTCCAGAGGGAATAGATTCTTCAGCCATGCCGCACCACTATGAGATGATGGGCTTCAATACTCTTTTGGGCTCCCACTATGATAAATATATTGTCGATTACAGTGACTTCAGTTCTCAGGTTGATGCAAACATTTTTAAACTACCTGGAGGTAAGTTCATAAAACACATTTGGTGGCATGGCCTTTTTCTGCTGCTTAAATTAAATAAGTAATTAAATGTTTAACCATTTTATTTTTTAGGAATGTCCTGTGGTGGCTTTCCTGGTCCTGGTGTAGAGCATCATTTATTAGCCAATCCTATTCAAGATTTTGTAGAAACCACCCCGGTTAGTCACGCCCACCGAATGTTTGGCCACTATAAAGAGAAGTTTAATCGTCAGTATGACAATGAGGAGGAGCACGAGGAGCGTGAGCACAACTTTGTGCATAATATTCGGTGAGAAAAAACAAACAGATGTGTTGACGATAAGACTTACCTTAAAAAAGAAATACCCTAAATATATTATGGCAAATAAATGATCAAAGTTTTTTGTCTGTCAAATAAGTTGTATTTAGTCATTGAATAGACTTAAAATAATCCCAAGTTCCTGGATAAATTTTCTGATATGCACATAAATTTACACAAACAAAAGACCCCAACCCCCAGCCTTTAAGTATACAGTGATAATCAAAACAACTTTTTTTTTGTTATTAATTGTATTATAAATATTTTTAGGCACAACATGCATCCTTTGAAGCCATGATTATATTTATAATACAGCATTTTTTTTCCTTTTTAAAAATTATTTATATGGTTTTAATTTGCCTTAAATTTTATTATTTACATTTATTTTAAGTTTCTTTTTTATTTGAGTGCAAACTGAGGATTCAATAATAATAATAATAATAAACAATTTTATTATATAATTTGTCATTTTAATATTTCTTGGAGCGACGCAGTGGCAGAGTGGGTAGCACGTTCGCCTCACAGCAAGAAGGTCGCTGGTTCGAGCCTCGGCTGGGTCAGTTGGCGTTTCTGTGTGGAGTTTGCATGTTCTCCCTGTGTTTGCGTGGGTTTCCTCTGGGTACTCGGGTTTCCCCCACAGTCCAAAGACATGTGGTACAGGTGAATTGGGTATGCTAAATGTGTGAATGTGTGTATGGGTGTTTCCTAGTGATGGGTTGCCGCTGGAAGGGCAACCGATGCGTAAAAAATATGCTGAATAAGTTGGCGGTTCATTCCGCTGTGGCGACCCCAGATTAATAAAGGGACCAGTGGCGGCTGGTGTTAAAAAATGTGAGGGGGGCGCATTTTAAAAGCCATTTTTCAGGTGATGTACCAAAAAACAAAAATGACTAAAGCATACAATAAATGCATCACAAATCAGTTCATTTTAGTTCAATTTGGGTTTATTATCAGTAATGAAGTAATCAAGATAATCAGTAAACACACACACACAAACAAATGTTGCCTAATCACTGGCCAGTAGCACTACTTAAAAATTAATTTTGCTCTCCTTTTTTTCTGGCTTGAAAATTTCTCAATAACCTTTTGGTTAAAGTCAGTCGTCTCAGTCACCAGTCTCTTCTCTATTGACAGCATGGCCAATGCATTCAGCCTCTCTTGCGTCATGCTGTTTGAAACAGCAAACACGAAAATAGTAAAAGGCTGGAAAAGCCCCGAGTGTACTCGCGCTCGCCATCACTTGACTACTGGTGAATTTGTTTTCATTAGTTTTGCAAGGAAGGTCGATCTGGTCCAAGCTCCTTGATTCTTTTTTTTTTTTTTTTTTTTCTTCATCCAAACGCCTTGTGAACGGATATCTTTGCAAAGATACAACAGAATTTTCCTTCATCTTGCACTTGCTTTCATATGATTAAAGGTCAGCACAGCTATCTGACGAGCTGCTGCCTGCTGCTGAGTGAACGGTCTAAGTGAGAATGGTCCAATCACATAAGGCCAATCATATAAAAACAAATATGATTCGTTCTAACAACAAAATGGGAGGGTTCGGGGCACAGAGCGCTGCGCCCTAAGGACAATTTAAAACCGACCAATTAGAGCTTATCGTCATATCACATGCTTTGCAAAAGTTTGTGTACCTACATAGACACCCATTAGTCCGGTGCCCCGCACACATATGAAAAAATACTGTTCATACATTTTTTTTTCAATAAATGTTAGTATGACTACAATAAATGTTAGAATGTTATAATTAAATCAGTTTATTTTGTTAAAATTTGTGATAATAAATATTGACAAATTAAAGGAGTCTAACTTGACGGGGGCGGCGCCCCAGCGCCCTCTATTGACCAGCCGCCACTGAAAGGGACTAAGCCGAAAAGAAAATGAATGAATGAATATTTCTTGGAAAGGCAAGTTTAACCCTTCAAGGGGTGTTTGGTATTTTGATTTATTTATTTTCTAACCTTTTATTTAACCAGGGAAGTCAATTGGCATCTAGCCTTTTAAATGTGTTTTATTCAGTTGTGTAAGTTATTGTTTTTTTAATATATATAAATGTGAGTATCGATAATGAAAATATAAGACACAAAGATGATTGGGCCTCTCGTTTTGGTTCCAGTACGTCAAATACCTTGAAATGAAAGAAGAATTTGGAGCCATAATAAACGACTTCATTACAAAACAAGAAGTAGTGAGAAGGAGTTTACGAATTTATCTTTTTTTTTTTTTTCTCAGATATGTGCACAAAAACAAGAAATAGTGCGTAGTTTATGATTTTTGTTTTTTTTTCCCATAGATATGTGCATTCTATGAACAGAGCTGGCCTTTCATTCTCGCTCTCCATCAATCACCTGGCAGATCGCTCTCAGAAAGAACTGTCAATGATGAGAGGATGTCAAAGGTCTCAGAAGGTTCACAGAAAAGCCCAGCCTTTTCCCTCAGAAATCCGGTCTATAGCCACACCGAACTCCATAGACTGGAGACTGTACGGTGTGTAATACTTGAGCAGTTGTATGTGAAGTCCGCTTTCTATATAGTGTTTTAAGGAGTGATTGAGTTTACACGTTGGGTATTATTAGGTGCTGTGACCCCAGTGAAAGACCAGGCTGTGTGTGGATCCTGCTGGAGCTTTGCCACCACTGGAACACTAGAGGGAGCACTTTTCCTGAAGGTAAAATTACTATGTAGAGTACTCGGTACAAATAAATGGGCTATGTGCACACAGACTTTTAATTTTCAGCCAGGCAGCCCAGGGGCTTCCGGTGAACTGTCTTTCCATTACAAAATCGTCACGTTTAAGATCTGATTTACTTTCACAATCAGCAATCTTCACTGCCTGTAAGATATACGAAATGACGTGGGTATCAGGCCAAACAATAAGCACTTCATTAAATTCCATTTCCTCCTGCCATGTCTTTAAAATATAACAGGTTATTTTACTTAAGTATTTTCAATAAATATCTGAGCTAGCCTGTTGCTACTGACAGTGCTAGTGGTTACGACGTCTTTCATCTCGTTTTACGATTGAACAACTAAACAAATGCTTAAGTCTGTTTAACTGAATGAATGTATTGTAATTACATTATTAAAAATAGTATTCAATATGTTGAATACAGTATTGCACAAAATATGGCTAAGTGTTAAAGTGTTAACATGTAAGCTATATGATATAATATATTATTATATTATACATCGACTGCAGACTGACCAGAGGCTTGTTTCATAAAACAAACTCTAGACTGCAGACAGTGTCCGAGTTATACATTGACGATCAGAGGGGTCAAAGTTTTTGGTAGCAGTTTGGTAATGCATGCTTCAGTGACTCAAATTTATGAACGTATTTAAATTACATCTAATTCATTAATAAAATGTATACATTTTCAGTGTTTTGAGGGATATTTAGTGACCATTTTAGAGGTTACTGGTCAAACTATTCAAATTATGTCTCTAATTTATATATTTGTTTAGACTACATGCAGATATAAACAACTATTTTGCAAGAAATGTGTTTTGGGAATACTTAAGATGTCTGTTAGTGCTCTAGAACTGCCAGTTTCAGACTGTTGAATGATTTTTTCCTAGCAATGTTTGGTGCGATTATGCATTCAGAAGGGTATGAATAGCGGAGGTCAAATGTATATTTATGTTATACATTTTAATTATTATTATTTGACAGGGAGCAGAGAAAGATATTTCTTATTATTAAAGGGCTGACCCCCCAATACATCTTGTTTAAATGTCCTTCAGGGGGGATCAAGTGTTAATTAGGGGGGGTCATTCCCCCCCGAAACCCCCCTGTATTTCGCACCTTGGATGCAGAGTAAGTTTCAGGTTGACAAAC
Organism: Danio kyathit; assembly: GCA_903798195.1. Lineage (NCBI taxonomy): Eukaryota > Metazoa > Chordata > Actinopteri > Cypriniformes > Danionidae > Danio > Danio kyathit. The sequence continues at coordinate 51,947,849 of LR812537.1, read as the reverse complement.
CAGCAAACTGGTTACGATCCAGTTAATCCTCAAGCATAAATTATACTTTAGAGCTTAATTCTTCCATCGTGGACACATTTCAGCTCAAAGGTCTCAAGTGCGAACCCACTATCAGTTTATGTATTTTAAATATTTTTTTAATGTGTATATACAGTTGAAGTCTTTTTCTTTTTCAAATATTTCCCAAATGATGTTTAACAGAGCAAGGAAATTTTCACAGTATGTCTGATAATATTTTTTCTTTTGGAGAAAGTCTCATTTGTTTTTTTTTCAGCTATAATAAAAGCAGTATTTAGTTTTTTAAAAACTATTTTAAGGACAAAATTATTAGCCCCTTTAAGCTATATATTTTTTCAATAGTCGACAGAAACAAACTATCATTATACAATAACTTGCCTAATTACCCTAACCTGCCTAGTTAACCTAATTAACCTAGTTAAGCCTTTAAATGTCACTTTAAGCTATATAGAAGTGTCTTGAAAAATATCTAGTCAAATATTATTTACTGTCATCATGGCAAAGATAAAATAAATCAGTTATTAGAAATGAGTTATTAAAACTATTATGTTTAGAAATGTGTTGAAAAAAATCTTCTCTCCGTTAAACAGAAATTGGGGAAAAAAAATAAACAGAGGGCTAATAATTCACGGGGCTAATAATTCTGACTTCAACTGTACCTCTAAAAGTGCCAATTAAATGCTTATTCCACATTAATTTACTATAGGACAAATTGAGTTGGACTTAATCAGGACTTGAATCAAGTCCTTTTTTTTTTTTTTATAAACTTTTTTTTTTTCAACTTATAAAACGTATAAATTGGCAAATCTATAAAAAGTATCCAAGTATTAAACCACTCAAATAACAGAAACCATAATAAAAGAAAATGACATTTCAGGTGGATGTTTATGAAAATAATGTGCTGCTTTGTTATAGGTAGATTTTTAGCAATGTCCAATTGAATGGCTTTTTATTTTTATACACATAAAATTTGAAAAGAGTACAAATTTCACAATAGGGATAATTTTGTCTTCAACTAAGATGGTTTCAGAACTTTACACAGATACATAGCTGTTGATGCAGATTTTAACTTTACGATTTAAACTTTTTTTTTAAAGATTTTAACTCTGTCTTTCTCTTTCAGACAGGACAGCTGACGTCACTGTCCCAGCAGATGCTGGTGGACTGCACTTGGGGATTTGGCAATAATGGTTGTGACGGAGGAGAGGAATGGAGAGCTTTTGAGTGGATCATGAAACATGGTGGCATTTCTACAGCTGAGAGCTATGGAGCATACATGGGCATGGTGTGTGAACGTACCCCTCACACCTAAATCTAATGCCAGGTCCACACTACACAATATTAGACTGAAAAAGCATTGCTTATAGACTTTTAAAACCAAAAAAAATGTTTATGTTAAAGGAAAAACACCACTTTTTTTTTTTTTTTAGAAATAGGCTTGTTTTACAGCTCCCCTAAAGTTAAACAGTTTAGTTTTACTATTTTTGAATCCATTCAACCAATCTCCGGGTCTGGTCGGAGCACTTTTAGCTTAGCATAATTCATTGACTCGGATTAGACCATTAGCATCTCGTTTAAATGACTAAAGAGTTTTAATTATCTTCCTATTTAAAGACTTCAGTATTTATGTCTTGTACGAAGACTGATGGGAAATATAAAGTTGAATTTTCTAGGCTGATATGACTAGGAACTATACTCTTGTAATATTGAATGAACATTGCTTCTGTACCATAGCTGCAGTAGGCACAATATTACGCACCACCTGAAATATTTCTGAATCGTCTCTCACAAATGTCTCCATGATTGCAGGTTTTTCAAGCATTGCATAATGTCATTGCACCTGCCTAGTCAAATTAGTTTTATTATTTTTTACATTTGCATCCATTGCACACTGATGGTTGTAAATGTCATTGTGTGTTTCAGAATGGTTTGTGTCATTATGATAAGTCCTCCATGGTGGCTCAGTTGGCTGGTTATACTAACGTAACCAGTGGTGATATTCCAGCACTGAAGGCTGCTATCTTTAAATTTGGGCCTGTAGCAGTGAGCATCGACGCCGCACACCGATCTTTCGCCTTCTACAGCAACGGAGTCTACTATGAACCAGAGTGCAGTAAGTCTTCATTAAGACATATTCTAATGTGTTCCACTTAAACGCAGATGTTCATCATTATAGACCATTTCATTGTGGTCAGGTCATTGAACATTTCCTGCTTATCAAACTATTTCATAACTGTAACATTATTTATCAATATGTGACTCTCTTTGGATTCTTGGAAGCTGTTTTTAAAAAATAATTTAATTGATTGAGTCATTGATTCGTCATTCCGCTTCATTGATTTGTTTCGCTTCATTGACCTTATCCGTTCCGCTTTGTTTCGTTCTGCTTCATTAATTCGTCGGTCCTCTTCATTGATTCGTTCTGTTTTGCTTCATGGATTTGTTCCGTTCAGCTTCATTAATTTGTTAGTCCACTTCATTAATTCGTTCTGTTCCGCTTCATTAATTTGTTGGTCCACTTCATTAATTCGTTCTGTTCCGCTTCATTAATTTGTTGGTCCACTTCATTAATTCGTTCTGTTCCGCTTCATTAATTTGTTGGTCCACTTCATTAATTCGTTCTGTTCCGCTTCATTAATTCGTTGGACCACTTCATTAATTCATTCTGTTCCGCTTCATTAATTCGTTGGTCCACTTCATTGATTTGTTCTGTTCCACTTCATTGATTCGTCATTCTACTTCAGTGATTCATTCCGCTTCATTGATTCGTTTCGCTTCATTGACCTTATCAGTTCCGCTTAGTTTCGTTCCGCTTCATTAATTCGTCGGTCCTCTTCATTGATTCGTTCTGTTTTGCTTCATGGATTTGTTCCGTTCCGCTTCATTAATTTGTTAGTCCACTTCATTAATTCGTTCTGTTCCGCTTCATTAATTTGTTGGTCCACTTCATTAATTCGTTCTGTTCCGCTTCATTAATTCGTTGGACCACTTCATTAATTTGTTCTGTTCCGCTTCATTAATTCGTTGGTCCACTTCATTGATTTGTTCTGTTCCACTTCATTGATTCGTCATTCTACTTCAGTGATTCATTCCGCTTCATTGATTTGTTCCATTCCACTTCATTAATTCGGCGTTCCGCTTAATTTATTCAATTCGTTCTGCTTAATTGATTCAATTCGTTCCGCTTAATTGATTAAATTCGTTCCGCTTAATTGATTCAATTCGTTCCGCTTAATTGATTCAATTCGTTCCGCTTCATTGATTAATTTAATTCCGCTTCATTAATTTGTTGTTCCGCTTTATTGATTCATTCCTCTTTATTGATTCGTTCCGCTTCATTAATTTGTCGTTTCATTGATTGGTTCCATTCCACTTCATTAATTCGTTGTTCCGCTTCATTAATTTGTCGTTTCATTGATTGGTTCCATTCCACTTCATTAATTCGTTGTTCCGCTTCATTAATTTGTCGTTTCATTGATTGGTTCCATTCCACTTCATTAATTCGTTGTTCCGCTTCATTAATTCATCGTTTCATTGATTGGTTCCATTCCACTTCATTAATTCGTTGTTCCACTTCATTAATTTGTCGTTTCATTGATTGGTTCCATTCCACTTCATTAATTCGTTGTTCCGCTTCATTAATTTGTCGTTTCATTGATTGGTTCCATTCCACTTCATTAATTCGTTGTTCCGCTTCATTAATTCGTTCCATTCCGCTTTAATTCGTCGTTCCGCTTCATTAATTCGTCGTTCCACTTCATTGATCCGTCCCGTTCCGCTTCATTGATCTGTTCCCTTCCGCTTCATTGATCCATCTCGTTCCGCTTCACTGATTCATTCCATTTTGCTTCGATTCGTTTCATTCTGCTTCATTGATTTTGTTCCATTCCGCTTCATTGATTCGTCTTTACACTTTTTATTGATTCGTCATTACACTTCGTTGATTTCATTCCAATTCACAAAAGTGATTTTTATATACATGGCATGCATTAAATGAAAGTCAATTTTGTTGTCAACTAAATGTCAACATATCGGTGGGATAATGTTTAACCATCATATGTAAAAAAATAAAATAAACGCCTAATCTGACCTTACATTAAAATATGCAAAGATTATGTATTTTTTAAATGACAAAATTGTACTGAACTGTAAAACTGTGCTATTGTTTTGTTTTTAAGGAATCTTTCTAATATTATTTTGATTTTTGAAAACAATCTCAAGATACATATTTTACAAAATGAAATTTAACATTTTGTTAAAGTGATTCATGCCTGTAATATATATTTTACCATGATTTACTGAAGACGTTAACTAAAACCTAACATACATTTTAAAAGAAGATTATCTGTCAGCAATACATTTTAATGATTGGATCATTTAATATGAGCTCGTTCTTTTTACAAATTTAAATAAGGCCAAATTTGATCATTTAATTTCTACAGGAATATATAATTTAATTTCCTAATTTGATTTTAAAAAGTATAGAATGCATTGAAAAAGTCTTAAAACGGTCTTAAAGAGATAGTTCACCCAAACATGAAATGAGTGAAATTAATATGCTGCACTGTTGAATACTAGCAAACATGCAGTTAAGCACAGCAATGTCTTTTTTTTTTTTCTTCTTTTTTTTTTTAATTAACATTATTGTAAAAACCAACAATTCATGTTTCCTTCTGCATCCACAGAAAATGGGATAAATGACCTGGATCATGCGGTGCTGGCAGTCGGTTATGGAATAATGAACAACGAGTCCTACTGGTTAGTCAAGAACTCCTGGTCCTCTTACTGGGGCAATGATGGTTATATTCTGATGTCCATGAAAGACAACAACTGCGGTGTGGCCACTGATGCTATTTACGCCACATTAGCCTAACACACACACACACACACACACACACACACACTTATCAGACGAGCCAAAAGAAGAATTGCTTGTCTGTTTTATTGCAGATTTTGAATGCTGGACAATTGATCACAGTTTTGTTTCTTTTTGAATGTCAATAAATAGAAATTCTTAATAACAAAATCCTTGTTCATTAAAGACCTCGCATTTCATCATGGAGCAAAAGTAACACATGGCATACGTGTTCACAGGCAATGATTGGCAACTAGCAGACCTACAGTAGTAGATCCTCGATGCTCCGTTTTAACGTCAAGCTTCCTTTTTCAGACTAAAGTAACCAATCAATAGTGGCACCAACGATTAAACATTATCACACTGAATAACTTTGACCTGTCATGAACATCTAGTAAAAGCCTTTAGATTGTAATAATCATACAGTAAATTTACTTGTTTGTTTGTTTGTTCAAAGGGATAATGCTTCTATCCATTAAGGAGTCCAACAACAAATAAATAACAATCATTTATTACCCGAGTTTACCTCTGATTTGAAGCAGTTTTGAAAATTCTTAAAAAAACAAAAAGTCAAGGATTTTTTACAAACCATTTTAACAATTTCTGATTTAAATGCAGTTCTGCAACCATTATAGTTCATCAAAAGTCCAAATAATAAAAAAGAAAATCAGGAATTAATTTTCTGAAATATCTGGTTGCAGCAGTTTTCAGGCTTTGCCTTTTGAATATTGACTTGAATATTCCTCATGCAAAACTATCATATGGATTTAAAATTATTATTTCATATCTATAATCTATAGGACACAAAACAAAGGTTATGAAAAACAATGGCTGAGCCCTTATAGTTACAGGAATGCAAAGAAGTTCAAATAAAACAAAGTGTAATTTTAGGTGAACTATTACTTAAAATCCCGAATCGCATCACACAGACAGAAGCCAACAAATACTCCACTGATTTTAATCAGGTCAGTGTATTATTGTTTAAAAGTGTTTAATTGGTGCTCATTGGGTTGGAGAAAATGTCTGAGTAGTGATCTGCTTTAATATGGAGATATTACATCTGTGTTTGTCAGTATCGTGTGAATTTGCCTTAAAGGGATAGTTCACCCAAAAAATGTAATTTTTTTTTATGCAATTCTTATCTTTTAGGTCACACTTCACAATAAGGTTTCATTAGTTTATGTATTTACTAACATGAAATACACTTACCGGACACTTTATTAGGTACAACTGCTTGTTAACGCAAATTTCTAATCAGCCAATCACATGGCAGCAACTCAATGCATTTAGGCATGGTCATTGAGTATTAGAATGGGTAAGAAAGGTAATTTTTGATGACTTTAGCCCATTAGTACCAATCGAGGACAGTGTCAACACCACAGCCTACCTGAGTATTGTTTCTGACCATGTCCATCCCTTTATGACCACAGTGTATCCATCTTCTGATGGCTACTTCCAGCAGGATAATCCACCATGTCATAAAGCACGAATCATCTCAGACTGGTTTTTTGACCATGACATAGAGTTCACTGTACTCAAATGGTCTCCACAGTCACCAGAGCTCAATCATATAGAGCACCTCTGGGATGTGGTGGAATGAGAGATTCGCATCATGGATGTGCAGCCGACAAATCTGCAGCAACTGCGTGATGCTATCATGTCAATATGGAGCAAAATCTCTGAGGAATATTTCCAGTACCTTGTTGAATCATTGCCACGAAGAATTAAGGCAGTTCTGAAGGCAAAAGGGGTCCAACCTGGTAAGGTGTACCTAATAAAGTGGCCGGTGAGTGTAAGTATGAACAATACTTGTACAGCATTTATTAATCATAGTTAAACATTTACTAATGCATTATTAAAATCTAAACTCATGCTTGTCAACATTAGTAAATGCACAGTGAGTTAACGTGAACTAATAATAAACAGCTGTATTTTCGTTAACTGAAGTAAATGCATTGTTCATGTTAGTAAATACATTAACTAATAAAACCTTATTGTAAAGTGTGACCAACTTTTACTCATCTTCCACTTGTCCCAAACCAGTTTGAGTTTGTTAACCACAAAGGAAGATATCCTGAATAAGGTTGGGGAAAAAAACATCCATTGACTTGCATAGTACTTTTTGTTCCTACTAATGGCTGCTTTTTTTCTGGAAAACATTCTACAGTATTATCAGGGTGTCTGCAAGGTCTTACATTTCAAAAACTAAGTTTTAGGCATTAAAAAGTCTTAAATTCACTAAAATAATGTCTTGTAGGTCTTCATTTTAATCAGGAACTTATCCAATCAGCAACAATACAGTACATCTCAATAAAACCTTTAACAAAAGTCACATTTATTAGCTCAATTTTTTAAACTCTATGTATAGAACCAGAGTTTGCTTGTCATGATCTTTTTTTACAGTCTATGGTTATGATACATTATTTAAAACATGTGGCTATCAAATAACCAAGAGGGGACCATTAAAATCTTTTCTAATGGCCGTTAGGAAAAAAAACAGTGTTTAACCCTGTAGAAGTCTGAAATTTTATTCATAATGGTCTTGAAAAGTTCTTAAATCTGACTTGGTGAAAGCCTGTAGATCTCGTTTGTATTTAACAGAAGAAACCAATTAAGTGTGAGTAAATGAGGGTGAACTATCCCTTTAAGATCAAATTCACTGTCGACGTTTAAAACATTTGACACAATATTACAAATAGTTCATTTCTATCAAATAACGTCATGCAGTAATGCTACATTTTTCTGATTTAAAAAAGGTTATGTCAGGATATAGGTGTAAAAACTATATTGTGTTATTTGGCAGTGTGTGGCTGGCATTGAAGTCCATGAGATTGTGACTACTTGTCATCACAGTAATCTCACTGGCTCCACCAAACTACATTAAATCTCTGTAATTGTGCGTATGCTGACATTTCCTTTCAATAAAAAAATACAAAACATCATACAACAGCCAAACTGACACTAAATAAATCTAGATTAAGATTATTGAAGACACCAACATGCATGTTTTAACCAGCTTTGGGAATTGATTAATCTGGTGTAATTTCCAAACACACACACTCACTATATTACAAAGAAGGCACCGTTTCTCATAAAAGCTTTACACTAGTAAGTTAGTGGGCGGGGCTTTCTGATTCTAGAGAGCATCTAATTGGACAAAACTGCCAGGTAGTGCAGGATGAGTCATCAGTACATTTGGTCCATTTAATCAGGGAAAAACTAAAAATCCCATATGTGACCCTGAACCACAAAGGGTCAAGTTTTGGAAATTGATGTATGGTTTGTTAGGATAGGACAATATTTGGCAAAGATACAACTATGTGAATGTCTGGAATCTGAATATTAAGAAAATGGCTTTTAAAGTGTCCAAATTAAGCTCCTAAGCCGCCTTTCCACTGCACACGACATTCAGACATGACTGTCGGAATACGCCACCTTGTGGCAGCCGCACGGAATATTCAGTTTTGTTGTGCACCATGAAAAGCTGATTCTCGCGGTGGTGTCCGAAATAAAGGAGTGCAAAAGCAAGAGCCTTTATTCTCTGTGCCCAGGGCTTAATTTGTGCCGGAACACTCCGGATCCGGCACCTCTGAAATCTGATCCGGTGTCATGAGAAATCGGGTCCCCCTATGGTTGTTGCTAGATCAGATACGTTTGTGGCTGGAGGTTAACGAGAATTACTTATGTTATTTATGAAATTTCCGATTTATTGTATTTTATTAACGCCTACCCCCACCCCAACCCTAAACCCAACCGTCACAGTTCTGTAAAAATATTCATTATTGTTATACAGTGTCTCAAAAAAATGTCACTATATTAATGTGCATATCGCACTTCCGGCCGGCCGCGTATCCGATCTAGACGGTAAAGTCGGTAAAGTCTACGCGCACTGGCTGCCGTTGCATCATCCAAGTGGATACTACACACTGGTGGTGGTGTGGAGAAACTCCCCTCATGATTGTGAAGCGCTTTGGGTGTATGGTCAAACACAATAAATGCGCTATATAAATACACATTACATTACATTACAACTGTGATGGTTGGGTTTAGGTGTGGAGTAGGTGTAGACGTTAATAACTAATGTACAGCGCCATCTTTCCAGCAACATAATTTTGACATGTCTCCATAACTTCAAGTTACACCTCTAACGTACTTCAAGTCACGCCCCTAAGGCTCCTTCATGTTACGCCCCTGTCTTGCAGTCCGCAGACAGACACTACTCGAGTTTTTCCGCATACAGAGATGATCGGAACTTCACGCAGCTCCGGGACTACTCTCTAAAAATGAATGACTTTCAGTCGGTCGCTTGTCGTGTGCAGTGGAAAGGCGGCTTTAGCAATACATATTACTAATCAAAAATAAGTATTGACATATTTACGTGAGGAAATTTACTAAATGTCTTTACTTAACGTGATATTTACTTAATTTTCTTATGATTTTTGGCATAAAATAAAAATGGATAATTTCACTCATACAGTGTACCATTGGGCATTCCTACAAATATACCTGTGCATTTAAAGACTATAGTTTTGTGGTCCAGGGTCTCGCATCTGTTTAAAATGTTCCCCTCCTCTTCTCTATGTTTGGAGCATTTTTGTTTATTTTGCTTATCGAGCCTCGATTAAAAAATATGGTTGCGTAGAGAAAAGTGATGCTCCAATCACAGTTCCTAGATCAAGTCGTCCCTTTTTTCAACTTTACACTTTAGTTTTATTAAAACTGCAAATCTTCATGTAAATCAGTCAAATAGAAAACCTAAAAAGGCTCTTCTAAAAGTGTATAAAGTATTCAGATATCTGTCAAAAGTCACAAAAGGGCATTTTTGTATCAAAACCTGCACCATTTTTCACAAGTTTTCCGATGTTTCACCATTCATCAGCATAAGTGATCATGTAAATGCACTAAATTGAGAGGCTGCATAGTTGGGCTTGTGTGTGTATGTTTGTTTGTGACACATCAGGACATAGATCTGTATTGCGAAATAGGCTTGATACAGGTATTACAAGAAGGTGGTGAATTATAAGGGCGTTGCTGATGTCCTCATTTCTCAAAAAGCTTATAAATCACACAATGACTTTTTTTTAGAAAGTTAAAATGGTATCCTGGGAAGGTTGGGTTTGGGGATAGGGTGGGGTTAGGGCAATAGACAATACTGTTTGTACAGTATAAAAACAATTGAAACCTATTCAATGTCCTCACAATTGCCAAAAACAAGTGTGTGTTTGTGTGATCATGATTGTCTATCTGCACTCATCTGCTAAACTCTGCAGTTCTTGTCCTTCTGTGCTGTTTGGTGATGGATTGCTTTGTACAGGAATTTGTTCATCACATTTCAGAGTAGACCTAAAAGAGAAGTAACAGGGTTGTCATTTTTTGTGTGAACTCTTGCTTTAGGTGTGTGTGTGTGTGTGGTGTGATTGTTTACCTCTCTGTATCGTGAATGCTGTCTGGCAGTGGTTGTCTGGCAGTCTCAGGCAGTGCTAAAGCGAGCACTGCAGCTAGCAGAGGTGTGGAGCCGAAGATCAGCATTGGCACAACAGGTGTGTGACGACCCAGCAGGTTTATTAGAGGCGCTAGAACTCCACCCATCCGCGCAAACATAGACGAAACACCAATACCTGTTTGTCTGGAGATGAAAAAAGCCATAATAGAAATGATTTCCATGAATATGCTTTGATTTTCATGTGCAATTCCGTGGAAAAGGAAGTTAAGATTCTCCTTTTTTTCCTGCTATCATGACATACATCCACTTTAAATTAGAAAAAACATAGTGCAGTGCATGATTTTGTTCTTTCGGAACCGATTGAAAGAAGACTGTTGCTAACAAAATGAAGGAAGATCAATGAATGGATGAATTCAGAGTAGAAGCGAGACATGCACTGTTAGCCCCGCCCTAAAGGACTAATATCCCCGCCCTAAAGGAATTCCATGTGGCCATGAAGTGAAGAAAGTTGTTTTGACGGGTGGGGGAAGATTAAGATATTTGATTACAGTTTGAGGGCAAATGAATGTTTTTCTAAATAATGAAGTGCACAGATCAGTGCTTAATTTGAGCCGGATCCTGTTGCGGAAAATGTCAGATATTCGTGTTTTGCGTTTTGATATTTATTTTAATGGATCTGGCATTAACTTGTGCGTGGTGAATACCTACGGTTGAAGTCATAATTATTCGCCCCCCCTGTTTATTTTCCCCCCCAATTTCTGTTTAACGGAGAGAAGATTTTTTTCAACATTTCTAAACATAATAGTTTTAATAACTCATCTCTAATAACTGATTTATTTTATCTTTGGCATGATGACAGTAAATAATATTTTACTAGATATTTATCAAGACACTTCTATACAGCTTAAAGTGACATTTAAAGGCTTAACTAGGTTAATTAGGTTAACTAGGCAGGTTAGGGTAATTAGGCAAGTTAATGTATATCGATGGTTTGTTCTGTAGACTATCGAAAAAATATATAGCTTAAAGGGGCTAATAATATTGACCTTAAAATAGTTCATAAAAAATAAAAAACTGCTTTTATTCTAGCCGAAATAAAACAATTAAGACTTTCTCCAGAAGAAAAAATATTATCAGACATACTGTGAAAATTTTCTTGCTCTGTTAAACATAATTTGGGAAATATTTAAAAATGAAAAAAAAATTCAAAGGTGGGCTAATAATTCTGACTTCAACTGTACGTGTAAGCGTGTGTGAGCGAGAGAGAATGTGAATGAGTGCAAGCGAAGGCTGTGTGGATTGTGTGCGCGCAGACACACGACGGTAGTCACCATGCACAAATTAAAGCAAAAGTCACATTTAACTATTGGCCCTCAACAATATTTTCAGCCAATCGGCTTTCTTAGGTTTACAATCACTCTCATTGGTCGGTGATTGTTTCACGTGCAGTGAGCAGCCAAAATAAATAATGGCACAGTGGCCTACCTAAATGATATTTGTATTTTCAAAGAGGCAGTCAAGCATATTTTCATATTTTAAAACCACAAGTAAATCTGATTATGGGCCTGATCAAAAAAGATCCTGAGAAGATGAAACTGCGTGAATGGATCAGGATAGCGGGAGACAGAAGCAAAGTGATCTCAAGTCAGCTAGAACACATGACAGAAGAAGTGACTGTGGGCTCATTTAATTATTTTCTTTTTCACTTGGCACATAATAGTGAAGAGAACTGAATAGTGATTGTTCATATGATTTATGTTTGTAGATACATGATTTTATTATCCATGACCAGGGCTTAATTTGTGCCGGAATACACCGGATCCGGCACCTCTGAAATCTGATCCGGCACCTCATTTTACCGATCCCCCTCCTCAACCACCCTCCTCCCCCGTCCGCTGTTCACATCCACTTTTTTCCGCGACTCCCCAACCATGTTCACTTTCGTCCGCGACACCCCTCTGCCATGCATCGCTCTCAACTTTCGTGCGCGACACCTCTCCATACTCGGGTAACATGCCGGATCCGTTACCCCGATCTATTCCGGGACCTCGCAATTCACAAATTAAGCACTGTCCATGACTGACCTATAGCGTTATATGGCACAAAATTAATTAACCCTCTACCGCACGCATTATGATAAATCTATAAAAATATTTGACTTTTTCTTTTCTTAGAATGGCTTAACTTGAAGTGCTGAAAAAAATGTTAAGGTACTTCATGATATGTTACCATATGGCAACAACGTCCAACAGTGGATCTGACTTAGACATTTCTAATTTAGAGCTTTCCTTATAATGAATAATTTAGTTGTTTGTTTTGATTTAATTGGTGTTGCAGTGTTATAAGCTTTAATACAGAACTACTAAATGACTCATACATACTTTCCACAACTAATATTCCAACAGCTTTCATTTATTGCATTCTTTTTTGATGAATATTATTAAAAATAAACATAATATTGTATTATCATGTACACAACATACAATATGTTTAAATATTTCCTCCAGTAAATATTATAACAAATAATTAACAAGTCTAATTTACCCAGATGCATCAGAAAAATGTAGCTACTAGCTAACAATGTTTATATTTAATACTATATACTATACTACGCCTGTCTTATCTGCCTCTGAGCTAACTGAACTGTCTTCATCACTGCTCCTATCAAATGTCCAATCTCCATCATTCTCATGGTCACTAAAACCCATCTCATCCTCACTTTCATCTGCAGGAAGAGCCAGCTCTGTCCTTTTCTTCTTTTACTTACCATAGAACATGGTGGTGCTCGCTAATACACTGTTCCCTGTATTCATATCTATTCAAAAGTAGTACTGCCATTAAAACTAGATTTTATCCAGAATGCAAATGCCATTAACATACAACTAATCAACATTATATTACTAGCATTCATGTTGTTATTGTTACAACTTAAAAGATCACAGCTGACCTTGCTAGCTAACTAAGCTATTGCAATATTGCACATTCCACTATTGGACAGTGTTGCCATTTGGCAACATATAGTTGATCCATTTACAAAAAACTCAATTGATAAAAACTTTGAGTTGTAAATATGTCATAACTTACTGGAGGTCATGTCTCGGATTTTTTTGTGGATCTGACGTAAATGGATCCTTTGTTTTTATTGGCGTTTACATTTGCATTTAGCAACTACTCACAATAAACACCAGTCTGTCAGAAATCACTCCACAGAAAAACACTGCATGGCATGTGACCTAACCAAAGCACATCAGTGGCTAAGCTAAGGTCTTCTCTTTCCAACAAAAAAGTTAGAACATTGGTCTTAAAGAAACAGTGGCAGAGAAATTAACATAAATATCATGTTGCCATATGGCAACACCCTGCGGTAGAGGGTTAAAGACCGTTCAGAAATGGGATGCTCTTTTTTGCGCTATCACGGTTTAATGACGTCATGTTCTGGGAAAACTGAAATTGTGTGGTGGACGTCGTCACGGTAACTTTTATTTCCTGGTTTGTTCCGGGAATTATTCATTTACAAATTAAGCACTGGCACAGATACATCATTTATAACAAGAACTACTTTAATTAGTTAAAGTGAAGCCAATGACGTGCACCTGCTAAGTTTTGGTTTCAGAATTGTTTTACATACAGTTGAGGTCAGAATTATTAGCCCCCCTTTAAATTTCTTTTTTTTTATATTTCCCAAATGATGTTTAACAGAGCGAAAGGAGAGGAAATTTTCACAGCATGTCTAATAATATTTTTTCTTCTGGAGAAAGTCTTATTTGTTTTATTTCAGCTAGAATAAAAGCTGTTTATAATTTTTTAAGAACCATTTTAAGGTCAAAATTATTAGCCCCTTTAAGCTAATTTTTTTCTTCACTTGTCTACAGAACAAACCATCGTTATACAATAACTTGCCTAATTACCCTAACCTGCCTAGTTAACCTAATTAATCTAGTTAAGCCTTTAAATGTCACTTTAAGAAGTGTCTTGAAAAATATCTAGTAAAATATTATTTACTGTCATCATGGCAAATATAAAATAAATCAGTTATTAGAGATGAGTTATTAAAACTATTATGTTTAGAAATGCGCTGAAAAAATCTTCTCTCCATTAAACAGAAATTGGGGAAAAAAATAAACAGGAGGGCTAATAATTCTGACTTCAACTGTATATAACTTTTTTTGGACCACTATAAAATTTGTTGTCCTTTGTTGTGACACCCGTTTATTGAAAATATACAACAAGTCATGGAGGGAAAAAAAAATATTCGAAATATCATCCACACCTTATTTTAATGTACAATTCATGCTAATAACAAACCATTAACTAAGACTTGTAAAATCATTCACATGCTATTTGTACATCATTAAAAAGCTGTTTATCCTCATTTTTTATGTCACACCATAAGACAGTTCAGTAAAATGTTTTTAAAAAAGTAAAAAAGTTAGTGACTCCTTATGTTTTCTCAAACATCAAGCTACTATTAACTACTCTTCAAAAGCCTTTTTATACTGCCTATGTGTCAACTACCAAGTTATATGCATGATGCAAGTACCTGAGGACGGTCGGGAAAAGTTCTGCAGAATAAACATAGATGATAGCAAAAGATGCTGTAATTCCGAATTTCCCCACCATGGCCAAAGCAGTCCGAACATGAGCACTGTCTGAAAAAAGATAGTAAGAATGGGCTCAATACAGCAAGACAATACTATACACCACACAACCCAAAGATATAGGAAAGACACTTTTCAAATATGATTTTTGAGACCATGCATGAACAGACTTTAGCTTAACTCATTTTTATTTATTGAATAATGATGCACCACTAACTTGTCATTACTCTCACCATTAAACATATTTTATTAGAATGTAAAAGTGTAAGCAGCATGCGACAAGATTTTTATAATGAAAACACTTTTAAAAAGGTATCACCAGGACGGATTTTAAAGGGCACCTAGGTTACCCCTTTTTCCAGATTTAATATAAGTCTTTTGTGTCCCCAGTAAAGTTTCAGCTCAAAACACCCATCAGATTATTTATTAGAGCTTTCACTAGTTTGTGTTTTATAGCTCTCAACAGCTTTTTGCTGTTTTTATGTACTGGGCTTTTAAGGCTAGTCCTCCCCGCCCACCGTTCCCACGTGCCTGTCAGCGTGCCTCAGTGTGTAATATCTGTTACGTTAATGTACAAAATAAACCTGATTTAACATCCACAAACAGGGATTGAAGCGTTATTTATAATTGTACTGACATGCGGCTGTGCTGATGAAGTAATGCTGAAGTAAATTGCTGTAATTTATTACAAACGTGCACTGTTTTAAAACATTTTAAACTTGTAAAACTCACTCTTGATCACATTTGATGATTGATGATCCTAGCAAACTGAACAGACCATTTCCCGGTTGCTTTGCGCACGTCCTGTCTTGTTGATATGATTATAAGCGTTACTATGAAGACATGTTATTACGCAGCTGTCAATCAATATTGGTGGGCGGGGGGACTGCACTCCTACTTCAAGTTGTGTTCGATCTGAAAACTGCTCCAATTGGTCCACCGTTTTTATGTTGTTAAATTGAAAAAAAAGGACTGGGAGTGTTTATACCACCCCAATATGACGGGCTATACACTATACCTACACATACAGTATGTCTGTCCAAACAGCTTGAAAAGTAGATTTTTCCCCATAGGTGCCCTTTTTTTTTTTTTTTTTTATTGTATGCCCACATTCACAAAATATTAACATCAAAATGTATAAATGTGTTACAGAAAATGTACAGTCTTGAAAATGGAAAGTAACAAAGAAATTTATATAAAAAGAATGAATAAATAGGTAAAAAATAAAAGTACAATCACACCATCTTAGAGCAGCCTTTGAGTGTAGGTTGTACCAAAAACTGTAAACGAATGACAAGGATCCTGTGTTAATTTAAGAGAGCTCTTTTATGTATTCCCAAAGGGGAGACCAAATTGACCAAAATCTGTCAGATTTTTTATGTTTGTCATAGGTAAGTTTTTCTAATGGTAGCCATGTAGTAATTTGTGATATCCACATTTTAAAAGATGGAGCCTGTGGTGCAGACCAAAGTAGCAAAATACATTTTTTAGCTAAATATACCAGGACAATAAATAACTGTAATGCATCTTTTCCAAACAGATTGTTCACATTAAGCTTCAATAAATACAAAGCTGGGGTCATATCAAAATTTAGCTTAAGAATATTTTCCAGTACCTTATGTATTTTCTTCCAAAATGGCAAAATTCTGTCACAATCCCAAAAACAATGAATGAATGTACCTTTATCTTTTTTACATTTAAAACACAAGTCTGTGGCATTGGCAAACATTTTCTTAATACGTATTGGTGTAAGATATATCCTATTAAAAAAATTTAAATTAAGCTCATGGATCCCTAGAGAGGTACATTTCGGGTATACATTATCACATACAATGTCCCAGTCATTTTTTTCTATAGTTTGACCAATATCCTTCTCCCAGACATCCTTAAGTCCTAGCCAGGCAGAAGTGCAGTTGTTAGACAAAATGTCATATATCCTCGTTATCAATCCTTTTGAACAAGATCATAGGTGCCCTTTAAGATATTTAACAAATATTGAATTGAAAGATGAAATTTACCTTTTAATATAATTTACAGTTTTCGTGAATTAAATTTTATTATGCCTGTTTATATAATAATAAGTATTGAACATGTAAAAATTAAGTATTAAAATAAGAATACTTATAAAAATAAGTATTGAACATGTCATGTTTTATAATATTAAATAAAATAATATTTCCAAAGGAGCTGTTGACATTGAACTGATTGATATTTTGGTAAAAAACCCAAACAATACAAAGATAAAATAAAACGAAACAAAAAAATCTGAAAAATGAGTCCTGTGTGACACGAGGAGAAAGTGCTGAAC
>LR812537.1:51808127-51925627 GCA_903798195.1 Danio kyathit | reverse complement strand
TCCATCCTGGCTTGTCTCAACAGTTCAGGCTGGTGGTGGTGGTGTAATGGTGTGACCCACACAGACCACAGTTTAGGCGCCCCCTGCTGGTCTCACTAACACCACTTCCGGCAGCAACCTAGCTTTCCCATGTGGTCTCCCATCCAGGTACTGACCGGGCACAGCCCTGCTTAGCTTCAGTGGGTGACCATGTGAGAGTTGCAGGCTGGTGGTGGTGGTTTAATGGTGTGGGGCATATTTTCTTGGCACTTTGGGCCCATTAGTACTGATTGAGCATCATGTCAACGTCACAGCCTACCTGAGTATTGTTGCTGATCATGTCCATCCCTTTATGACCACAGTTCTTCAGATGACTACTTCCAGCAGGATAACGCGCCGGTTCATAAAGAGCGAATCATCTCAGACAAATGACAATGACAACGAGTTCACTGTACTTAATCGGCCTCCACAGTCACCAGATCTCAATCCAATAGAGCACATTTGGGATGTGGTGGAACGGGAGATTCGCATCATGGATGTGCAGCTGACAAATCTGCAGCAACTACGTGATGCTATCATGTCAACATGGACCAAAATCTCTGAGGAATATTTCCAGCACCTTGTTGAATCTATGCCAAGAAAGATTAAGGCAGTTATGAAGGCAAAAGTGGGTCCAACACAGTATTAGTAAGGTGTACCTAATAAAGTGGCCGGTGAGTGTATATATTTTAGAAATAAAATAATAAAAATGATAACACTTAGTATAAGTGTCATTTAGTTGACATTCCCCAACTGAGGCCTTGAGTTCACAACTTAGTTATAATTAAATACAATTTGACAGGAATTCAACAGTTATGTTAGTAAATGCTGTTTTTTTTATCAAATATTCCTAACAAAAGGCATCACGGTTTCCACAAAAATATTAAGCACAACAACTACTAATAACATCAATAATAACAACAGTTTTTAGATCACCAAGCCAGCATATTCTGATGATTTTTGGAGTGATGAAGCTGGAAATAAAATGTTGCATCGCAGAAATAAATAACAATTTAAAAAATATGTAAAAATAGAATTTGTTTTAAAAAAATGTTAATAATATTTAATATTATTTACTGTTTTCTTTGTTCATTTTGATCAAATAAATGATGCTTGGCCCAGACCAGCCCTTACCCTTACCAGCCCACCAAAAATATATTAATGCAAAAACAAAACATGCTTAAAATTCTGGTAAGACTTTTATTTGATGGTCCCTATTGCACATTTTGTTAACTAAAAGTTTTATTGCAACTACATGACAATTACTTCTCATTTGAGCATTAGTAGACTGTCCGCTTAATATCTGCTGATACTGCTCCTTCAACAGACATTTAACTAACTATAAGAAACTTTGCAAGTACATGTCAACTTACACTAACCCTAACCACAACAGTCTACTTATAATCTAATGAGAATTAGTTGGCATGTAAGTGACCACTAAATGATTATACCACTTTAAATTTGTTCAGAGCATCAGAGCATGTCATGTGTTTTCGGTGGTCCGGGTAACAAATAGGTTAGTCAGATTAGCAGAGCAAAGAGGAGACCTGTTTCTGCGCAGTTGATGGAGATGAGTAGCGATTTATTAAGAAAGGAGTCTTAATCCTGCTCAATTTATATCATAGAACCCTTTGGTAAAGCAGAGCCAGGTATGTAAAGTTGATAATTTAACCCATATGAGTTTGTTTGTATGTATATGTTAATCGGGAGCTCTGCCTTCTTATTAGTTGTTTCAAACTGTCTTCATATACTTCATCGTTTAGTTTTCATATATCGCTCTGTACATTGTATATTTATTTGTCATATTTTTCTGTATACGAGTTGTATTTATTGATTTTTGTTGTTTCTTTGTGTAGTTTCACGGTGCTACGCAATGAAAGTTTAATGGCTTTCGTCTTGAGCAAAATAAAGAAAAAAGCACCCGTTATAAAGGCCCAATCCCAATTCTATTTTTGTACCCCTACCCCTTCCCCTTCCCCTTCCCCCTGGCCCTTACAACCGAGGGTTAAGGGGAAGGGCTTCAAAACTTACCCCTAAGAATTGGGACAGCACTTCAACACCAGCACACGTCATCACGATCTCTTGCTTCATATGAGATCAGACGATGGCGACTGCTGTAGTTATTCCAGTTGTGTTATTTTGTGGTGTTTATCTTCAGGAAATCACTGAAGGCATATATTATGTTATCATAACGATCTAATGTGGCAATAAGATCGTAACTGTACTGTGTATTTACACAGTGGCCATAGTCATCTATGTAAACACACTAAAACAACATTAACATTATAGCAGACACTGTAAAAAGCTCATTTTCAGCCACTAGACTGCTCTGACAGGGTATTCGAGTGTTATCGAGTGTCAGAATGTTGTAGGACTGCTGTACAGGAGTTATGATTAGGGATTATAGATCGCGAAATTTAGCGGGGTTTTTTTTTGCGGTTTTTTTAAAAAGCATGACGGTAAAACATGAACGCGGTTATGAATATAATAAAACATATGTTTGTTTGTCGTAAAAATTCGTAATAATGACAAAAAAATACTAATTTGTGGATCTCCTTACTTCCGGGTTCAGCTCCGTTGTGGCAGGTGTATTCTGGGAAATATTCTTACCCCTCCGTTTCGAAGGGATGTATACGGTTGTTGCTAGATTGGATACGTTTGCGGCCGGAAGTTAACGAGAATTATTTATGTTATTTATGAAATTTCTGATTTATTGTATTTTATTAACGTCTACCCCCACCCCAACCCTAAACACAACCATCACAGAAGCATAAAAACAGTAGTTGTACCGAGTATTATTTATGATATCTATTAAATTACCCAATAAATTGTATTTTATAACACCTACCCCCAACCCTAAACCCAACCGTCACAGTACTGTAAAAATATTAATTATTGTTATACAGTGTCATAAAAAAATGCCGCTATATTAATGTGCATATCGCACTTCCGGCCAGCCGCGTATCCAATCTAGACTTTACCGGTGTATACCCCTTTCCCTTAGCCCTACGCCTTCAAGCTAAAGAGAATTGGGACACCCCTACCCCTTGGCGGGCACGCGCAAAACGAGGGGTAGGGGTAAGGGGAAGGGCTAAGGGGTAGAATTGGGATTGGGCCAAACTCTTTGTCTCGTTCATGGATGCCAAAGGGGAGCTACATGGCATGTAGATCCAATGTAATCTAAATTCAACAAACGGACCATCAAAATAAAGTGAAAACAAAATTCTTAAAAACATTTTGATACTTGTTTTAAACGTCAGCAGGTTTAGACCACGCCTACATGCATCAAGATGCTAGCTTGTGATTGGCTGAGTAGATCTATGCACTAATTAATAACGCAATATTGGCTTGTTAACTAGTCTTGTCTCACCAGATATAGAATATGAAGAGAAAGCCTGGAGCAGAGATGGCCAGCTGCAGTTTTCTCCAGTCTCTGATGAGAAAAGCCACACCGGCCAGCAACATGTAGCCAAAACCGAAGAAGTAGTCGGTGAAGATGCCGGCCAGCATCCGTCTCTGTGTGCAGGTCCACTCGGTGCCTGTGGAGGACGGGTGGGGATGAGGGTCAGTGTTTGGGGAATATATCAGGAATGGAGTTTAAAAGGGTTCAGTCTGGGGTCAAAGTATTGAGGTCAAGGACAAAGAAGAAACATGAGATTGTTATTGTTGGCATATTAATAGATCAATGTCACAGTCTGCTCTTAAAGTCCACATGAACCGGAAGCTGCGACCATTTTTTTTTTCGTATTGTGATGAAGTTCCTGGAGAAATGGAATAATAAATGAGAAATCAGTGGGTGTGGCTTGTTTTTTCTACTGCAAGCTGATTGGTTGTAATAAAAGAGGCATTTCATTCAGAAAGACCTGGAAAAGGGTTTGGGGAGAGTTATTACACCCTAACAGACTCCTCCTGCTCACCATTTCAGTTTGTTGAAAGTTTGAGGGGTGTGGTTAAGTATGTTAGACATGCACAATACCTCAGACAGACCTAATCTGAGAATTTAACTAAAAACTAATTATTAAAATAATAAAAAAAAAGAAAATAATAATATAATAATAAGAATAAGAAGAAACTAGTTTGATGCTTGTTGTAGGGCGAGCTTGGGTGTCCAGAAAGGTGCCATTTACAAATAAAATGAATTATTATTATTAATAATTAGTTAAGAATATTTTTGATTGTAATGGAAAGGGTTGGTGAGGTTTGAGGAGTGGAAGATCTTCAGTGTTTGTAACTGTATTTTTATTTGTTTATTTTTTTGTCATGTCTTTATGGGACCCCCTTGAAAATGAGATGTTGCATCTCAAGGGGTTATCCTTTAAAAAAATTGAAAATTGAATAAAACTTTGCTCAACATCAAGTGGTTCAAAACCTTGATGAGTTTCTGTTAAACACAAAAGAAGATATTTTGTAAAATGTTGTATACCAGTAGCCATTGACTTCCAGAGTAGGAAAAGAAACTGTAAATGTCAATAGATACTGGTTTCCAACATATCTCCTTTTGTGTTCAACAGAACAAGAAAACCTAGAGTGCACTTTTTAGGTTAACACTTTCCTTGAAGGGGTGTTCATGACACACGTCATAAACGTGAATGAGATTTTATGCATGTTAATGACAACTGTTATTAAGTGTCATTGACTCAGCTATGTCATTTTAAATGCCAAGATAACATTGTTTTTATGACAACTTGACATTAACAAATACATCATAACCAGGAGTCCGTTCTTCATACCTCGCTTAAATGATCTAAGATGATTTGGCAGATTCTGGATCTTTTAATCTTGATAACTGATCTCCGGTTTGGTTCTTCAATTTGGTTCTTCAAACAACTTCGCGAATCAGATTAAAATGTCTGGATGAACTGATCTGAGATCGCTGCACGTGTTGTGAAGGACTGATCTATCGATCCTTAAAATCATGATCAGCAATGCAACGATTGGCTGACGGCACCGCAGCATGATGACATCATCTGATTAATATTCAATTATCCATGTGAGCAAAATTACATCAAATTCATAGTAAACGGTTTGTTAAATATGATACGCAATAACTTTCCTCATTTGTTGTGGGCTGCAGGCGTTACACTTTTATGTGTCAAGAGTATTTAGTAATTTATTTAGTTTTACAGTTAGAGCGGATTTTCTTTATTATAGTAGTCATAGTAGTTTTATAGTAGCCGGTTTCTTAATCGATGTAAAGAATAACTGGATGTTTAAATTGATTTTGCATCACAAAAGCATTTTGATATTGGTTAAGGTGTCTGCAACTTTTGTGAAGCATCAAATCACCGTCATGTTAACTGTCAAAACATGTTCATGACTGCATAAATTATTATTCCTTAAAAAAAAAGTCACATATTGTGCATTTCTATTATCATACACAAATTGTACCACAGCGATTGTAGGCATTTATATCTAAAAAGTTCATATCAAAAAAATTTCTCTTTAAACCACCAGGTGGCAGTCTTTGTACTTTTATTTCGGAGTGCAGATTGCATAAGATTTATTAATATATATATATATATAATATATATATATATATATATATATATATATATATATATATATATATATATATATATATATATATATATATATATACAGTTAAAGTCAGAATTATTAGCCCCCCTTTGAATTTATTTTTCTTTTTTAAATATTTCTCAAATGATGTTTAACAGAGCAAGGAAATTTTCACAGTATGTCTGATAATATTTTTTCTTCTGGAGAAAGTCTTATTTGTTTTATTTCGGCTAGAATAAAAGCAGTTTTTAATTTTTTAAAAACCATTTTAGGGACAAAATTATTAGCCCCTTTAAGCAAATTTTTTTTGATAGTCTACAGAACAAAACCATCGTTATACAATAACTTGCCTAATTACCCTAACCTGCCTAGTTAACCTAATTAACCTAGTTAAGCCTTTAAATGTCACTTTAAGCTGTATAGAAGTGTCTTAAAAAATATCTAGTCAAATATTATTTACTGTCATCATGGCATAGATAAAATAAATCAGTTATTAGAAATAAGTTATTAAAACTATTATGTTTAGAAATGTGCTGAAAATATCTTCTCTCCGTTAAAAAACTC
Organism: Danio kyathit; assembly: GCA_903798195.1. NCBI lineage: Eukaryota > Metazoa > Chordata > Actinopteri > Cypriniformes > Danionidae > Danio > Danio kyathit. The sequence goes on along the minus strand of LR812537.1, from coordinate 51,919,528 downwards.
TCCGTTAAAAAAATTAAACAGGGGGGCAAATAATTTAGGGGGGCTAATAATTCTGACTTCAACTGTATATATATATATATATATATATAGTTAAAAATATATATTTGCTATTTTCCCAAGTGTATATAACAACTACTGTAAGAAAATATCAGAATTCGGTACATACTTTCAGTATTATCTTTGCTTGAAATGACCGGATCTAATCCTGTTTATATGAAATGAACCTGCTTCCTAGCAGGTTTGAACTACCAGAACTGTTGCTATGACAACAACTCTCGGATGAGTTTTAAAGAACGAAACAATCCTGGATCGTGTCAAACCGTAAATAACCAAATCCACCTAACTGAGTAATCCACGTACGAAGAACAGACCCCTGCTTTGTCATGAATCATAAATCTGTCATAAACATGATTATCATGAATCCATTATAAATATGTCATGAATTTTATAACACTATCATTAATACTTCTTTTTGACCTCAACTACAGTGGTACACGCTGAATTTGTCATTAAAAAGGTATTAAATATTAAAGACACTGTTAAAAATTATTTTACAGACTAGTGACACTTTTAATGAGACATTTAATGACAAATACAGTTTGTTCCACTGAAAACATGATCAGAAAAATATTCATGACACAATTATAATGTATCATGATAATCATGTTTATGACAGATTTATGACTAGTTTTATTGTCTTGGTAATGTCAAGTTGTCACGACAAACAAAGTCATTTTTCAATAGTATCTGGATGCAGCCTTTATGATGCAAGCTGAGATTGCATCACTCAGCGATGCAATGTCAGACACAATGCATTCAATAGAGTGAGTGACGTCACTGTGACGGGTAGGGTTAGGGGTGGGGTTAGGTGAGCGCATTAAAAAGCATTGGATGCAGCTCAGATTGCACTGAACCAGGTCTGCATCCAGAACCCTCTCTCATTTTACATTTAAACTGACATAACCGAGCCAATGACACTTAATAACAGTTGTCATAAGCATGCATAAAGTCTCATTCACATTCAAGACATGTGTCATGATCATAAAGGTTTCATGACAGGTTTCATGGCCTTATGAACACCCCCTTCAAGTAAAGTGTTACCTTTTATAGTTTGTCCATAAGGTGGCAGTGCCGTTGAGTTGGAAATAATTAGAAGAGACAGACAGGGTTGCAAATCTGTCTTTTTCCTGCAAAATTATGCTACTTTAAAAAAAATAACATATCTTTATAGTTATTATTTTTGATGTGAACAGAGCTTTAACTCTAGTACTCCATGTCTCACCTAACACAAATGCATTGATTATCACCCCCGACACTGTCATTCCTATGATGAAGCGCAGACCGATGTAAACAGGGAAGTTTGGGGCGAAGGCAGCAGCAACACCAAACACCGTCTGAAGAGCCAAAGACACGAGCATGGCAAACCTCCTCCCATACCTTACAGAGAAAGAGAGAGTGAGAAATAAACAAGTGTTTTTATCATACAGGAAAGAGTTGGACAGTGAATTTGGCCCCTATTAAGTGTCTCGCTGTTCCGGATTTATCATAATTCACCCTTTAGTAGAAGTATAGTAGTGGTTCTTAAAGGTACTGACTCCAATAAAAGCAAATCATCTCAAATATTTTATCTTAGTTTAATTCTATTTGTGTTTTTAAATGATTTAGTTTGTGCTTTAAAAAAAGAGTTATTAAGCTAAATTTAAATATAATGTAATTTTTAACATTATTAAATCACGGCAGCATGAGTTAATTTAACTTGTTAAAATGACTTAACAATATTTATTATACACTCACCGGCCACTTTATTAGGTACACCTGTCCAACTGCTCGTTAATGCAAATTTCTAAGCAGCCAATCACATGGCAGCAACTCAATGCATTTAGGCATGTAGACATGGTCAAGACGATCTGATGCAGTTCAAACCGAGGATCAGAATGGGGAAGAAAGGTCATTTAAGTGACTTTGATCGTGGCATGGTTGTTGGTGCCAGACGGGCTGGTCTGAGTATTTCAGAAACTGCTGATCTACTGGGATTTTCACGCACAACCATCTCTAGGGTTTACTCTAGGGTCTGAAAAAGAGAAAATATCCAGTGAGCGGCAGTTCTGTGAGTGCAAATGCCTTGTTGATGCCAGAGGTCAGTGGAGAATGGCCAGACTGTAACTTCAATAAGCACTCTATACAACCGAGGTCTGCAGAAGAGCTTCTCTGAACGCACAACACGTCCAACCTTGAGGCGGATGAGCTACAGCAGCTGCCACTCCTGTCAGCTAAGAACAGGAAATTGAGGCTACAATTCGCTCAGGCTCACCAAAATTGGACAATAGAAGATTGGAAAAATGTTGCCTGCTCTGATGAGTCTCGATTTCTGCTGCAACATTCGGATGATAGGGTCAGAATTTAGTGTCAACACCATGAAAGCATGGATCCATCCTGCCTTGTATCAACAGTTCAGGCAGGTGGTGTAATGGTGTGGGGGATATTTTCTTGGCACACTTTGGGCCCATTAGTACCAATTGAGCATCGTGTCAACGCCACAGCCTACCTGGATATTGTTGTTGACCATGTCCATCCCTTTATGACCACAGTGTACTCATCTTCTGGTGGCTACTTCCAGCAGGATAATGCTCCATGTCATAAAACACAAATCATCTCAGGCTGATTTGATTCTTAAACATGACAATGAGTTCACTGTACTCAAATGGCCTCCACAGTCATCAGAACTCAATCCAATAGAGCACCTTTGGGATGTGGTGGAATGGGAGATTCACATCATGGATGTGCAGCTGACAAATCTTTAGCCACTGTGTGATGCAATCGTGTCAATATGGACCAAAATCTCTGAGGAATATTTCCAGTATCTTGTTGAATCTATGCCATGAAGGATTAAGGCAGTTCTGAAGGCAAAAGGGGGTCCAACCCAGTACTAGTTAGGTGTACCTAATAAAGTGGCCAGTGAGCGTACAAGCTGTTTTAAAGGCATAGAACAAAAGAACAATCTGTAATCATTTACACACCATTTACTTGTTTTTAACCTTTATGAGTTTCTCTTTGTTCTGTTGAACACAAATACAGATATTTTGAAAAATGTTGGAAACCTGTAACCATTGACTTACATTGTATTTTTTTCCCGCTATGTAAGTGAATGGTTACAGGTTTCCAGCATTCTTCAAAATATCTTCTTTAGTGTTCAACAGAAGAAAGAGACTCATAAAGGGTTTACAACCACTTGAGGGAGAGTAAATAGTGAGTAAATTTTCATTTTTGGCTGAACTATCCCTTTAAGTCAATTTAATGTTTAATGTGACTTAAAATGACTTGTTGGGTTAATTTTATTCAACCTAATAATTTAAGACAACTAAAAAATTTAACAATGTGTGCAAAGTATCCAGACTGCTGTGTTTGTGGAGTATGTTTACTTTCTATAAATGCACAAATAGTTATCAACATTAAAAATGTATTAGATGAGCATTTAATGCAGAATGAGTTGAATGAGAAGCAGGACAAAGCACGGCTTGACCTCAGGTTGTTTATTTCTGAGTGAACAGACGACATGTGATATATGAGGTTGCCGTGAGGATGTTTGTGTGTGTGTGTGTGTGTGTGTGTGTGTGTGTGTGTGTGTGTGTGTGTGTGTGTGTGTGTGTGTATCAACAGTATATACCTGTCTGCCATTGCTCCAAATACAACAGCTCCTACAAGCAGCCCCAGCATGTAGATGGAGGAGCCCAGACTGTTCAGGCCTGCCTTATCACACACCAGATCCCACTGCACAAACACGCATGCAAAACTCTAATGTTAGTCAGTGGATATAAGTATGATTCACATATCATGATTCATTTTAGTTAAAATTTTGTTTTTGCACTTGCTTCAATTGTACAAATACAATATTGGGATATTTAGTAACGATGAAAAAGGGACAGAAATCAGTGACGTGATGTGCATGTGTCTTTAAATGAAATATATAGTGGAGACTTTTCAAGTACCTAAACAATAAAAGGATAGTTCACTCAAAACTAAAAATTCTGTCATCTTTTACTCGCTGTTTACTTGTTTCAAACTGGATATTTTGAAGAGCATGTTATTGGAAACATGTAACCATTACAATAGTATTTGTTTTTCTTACTATGGAGTCAATAGTTACAGGTTTCCAGCTTTCTTATAAATTTAAAAAGGTTTAAAACCACTTGAGGGTGAGCACATTTCTGCCTGAACTATCCCTTTAAAGTGTAATATCAGACTTTTCATACGCAATGTGTGTAAATCTTGTGTAATTTCTGTCATTCCCCATGTAACTTATGCTAAGTGTATCAAGTGAGTAAAGTGTCATTTGCAATTTGTGTATGTTGTGTAATATGAGCAGAGCACTTAATTTTCATTGGACTTCATGTATTCTAATACCGCTTTATTCAACCCACCATATAAATACGTCTTTTATATTAATCAAGAATGGTTAAATTAAAAAAACATTAATATATTTAAATATTATTATAATTAAACCAACCTGAAAATGTACCGTTATATACATTTCTGGAGAGCACCGAATACGTCCCAGGAGCTACGTTTTTTTTTTTTTGCTGTTTTAGTTTTCGCGAATCCAGAGGCTGCTGTGTACGCTTTTTCAGATGTCAAATTTCCAACATAGGCTCATTCTGAAAACGTAGCCCTATATACGTTTCTGGAGACCGCGAATTATGTAGCCAGAAGTACGTATGGCTGCATTTAATTTTTAAAACGAAGGCTACGGGGCGGTATGACGCCGTTCCTTTTTGCGTTTACCAGCTGACAACTTGCGTCCATATGGACAGCTTTCCCGCTCTAACCAGTTTGCACCATTAGCGCGCCATGTATGTCGGTGAACTTGAGACGCAAAGAGGAGTTGACCACAATGACGGGGTTCGAGTCCGGCGAAGAACGGTTCCAGAAAGCAAGTAAGACAAAATCAGAAGCCAAAAAAAACCCTCCTCCTTCCCTAAACCCAACCAATAGGCTGCGTCCGAAACCGCATACTTCCATACTATACAGTACGCTAAAATCAGGATGCGAGCCGAGTAGTATGTCCGAATTCATAGAATTCGAAAATCAGTATGCGAGAAGTACCCGGATGACTTACTACTTCCGGCGAGATTCTGAAGTGCGCATCCCATGCACGCTGCGCTATCCCATGATGCTCCGCGAGAGAATTCATGAATGGAAGTGAATCTACGCAACTGACGCATGTAGGTCACGTGACCATGACAAAATGGCGGATGTAGTACGTCCGAATTCCATTCATACTTCTTACATTCATACTGTATAGAACGTGTAGTACGTTTAAATTCAAATGCAGTACCTACTGAGTAGTAGGCGGTTTGGGATGCAGCCATAGTGTTTTCAACAGCACTGACTGACCCGCCCACCCACTTCCCTAAACCCCTAAAACCAACAGTGTTTTCAAAAGCAATCCAGAAAAAGAAAAGCCCTTGCCTGATTTTTACCACGTTTTCAGATTTTCCCACATTCTCACCCTGTTATTTACTTGTTTATTTTATTTTTTGGCTTTTGTTTTTGTCTTACCTGCTTTCTGGAACCGTTCTACATCGGACTTGAACCCCGTTGTCGTGGTCAACTCCTCTCTGGGCCGCAAGTCCGCCAACGTAAGCGTCGAGCTAACTGGACAAACTGGTAACAGCGGGAAAGCCGTCCATACCGAGGTCCGTCAGAGGTAAGCGGCCAGCTGGTAAGCATCAAAAGGAACGGTGTCATACCGCCCGTAGCGTTCGTTTTAAAGACGAAATGCAGCCATACGTTCCTCTGGCTACATAATTTGCGATCTCCAGAAATGTATATAGGGCTACGCTTTCAGAATGAGCTCATGTTGCAACCAACATAACTGTATTCTACTTAAATATGTAGGCTAATAATTTCTGTGATTCAAAGCTGAATTTGCAGCATCAATCAATGCTGAAAAGTGAAAACATTTATCTTACTTAAAGAGACAGTTCACCCAAAACTGAAAATCCTGCTATCATTTACTCACCCTTTACTTCTTTGACTTGCTTTCTTCTATTGAACACCAAAGAAGATATTTTGAAAAAGCTGAAAACCTGTAATCATTGACTTCCATAGTATTTGTTTTTCCTACAATGGATGTCAATGGTTACCGGTTTTCAACATTCTTCAAAATATCTTCTTTGGTGCTTAACAGATAAAGAGTGAATAAATGATGGTAGAGTTGACAATTTTGCATTGAACTATCACTTTTGTAAAGCAAAAAATAAGTCACTGTTAATTAATAAAATTAGTACTTTGAATTTCAATGTCCTTCTCTAACCCCAATCTTTTCAAATTTAGTCTGGAATTATTTATTTTTAGTATTAAAGCTACACTTTTAAGTCAAATATTATTTTATAGTATTATTAGCCTATATGCATGTATATTAACATGTATACCCTGCTGTAAAAATCCACCTTAAACCAGCCTAAACTGGTTGGCTGGTTTTAGCTGGTCGACCAGCCTGGTTTTAGAGGGGTTTTGGCCATTTCCAGGCTGGTTTCCAGCTATTTCCAGCCTGGTCTTAGCTGGTCAGGCTGGAAAATGACCAGTTTAACCCAGCTAAAACCCACTTGACCAGCCTGGTTTAAGCTGGACATAGCTGGTTTTGGCTGGTCAAGCTGGTTTAAGCTGGTCAACTCCCAGCCTGACCAGCTAAGTTCAGGCTGGAAATGGCTGGAAACCATCCTGGAAATGGCCAAAACCCCTCTAAAACCAGGCTAGTTGACCAGCCAAAACCAGCAGGGTATTCATTCATTCATTTTCCTTCGGCTTAGTCCCTTTATTTATCAGGGGTCGCCACAGTGGAACGAACCGCCAACTTATCCAGCATATGTTTTACACAGCGGATGCCTTTCCAGCTGCAACCCATTACTGAGAAACACCCATATACGCTCACATGCACACACACGGCCAAACCACCGAGCTTATCTTGCTGTGAGGCGACAGTGCTAACCACTGAGCATATTTAAAAGTAGTTTTTAATATTTGTATTTGGTTAAATACAAAGTCAACATCTGTTTACCTCAGTGACGGTGGTGCTCTGAAACACCTCATGGCTGTAAACCCATCCAGTCTCACAACTCGTTCGCGCGCTCCGGTTCACTCCTGAAGTCGCTGTGCACGCGTCCGCGAATCCGGCCAGACGGGAGATGCTCAGGTTCACATGTGAAAGATTAGAGGTAAAAGTCCAGTCCTCCATCCCTGAAGTTGAACCCCGACAGTGGTGTGGTGGTGTGGCGCCTGTAAACACGCTCGCCATCATGTGAAACCCGAGAAAAATCTGAGGTAAACAAATCCAGACATACAGAAGCTTCTGATATTTCCCGAAGCCACCGATTGTGGCTAATAGCTGATCGAAATTCATTCCCGACTTCTTAGCCTTACACCACCATTAAAATACTGTAAATATCACAATACAAAATCAAAACAATCTATTCAGAAGAAAGCGCGCAGAGATAATTTACGCAGCACGTGCCATTGTTGTTATTAATATGCAAGAATGAAAATCATATTTTGAGGTTTTAAAAAAAGGTCAAGAACGTAATTTTTTATCATTAATAGCTAAAATAAATAATGTTGAACCGATTTCCACTTTCTAGTCGTCTTTTTCTCTCTCACACATCTAGAATACACAAAAATCACAACATATATTCAGAAGAATGCGCGCAGAGATCAATAATAGGCTACTTTACGCAGCTCGTGCCATTGTGTTCTTGTTGTTATCAGGCTAATATGCAAGAATGAACATGATTTTTTAAAGGCTTTAAAAAACGCTCAAGAAAGTCATTTTCTTCGGATCTGCTCACGAAACCACGATCATTAAAAGCGAAAATAAACAATGTTGAACTGATGTCCACTTTACAGACGTATTTTCCTCACACATCCATCAAAGTACAGCGAATATCACAATAGAATAACAAATAACACGAATAACACTTGCCATTGTAATATTATTATTGTTATGCAATAAACTAAATTATATTTTGAGGTTTAAATGACTCTAAAGAAAGTGATTTTCTCCGGATCTGCTCAAGAAATCACGATCATTAAAAGCTAAAACAAATGATTTTGTACTGATGTCCGTCAAATTACATCGAATAGAATATAAAAATCCCAACCATCTATTTAGTTATAGCGCACAAAGACTAATAGTTACGCAGCACGTGCCATTGTGTTATTGTTATTATGCAAGAAACAAAATGATATCTTGAGGTTTAAGAAACGCTCCAGAAAGTCCAGTTCTCCACTGATGCGATCATAAAGGCGATCATTAAAAGCTTAAGAAATCATGTTGAGCTGATGTCCACTTCATTGACGTCTTTTGTATCCATCTAACTGTACGGCATAGCCAAAAATAAATATACACCCGCGCGCGCTCCGCTTGTGTTACAAAATCGTGAAACCGGAAAACCCGGTACAGGATCACATATAGTCTGGAACGGATCGCGAGTTTGCAATGTGACTAACTCAATAAACCCAAATAAAAATAAGAATAGCAAAAAGTATCTCTCGCTTTGTCTGGAGTAGGATCCTGTACGAGCATGTTTAAGTGGAGCTGGTGTAAATGGAGCACACGCAGTAGATCAAAGCTGTGTGTAAATTAGTCCCACGCGACCCCATCCACTGCTGCTGCACCTTAAACGAGAAAAACAACCTCCGGGTGAAACCAAGCGATCAGATACAGTGACTTGAGGAAACAAGAGCATGCCTTCAGAATGCCGTGATTCATTTCAAATGGCACATCACAGCATTTATGTTAAGCCATAAGACCATAAACAGCTCCGGGAACAAAAATACATAATGAATAGACTGTATAGTGAACATGTAGCTTAAACAGACATTATTAAAACAAAGTGGCTTCTTTGAAAGGAAAATTTATAAAAATAATTTAAATAGAAATAATAGGAATTTAACAATTATGTGATTTTTTTAAAGGAGTCAATCAAAACACCTATTAACATACCATCAAATACTATAGTGTTTTTACAACCAAATACTATACTATACTATACAATACTATAGTGTTTTTAACCAAAAATTACAAAAAAATGAAAGGAATTTTAATATTATGTGCACAAGTGCGAACATTAAAAAAAAAAAAAATAAGAGTCAATCCAAACGCCTACAGGAAAAAAATACAATTAAATACTAGAGTGTTTTTAAACCATACTATAGTAAAGTACTTGAATAAATCTGTTGTGTTAATTCTATAGTTGCTGTGGTAGTAATAATAATTATTATAATAATAAACAATTTACCAGAGATGGGTTGCGGCTGGAAAGGCTTCCGCTGCGTAAAAAGGTGCTGGATAAGTTGGCGGTTCATTCCGCTGTGGCGACCCCGGATTAATAAAAGGGACTAAGCCGAAAAGAAAATGAATGAGTGAATAATAAACAAATCATTTAATACTGTACTTGGTTTTATATATTATACTGCAATACACATCACTGCTTACTGTGGTAAAAACTAAAGTATAAAATTTGTTACAGTTTAAGAATTCACCATAATTAATGTTACAGGATGTTGCAGCATTGATTAACAAAATATTTAAGTATAATAAACTTTATTATAGTATGATTCAATGACGCATTAGCATTTACTATTAATTACTATAGTATTTTTTTCATGTAGAAGCTGCCAACTAACCAGTGGATGTGGTTTAAAAAAAATAAATAAATAACTATATATATATAGCCCCCTGTTTATTTTTTATTTTTTCCCCCAATTTCTGTTTAACGGAAAGAAGATTTTTTTCAACACATTTCTAATCATAATAGTTTTAATAATTCATTTCTAATAACTGATTTATTTTATCTTGCCATGATGACAGTAAATAATATTTGACTAGATATTTTTCAAGATATTTCTCTTTTATTCAACTTAAAGTGACATTTAAAGGTTTAACTAGGTTAATTAGGTTAACTAGGCAGGTTAGGGTAATTAGGCAAGTTATTGTATAACGATGGTTTGTTCTGTAGACTATCGAAAAAAAATATATCTTAAAGGGGCTAATAATTTTGACCTTAAAATGATTAAAAAATAAATAAAAACTGCTTTTATTCCAGCCGAAATAAAACCAATAAGACTTTCTCCAGAAGAAAAAATATTATCAGACATACTGTGAAAATTTCCTTGCTCTGTTAAACATCATTTGGGAAATATTTAAAAAAGAAAAAATAATCAAAAGGGGGGCAAATAATTCTGACTTAACTGTATGTTATATATATTTATTTATCTATTTATTATTTTAACACAAATTAATCATGGCAGCACTGATCAGAATCCAAAAAATTTAAATACCCACATCATAAAAATAGAAAATATGTTAAACAACCTTTTTTTTTTTTTTAAGTGCAACATATTCTAAAAGATCAGGGGCTTTTGACAATACTATAGCAATTTTTGAACCACGTAGTAAGATGTATTATACTGTAAATGATATATTATTTACAACTCTTGTTAATGCTGCAGCATACTAACTGTTGTGAATGGATAAATTATAATAGATGCTGTATAGTAAACTTTAGTTTTTACTACACTAAACTGCAGTGTATGTAATATAGTTGTGGAAAACTTACAGGATTGGGTAATTTGTTTATATTAGCCTAGTTGTTGTTTTACCACAGCAGAATAATTCAATATTGTTATTATTATTGTTCATTCATTCATTCATTCATTTTCTTTTCGGCTTAGTCCCTTTATTAATCTGGGGTCGCCACAGCGGAATGAACCGCCAACTTATCCAGCACATGTTTTAGGCAGCGGATGCCCTTCCAGCTGCAACCAATCTCTGGGAAACATCCATACACTCTCATTCACACTTATACACTACGGACAATTTAGCCTGCCTAATTCACCTGTACCGCATGTCTTTGGACTGTGGGGGAAACCGGAGCACCCGAAACCTACGCGAACGCAGGGAGAACATGCAAACTCCACACAGAAACGCCAACTGACCCAGCCTAGACTCGAACCAGCGACCTTCTTGCTGTGAGGCAACAGCACTACCTACTACGCCACTGCGTTGCCCATTATTATTATTATTATTATTATATGGTTCACTGAGCCTAAAGAATTTATTACAAATTAATAAAGTATTTTTTTCATTAAGGTATGGCTGTATAGCAATATGTTAAACCAACTCAACCTTTTTCACTGCAGGGCCCACTTTTTTCTCCGATCAATTTTTGAAGGCCCACCTGTCTAAAATGTTTGTATGAAATGCTCATTTAAACCTTTATTTATTAACAAATATAATTTATAAACCGGTTGAGAATCCCTGAGTTAAACAACATTCATCTGTGAGGCAGAAGACCTTCTGACTACTTTTGTTGTTTGCTATTACCATAACAACCCATAGAGCACACACAAACACACACAGACACACACACACACACTTTTTATTCTCCATGATATATGTGTAAAGTTAAATTAAATTGTATATTTACATTTGCCATTTCCAACCACAGTTTTATCATGCAATTTCCAAACAAATGACAAGGCTTTATAAGGTGCCAAATTAAATGTATTGCCCATTGAATCGATGTGTGTAATGTACAAGCAGAAATGGTAGCAAAATGATAACTTAAATGTTATTTGCCTTAACTGCATTTGGACTGGGCAGCACAGTGGCGCAGTGGGTCGCACAATCGGCTCACAGCAAGAAGGTTGCTGGTTCGAGCCCCGGCTGGGTCAGTTGGCATTTCTGTGTGGAGTTTGCATGTTCTCCCCGTGTTTGCGTGGATTTCATCCGGGTGCTCCGGTTTCCCCCACAGTCCAAACACATGTGGTACAGGTGAATTGGGAAAGATAAATTAGATTAGTAAAGGACTAAGCCAAAAAGAAAATGAATGATTGCATTTGGACTTGCATTTAGACTACGTTGGGAAAAAGCAGGATTGCATTTTGGGACACCGTAGGATGTTGTTTGTAGCAAAAATTTAGTATCAAAATGCACAGTGAGCGATTGTAGGCCTATACAGTGAGGTAAATGTATTTTAAAGCATTGACACTCACACTTAAATGTTTTTAAAAATCATTTTCAGTGACGAATGCTGAGTTGAAGTGGTTTTGAAAAATCATTCTAATGAACTAATCATTTAACTGAGGGGCGGCATGGTGGCTCAGTGGTTAGCACTGTTGCCTCACAGCAAGAAGGTTGCTGGTTCAAGTCCCAGCTCGGCTGGTTGCCATTTCTGTGTGGAGTTTGCATGTTCTCCCCGTGTTGGCATGGCTTTTCTCCGGGGTGCTCCGGTTTCCCCCACAGTCCAAACACAAGCGCTATAGGTGAATTGAACATCCGCTGTGTAAAAGATATGCCAGAATAGTTGCAAGTTCATTCCACTGTGGCAACCTTTGAAATAGAGGCTAAGCTGAAGGAAAATGAATGAATGATAATAATTTAACTGGTTCTTAACTGGCCGAACAAGTCAACAGTGAGTAAACAAGTTACTTTCTTGTTATGCAGTCTTGCGAGATCCCCTCATTAAAGTCCTCAGTTTACTGTATTATCGGTTTTCAAATCAGACGTGTCCAAAAGAAACGAGTTTTCCTAAAACCTCTGCATCTGGTTCTTACGCAAGAGTGAGAACCAAACTAGCAGTGCATTTCAAACAGTTCATTTTAATTTGGTGAACTGGTTCGACCGACCGATTCACTAAGAAGAACCGGTTAAATGATTCATGAAACTGGTTGGCTGGTTTTAGCTGATCATCCAGTTTATAGTTGCTTTATGTTTTGTTGTTCTCCTGTGCTTAAATATGGTAAAACGTTAGCTATGCGCTAACATGCAAGAAATGCGCTAGCAACATGTTAACCCATGCTAGCAAAATGTTAAATCATGTTAGGAACATTGCAGCAACATGTTAAATTACGTGAATAACAAGTTGTTAGCAATGTGCAAAACATACTAGAACTAGAAATATTACACATGGCGGTAAGGTGGCTTAGTGGTTAGCGCTTTCGCCTCACAGCAAGACGGTCACTGGTTTGAGTTCCAGCTAGTTCAGTTGGCATTTCTGTGTGGAGTTTGCATGTTCTCCCCGTGTCGGCATGGGTTTCATCCGGGTGCTCCGGTTTCCCCCAAAGTCCAAACACATGCTCTGTAGGTGAATTGAATAAACTAAATTGGCCGAAGTGTATGTGTGTGTGAATGTGAGAGTGTATGGGTGTTTCCCAGTACAGGGTTGCGGCTGGAAGGGCATCCGCTGCACCACAGGTGTCAATTCCAGTTCCTGGAGGGCCGCAGCTCTGCACAGTTTAGTCCCAATTCTGCTTCAACGCACTTAAGTCGAAGTCACACTAGAGTTTGAGCTTGCGAAATTCTGTCGCACGGCGCTGCGAAAAGGGGCGGCATTAAACAAGATGATTGGACATTAAAAAAGCGAGCGATTGCTCCATGTTTTAAATTTCTGTTCAGAGAGGTCATGTTTTGATCCTGGATTGGTCTCACGCAGTCAAGTGATGCAATTTCGCAGGTCAGCGTTCACCAAGCTTGAACTTTGCACTGCAGCAACCTGCGAAACTCGACGCATGACCCTGCGTTTCGCATTCGCGTGCGTATGAATGGAAGTCTATGGGGAGTAAAGTCCAGTGTGACCGCGGCTTTACCTGTAGGTTTTAAACAATCCTGAAGGACTCAATTAGTTTGATCGGGTGTGTTTAACTAGAGTTGGAACTAAACTGTGCAGAGCAGCGGCCCTCCAGGAACTAGAAATTGACATCTGTGCGCTGCGCAAAACATATGCCGGAATAGTTGGCGGTTCATTCCGCTGTGGCGACCTCTGATAAATCAGAGACTAAGCAGAAGAAAATGAATGAAATATTACACATCTTTCCTTCTTTCAAAACTAGAGCATGCAGGTGTTTTAAATATTTCGGCACAGTTTTCTCAAGTCATTTTTCGTAGTTCTTTGGTATTACCTCTCAATTAAATTCATACAAAATGGTAAACAAAGTAATAGCTTTTATTAGGCTGTGATTAGATGCATTTAATCACAATTAATTATAGTAAATAAGTAAATGAAGAAGATTATAATTAGGATTCTGAAATAACCAGTGAAAACATCTGAGGCCACAGATAAATCATCATTAATGACTGCCTGAAGTGTCTGTATCAGCAAACGTTTTATTTGTTAGTCTTACAGAGATGACCTGCTCTCACAATGACTCCCAAGGTTTGATCACAGCATTTGCTCAGCTGCTAAAACAAACCGTCTGCACTTTCAGATGTGTCTGGAATTCAAACAGGGAAGCGGTCCTGGTGGGCTTGTTTTCCAGCAAAAGTCACATCACTTCATGCTGTGAGGCTGACAGAGGATTTCAGGCACACCGTGAACAGACATTACTTAAATTCATTGCTTTTTATGAGATATAAATTTGCCTTTTTATTTGACTAAACAATCACCACACTTAGTTTTATCTTTCCAGCATTGAGAAGACAGGCCTCCTCTTATATATGCAGGAAGGTCATTTGTTTCTGGTCATTTAACAGACACTTTTTCCTTTGAACAGTCTCTTATTCTTTAACTAAGAGGCCTGCGGCATTATAGCCGCTATTTTATGAGGCCTGACCAATGAACTGAGACCTGTATGACTATAGAGCAGTTCAGTTTTTTTCGACTGGTGATCTTGCGGTTTATGAAGAAAGAATTATAACAATTGTTTGATTTGTTAAAAAACACGTTTATTATTAGTAGTAGTTTATTTCTAACCAAATCTGGACCTGCAACATCGATATTATTATTGAACTAAACTGAATCATTCACTCACTCATTTTCCTTATATAGTCTCTGTTTTCAGAGGTTGCCACAGCGGAATGAACCACCAACTATTCCAGCATAAGTTTTAAGAGTGGATGCCCTTCCATTATTGGGAAACACCCATACACACTCATTCAGACACATACACACACACAGACACACACACACACTCACACACACACATTACGGACAATTTAGTTTATTCAATTCACCTATAGCGTATGTCTTTGGGGGAAACCGGAGAAAGCCCATGCCTGCAAACTCCACACAAAATCGCCAACTGGCCCAGTTGGGACTTGAACCAGTGACCTTCTTGCTGTGAGGTGACAGTGCAAACCACTGAGCCTAAACTGAATTTAACTTGGCGAATTTCATATTTTTAATAATAGTTCTACTGCTTTCTTGTTGTCCACTCAAAGCATGAAAATTAACCACTATAACAGGGGTCACCAATCTCGTTCCTGGAGGTCCGGTGCCCTGCAGGGTTTAGCTCCAACTTGCCTCAACACACCTGCCTGGGTGTTTCAAGTATACCTAGTAAAGCCGTGGTCACTGGACTTTTCCCTCCATAGACTTCCATTCATATGCACGCGAATGCGTCAGACCGGAAACGCAGGGTCATGCGTCGAGTTTCGCAGGTTGCTGCAGTGCAAAATTCAAGCTTGGTGAACTCTGACCTGCGAAATCACATCACTTGACTGCGTGAGACCAATCCAGGACCAAAACATGACCTCTCTGGACAGAAATTTAAAACATGGAGCAATCGCTCGCTTTTTTAAAGTCCAATCATCTTGTTTAATCCCGCCCCCTTTCGCAGCGATGTACGACAGAATTTCGCAAGCTCAAACTCTAGTGTGACTTCAGCTTAAGACCTTGATTAGCTTGTTCAGGTGTGTTTGATTAGGGTTGGAGCTAAAATCTGATTGACACCGGCCCCTCCAAGAACAAGTTTAGTGATCCCTGCACTATAACCATTTATTTGGAGATTGATTGCATTTGTATAACCACAGTTATTTGGTTTTACTCATAGTAAAACCATAGTTAACTTTCAAAAGGGTAAATCTGTATCGCTCTAAAAATATAAGTGACTTGGTAATCTTTGTAGCAGCTTATTTTTAACCCTTGTGCACTGTTCAAATGTACTGCCCTTTTGTTATGTTCGGGATGAAAACATCCACTGAATTAAACTGCTGTAAAAATGCATCAGATAAATAATTTTTTTTGCATAAATCGGTTAATCAACCTCAGTCCTGATCAAAACTACTAAATGTTTTTAAAAATTACAGTATTTAAAGTCTTTAATTGCCAAATTCACAAATTATGTCACTGATTTGGTGAAAAAACACACACAAAATGACGTATTTTCAATATAAAAAGTAACTGTGGACTGGATTTTTGTACCTTTTATCACAGTCTTGGACATGTGAACGATTAGTTAGTGGCTTTTATGCATTGTTAAATTTTCATTTTTTCTCCCTAATTTACTGTTGGATGCTGTTTTTGCCTCATTGGCTTCCATTTTAACCACATTTGATGGTGCATAAATACACAGTCTTTGTTTTTGTTTACTCCATGTAGTTATGAATGTTTTGATTTTCTCAGACACATCAAGGTAAGTAGGCAAAGGTCACTCTCACACACTCACAGACACACATACACACACTTTAATTTGCTGTTATACTCCATATAAAATCCAGAATGTTTTTTTTTTTTTGCACAGGCCTATCTAATAGATTAATAGTGTCAACTGATGATCAACATTAAAAATTACAAATTTTACCATGTCCCAACAGGGAAAACCACCAACAATCAAGAATGAATGATTATATGGTGTCATGGCTTTGCAATCAAAAAATGTGATTATAATGGAAGTCAATGGGGCAAAAACAGCCACCAACAGTAAATTAGGTAGAAAAAAAGGAAAATTAATTAAAAAACAGTTCATCAAAGGCAATGTTGTTTCACATGTTCAAGACTGTGATAAAAGGAAAAAAGAATCCAGTCCATAAATACTTTTTATATTGAAAATACGTCATTTTGTGTGTTTTTTTCACTAAATCAGTAACATCATTTATGAATTTGGAAATTAAAGAGTTAAAATCCTGTAATTTTCTAAGCATTTTAGTAGTTTTGATCAGGACTAAGGTTGATTAACTGATTTATGCAAAAAAATAATATTTATCTGATGCATATTTACAGCAGTTTAATTCAGTGGATGTTTACATCCAGAACATAACAAAAGGGCAGTACATTTGAACAGTGCACAAGGGTTAAAAATAAGCTGCTACAAAGACTACCAAGTCACTTATATTTTTAGAGCGATACAGATTTACCCTTTTGAAAGTTACCTATGGTTTTACTATGAGTAAAACCAAATAACCATGGTTATGTAAAAAATTTATGAAAAAAAAAAATGTATCTGATGCATTTTTACAGCAGTTTAATTTAGTGGATGTTTCATCCCAAACATAACAAAAGGGCAGTAAATTTGCCCAGAGTTTATCGTTGAGTTTTTTTTTTAATTCAAAACATTTTCCCAAAATATGTGTCAAAATAAGATTTGTCGGGGCGACGCAGTGGAGCAGTAGGTAGTGCTGTCGCCTCACAGCAAGAAGGTCGCTGGTTCTAGCCTCGGCTGGGTCAGTTGGCATGTCTGTGTAGAGTTTGCATGTTCTCCTTGCGTTTGCGTGGGTTTCCTCCGGGTGCTCCGGTTTCCCCCACAGTCCAAAGACATGCGGTACAGGTGAATTGGGTAGGCTAAAATTGTCCGTAGTGTATGAGTGTGAATGAGTGTGTATGGATGTTTCCCAGAGATGGGTTGCAGCTGGAAGGGCATCCGCTGCGTAAAACATGTGCTGGATAAGTTGGCGGTTCATTCCGCTGTGGCGATCCCAGATTAATAAAGGGACTAAGCCGAAAAGAAAATGAATGAATGAATGAATGAATGAATATTTGTCACCAAAGAGCATTCTGCTAGCTGAAACACAGAGAAAGTTATGGCCAAATTAAGACTCAAAATCACCCCAGAGTGGATGAAAACATCCCCAACAGCACATAAGAGTTAAGGAACTCTTTAGATTCAGGATTCATGTTAGAAGTATGACTATAATTTATGCTGTGAAAACATTCACAGATTTGAGTGTATTCATGAATTAACCAAAAAATCTACAGTATTTTAGTTCTACATTGTTTTTCTGAGTTTTAAATAAAATTGTAAAGACTTTGTTATAGTCATCTTCTTTTTCTTATTGAACCGAAGGACATGAGACAAACCATAGAAATAAACACAAACCCCTATCCCACAATGCATGGCGAGCGTGGAGCCCATAGAGGCGTGTGAGCTCTAGCTGCGTCATTTCCGTCAGTTTTGATCATGGAGTCGAACGGACTGAAGCTGAACTTCTGGGAAAACGGGCCGAAACCGGGCCAGTTTTACTCGTTCCCGGGCAGCAGTGCAGCTCCAGCATGTGGACCCATCAAACACACACTGTGAGTTCGTGACGGCGGCTCGGTTTTATGTGTATCAGTCGCTGAGTTTCTGCTTTCGATTTGTCTTTCTCTGCTGCATCATCATGGAGGAAAGTAGCTGTTTATCTCGGAAAACTGTCGCAAATCCGTTTTTATTGAACATCTTCTGTAGAAATGTAATGTTATCTGAACAGAATTCATATCAGTTTATAGTTTTAACCCTTGGTGTAATAAATAAATGATAGAGTTAAAAGGTCCAGTGATTAGTTAGCATGTTAGCAGGGATGCTAATGAATAGGCAAATATCAAAACCGGTCTTTACATTGACTAAAGTCTAAAAGGGGCTTTGAAGCATCTAAATAATAAATGTGTAACACAGTTGTAATCTTATATGTATATATTCTGACCAAACAATAATGATTCACACACTTTTATTATGATTTACAGAATATACATACTAAAATGTCATTCAGTGTAACTTAAAAAAAAATTGACAATCTTGTCAGGCATGTCTATAACAAGAATAATTTTATGACATATTAAAATGCTTGAGATATATATATATATATATATATATATATATATATATATATATATATATATATATAAATTCAGTTTTATAACTTTATACTTTGCCTATCCTTCAAACCAATAGGCTTTGCGGATTTGTCAGCAAGACGTTTAGTTCCAACAAGAAGAAAAATATGTATTAGAAACTATTATAAAGTATTAATAACCCTTTAACTACCCCACCAAGAAAAAAAAATGTTTGAATTGCATATCTTAACTCCTGATGTCGCTAGTTAACACACTCAATGCATTTTTAACACATCCCATAATTTCTAAAATATCAGTCTCTACCAAATGGTAGATATGTCAGTTATTATGGTAAAAATACCAGAATTAATACATATACTATGAAAGATCTGAAAAGATGAAGTGTAAGACCAATTTATTTAAAAAAAATATTCAAAATAAACATTTTTGAATACTTAATCACCTTCTTCTTTTTTTAAGTATGCCATAAAATATTTCAGATTCACATTTAACACAAAATCAAGTGTAGTAGTGCAATAGGATGTTTGTTTGATTTTTGTATTTATTTATTTTTGTAAACCAACAATGCTTTGTAAGCCATTATTTAAAACATTCATTCTTTAATGACTTTAACAGTCATTTAAAACAGTAAAAACATGGTCAACCATTTGGTAGAGGGGTAGTCAAAGGGTTAAAATGTATTAGAACGAATTAATGATCACACATTCTTTTAAATATTTTCAGAGAAACAAGTTGTATGTAGTTTCATTTTTACATTAACTTTGTTACGCCACATGATGCCTCAAGAAACTTCCATATTTTGACATTTTATTTTCAGAAATGTAATTAAAGTAGATGCTTCACTTGCATTTAATATGCATATGTGAATCTGAATAAAAATGAATTTTTATTTAATGCATACTCTAAAATGTAAAGTTGCTTTTTTTGAAGTCAAATTATCTTGAATTAATTGTGGACATAAATGAGATAAATAAATGAAATTAAATAAAAATACTAAAAACAGTATTTGAGAGGTTTCAAAATTTTTGTGGTCAGTTATTAAAAAAATCAGATATTACATTGCGCTAATGTGAAGTGAAATTTAAGCACCAATGCTTGTTTTGTGTAATGTCTAATATATCTATATCTATATCTATATATATATCTATATATATATATATATATATATATATATATATATATATATATATATATATATATATATATATACACACACACACATATACACACATACACACAGTTGAAGTCAGAATTATTAGCCCCCTTTTGAATTTTTTTCTTCTTTTTTAAATATTTCCCAAATGATGTTTAACAGAGCAAGGACATTTTCACAGTGTGTCTGATAATATTTCTTCTACTGGAGTAAGTATTATTTGTTCTATTTCGGCTAGAATAAAAGCAGTTTTTAATTTTTTAAAAGCCATTTTAGGGACAAAATTATTAGCCGCTTTAAGCAAATTTTTTTTTCGATAGTCTACAGAACAAACCATCGTAATACAATAACTTGCCTAATTACCCTAACCTGCCTAGTTAACCTAATTAACCTAGTTGTTAATAATAATAATACATTTTATTTGTAATGCGCTTTTCTTAAACTCAAAGCACTACAAGGTAGAATACTAACAATACAAGGCAAGCAAAACACAAAAATAAAAAGATGCAATTAAACATTAAGAATATGAACAATAAGATAGAATAAAAAAAGTTAACAATTGGTCATCCTAAGATAAAAGCAATGCTAAAAAGATGAGTCTTAAGAAGTTTTTAAAACACTCCAGAGAGGCGGCATTCCTTATGCTGATGGGTAGTGCATTCCACAGCTTGGGTGCATTGTATGAGAAAGCTCTCTCACCCATGGTCTTGAGTTTGCAGCGTGGTTGATATAGGGTAAGTCCCGATGCAGAACGAAGACTGCGAGCTGGGGTGGCGAGAGTCACCAGGTCACAGATGTAACCAGGTGCTAGCCCATGCACTGCTTTGAAGGTTAAAATCAAGGTCTTAAAATCAATCTGTGATTTAATAGTTGTAATACAGGAGTAATATGATGACGTGATGACGCGTGTGTCAGAACCCGTGCAGCGGAATTTTGAATATACTGTAATCTTCTGAGAAAACTTGTAGGTAAACCCCCAAAAAATGAATTTCAGAAATCAAGACATGATGTGATAAAGGCATGGATAAGCCTCTCTGCATCAGGTCGTGAGAGAAATAGTCTAATCCGTGCAATATTGCGGAGATGAAAGAAGGCAGTTTTTGTTAAGTGTTTGAAGTGGGAGTTAAGCCTTTAAATGTCACTTTAAGCTGTATAGAAGTGTCTTGAAAAATATCTAGTCAAATATTATTCACTGTCATCATGGCAAAGATAAAATAAATCAGTTATTAGAAATGAGTTATTAAAACTATTATAATTAGAAATGTGTTAAAAAAATCTGCTCTCTGCTAAACAGAAATTGGGGAAAAAAAAATAAACAGGGGTGCGAATAATTCAGGGGAGCTTCAACTGTGTGTGTGTATATATATATATATATATATATATATATATATATATATATATATATATATATATATATATATATATACACACACAAACACTAGGGCTGGGCCAGTAAACAATATTATATCGAATCACAATAAAATTTATGTCAGTAACAATGATAAGCTCTGGACTTTTTTTTACTCTATATTAGGCATGGGCCGGTATAAGATTCTGATGGTATGATAACCTTGGATAAAAATTTCACGGTATCACGGTATTGTGATTACTGCTCTAAAATAATTTCTTTTTAAATGTCTGGGTAAAAAACTAAAAGTTTTTTCCACTTTGAATACAATATATTTTATTTTGAGAAACATTTATAAAATTATGAAGCAGTAAACGTGCCAGGCTAAATGAAAATGAATCATTGACTTCTGCTGTCTTCATTAGTTTCAAAAACAGATTTATTTACGATTTAAAATGGCATCTTTGGATATCTTTTCTGCTGGAGATGCTGTTAAAAAAATGTAAATAAATTTTTTTTTTTACACATACCTTTGGAACGGTATTAGAGAAACTTTTGGCGATATGATAACCTTGACTTTTACAAACCGCGGTTTACCTTGAAAACGGTTATCGTCCCATGCCTACTCTATATTGATCTAAGAGCCAATCACACAGCAGAAATGTGCAATGAAAATCTAAAAGTGTGTTGATATTAGAAATGTACTGAATTTTCGACCACCCAAAATGTATCGGCTGAAAATGGTATGCCATTTAATGGAGCCTCTAATTTTTGTGGCTTCAGTCATTGTTATGGCACTCTTTTAAATCTGGAAACATTAACAACTTCTATTGAAATGTATATCGTTATCGTTCAATATGGAAAATAATTATCAAGATTGTAATTTTGCCATATCGCCGAGCCCTAATATATACACACTTACATTTCCATTTATCTTATGATGAAAGACATAAAAACATTTCCTTCAAACTAAATTTTTTGTAGAATTAAACTATTTTTTCGAATCTGTTATGTTGTCTTTGATCTAGAAACAAAAACATTAAAAAAGCAGGACAACATCTCTGAAAACTGAAAATAATATTTTTTGAGCTACAAATCAGCCAGGTTTATCCGCCATCATATCAGAATGATTTCTGTAGATTCATGTGACACTGAAGACTGCAGTAATTCCTGCAGCGGCATTTTACAACATACAGATTCTAATCTTTTAAACAGTTATCTGTGTATAATTATGAATCCATTCATCATTGATTAATCATTTAATAATCGTTCATGTTTTCCAGCAACCCCATGGTGACAGGCACATCAGTGCTGGGTGTGAAGTTCACCGGTGGTGTGATCATTGCTGCCGACATGCTCGGCTCTTACGGCTCTCTGGCGCGCTTCCGCAACATCTCCCGACTCATGAAAGTCAACAACACCACCATCCTGGGGGCGTCAGGAGACTACGCTGATTACCAGTATCTTAAACAGATCATCGAGCAGATGGTGTAAGTGTACATGCAGTATTTTCTTTTGTTTTTTGACATGTTCTTTTAAAGTTATAAGGATGAATGTACAATGTGCTTCCAGAAATATAATCAGAGGCAAGTTTACAAAAAATAATAAGAAACATCATACCATCTATAAGTACTAATATAGGTCACTAAATAGTCACAAAGCCTGTGGAAAAGCACATAAAACAAAATAATGTTATAGACTCATAGGCTGATGTGTTTTTGTGTAGGATTGATGAGGAGCTTCTTGGAGATGGACACAGCTACACCCCGAAAGCCATCCACTCATGGCTCACGCGGGTCATGTACAACCGTCGCAGCAAGATGAACCCCTTGTGGAACACAGTGGTCATTGGTGGATTTTACAATGGAGAGAGGTGGGAGACTATCCAACTAGCATTCGGCGTATACTAGTTAATTTGCATTAAAATGAAAGTCAGCATTAAAAGATTAGTTCATTCAAAAATGAGAATTGTTAATAATTACTCACTCTTATATTGTTCATCTTTCTCCACAGTCCAAACACATACGCTATAGGTGAATTGAGTAAACTAAATTGGCCGTAGTGGATGAGTGTATGGCTTTTTCCCAGTACTGGGAGGCATCCGCTGCGCAAAACATATGCCGGCAGTTCATTCCGCTGTGGCGACCCCTGATAAATCTTCGACTAAGCCGAAGGAAAATGAATGAATGAATATTGTTCATTTTCAGAACACAACTTAAGATATTTTAGATGAAATCCAAGAGCTCTCTCATCCTCCATAGACAAAAAATATCTTGATAGTACGTTCACACCAGATGCGGATGAAGCGTCAAGTGCGAGTGATTGTTAAGTCGATGCATAGACACAATCAGACATCCTGTGCCACTATTTGCGTGAATGACACTGCACGAATTCATCACTTTTAACGCATGATTCTAATTAACCAATTGGACCAAACCAGCTGCATTAACCAATCAGGAGCTTGCACCTGGGTGTTTGTTTACTATGAGCAATACAATGCTTGAGTGAAGTCACATGGCATGTTTTGACAGTGTTCTTTGAACGTCTCGTGACCAACGCTGTCTGTGTAGGAAATATCAAAAATATCTTAATTTGTTTTCCGAAGATGAATGAAGGAACAACGAGTAACAGAGTTTCATTTTTGGGTAAACTAGTCCGTTCAACAATGTTCACAAAAGTGTGATTTAAAGTGTGGCATGGATAAATAAATCTGAAAATAAAACCGCCAGTAGGTGGAGCTCATTCATAAAGTATATTGTTCATTCAAGCAATTTATTCAAAACCGCTGATTCATCTTGAATCAAATGCTTTGTTCAAAAACGGATTCGTTCAGTCTTGACTCAAATGATTTGTTAAAAAACTGATTTGTTCTGTCTTGAATCAACTGATTCGTTTAGTCTTGACTCAAATGATTTGTTAAAAAACTGATTTGTTCTGTCTTAAATCAACTGATTCGTTTAGTCTTGACTCAAATGATTTGTTAAAAAACTGATTTGTTCTGTCTTGAATCAACTGATTCGTTTAGTCTTGACTCAAATGATTTGTTAAAAAACTGATTTGTTCTGTCTTAAATCAACTGATTCGTTTAGTCTTGACTCAAATGATTTGTTCAAAAACTGATTTGTTCTGTTCTGTCTTGACTCCAACGATTTGTTCAAAAACTGATTTGATCAGTCTTGATTCAAACGATTTGTTCAAAAACTGATTCGTTCAGTCTTGATTCAAATGATTTGTTCAAAAACTGATTCGTTCAGTCTTGACTCAAACGATTTGTTCAAAAACTGATTCGTTAAGTCTTGACTCAAATGATTTGTTCAAAAAATTATTTGTTCAGTTTTGACTCAAATGATTTGTTCAAAAACTGATTCGTTCAGTCTTGACTCAAATGATTTGTTTAAAAACTGATTCGTTCAGTCTTGACTCAAATGATTTGTTTAAAAACTGATTCGTTCAGTCTTGACTCAAACGATTTGTTCAAAAACTGATTCGTTCAGTCTTGACTCAAATGATTTGTTCAAAAACTGATTCGTTCAGTCTTGACTCAAACGATTTGTTCAAAAACTGATTCGTTCAGTCTTGACTCAAATGATTTGTTCAAATACTGATTCGTTCAGTCTTGACTCAAATGATTTGTTCAAAAACTGATTCGTTCAGTCTTGACTCAAACGATTTGTTCAAAAACTGATTCGTTCAGTCTTGACTCAAATGATTTGTTCAAATACTGATTCGTTCAGTCTTGACAATAAATGGTTTAAAAACTGATTCGTTCAGAAATGAATCTGCGCAATGTTCTACTGCTTTGTTTGGAACTATTTTATGTTGACGAAACAGACAAACATGAGTCAAAAATATAACACTAAACGGCTGTCTAAAATCAATATAACATTTGTGATTGCTCTCACATATTCAGTTTTGATTTCATGATGACTTTGAGTTGCCTAAAGTAATCCAGCTTCCACTAAACACATGTTTTTCATTGTTCTCTTAAGCTTTCTTGGTTATGTGGACAAGTTAGGAGTTGCATATGAAGCCCCAACAGTAGCAACAGGATTTGGTGCTTATTTGGCACAGGTAAGCTATTTTTGGAGGTTAATGAGAATTAAGATAAACATTTTTAACACATTAACTTGTTATCTGTGTTTGTTTTTGCAGCCTTTGATGAGGGAGGTGACCGAGAACAAGGTAGAAATCACAAAGGAAGAGGCACGAGAACTGATAGAGCGATGCCTTAAAGTTCTGTACTATCGTGATGCCCGCTCTTACAACAGGGTAAGACATTTCAACTTGCTGTGTTTCAGGTGTTACTAGAGCGTGTCTGTAAAATTATAGCTGAAAATACCACACATAATTTATTATATTATGCAGTAAATGCCTCATTTTCTGAGAGTTTTTATATCTCTTTACATGCAAATGAGCTACTGCTCCCCACCCACTTTTGCAGAAGAGGGCAGAACCTTTACTGCTTGTGCCTGAGTTACTCTGATAACAACAAACAAAACATCTGCATTTGTTTTAAAGTCTTGTCAGATAAACTCCTCATATATACGGTTTTCTGAGAGACAAAGCTCAGGCACAGGAAGCCTACTGTCAAAACGCATGTTGTGAGAGTATTAAACTAATGTTTCTCTTGTTTTATTGTTGTCAGAACCACACAATGTTGATCATGTCTGTGAATGTAAACGGTTAAGGAAATCATGTGTTATTGTATTAGAGCTGAGAAACCAATGACAACACACTACTACTTTAACTCAACCAGGACCCCCCAGGAAGTTGTTTATTTGTTTAATTTGGAATATTTTCACTTTTATATTAGATTAGAATTGTATAATTCTGGAAGAAAACACAAGATTAGAATTGAGGCGTTTGAGGGAGTTCAGAAACTGATACGGAAATAAAGAATAAAGGTTCATGCAGCGCTGCGCAGATCGATCAAAATCGGTCTTAAAGCGGTGCATGCTGGTTTGAAATTTTGTCCGGATTGATGCTGCGCAGACGCCACGTGACTGTCACATGTGGCAGCAAAGTACCGCGACAGTGCTCCAAGATCATACGATTGATTTAGCCTGCTGGAGCTCTGATGACGACACCGATAATACACGATCAGCTGAGTTCACTGCATGACAACCACATGTGTTTCGGGTTTATTATTGGACAACTTCCGTCTCACAAATTTCAAAACAAACAATTAACTTTTCATACCCTCTCTATCTTGTACACGTCATGCTTATTAAAAGACTACAAATATTTTATTGCACAGGTTTATTTTCGACCTTTTTTACACAGACTATTTACTGCATTCAGCTCCATGAACGATTTAAATGATATATTTTAGTAAATAACCTAAATATTAACTCTAAGTCTTGCAGACTTGTAATAAAATAATTATCATCATTGATCCTGACACCCTAAAGGTTTCTTAAATTAAGTTAAAGAACTATTTTATTAAATAATTATAAAATGATTTATATGATTATAAAATATATATTTTTTATTTCCTGTCTAGCCGTTTATACCTGCTCTTTCTGGGACACTTCTACTTAAAGTGTAGCTCACTTATTTTAGGAATGTCCTTTTCTTCAATCTTTTTGGATTAAAGTGCTTTTTTGAAAATACTTTCATTACCCAAAATAATCTTAATCATAGTTTATGACTTAATCAAAACACCTTGCTTTGAGGTTTACACTAATATCTATTGGAAAGTTATGCATCTATAAATGGAAACCCCTTTTTAGCATATTCAAACGAGAAGTATTAGCCTAGAGTGATGTTTAAACTCCTAGAATTTGTGCTTATTGCTTTGTATTTAATAGGCCTATTGGTTTTTGTTTAGATTGCCCTCTCGTTTCCCCTTATTTCTCTCATGCGTTTGTAATATATTTAATTCATAATTCTTTTATTGTTTAAAAATGAACTATAGTTTGTAGACTGTATTGTTTTATTTGTAAAATCTTTTGTTGTTATAAATAAAATGATGATGACGCCGTGTGATCGGTCATCATGACAACTTTGAACCCCGAATGTCCGGCTTGTCCAGCTGTGCTTCATGATGAACGCACCTTCACTCTTGCTGGAGTGAATTTGTGCCTTGTAAATGTTCAATTTTAATGCTGAACTAATAACATTATGCTCTAAAGGCAGTTTAAAGTGTAATTTGACCTCTTTTATGAAAAGATACTTATTTTAGAAATATTATTATGCGTTGTGTTTTTAGAAATGGGCAATAATAGATTTCTTTGTTTTTGTGTATGTAGCATGAAATCGCCATTGTAACAGCTGAAGGAGTGGAGATTATTGGACCACTGTCATCTGAAACGAACTGGGACATTGCCCATTTGGTCAGGTAAGCTGAAATGATGAAACTGCAAATGTTCAACTTAATTTTTTTGAGCCATTAATTGTTCGTTTCTATTGCAGTGGTTTTGAATGAGTCCTGTTTGCCACATCATCATCATCTTCAGACATGCTCTTAGCGCCTCCAGATCACTATTGTGTTGTCAAGAATACAGTTAGACTTGTTTCTCTCTCTTTTGTTATACATAAATAAACTTCATAAAGTTGTCTGCTGCGTCTTTCATTTTTAATCCATAATTGGTCTTTTAATCAATAATTAAATATTTTTTTGGCTCATCTTGTTATGCTTTAAGATCGAACCAGTTGATTTTCTGTGATGTACATTGTCAGTTGTTTTTTTTTTTTTGGTAACTGGCTAACATAGAGATTGTCATATATGAAAAAGACTGAAAGCTAAAAGCCAAACAGTGTTATGCATTTTTAAACATTTTTCCAGCAAAAGTGTTTATGAATTCACCATTACACTATAGTATAATGTTCAAAACATTTTATAATGCAAGATACATTATCCTCTTAAGGCTCAAAGTGTTTTTTACATGCATTTTTTATTTCTCTTTGCTATTTGGGCTTATTGAAACCTAATTAGAATAAAAATCGAAGTATCATCTTTTGATATGATGTCCATATATGTGGACTTGTGGTCCGAATTTACATAAAACACTTTTTCCCGAATTTTCTTTAATGCATATATAACATTTTTTTTAAACTTGCTTTGACTATCAGCGAGTAAAATCAACATTTTTACCCATTTTGGACAGTTAAAAATAGGGTTTGGGACATTTCATATGTTGCAAAACAGTTGCAGGATGACACTGTATGTCTGTAACAAAATATAAAACATTCAAAGTATTTTAAATAGCCACTTAAGAGCTAAAAATGTGCTGTCCACGTATGTGGACACTCGGGGCCCTAGGAGGTTAAGAAAAAAAATCTGTAAATTAACGGGAAAAATAATAAGATTTACATTGTGTAACATTCTGAACTGTACTCCTAAAAAAAACAAGAAGTCATAATAAATGTTACTATACTTCCCCCCCCGGTTTCACAAACAAGGTTTAAGGCTAGTCAAATTGCATGTTTGAGCCGTCTCAACTGAAAATAACTTGTAGTGAGAGGTCTTAAAATATGTCCGTGTCATTTTTTGTCTACAGGTGCACACCAGTAATGTATTTATCTAATGCCATTTTTATAAATGTGGCTTAAACAGCCTAATTTAACTAAGGTCTAGTCCTGGCTTAAGCTAAACCCGGTTTGTGAAACTGGGCCTTTATATTTTAACTTTAAATTCTTAACCTAGTAGTTTGAAGTATCAAGAATCGAAAGTGCATAAAAATAAATAATAAACTGGCAGATTTCATTGCAAGACCGCTTTAAAATGCAATCTCATGAAACAAGAGAAAACAAACACTGCTTGATTACATACCTAAAGCTGTTTATTCATTAGCACATAATCAAGTATGTTACAGTATAACCCTAAATACAATAGGTGATGATTTCAACTCATTTCTATTTACATTTATGCACATTCTGAGAGATCAAACTTGATGAAAAAGGCAAACAGTGATGAGAAAAAACTATTAGGTGTAACAATTTGCACATTCATCCACCGAAGAACAATAGAAGGCATTACTAGTAAGGATCTTCAACAAATTAAATGCATCAGATATTTACATGTACAAGAAATAACCTACATTTGCATGATGTTTTTAAAGTTCATTTTCCAAAAATGAGACGAGTTTCTGATGACAGAAGGAAGGCACATATAAAAAAACCACCTGCAGACTTCAAAAACAGACTCCTTAAACTCTATTCCTGGAGGGTCGCAGCTCTCCACAGTTTAGCTCCAACTCGCACCTGCTTAATAGACTCCAGTAGTCTTGAACACCTTGAGTAGTTGAATAAGGTGTGTTTGATTAGGGTTGGAGCAAAACTGCAGAGCTGTGGCTCTCCAGGAATCGAGTTTGAGACCTATGCTTTAAAGCTGGGGTGTCAAAGTCAATTCCTGGAGGGCCGGAGCCCTGCAGAGTTTAGCTCCAGCCCTGCTTCAACACACCTATCTGTAGGTATCAAACAAGCCTAAAGCACTCAATTAGTTTGATCAGGTGTGTTTAATTAGGGTTGGAACTGAACTGTGCAGAGCTGTGGCCCTCCAGGAACTGGCTTTGACACCTGTGCTTTAAAGAGACAGTTCAACCAAAACTAATAATTCTGCTCATCCTTGTTTCAAACCCATTCTTTCTTCTGTTGAACACTAATTACGATATCCTGAAGAATGGTAAAAATAACAACAATCATTGACTTCCATAGTATTTTTTGTTCCTACTATGGATGTCAATAGCCGTTTTCTCATCAGAGAATATCTTCATTTTAGTGTGAACTGCCTCTTCAAGGAAGAACCTACAGATCTGTAATTTCCGAGTCCTCAAAACCATGGAAAGTCTCCACATCACTGTCCTTCTCGAAGATCTTTTTCAATGCGAGTATGCTGGACTGCGGAGAGGGCCAGGATTCTGCAGAAACGACGCTGGAGGGTCTCGGCTTTCTGCTCCTCAACTTTATCTCCTTGCAATTTACTGACGAGCAGAGCTTCGGTGAGACTCCGCATGAGCTCCGCAGTTGCCTCTGAGGATTCATTTGTGCTCAAAATCCAATCGAAAGAGCGGAAGAGATGCTTGGGCTCTGCTTTAAGCACATCCAGAACTTCTGTAAGCCAGCGAGCGATTATAACGGCGAGGTCAGACGGTTTGGCTCCAACTAATTCCTGTGGTGCCTTGGTGACAAGTTCAGCCCAGCTAGCCTGCATAAACTCACGCAAGACCGGCCCCATACACACTTCCAGTGGCTGTAGACGGCGAGAGCAACTGTGCGGGATCAAACCTGGAAGAGTATTAACGCGATTGAGCGCTGCCAAGAACTCATTGGATGTGTGACCTCTGTAGGGGTCCATTATTAATAACCCTTTGCCGCCAGAACTCGGGTTAACATATGGACTCCACACTTTGTCCATCCAAACTTGAAGGCGTTCCTCATTTGTGAAGCCTTCAGGTCGAGCCTCCAGGATGACAGAGTTCGAGAATGAATGTGCATCAAGCTTTGGAGGCTCGCTTTTGACAAAAAGCATGACGGATAATGAGTTCCCATCAGCCAATGCTGTAAACACAACATCTACGGTTGGTTCTGTGGTGCCCATCAGTTTAAAAGCAGACATCACGGATGTTGAATCCACCAGCTTCTCTATATCCACAAAGATGGACAGCTCGTCCATGGTGCCTATTGAGGACAGACTAAATGTTTGTGAGTTGACTTGCTCTTTTAGAAAGCTGCTAAAGGAGCGCTCTAGCTGCTGGCAATTAAATGGCGGCAACTTGCTGGATGTTGCAAATGCCTGCAAGCCCAGATCATGGCGTAGGAAGAAATCAACCACCGAATCGTAAGAGATGTCTCGCGAACCATGCTTGCACATGAATTCCATCAAATTTGCTTCACTGATTGGTAGCTGTTGCTCACGTTGGCAGTAAACCCATTCGATTAGCTTATCCGCCGCCTGCGGTGTCAAGATGTCCTTGCTTTTCGAGGGTTCAACCTGAGTTTGGGCGTTTTAAAAACAGCGAGTGAACTTCCTCTGGTGGCGTGTTGAATTGAATGGCAGCTTGAGGGACACCACAGCAGAGGGCGTACAGCACAACTTTACTCTGAGCAGCAGTGAGCGAGTTTTCTGACGCACGTCCTCTTGTGTTGACATTGGAAATCTCTTGGTCTAAAGCTGGCTTTGGAGCTATTGGCCTGACCCTGCTGGTTTTCTGTGGAAAGTTGCTTTTTTCTGTGGGCTTAGCCTGGATGGGGAGGGACTGCATGTGAGCGGGGCTGGCAGGGAGGGTTATTGTGTAGCTGGGATGAAGAAGGGGTATAGAGGAACTCCTGTCCACTTGCTTGACTTGCAAATGCAAAAAGCCCATGTTGTTGAGTCTCTGGCCTCCTCGGAGTAGGTTGGTTGGGATGAAGACAAACCTGCAATGGCATTCATTCAGAAGTTACCTCATAAGCCGAAACAAGAGTCTGACAAATTCAAGCTCGTTTATTAGAATGAAAAGTCTAAGAGGGGATAGGATGAAACAAAGTTTGGACTGCATCGACAACATTGGACCTGAAAAAGGAATGCATTGATACAAAATGTTAATGTTTGGCTAAAGGTAAGTAGGTAAAGATTCAGTTTTTTGGTTTCAGAAATGGTTTTAGAGGTCCATTCCAACCCTAGGAATTTGCCCTAATATAATATGGTTGGGTGGCTCAGTGGTTAGCACTGTCGCCTCACAGCAAGAAGGTCGCAGGTTTGAGTCCCGCCTGGGCCAGTTGGCAATCTGTGAGGAGTTTGCATGTTCTCCCCGTATTGACATGGGTTTGCTCCGGGTAGTCCGATTTCCCCCCCAGTCTAAACACATGCACTATAGGTGAATTGGATTAACTAAATTGGCCGTAGTGTGTGTGTGTGTGAATGTATGCAGTGTTTCCTCTAGGATTTTTTCCAGCAGTGGCGGCAGGACTTTTTTTTTTTACACAGATCTGCCAACTATTTCAAAGACAAATATTACACGCAGTATAACAAGTCGAGATAGCATTCATGTAATACGAGCATGCAAATCTCTTTGCTTGCGCGCCGATTTCCTCTGTTCATGCACAGAACTTCTTGCACGCACTCAAATTTACACGTTCAAGAGCAGATCTTCTTGTGCGCTCTCCAGTAAGCGCTGCTGAAGCGCGATTTAGTGTGTTTTTGTGCGTTTTCCGACATCAACGCGTCCTGAAGTAAAATGAAACAGCTATAAACTCCAGCAAGATAAAGTCATTGTATGCAGAGCCATTGACCTTTATCAATAAAGTATACTTATGGAAACTGTGTTCATCTTAACTGAAAGCTACGCGGTGTTTGCTAGACTCACGCACCTGTCAGTCAGTCTGTCAGAGAGTCAGTCAGCATGTCACCTTGAACAAATAGCGCACAGCACTACGGTTACAGAAAAGTTTGCGCTGTTTACCTCTAATATGTTTTGGTGCGATTATAATCCGCTATAAAAAACACGACTAAATGTTTTAAATAAGAAGCTGTAATGTAGCCGTGGCGGGATGGATTTTGGCGTGGCGGCCCGCCACGAATGAATGAATGTAGCGGAAACCTTGGTATGGGTGTTTCCCAGTTCTGGGTTGCAGCTGGAAGGGCATCCACTGCGTAAAACATATGCTGGAATAGTTAGCTGTGGCGACCTCTGATAAATCAAAGACTAAGCAGAAGGAAAATGAATGAATGATATGGTTGGTTTTGACCATATTTGGAACAGCTGTGAATTTTAATGAGCTCTACGATGTACTCTGAAATATGTGCAAAATAATCATACTGTAGTTGTCAAAAAATACTTTAACAAATTGAGGAGATGTCTTTGTAAATGAGAATCTTTTCAACTGAAGTTGTAGATTCATTTTAGGTTTATTTTATTTTATATTTTTAGTTTTTTTTAGCTAGAAATAATGTATAAGTGAGCTACCTTTAAGCCACCAGAGCAACCTATTTTGAGTTGTGTTGTGGATGAAATATAGGCTAAATTATAATTATACTTAACAATAGGGGTCGACAGAGATGGATTTAGAAATTTGTATTATACACACACACACATAAACATAGTCAAAAAATGTCAGCCATCTCATAAATTGATTATTGGTGTCTTTTGATTACAGAAAAATCACAGTAAAGAGCTGAGTGATATGACACTATGCATAAATGTGCATTAACGTTTATATACAGCAGTTTACATGCGTTTGTTGCCTCATTACAAATATACATGGCAAAATTCACAATATACATGTTAAACTAACACCTTAAACCAGGGGTGTTAAGCCCTGCACAGTTTAGCTCCAACCCTGATCCAACACACTTGAGCTGCGGTCAGACTGGACTTTTCTCCCCATAGACTTCCATTTATTTGCACGCGAATGTGTCAGAACGGAAACGCAAGCTTGTGCGGCAACTTTCGCAGTTCGCTGCATTGGAAAGTTCAAGCTTTGTGAACTCTGACCTGCGAAATTGCATCATGTGACTGCATGAGACCAATCGAGAATCAAAACATGACCTGACAGAAATTTAAAACATTGTCCAATTGCTCGCTTTTTAAATGTCTAATCCTCTTGTTTAATCCGGCACCTTTTCGCAGCGCCGTACGACAGAATTTCGCATGCTCAAACTCTAGTGTGACCTCAGCTTTACCTGTAGGTTTCAAACAAGCCTGAAGGACTCAATTAGTTTGATCAGGTGTGTTTAATTAGAGTCGAAACTAAACTGTGCAGAGCTCCGGCCCTCCAGTTTGACACCTGTGCGTTGAACTAACATTTTTTAAGAATTGTAGTAATATCATTAATAAATGTGGCCTGTAGCGTGCATATTAATAATCTCATGTGGATTGTCAGAGTGTTTTGTTCCTTTAGACCAAGGGTGCCTAAACTCGCTCCTGGAAGGCTGGTGTCCTGCATAGTTTAGATCATGGGTGTCCAAACTCAGTCCTGGAGGGCTGGTGTCCTGCATATTTTAGTTCTAAAGCAGGTTGCACACCAGAAGCGCTGCACCACGCATTTTAAAATTCTAAACATTTTCTATCAGGGTACACATACCAGCGCCGCAAGTCGGCGGGTGTCCACCGCACCCAGCTACGACTCAGGGCACTGTTCATTAGGGGTGTGACGAGATGCCTACTCCACGAGACGAGATACGAGATTGGGTTCATGAGAATGAGACGAGATTTTTACACTATTTTTAAGATATCCTCAATGATGAAATATATGAATGGAAAATAGTCTTTTATTCAACTGGGAAAAAAAAAACAAAATCGCAGAACTACTTAGGTGCTTTCTTTAAATCAACTTGTAATGAATGGTATTTTACTTCTATTTTAATGAATTATACGCAGTAATGGACGTGCAAACACTGCTAAATATTTAGCTAATAGCCTATGTGAATGGAAAAATCTTTTTATATATAATTTTAAATATTAGCAAAATATTTGCTAATAAATGAATGGAAAATAGATTTTTATTCAACTAGAAAAAAACAAAAACAAAATACAAAACAATTTAGGTGCTTTTTAAAAACATTGTAATGAATTATATTTTATTTCTATTTAAATGAATTCTGTCATAAAGGACATGCAAATACTGCTAAATATTTAGCAATAAACTCTACTGACTGGCTTCTCCCCTGTATTTTTTGTATTTCATTTTTAATTTAATAAATGAGTATCACTTTCATTTAGCAAGATTTCATTCAGGCCCCGTGACTCACTCTGAGCTACTGGATGGGATCATGCGAATATGAAGGACTGATAGGAGAGTTGTTTTAATGGAGTTTGATACCGCACGCAGAATAAAAAAAAATTCAGCTTTTCCCGGACAGTACAAACGTGTGTTCCGTGATGATGATGTGACAATGAGTCTCCAGGAGTTCATTCAGTGAGAGTGTGTGTTTGTTTGCGTGCGCTTAGAGATGTGTGCGTCTGTGGTGCTTTACTGACTCGCTTGATGAGTAGGTCTTGTCGTAAAATGCAGCTAAAAGTCCTTTACGGTGTTAATAGTTTGATTACGGCGTTTACATATCTGCACTTCAATAATGCGACTAAAATAGGAATACTCTACGTCGTAATTCCATTTGTGTTTACGACGATTATGCGTTTCAGTATATCTGAAGTATTCCATTGCATGGATACGAACCATAATGTGTGAGGCTGCAGTTGGATGCGGCGTCTGCTGAACTCCGGAGAAAAAAGCGGTTACGTCACACCCGCCCACCCAACCGAGTGACAAGCGCAACAAGGGCAGCCTGGGTTGCCATGTGTGTGCAAAGCACTTTATTTGCAGATCAAATCCAATCCTGCCTCCAATCGTCAATGCTAATTTCACCCTCACGCTCCATCATAACATCACAACTCACGAGACATATTTTCACCTCGACGAGAAATCTCGCCGCGATGTAATCTTGCAAGATCTCGTCGTACGAGATCTTGTCACACCCTTACTGTTCATATTTCTGCCGCGCCATCTGAATAGTTTAATCTTAAATAGCATGCGAATGTGTGCGTCTGGTGTGCAACACTTTCAACTCTCATGTGCGCGCAGATTTGCATCGCTGAGCAGCGCATCCGGTGTGTGATGCCCTTAACCCCAACTAAACACACCTGAACCAGCTAATCAAGTTCTTTCTAGGTGTACTAGAAACTTCCAGGCTGGTGTGTTAAAGGAAGTTGGAGCTAAACTGTGCAATTCACCGGCCCTCCAGGACCGAATTTGGACACCCTTGGTTTAGATCCAACCCCAATCAGACACACCTGGAATAGCTAATCAAGCTCTTAGTAGGCTTGCAAGAAATGTCCTGGCAGGTGTGTTGAGAAAAGTTGGAGCTAAACTCCGCAGGACACTGGCCCTTCAGGACCTAGTTTTGGCACCCCTGCTTTGGGCAATGCTTTGATGTTACTAATAGCATGATGGAGAGAAAATGAAAAACAGAATCCCTTTAAAACGTAAAATGCAAAATTAGCTTACCTTTTATAGCCTTGTGAAAATCCTTCTGAAACATAAGGAATTTTATTAGCAAGTATGATAGTATTATTATCATTATTATTAAAAGATTCCTCTTTTATAGTCCTTGTTTTTGTTGTTGTCAGAAATTAAAAACTTACCCCGAATGGTGCATCGGCTTGCTTGATGTTTAGGAAAATTAGCGAGATGTTTGGCCATCGAGTCTCCAATTGTAGTATTGAACCTACATTTGGTACAACTTAGACGCCCCTTCCTGCAAACATTTTCATCATGATTAAAAGTAATATTACATGCATATTAAATGGAGAAAGATGAAAAAATCATGTCTTACTTTGGGCAGGGTTTGTATAGCGTAATATATTTCTTGGTGCTCTTACGAGGGACATGCACGCTGTAATGAAAGAAGAGGACATGAAAGACTATTAAAAAAACAAAACACTACCTTACAGACTGTAAAAATGTGAAGTTTTTCACCTGATCATGTGATTGGCATAGGCTCTGGAACAGCAGGTACAGTATCGGCAGAGTGAGCAGCTCACATAGGTGGGGAAATGGTTGGAAAAATATGGAATATCATAGTTGCATTCCATACAGTAGTATTTTTCTTTTGGGTTGCTGGAAGAATAAAATCAATGCAATGCCAGAAGATTAGTATAGTATAGATTTTAGTAGCGTAACAGATCACAAATCTCACATTTCTGAAAACATGTTTTTTTTAGTCACGGATCGAACCATTTTTCAGATCAGCTAAATAGGGGAGGAGGCAAATGTAATTTGCTTTCCATTTACTACAAAAACAGCACTGCAAGAAACTTTTGGTTTTAACAAACAGAATTTAGAAGCTGTCATTTTAATAAAAATAAAATGAAGAAATAATCAGCTGAACATTTTTACTGTATATTTTACTGTTACTACTACTGTTGCTGATAATGCTAAATGTGAAAATCTATCATAATTTGTATAACCCATATTTATTTTTATAGTCTCATAGTTATTCACTCATAAAACTTCATGTTTCATTGCTAGATAATAATTTTTGAAGAATTATTCACTGACATATTTTTGATGGCTGGTTGTCGCCACCTATTGGTTAAATAATGTAATTGCTGCCTACAACTTTCATTGAGCGTCGATGGTGATTTTAATCTTGACCATAAACATCAGTGGTTCTATAAACTGTTCTCCCAGTACTTCTGTGTTATTTGACTGTTTGTAACTTCATAACTTACTCAAAAGACTAAAGACTGAATCTCTTTCTTGATTTTTGCGTTTTTCAATCACAGATTTGAATGCAGCGATTCGAAGGATTAATAAACGAATGCAAATCCCCATCAATTATAATTTATGTTGTGTAGGTGTTAAGATCCCGATCTTTTAACGATTAATCGTGCAGCTTACACTGAATGTATTAATGCAGGCTAAACAAGTAGTGACAGAAAACGCCTTTAATAACCTAAGAAACCCACCACATCCTGAATAACCCACCACAACTTCTTCCGTCATCATTCTATTTTACATGAAAGCCTAAATGCTATCATACATGTGATTTGAATGATGTGAGAGGTGATCTCTCTGCGATCGTTACAAATTTAGGATTACTCTACAAGTAAATAAAAAAGTATTAATCCGCGGGTCATGCGTGTTCCGAACCGTGGGTTGTGATCCATACGAATCATGGATCAACCTAATGCTGCGTTCACACCAGACGCGGAAGAAGCGTCAAGCGCGAGTGATTTACACGTTAAGTCAATGCAAATGTGCGAATAGGCATCCTGCGGCGCGATGCACGCGAATGGCGCGGCGCGGATGGTGCAATACATGCGAATGGCGCGATACGCACAAATTGACCGTTTGACGCGCTTAACGCGCAAAACGATCAAGTTCAAAAATCTAAACTTCTGCAGACATTCGCGCCCCGTTAACCAATCAGGAGCTTGCTCTTGTGGGGGCATGATTGTGACGTAGCACCTGTTGTAGGTGTCCGGGGGAAATCCTCCAGCTGACACCAACAACAGCTCATCAAACTGGGCTTGGCTCAGTCAGAAGCACCGCTGAAAGCCTCCGTCATCCAGGTTAAGTTTCTGGAGGAGTTTACGAGCTCACAGAGCTGGGTGCACCTCTGAAAGTATCGAGTGGACTCAGACACTGCTCCAAACGTATCGACGTGGTTTTACAGCCTTCATAAAGCACATGAACACAGTTATTTTATCAATAAAATCCATGTTAGCCATTTAGCAACGAAGCTACAGTCACCGGGCAGACAGAAACCCTGCCCATGACGCAAATCCGCGTCTGTTCTGAAGTGAATTTGACACGCGAATGAAGCGAGTAAACTCAAATGTTCACGCGTCTATTTACGCGCGAATAGCACGATTTAGCTGCGCGTTCCGTGTCTGGTGTGAACGCAGCATAATAGATTTAGTGTATTATAATGTTAAAACAAATATAAACGAGTCAAATAATTCCTGTTTATGTCAATTTGATGACTTTGAATCGTAAACACACCCCTCTTACTATTTACTTGCTATGAGGAAATGATGCACCAAAAGTATGCCTCACATCAATATTCCAATTGGAAGTACATCAACATACTAAAAACATAAGCAATGTCTGGTTCACATGGACTTAAAACCAAGTTAAAAGTGTATAGCATACAGCAGTGTTTCTCAACCACGTTCCTGGAGAACAACCAGCTCTGCTCATTTTCCAGTCACCTTAACGAAACACACCTGATTCAGATTATCAGCACAGACTGACAAAACAGTAATGGGTGTGACAGATGAAGGAGACATCCAAAACATGCAGTGTTGGTGGTCCTCCAGGAACATGGTTGAGAAACACTGGCATACAGCATAACAGGATGTGGAAAAAAAAAAAAACTCACAAATTGCTCTCAAACTTGACCATCAGCTCCACCATACTTTCCACTGGCTTTTTCTTCACAGGAATGATTTTGCTGTTGATATTTAGAGATTGGTCAGGTGTTGATGTGGTGTTTGGGCAAGGCTCCACTGGAGGTTCTCCTATCTGAGCTCTGTTGTCCGTTTTGTCAGCATAAGCTCGAATGATTATCTAAAGCAGACGTGAGAGAAATGTTAAGGCCATAAAACCAGCAATAAATTTGACCTGAAGTTTAAAGCAGGGTATAATTTCAATTCCTTTTTAAGACTTAAAGACCTTCCCAGAATATTTTAAGACCTCATCGCCACTTCATGTTCTAATCAGAATCAAACCTTTAACTTAATAAACAGTTGTACGCTGTATGGTTGTTGTAAAAGTTTTAAAACTGTATGTATAAATGTGCCTACATAGTATCATCATAAAACACGTTTAAATCAGTGTATCACCCGCGTGCATACAGACCGCTTACCTTAGTGATAGACGACAGAAATGAGGCGCGAGGGACAAGTCTAATGTTATATGCCTGCAAGTTCCATCATGGACCCAGAACAACACTCAATATTTTTTTTTAAAGTCACGAAGTACAGCGAAAAGCAGCCCATACAGTCACATGTGCTTGCTACAAATTTTAAGGAGGAGTGTAAATATTGCAATTATGACAGAGTTAAATGTGTTCAGATGAAGAAAAAAGCTGACGAAAAATCCTTTGATCAAATTACAGTTAAAATGAGAGTTAACATGTATTTTTTTACACATTTATTCACACGTTTGCATTACTGAGAGCAGGAAAGAGACAGACTGCACTGGTAATCAGTATCCCCGTAATATAGTTTAATTAAAATAAATGATCAACAAATTAATCTGTCTTTACAAGTGAAGGCATTATCTACACACAATATGAATTCCCAATTAGAAAAATACTACAAACAATAAAATACTATTCATGAAAATACTTTAAAAAAAAATCCAGATGCCCAACACAAGCGAGCTGCGTTCCAGACCAGATCAGCTGGATGACGTATAATGTCTCCGACACCGCCTGTAGTCCCGTTTTGCAACTTGTTAGCAACCGTCTTTTTAAAGAAGCGTAACCCATTAAAAAAATCAAGAGCGTGATGTGACTGATGTGTTTTATGTCGTAGAATAAAACGTGAAAGTATCTTGAGTTTGTGTTAGCCACGAACCTTATTTAAGCGCTTTAACTTTAATCCCATTGAAAATACCCATTGACATTGGGACGAGGGAACCGGAACTGCTAAAATGCTAACTCGCTTCCGGGTTTTTGCATACAAATTGACGTCGTAGTTCCTCCACTCTATTCAAAGTGAATGGGAAGCGGTGAAGAAATGCCCCGTGTGAATGGGGCGTGAAAGGCGCGAGCGCATCGCTCCGCTTGCGCACGCATATTAGCATATTCTTACATTGGAAATAATGAACTTGTGCGCGGAAAAGACGCTGCTATAATTAATCCAGTGTGTAAGCGTATAAGCCTCGGTCTATAAGCTCGGAACTTTAAACTAGTGCACAGGTGGTATAACTTGGTTTAGTTGCAGCAGTGCAACAGAAACGAGGCGCTAAGAAGCCTTTTGGATTAAGTATCCAAATGTTTTCGGCTGCTCGCACCACTCACTCGCTTAATGTTAGGTGACTTACACTCTGCGCAGCCTTCAACTGCAGGTCGTGCTGTATTGAACAGACGCACGTCACTTCATAACTATAGCAGCCGTTTTTTCGACTGAACTAAATTTATTTTTGATGTCTTGGTCACACTATTTGGAGGGCCGGAACAAATTGCTACGCGGGCCGCCAATTGAATAGCCCTGCCTGCACTATGGTTTCGCTACATGAGAGCGTCACATCACCTTCCTGCGTTTGTCGCATATTACTTGACATCACCCGGACAGAGGAGCTTGGCCGGACGCACCTGGCCCAAACCAATCGAGGAAACACTTTGGACAACGCTTGAACAAAATTTAAGACCTCGTAAAAACTAAGATTTTTTAATACCTTTTAAGGGCCTTAATTTAACTAATTTATCAACCTTTAATACTTTAAGACCCTGCGGACACCCTGTAAAGTGCACCCATCATGCCCCTTTTTACAAGATGTAAAATAAGTCTCTAATGTCCCTAGAGTGTGTAAAGTTTCAGCTCAAAATACCACACAAATAATGTTTTATAACTCTTTGAAACTGCCCCTGTCGCTTTAAATTCAAATGAGATTGTGCTCTTTTCAAAAGAGGGCGGAGCTATGAATGCCCACGTGTCAGCATAGTGGCAAATTCAAAACTCTAATGCTTCTCAGCTGCTTCTCACTCAGGGCTGTCTATGCTAATGAGGGAGAGATGGTCACCAATGGGCGGGGCTTTCCCCCTCTGATGACAATACAAAGGGAGAATGTCAAATCAAAGTGTTTTTACAGACTGTTTCTACAAAGTGTGATTATAAAACATTTACCATTAGAGGCTGGATATATTCACACACTGCTGCCACACAACCCCTTATTAGGGCTGGGCGATTTTTTCGATTAATCGAGTTTACGTTTTAAGACGATTTAATTTTTTATAAAATTGAGGAATCGCGATTTTTTTAAATAAAAATATTAAAGCAGCTTTTCCACTATCGTGCCAAACCGTTCTAAACTGTTAGACAACTGTGCTGAATTGTGCTGATAGATTCTGTGTGTTGACGTCGCGGCTCTGTTGATGAGCTACCACAGCTGGCTCAGCGCAAGCGCGCTACCCCATTGTCGCGAGGTGCGCGCGCAGTCTGCGGAGGTGTGCGATGCGGCGCCAGGCGAAAGTATAGATCCAGCTTAACACTCAGGACCCATAGAGGCGACCTAGGCAGAATAGTGAGCGAGAACCCGCCGGTCCTTACTTTTATCCGCAACACCTACCCCCTCCCGGTCCTCTTTCATCCGCAAACCGGTAAGTTTCTATTTCACTTTCGGGTTGAGGTCTGCCAACACTCCCGTTTTTCCCGGGAGTCTCCCGTATTTCAGACCCATCTCCCGTATTGTTCTGTCTCCCGAAAAACTCCCAGAATTTCAAAGCCCAGACGTCTGGTTTTGTATTTTATACCTGCGCTCCACCTGAAGGACGGTTACGCGTGTTGTGAATGTCGGCTGTCGCCGCAGAAAGTCAAATCTTTCTTTAATTTGGACTTTTGCTTGAAAGCTTTACGGAGCGGCACAGTAGCTGTCCAAGATACTGTAGCTATGAATTAAATCATAACCCATATATGCTCCAATAAACAAGTAAAATGAATGAATAAATAAAATAAATATGGATTCTTAAATGTCGGTATTGTTTTTACTCCAAAAAAAATATCAATACGTTTTGACAAATGTTTTATAAAATAAATTGAGCAATTTTCAACATTTCAGCTATAGGCTGTTATACGATTCTGTTAAATATAAGATAGACATTTAAATATAGATAGATATGTAACAGGTTTCTGTGGGTTTTTTGTTGTTCACGGTGATCTTTAATATATACTGGGTGGTGTAGCTACACACAAATATTTTCTAA
The DNA here is from genome assembly GCA_903798195.1 of Danio kyathit. Classification (NCBI taxonomy): domain Eukaryota; kingdom Metazoa; phylum Chordata; class Actinopteri; order Cypriniformes; family Danionidae; genus Danio; species Danio kyathit. Next base: position 51,876,851 of record LR812537.1, on the reverse strand, counting down.
AACGTCAAGCAGGAATTTGTCTATAGGAATGTAATAGGCTACACCTTGTTGACCAATTTAGGTATGTATGGCCATTAAAAATACATGTTCCTTAACCAGATGGTTTTTCAAGTTATAAAGAGATTGTTACTTCAGTCATGTTGTTGTAATGTTTTAAGTTGACTATAGTTACACAGTAAAAAAAAAAAAAAAATTGAAATCAAAATCGTGAATCGGTCAAACTTTATGAAAAAATTTAGATTTTTTTTTTTTTTTGCCATATCGCCCAGCCCTACCCCTTATAAAAGTGATTTTTGCATAACAGGTCCCCTTTAAAACATATAGAAAGTCTCTTACCCTAGTACCAGGAACGAGGCCTTCCAATTGCTTGGGCTTGACGTAAGTCCTGTGAAACCTTTGTTTGTGGTACCACTCGTCCTTTTCCGAGCAGAACTGAAGTCGGCATTTATCACAATTTCGTGCTGCTTTTTTCTGGATGAATACACACACACACACACACACACACACACACACACACACACACACACACACACACACACACACACACACACACACACACACACACACACACACACACACACACACACACACACACACACACACACACACACAAGACTTTTGATACAAAAATATTAACGTTAAATAATACTGATAATGTAATGTATTTTTTATTTAATGCCATGTCAGCAACCAAGGCTATTTTCATGGCAAGAACATTTCAATAATAAACATACAATTAAAAACTACAAACAAACAAACGAATACGTTAATACATGAGAACTAATAATGCTAATGCTAAGCACATCGTTTACCTGATGTCTAGTGTAGTGCAACTGGAATCCGCCACAAGACCTAAATATTTTTAGGCAGTATGGACACAGTAAGATGCAGGTGTCCTTGTGCTGCTCCGTGAAGTGGTTCATAACATCTTTGTGAAAAGAGGAGCGGAATTCACACACCTGAGGTTGGAAAACGCAAGAGTGATTGACTTTCATCAAATGTTTTGAAGATGAAGCAGTTTTTGTTAATAGGAATCAAATGAAGCATGACTTACCTTACACATGTAGGGCATCTCGCCAGGCTTGTGCACGTGTTTCATGTGGTTCAGAAAGAGAGGTTCGCTCTCAAACAAGCACTCACAGATCTTGCACACTTCTGTTCAACAGAATTAAACGTTTTAGATTAATATGCCAAAAATCCAACATTAAAAAACCGTGTGGAGCTGAGAAAAGTCAAGTGAAACGTTTAGTAAATTAATTACAGGCAGGTAACTGAAAATATAACAATTAGAAAAATATCAAAACAGACTGAAGATATCCACATGATCAAGAAGACACTTAAATGTACCAAAGATTTCAATAACTAATTTTCAGCCCCCCAAAATCTGCGTTTGTCTTTTACCTTTGCTTAAAATCCTAAAAAACAATTGTTTATTGTAATAAAAGTCTTGTCGCCTATCCAAGTTTTAGGAATAACAAATAATAACTTGACTTCTAGTTGATCATTTGGTTTCAGAAGTGGCTTATATAAAAGGGAAAGGCCTCTACATTACGCTGATTTGACCAAAATAAAATATGATCATGCCTTGATTTTTAATGATTTAATTAGGACAGTAAGGTCTGACTTTGCTTAGACAAAAGTCACTAAACAGAAATAATGTCCAGTATAGAATATAAAGTCATGCTGCAGTGGAAACAGAATTAATATTGTGTCTGACTCCCATGAGCTTGGAGGACTGAATCCATACATCTCTGCAATGACTCACATAACTTCAGAGTTCATCAAGATTCAAACCCATACCCTTACCCCAGACATGCTCAATAATGTTCATGTCTGCTGACTGGGCTGGCCAATCCTGGAGCACCTTGACCTTCTTTGCTTTCAGGAACTTTGATGTGGAGGCTGAAGTATGAGAAGGAGCGCTATCCTGCTGAAGAATTTGCCCTCTCCCAGGGGCGTCGCTAGACCCAATTTACTGGGGCACGTGCCCCAGTAAAAATCGCCCGTGCCCCAGTAAATGCTTTGAGATATGATTTACTTCATATGCAAGTGTATGTATTAAGAGTGGTAATCCTGGAATAAAGACGTTATTCTCTATGTGGAACCGAACCAACGGTAGTGAAAGCAGTGTAGTTTAATCAAAAAGCAAACTGACGCATCTCTGCATGTGCGCAGAAAACCACACTCGTGCGCCTCACACACTGCTCCTGCTGGACTGTGACGCGCTGCTCTTCTCCCGGTTGTTAACATGCACGCCTAAAAAAATACCCGCTGCTCACGTGCCGCTCATGCAATGTGAAACCGGCATTAACAGTCTTTTATGTGGAGGTGACGGCAGGCAGTGAGTTTTGCAAGTCGACAAAACTAAAGTTTAAACAGTATGATGGTGATCATACTAAGCATGCCTCCTAGGGGTGTAACGATACACCAAAGGCACGGTTCGGTTCGGTTCACGGTTTTGGAGCCACGGTTCGGTTCGGTTCGGTTTCTGTTTGCTGTGGGGTTAGGGTTGATGTCATCTTAACAGCAATGCTAAGGAACAATAGATTCACTTAATAACAAGAACAACTAAACATTTTCTTTATTAACTTTGCCATCACATTTTTAGTACAGTCAGGATACCAGTAAACAACAAAAATGAAATAAATACCTCCAATATAGACTAGTCAGAAAAAACAATTCTCTTTAGTGCAGCCATCTTAAGAAAGTAAACTCAAATTAAATAAATAACTGCAGTGTAGACTATAGTGAAAGATAAACAGGCTTGTCCTTTCTAAGGACATTTGGAATATTCAATTAAGTTTTAAGTTCTTCTTTAAAAACACCATAATGTCCACATTCTCAGGTGAGGGGCTTGATTTCTGTGCAGACACAGACAAAGTGATGCTCATTTTAGTTATCATTTAGATAGGTTTCCGTTTAAATTAATGAAAAAATAATATACATATAATGTGCTTGTAAAGTGTTTTTACATGACATATTCTCCAGTAAAATACATTGCAGTTTTGTCTGAAACTAATGTTAGGGTTGTAGCCGTATATTAGTTGTATTTTTGCCTCTCTCTCTCTCTCTCTCTCTCTCTCTCTCTCTCTCTCTCTCTCTCTCTCTCTCTCCATGCCTGTCATTTCTGTATGTCCGCCTTCACGACAGCAAATTGGTCAGGAGAACGATCTATCATTACTGGGCGACTTGGCGCGGGAATATAAAAATGACGTCAGGAAAAGCGGAGGAGAGCGCATCTTCCTTTGATCTCGTTTTTCGTGTATTTTGCTAACATGATTATGAATTTCGTTGTTTTTGCTTAACTTTCGTTTGGGCAAAATTATTTTGCATTAGTTGTATTTGCATTAGAATATAATATTTAGAACAAAAGCTCATCATTACTTATACAATTTAATCAAATGTGATAAAATAAAGATGTTTTGGTTCAATTAGAGACAAGTGACGTCAGCCTTAACAGTGGGCAGCAGGGGGCTTGACAGTATCGCGGTCCGCCACGAGAGTTTCGCGATACGTATCGTGGTTGGTGTATCGCGATATTTCGGTTCGGTTTGTAGTATCGTTACACCCCTAATGCCTCCTGATAGATTTTTTGTATGAAGCACAAAGGAGGAATGCAGTCAGGGAGGTAAAACTTAATAAGCCTAATTCTCTGCCATGTGTCAAGTCTAAGACAACAGATAATTAAACATCTTTTTTGTATTCTACAGAATTGACTATAGAATTTCATTCAAATGAAATTATTATTCATGCAAAAGATCTTTTTTAATGATCTTAGCATATCACTCCAGTTGTGCCTTTACATTTTATTTTATTTTATTTTTTTTTTTTTTTCTGAGGGGGGCGTGCCCCAGTAGAGCTTTATGTCTAGAAATGCCCCTGCCCTCTCCTGTGGTTTGTAATGTAATGGGCAGTACAAATGTCTTGATACCTCAGGCTGTTGATGTTGTTATCTACTCTGCAGATCTCTCGCACGCCCCTATACTGAATGTAACCCCAAAACCATTATTTTTCCTTCACCAAACTTGACAGATTTCTATAAGAATCTTGGGTCCATGCGGGTTCCAATAGGTCTTCTGCAGTATTTGTGATGATTGGGATGCAGTTCAACAGATGATTCATCTGAAAATCTACCTTCTGGCAAATGATCAACTAGAAGTCAAGTTATTATTTGTTGCTCTAACAACTGGGATCCACAACAAGACTTTTGTCAGGGAGTGTAAAAATATACCCTTTGCGTGTAGATAGGACATGGCATAAAGCAAGAATAATGATCTAAAAGCTTGTTCTTAACAAACATATGTAATATCACTCTAGATGTACGGACTCACTTGAGGACTCTGCTTGATTATGGACGGCCTGGACGTGGCACTGCAGACCGAAGGGTGTTGAGAAGTTTCTGTAGCAGTGTTGGCATACCGTGTGACAGTCTACTACCCCCGATCGGCAATCCAGCTCCATGTGGTGTTTCATATGGTTCATCATCCTTTAAAATGAGGGATAAATTCATTTAAAACTTCTCAATACTATTACCATTTAGTCATTTAGCAAATGCGCTTTTCCGAAGCGACTTACAATTGAGGAGGCATTCAGCGACTCAACAAGAAGAGGCAATACACACAAGAAGTGCTAGTTATATAAAGAAGCTTGCTTGTGCTCGGAGTATAGAGTGCTAGAGGGTTTGTTTGAGAGAGAGAGAGGGGGGGGGGGGTGTTTCTACAGGTGGTTTGTCAAGCCCAAAACAGCAAACTTCATAAATGCAGTGTCAATTAATGTGTCAGTGAGGTGAATGAGTGTGTTTTCTACAGGTGGTTTGTTAAGCCCACTCACCTGTGTGAGGCACACTCAAAATTTATAGTAATTTGGGGTTGGTGTATGGTGAGGTGGGGAGAGAAGTGGGGTCTTATGGCCCGTTTCCACTAAGAGGTACATTACTTTTGGTGGGCATGGCATATGACAGAAAGTTTCAGTTTTACTCGAGGAAATGTCACAGTAAAGCCGTAAAGGTCGTTCACAAATCATATGAGAAGCACTTTTCACAAAACAGATGCTTTATACACATCAATACTTGTGTATAAATATTCATTACTGACCTTTCTATGAACATGATTCGATTATAACTGCAGATCTATGATAGTGCGAAATAGCCTACTGCAACGTCAATAAAATAAATTAATTCAACATAAATGAACACATACAGACCCTTACGGTCTCCGATATGTTACCAATTACAGAAAAACTACACACAGCATACATTTAGTCCTTATCTGGGTTCAAAAACAAAATGCAATATAGCCCACAGTCAGAGCAAACCTCTCATCTGTAATCTTCACCAGCACATGTAGCCTCTGTTAGAAAGTAATTGTATCATTCAGAGTTCGCATTAGTCCAAAATGCGATGATAAACATGGCCGTTTGTTCATGTTATATGCTGCAGAAAGCATCATTTGCTGCTGTTTTTTCCGGTTTCTTTGTTTTTTTGCGATTTACTCTCGCGTATTTCCCTTTCTGAATGGATCGATATCAGACGCGCTTCAATAATCACGCGCACCTCATTAACATGAGTTCAAGAAGTTCGTTAATTTAAATATAGACACACGGCGAGCTCTCTGGAGAAAGTGAAACCGCTTGCATTTTTAGACGGGCTCGTAAAACAACAACAGGACCCGGCAGACTTTGTTCTTCTTGGCTTTGTGGCTGTTCATCAAGACGACTACAAGGTTTGTTTGAGCTCGGGTCGACCATAGCTTATTATTATATGTATATACAATGATTAATTTGTGAATTGCGAGGTCCCGGAACAGATCGGGGTAGCGGATCCGGCATGTTACCGGAGGATGGAGATGTGTCACGCATGAAAGTGGAGAGGAGAGGGGGGGCATGGTTGATGGTTGTTGTGGTGGATGGCGGAGGGGTGTCGCGGACGAAAGTGAAGAGGGTTGGGGAGTCGGAGAAGAAAGTGAAAGTGAACAGCGGACGAGAGAGGGGGATCAGTAAAATTAGGTGCCGGATCAGATTTCAGAGGTGCCGGATCCGGATCCGCCGTGTTCTGGCACAAATTAAGCCCTGTGTATATACAATTACGGTTTAATGTCTTGGATGTGTTTTTAAAAATAGCGCTTCCTTTGTTTTCATTCTCCTGCTTCTGTGAGTGATGCGTCTCTGTAAACCAATAGCGTTCAGATGCGCGTCTTGCTTTTAGTGCTAGGAACCCTTTGCAAAGGGTGACCAAAAAGTGGTACGGTTTGCTTTTAGGTACCCTTTGACAGTGGAAACAGCCATAAAAGCGTATCGAACCGTACCATACCTTACCACTCAGTGGAAACAGGCCATTAGGGTGCTTCCACACCTAGTCTTTTGTTTCGGAACCTGGCACGTTTCCCCAGTTAGCGCAGTTCGTTTGGCATATGTGAATCCAGCAATCATGCACGGATCCGTGCCTGAATGAGGTGGTCTTGGCTCGATTGAAAGGAACTCTGGAGCGGATCGATTGTAGTGAGAAAGCGAACCAGGCACACAGTGTATTCTGGATATGTAATAGGCATATATGGCTATATGAAGAGAGAATTATGAGTATGGCAGGATGTCATTCCTACTGGTAAATGTGCGTTTCATGTCAAATAGGAAAGTGAAAGCATGCTGAACTATTAACAAGAGCTGTTTATCCGTTAGGAAAACCGAACTGCAGTCTTGGTTTATCTGTTATTTCTCTCTATAATGTAAAGCCTATAATGCCTAACTCTAGCCAACAACTATTTGTGAGAAATCTTACCTCTGATTTATATTTGGTGAGGAGTCACTATTCTAATAGTCACTATACTAATAGTGTCACTATTCAAAATGGAAGCGCAGCTTTTTGCTTATGTCTTATTGCTCATCGCCATGAATTCAAATAAGGACGCATGACAGCTGAGCAGGACTCAAAATAAACCGTGAAACTCTGACCAATGTGAGGAGAGTTTACTCGCACGTGACTTGTTTTAACTATTTTGGTCTGTTTAGAAACTTTGTTGTGTGAAAGCGAACCGCACCAAGGACAAAGTGCAACATTGTAACAATTTTCAAAACAAAAGAATCAATCTACAGGTGTGAAAGCACCCTTAGGCCCAATCCCAATTCTATTTTTTACACAGTGGCCATATTCATCTTTGTCAACACACAAAAAACAGCATTAACATTATAGCAGACACTGTAAAAAGGTCATTCTCAGCCACTAGACTTTTCTGACAGGGTATTCGAGTGTCATCGAGTGTCAGAATGTTGTGGGACTGCTGTACAGGAGTTATTATTAGGGATTATAGATAGCCAAATTTAGCGGTTGTGTTTGACGGTAAAACACGAACACGATTATGAATATATTAAAACATATGTTTGTCTGTTTTAAAAATTCGTAATAATGACAAAAAATACTAATATGTGGATCTCCTTACTTCCGTGTGCAGCCATGCTGCCGTTGTAGATGTGTATTCTAAAAAATTTCTTACCCCTTGATTTCGACTGTGGTCCTGAAAAATCTTTGTTCGAAGGGCTATCTACCTCTTCCCCTTAGCCCTACGCCTTCAAGCTAAAGAGAATGGTGACACCCCTATCCCTTTACGTGAATGTGCAAAAACGAGGGGAAGGGGAAGGGCTAAGGGGTAGAATTGGGATTGGGTCTTAGTTTTATTTACTGGTATAACACTGTAATAACGTTCAATAAGCAATCCAAAAACAAACTTACTCAATGTTGCCTATTAACTTCTTAGAACAGAGATGGCATTTCATTGTAACATGCTCCCCTGGATATCTGATATCTGCAGGCCGGCCAGGGTGTTGACCATAGAAGAAGTCTTCAACTAGCATGATCATTCTGCCCTGTTCGTCAAAATCTCCAGAGCGAGGGTTAGGTGCTCCCTCGGGCAATTCGCAAGAAGTGACGTCTTTTTCAGAGGTTTCTGAAGATGCGGAGGAGGCGTGAGTGTCACACGGGGGCTGTTTTGAGCGGGCTTTGAGCCTATTTCTAGTTTGGGATTTCAGGTTCCAGATGCTCTTGATAAGTTCTTGACTGCATTGCTGGAAAATGGGGGGAACAAGATGAATGAACAGGAGTGTAAAGACTTCAAATGGTTAAATTTGTTCGCATTGAATCTAAGAAGGGTGTGGATGAAAACTTACACAGAAATATCCACGGAGGAGCAGACTCTTTTGGTAGACGGCTTTACAGCGAGGACAGGAAGATGATGAACTGGAGGTTCTTTTCAAGGCTATAAAACAAAAAAATAGTTTGATTAATTTTTCATTTATTTGTTACTGGGATAGTTCACCTCAAAATGCAAATATTGACATTTGCACATCATCATGTTGCTCCAAACTCGTAAAACTATTGAAACTATTCAATCAAAATGGTTGATTCATTTAGAAATCAGGCAAGTATTAGAATTACTAATATGCAACTATAGATCCTTTTCACATTTTGGGGTTTCTCAGTAGCGGAAGTAGTCATATGGCCCGTTTCCACTGATTGGTAAGGTATGGTACGGTTCGGTACGCTTTTATGGCCATTTCCACTGTCAAAGGGAACCTAAAAGCAAACCGTACCGTACCACTTTTTTGGCACCTTTTCCAAAGGGTACCTAGCACGAGAAAAGGGTACCAAAAGGCGGAGCTAGAGGCGCACCTGAATGCTATTGGTTTACAGAGATATGACACTCACGCATACACAAGCAGAAGAATGAAAACAAAGGAACCGCCATTTTTAAAAACACAGCCGAGACATTACACCATAACAATATATACAGTTGAAGTCAGAACTATTAGCCCCCCTGAATTATTAGCCCCTGTTTATTTATTGTTTAACAGAGAGAAGATTTTTTTTCATACATTTCTAAACATAATAGTTTTAATAACTAATTTCTAATAACTGATTTATTTTATCTTTGCCATGAACACAGTAAATAATATTTGACTAGATATTTTTCAAGACACTTCTATACAGCTTAAAGTGACATTTAAAGGCTTAACTAGGTTAATTAGGTTAACTAGGCAGGTTAGGGTAATTAGCCAAGTTATTGTAGAATGATGGTTTGTTCTGAAGACTATCGAAAAATAAATTAGTTTAAAGAGGCTAATAATTTTGACTATAAAATGATTTTAAAAAAATGAAAAACTGCTTTTATTCTAGCCGAAATAAAACAAATAAGACTTTCTCCAGAAGAAAAAATATTATCAGACATACTGTGAAAATGTCCCTGCTCTGTTAAATATCATTTGGGAAATATTTAAAAAAGAAAAAAATTCAAAGGGGGGCTAATAATTCTGACTTCAACTGTACATATAATAATGAGCCATGGTCGACCAGAGCTCAAACAAAGCTTGTCGTAGTCTTGATGAACAGCCAAAAAGCCAAGAAGAACAAAATCTGCTGTGTCCTGTTGTTGTTTTACGAGCATTGTACCAACCTTGTAAAAAAGTTGAGGATCTACGTGGTTGCTGAAGGTTGTCACAATTGTGTCATAATGTTGCCATTTAAATGGATGTTGCTTTAGGTTGTGCTTAAGCGGTGTGAACGACCACTGCACAAAATTTACTAGTCATCAATGAATCGGTTTAAATTTCAACAGACTGTTCGGCGTCTCATTCAACAACGACCGAGGAGACGTGAGTATTGCTTTATTTCTTCTTGCTAAATAAGACATCAGTGGTCATTTGTGTAGTCCTGTTGCGTCAAGCTCTGTTTTCTCTTTCACTGCCTATTTTGACTTGTGGCTGCTGTGGATCCATCTCTGAACGGGATTCTCTGTTGGATTTCTTTCTCTCACTGCTTTCGCTGTACCAACAACTACACCTGGGGCCTCATGTACAAAGACTTGCGTAGAATTAATACTAAAACATTGCGTACGGACAAAGCTGTAAGTGTGTTCTGTAAGCGGAATCCCACGCATATTCTCTTTGTACATCCGAATTAACGTGAAACTGAGCGCACGTGCACGAGTGCAAACTCCTCCCTGTCTCCTCCCCCGTATAAATATGGTAATGACTCTATTTTGGCAAAACCAAATGAAAAAGCAATGGCAAAAGCAAGCAAGAAGAGAAACTTCACAGAATGTGAATTGGAGGTGCTCCTATCGGAGGTAGACCGGAGAAAAACTGTGTTATTTGCAAGTTTGTCCTCCGGAATTAATAACAAAAGAAAAAATAGAGTGGGGCAGTGGGGTCTGAACATCGCACGGTGAGTGAATTAAAAAAGAAATGATCCAATGTAAAGGTGCAGCTTAAGAGGAGAACAGTGGCGCGCCGTCAAAGTGTGGACAGAACAGGCGGGGGAACAGGGGATGCTGAACTAACACCCTTTGAGGAGAGAGTTGCCTCAATTGTGGGCGACACTTTACTGTCTGGAGTAGTATCCGTGTATCTGTGGGAGACACAGATGTTTTAGAGGAACACTTTGTTAGGGCGATATAGCAGCACCCCTCCGCTCTTATCAAGTCAGCTCCAGCGGCATTTCAGCTTCCCAATCGCCCGCTCTACAACTGGCCGAGTGCGAGAATGGGCATCATTGTATCTGCGCTCTTGGTCAGTTTTGTAGGTTGTTGAGGGGGGTTAACAGCCACGTCCTTAATAGATAACCATGGCCTCCTGATAATATTTACGCTTAATCAGTGCCTAATTTGTAAATTGCTTGGTCCCGGAACAGATCGGGGTAACGGATCCGGCATGTTACCCGAGGATGGAGAGGTATTGCGCGCTTAAGTGGAGCACTGAGGGAGGGATGTTGGATGGCAGAGGGGTCTCGCGAACGCAGGACGGAAGTGAAGAGTGGGGGGTTGTCGCGGACGAAAGTGAAGACGGTTGGGGAGTCGCAGAAGAAAGAGAAAGTGATCAGCGGAAAGGGGAGGAGGGCGGTTGAGGAGGGGGATCGATAAAATGAGGTGCCGGATCAGATTTCAGAGGTGCTGGATTCGGAGTGTTCCGGCACAAATTAAGCCCTGCGCTCAATAAAATAAAATAAAATAAAAACTTAGCTGGAATAATATCTTTAAATAAATCACTCACCAAGAAGCCACCCATTGCGTGTTTGTGAGGATGAATGAATCATGGGTTGACCAAGGCCACCTTGCCACAATATTGTATGTATTTGCAAATGCTTTTATATGTTCTAAATTGCATAATTGATAAAAAAAATATTGTCAATTAACCCATTTTAACAATTATAAATTAATGGCAATGCTTTTCACTTGTGTTGGTGCGATACTTTATAGTGTGCAATTTAACATAATTGCCTCTAGGAGTCGCCAATGGAAATAAAACAAACACACACAAGAAATACACGTTCGCCAGACATGAAGTTGGCGAAGACCAACGCACATTCTCACGTTAATTTCATCGCTAGTAAATCCTAACGCGAGCGTGAAATCTGGCGTTCGCCAGTTTTTGTGCGTACACAGCGTTGATACATGAGGCCCCTGGTCTTCGGCTGCTTTCCCCGGTCTGCTGTATTCTCCAGTTCAGAGCTTCAATGTAGTGTCTGCATTTTTATTTATTTATTTATTTTTTAATGCTTTCTTGTTTACTTTTCTTGTTTGTTTGTTTACCTTCTCAAATGACATTTTAATTTAGCCTACTCTTTTAGTTTAATTATTTATAGTTAGGTATTTAATATAATCTAAACTTTATTTTATACTGTTTGCTTATAATTAGATGTGTACTGTATGTATTAAATGTTGTAAAATATATAATAATAACGTTTGATTAAATTCATTTATGTGGCATTTTTACACTTCATTGCTTACACATGCAGTTGTTAAATTAAAAAAGAAAAATTAATGAACAATATTTAATATTAAGCAATACTGGAAAAGTATTACTGCTTATCCCGTATTCTATTCTGTATTTAGAAAATTTCAAAAAAAAAAAAAAAACATTTATACATGTAGCAAGAACGTCATCTCACGGTTGCTGAATGTCACACAACAACGTTGCAACAACCTTCTCACGTCTTACACTTCTACGTTGTAACAATGTAGCAAGTACGTAAGTGGCGACTTTGCCATTAAAAAAAGCAACGTTGTACAGACATCGCTACAATGTAAATGTGTTTGTTGGGACTTTGCTATGAGGAAATGATGCGTAAAAATAAAGCTCCGCCCCTTACTCAATATTACATTTCAGTTGGAAGTACACACTGAAATACAAGTCTCAGCAAAGTTCACAGAGACTTTAAGTCAATCTCTAAAACAACACCACCACCACTCAATATAGCACTTAATACAATTAGATCTATAAAAAACACAAGGATTAAGAAAATAATCAGAAAAATGTTCTGACCATTACTCGCTGTGCCAGGAGCAGGAGCCAATATCTGCACTTGAGGCCTGAAGGTCTGAGGAATGCCAGCAGGCAGGATCGGCACTGGAGTTCGGTGTGTTACACTGTTCTGCATGGACCTCGGTTGGCTGGGCTGAGCTACTGAACACATCACTTGCCCAGTAGATCCAGGAGCTCCAGGATACTTCATAAACTTTATTACTTTTATCATTGATCCTAAAAAAGCAAACAAGTAAAAGGATAAATAACGGTTAGAACTGACCAATATGACAAAAAAATCTTGTATCATGATACAAGTCATGTCATATCTTGATAATGAATTACATCACAACATATTCAATCAGTTAATACTGACAGCATTTGTAATGTAACCTTTATTACTTTTATCATTGATCCTAAAAAAAGTAAACAAGTTACTGGGCGATATGACTACTGTATATAGTCATATTGCACATTCCTAAGATTTCTAAATAACCTACGAATGTAAAATGCCTCAATTGTGTGTATAAAAAGCATAAATTGTGACCTGGTGCTGTGGCTGGTAGGATGTTGGAGGGTGTAACGTTAAGAGTGGTGACTCCTGGAGCCGCTGAGGTGATGCTCTGCAGGTTTGAGGGGCTGTTGAGGGTTAGTGTGACTGGTATCTGCATAGCGGAGACTTTTCCAGAGGGTGTTTGCTGTGCTGAATTCCCTGGAGTGACCATCCGCGGAGAAATCAACTGGGGCGTCTGACCTGAAGAGGTTATTTCAAGATTTGTAAGAGTAATAATGTAAAAAAATAAACACTAAAAAGGCATAATGACGGTCTTCTGAAACACTGGAGACGCTCGCACACTTTAAGGGTCACAGTGCATTCCTAAAATACTAGTCATTTAAATTCTTTATATTTTGCCACTATCCTTCCGACCAATTTCCAAGTTTTACCCATTTGTCAGCAAATTATTTTGAATTATTTAAAACAAAATACATTTATATAATCTCAATATGTTCTTTTTTATTTTAATAACTACAAGTCACAGTATATTGTTCAGTTTTAACAAAAATATGTTATTTAACATTATTTCACCTATATTTTGACAAAAGTTTTTTACATAATTTTGATGAGTACTTATGCATTAATGATGTTAAGGTGCAATCGAGTGTAATTAATTTAAAGTAGATGCATTTGAGTGTTATAGATTATTCAAAAGAAATAAATGTGAGGCTTGTTCATATATGGGTTGTTGAATAGACTTTAAGATGCGAGCATTGTTTATTAAACAAATTATTTTAATATTATTAGATATTATTTTATTAAACAAATAATTTTATTAAACATACATAAGTGATACAATACTAATTTCGAAAATCGATAAGGTGTATTTAGCGCTGGTAAACTATTAATCGCGACTAATTGCATGCAAAAAAATTTTTGTTTATTTTTTCCCCAATTTCTGTTTAACGGAGAGAAGATTTTTTTAACACATTTCTAAACATATTAGTTTTAATAACTAATTTCTAATAACTGATTTATTTTATCTTTGCCATGATGACAGTAAATAATATTTGACTAGATATTATTCAAGACACTTCTAAACAGCTTAAAGTGGCATTTAAAGGCTTAACTAGGGTAATTAGGTAGGTTAGGGTAATTGGGCAAGTTATTGTATAATGATGGTTTGTTCTGTAGACTATCTAAAAGATATAGCTTAGAGGGGCTAATAATTTTGACCTTAAAATGGATTTAAAAAAATTTAAAACTGCTTTTATTCTAGTCGAATTAAAACAAATAAGACTTTCTCCAGAAGAAAAAATATTATCGGACATACTGTGAAAATTTCCTTGCTCTGTTTAACATCATTTGGGAAATATTTACTAATGAATTTTCATTTCATGCCAACTTTAAAAACAGCAAGGCATTTTACAAACTGTGTCTAGGAGTAAGTGTACAACTGAATCTCTGATTTTAGTCACGACTTACCAGCAGTCACAAAACTAACAGGCTGTCCATTCAAGAAGTATGTTCCCAAATTCATTGAGCCGGACAGAGGCTGACCTGAATTAGGCTGAAACAGCATATCAGCACTTTAATATATTTCTGAAGGTCTGAACATCACCACATATTTTACGCACATATTTGAACAACACACATTTTGAAATTAGTATATCATCATTACTGATCATTTGCAAAGTCTTTGTGTACAATTTAAACCATTACAAAATACAAATGTTTTTAAATAATAGTTAAACAAAAAAGTCAAACCTGAGCACTGAAGTAGATAGTTTGTCCCACAGCTCCACCTGCTGCTCCACCTGTCTGGACTGCATTAGGCAGGAGTGTAACAGCAGGAGCTAGAGGTAAAACAAATGTAAAACTGTCTTTTTACACAGCTATTTTTAGTGTGCTTAATAATGACCACTAGGTGTCAGTACAAGTATAGAAGATTGTAAAGTCCTATTTGGAAAGTCAATAGGGTATATGCACAGCTAGTGTTTCTTCCAAGCGGCAACCTCCCGCTCTCCCTCGTGAAGCAAATACGGAAGTAACTGAAACTGCAATTCATCGAAATTCCGCTAGTCCTGGCTCCATAATAGAGCAGATTTCTATTGAGCCCACTGTTAAAATGGGCAACTTTACAGCAGAAAAAAAGTTGTTTACAGCCCGGTACAAAGAACGATTTTGGTTCATATAGCTACTATTACCCTTCATGACAACTATGAGGGGGGTGATTTTTTTTTTATAACTCATCCATTTCTTTTATATTAGGTTATATTACTTCTGCATAATTAAGGGCGTGGCCACTTGAGTGACAGCTAGGTCTCGCTGGTCCCCGTCACTTCACCTCAACTGATTCCGGCTGATTAGCCGCTGAACTCAGCAAAACTTCGTATTTTTGTGTTGTTTTATGTGGCTTTCCACAGTCTGCTGCCTTTTGGAATTATTTCCTACAATTATCAGATGATATGGCATGCTGTGTGCACTTAATTGTGCTCACAAACCATTCACGTGGCCCCCATTTCCCAGGTGAGTGAAATTATATATACTTATATACCATATTAATAAATGTATTTGTTTTATTTAAGATCATTTATCATTTATAATGTTCTTTAGACCAGTAAAGCACTCCAGAATCTGACAGATTGATTAGCTGTAGGCTCTAGAACAGTCATCTGAAGCGTTGTCATACAGTGTTATGCCTGGATTTCATCAATAGCCTTGCATTTACTAACACAGACTATATTTTAAGTGTTTGGAAGTAATTCGGGTTTTCCTCCTATAGAAAAACATCATAAGAACAATGTTTAGTGGCTCAATGTATTACAACTAGGCATGGGCCGGTATAAGATTCTGACGGTATGATAACCTTGGATAAAAATATCACGGTTTCAGGGTATCACGGTATTGTGATTACTGGCGACCCAAGTTCGATTCTCGGCTCGAGGTCCTTTGCTGATCCTTCCCCTCTCTCTGCTCCCAAAACTTTCCTGTCTGAAATCTCTACTGTCCTATCATAATAAAGGTGAAAACCCCTAAAAAATAATTATAAAAAAAAAAAAAATTGTAACTAAAAAAATCTTACACATACCTTAGGAACGGTATTAGAGGAAACATTGGCGGTATGAAAACCTTGACTTTTCCAAACCGCGGTATACCTTGAAAACGGTTATCGTCCCATGCCTAATTACAACACCCTACCCTACTGGAGTGTGTGCTTGTTTTCTTCTTACCAGAAGGCACAGCTTGATTTGGGAGTTCAGAAGCAGCTGATGACGGATCAGCAGAGGCGACATTAGGCTGTGCTGATATCTGTGCATTGATGACACTTGGGACTACAGTAACTAATAAAAAAAGTGAATAAACAAAAAGTCATCATAATTACTTAGTCATTACATGTACAATTCAGTATGATTACAATGCTTCTTATGCAACTCTTCAAAATGACTTTTATTTGAAAAAGATAAAACAACTTCTAGCAAAAATGTATTTTAAAACCTTTTCATTTTCTATTTACCTTTGTTAAATCGCTGGCCCCTGTTTTCTGTAACACTCTGGCATGGCTCTAGATCATCTTCATCACATTGCATATAAAGATCAGAATCTGCCATGTTTCTGTAAATAAAGATCAGCATTCATTGACATCACTCCAATGATGAAAATTATTAATAAAACTAATAATATTAACACTAATAAGCAGAAAAGCAACTGATTGTTTTGATATATGCATTGCAGCTTCTAATTAACAATAACCAATCTTGAAAAAGTATTTATTTTATCATTTAAGTCTGAAAAATGGCGAATTTCCTCAACAAAGTGTATATTATTAGGATAAAACATGTTTGTGTCTGCATAAAATCTACAAAAGAGATGGATATACATAAAAAGCATATTTAAAAAAAGTCTTATACAACTTTGGTGTAAATTATGTCAACATATAGATAAAACATATCTGTAATAATCAAAACTACTTACATAATTTTTCCTGACCTGTAGTTTTACATAAACATGTTACATGCGTGTGTGTTAGCCATCATTAATCTAATAAAAAACGCTTGTAAATATAAATTATATTAATTTTATTTTATTTTACTTACGAACTCAAAAGTTAAAACACTTACATTTCTTGACCTTCTGTCATACTTTCTGATAAAGTGAACTACAGCTACATAACTGTCATAATAAACACGGCTCATAACAAATGCACGTTCCCGATCTTCAAGCGGAGCGCGTTCGCGAGGCTAATGTTAGCCCGCCCTGCTAACTGCACGCATGTGAATCCAGCCAACCCGTGCAGCTGTATATGCATAGCTACAGGCGCTAGCATTTACCTGCACAACTTTTACCAAGTTCTTTACACACACCGATGCATTGTTTCCTAGCAAAAAAGAAGGAAATTCTTACCTCATGCACAGATCTGCGTAGATATGATTCAGATTAATAATGCGTATTTTCCTTTAACTCTTCGCGGGCTTTGCCATCACAGAAAAACAATGATCCCTGTTCTGCAGACGCTTTTCCCTCTTTGCTCGCGCTGGTAGGCGAAACATTTAAAAACGTCACTTCCACGAGTGTTTTCCTGCTCCCTGATTGGCTGCGATCTTTGTGGGAAAGGCGGGCTAATCGTCATTTTTCATAATTTAATAAAGTAGAAAATTTTATAGTTAATATAACCGCAGGCGATGGGTCAACATTGCACTAAACATGATATATGATATGGAAATGTGCATGCAGTATAACTTCCGATGTTTAATATTATTATAATTTAGTTCTCTACAATTTAATTAGCATCTGCTGTGAAATAGTATTACTGTGCATTTTTGTTGGCACCTTTTAATAGCACTTGTTCGTGTTTTTCTGCTGCACTGATTTGCTCGTTACATCGCGGCAGTGTTTAAGGTAAACAGTATGCACAGCCATTAGCTTAGCCGGCTACATAGTGCAGTAATCCAAATGCGCTACCGCGGAGTAAACGCCACAAACTCAACGTGAATGACGAGATAAATGGCGTTTTTTTAAACGATTTTACTGTGATATCCTAGTGTAATGTCTAATACATTCCCGCACACCCGTTTTCTTTTGGTATTGTGTTTACCTCATTTTGCCTTCTCTGGATCAAAGATGGCGCCCGAGGTTTAGAAATCAGGAATGTGTTACTGACAAAGTTTTCTGCAAGTGTTCCTCAAAATAAATGTCTATTTAGGCGTAGGGGAGAGCGGGGCACAAAGTAACACTTTTTGATTTTGGTCAAATAATGAACAAAGTAATGGGGTTAGACAAACCATATTTTTTTTACCAACAACACACAAACCTCTCCTATAACCAGTGCTGGTTGTATGATCGCCGGACCTGTGGTTTCTGTGCAGTATTGCCAAAAGTGCAAGGACAAAAAATATTACTATTTACCCCACCAGTGGGGCAAGTTGTAACAGCCAGAGGGTTAGTTGTAACGCATGCTTAAAAAGACAGATTTCACACAGTTAATTTAATTTCTGTTTACTTTAAATAGTAGCTTTACTTCCTCAGTACTTAGCTCAATTTGTTTTTTATTCTGCATAGCACAGTATGTTTTTATTTATTTATCTACTTGATCAACATATTTGGATTTATTTGCATTATTATCCATTATTATACAATGCATTTGTTTGCATTATTAGCAATAAAAAAAATCTATTTAAAAAAATATTTTCTATTAAAAAAAAAATTTATGTAAAAATTTCTTAACATTACACTCAAAATTCAACAATTATTTTGTTAGTTTAGTTGGTGTCCAACAGTGTGTGGCTTAATTGTAACACCCTGTTACAACTAACCCCGCTGTGTCGTGTTTTCTTCAAAACTGTCTAGCAGTCACTGTGTGTTTTTTACATATTTTAAAATGGTTCCATCTTTTAGCGTAGAAGACGGTGATCACAACAATATAAGATTTTACTTACATGCTTTTACTGATTTTTTTTTAAATAAAAAAATATAGACTATAATAAAAAACACTTTTATGCTGCAAAAATAGTTTCTCCTGTGTTTCTCATCCAAATTTTGCTCAACTTTTTCAATAGTTGGCAGGAAGACGTCTGCCGACACTCTGGTGAAAACCACGGAAGCATGGTTAACCCTGAGCAAATACCTTAAAACTCCGTGTTACATTTTACCACACGTTACTTTTAGAATTAAATATTGTTTCTCCAACAACACGGTTGTGATATTTAAAAACACAAGTTTGTGCAGTTATTGTTTTAACATTTAGATTAGCAATAAAAATCATGTTTTTATAGAGCTGGACAGTTATTTAATCCTAAAACCAAGGGCATTTTTAAATGGCTGGTTTTGACTTGAGTAATATAAATAATTTTAAAATATACATGATTTTTTTTGCACCTGTATATGGAATATAAGTCTCTTCTAGTCATTTTAAACATTATTTAAAATCCATTTGTTAGTGGCTATACCTCACACAAATTCTGAATGTGAAAAGATGCGTTTGATACAACATACTTGTTCTGGCCAATTCTTATTAAATAAATAAAACAATAAGTGGTCATATTAAGTTTGATAGTACATTTACTGAGCAAAGTTTCTTGCTGAAATAAGTGACAAAGTAGCCCTTGTTATCTTAAATGCAGCTTTTTAATATGTCAGTCTGCACAGTTTTTACTAACAGACGGTAATGTCCTGTATGGTGAAGCTGAAGACATTTTGGACAGTGATCTGCATTTGACGCAGCTTTAGTTGTGGATGTGATTACTGATCCAGATGAAAACTTTGACTCATTTACAGTTTTGTTATTATCAGTTAATAAGCACTGTCCCTTTTAAACAAATAAAGGTGAAGAAACACAAAATGGAGTTGGATTCAGATTGTGTTGCAGCATTTTACGTTCTCAATGCTCCGTATGTTTCTTCTTCTACTCCTTTTTCTTGAACTTCTCTTCTATCCAGCTGAACAGAGCTTTTCTTTTACTCTTAGGCTCTTTCACATTGGACTTGGTTTTGTTCTTGGGACCATCAGGAGAAGTTACACGGAAGAGCTTTCTAAATTTTCCAATGAAATCATCTGCCTCCTTTTTCTGAGTGGTGTCTCCTAATTCACATTTTTGGTCCTCCCGTTCTTTACTAGCCCATGCTTCTTTCTTCTGTAACGTTACCTCCATCCATGCAGGGTGTTTAGACGTAAGGAGGCCACAGGAACCGATAGACTGCTCCACATGTTCAATCTCTTCATTTTCAAAGTCGATGATAATGAGGTCTGATTCGAGAGCAAACTGGGAAGTGGACGATTGAGGACGCAAAACAACATCATCAGATGGAGTGGAACTCACCATTGGAATCACTGATGATGAAGATGATTGAAAAGGAAAGGCTTGATCAGATAATGAAGTAAGACATGGAGCCACTTGAATAATAGAGCATGGAAAGCCTTCATTTAGATCTTCAGTAGCAGTCTTAGGTGACTCTGATGGTTTCATCACTGGCGGTAGGCGTTTGAAGTTTATGGCTGGTATAATCAGATGTCCAGAAACACTTGGCAGATCTGGAAGATCTCCCTCATTTGGCATCAAAAGGCAGGATCTGGCTGGAAGTCGCTCAGGTTTGAGATCTTTCTCAATTTTTATCTCTCTTTTAGGTACTTTGAGACGTCTATTCTTGCATTTTCTGTCACTATACATGGAAGTGAAGGCCTCAGTTGTCGATTGTGCCTCTGGAAGTTTCTCCTCTTGTGCTGTATATTGTGGTTTCTCTCTTTTGCAATAGGGAGTAAGACACTCAAACAGTTGTGCAAATACAAAGCTAAACACTGGCATTATGCACACCGCATGATACAGGTAAATTAAAGAGTTGTCGATGTTCACTGAAGATCACAAAAGTAGCTTTTGATCGTTCCACACCAGTAACAGTAACAAACCAACAGATGCCAGTTTAAATCCAAACAAGTTCAAAACAAATCAGCTTTCTAATGACAGTTTTATTTAGTCTAAATATCTTTCTGGCCATAATCTGGTATTGTGTGCATGTTCTTTATCATAATACTCATTTTAATTTAAAATTAAAATATATAATGGTGAATAATTTGTTTAAACAAATAATACTCGCAAAAACCCTTCTGATTTTTTCTGCTAAAATGAGCATTTTCCCCAGGCTGTGTGTAATTGGTTTCACTTTTATGGGAATTAATTATTTCCATTCCCTTTAAAGTGAAATAACTTAACATAAGAGAAAAAAAGATTATTAAAAAAAAAATTCAGGTGGCACTTAGAGGCTTTTGCATCTGAACCACATATAGATGAGTGATATTGAGTGATATCACAGATAACTAACATTAGACAAAATTAATTAAAATATTGAGTTAAATATGAGTTAAAATATTATATATTCATACACCCCCATTTAAAAGCAACCTTTTGAACAATATCTCAATGAAAAGAAAACAATTTTCAAAATGTTGACAAGACTAAGTTTAATATACCTGTTTAACGTTTGAAAGTAAGGTTAACAGAATAACTTCAATTACAATTTTTTAAGTTTTACTTAAATTAGGGTGATGCAAAATCGAGTATTAAACATATCTTTTCCATTCTTCAAAAATGACTCCTCTTTTAGAGTCGCTCAAAGAGATGCTCAACTTGATGTCTCTTCAGAATTCCCCATATGTGTTTTATTGGAATCAGATCAGGGGACATATTTATAATAATATTACCATGTGTGTGTGTGTGTTTGTGTGTGTGTGTGTGTGTGTGTGTGTGTGTACGTGTTTTTGTGACATATCAGAACACAAATCTGTAAAATGACATAGGTATGACACAGGTATTACAAAAAGCAGGTGAAATATGAGGACATTGGTGACGTCCTCACTTCTCAAAAAGCTTATAAATCACACAGGATGAGTTTATTCAGAGAGTAAAGCTGTACACTGTCTCCTGTGATGGTTGGGTTTAGGGGTAGGGTGGGGTGAGGGCAATAAAATATACGGTTTGATCTGTATAAAATGAATGGAAGCCTATGTAATGTACCCACTTTTCACAAAAACAAACGTGTGTGTGTATGATGAATTTATGTGTCAGAATTCAATCATTTAGGACAAAGTGGCTTTGACATATAAACTTATTATTATTCTCCTAGGGCCCGAGTGCTTTTTTTTAGCTCTTAAGTGGCTTTAAAATACTTTGAATGTTTTATATTTTGTTACAGACATACAGTGTCATCCTGCAACTCTTGTGCAGCATATGAAATGTCCCAAGTTAAAGAAAAATATTCTATGTTAAATATGCATAACAGAAAATTCGGGGAAAAGTGTTTTATGTAAATTCGGACCACGCGTCCACATATATGGACATCATTTTTCTCTAAAAGTACATCATATCAAAAGATGATACTTAGGTTTTTATTCTAATTAGGTTCCAATAAGCCCAAATAGCAAAGAGAAATAAAAAATGCATGTAAAAAAACACCTTGGGCCTTAAGAGGATATAAAAAAAATACTAATTATAACAAATAATACTGCAACAAAATGTGTACTGTCAGTCTGTTATCAACTTGACATTTTAAAAGTCATGTTAATTTAATTGACCATGTCAGTATAATTTATATTATGCCAGTGCGTAAACTATTAAATGAAAGTAGTTTAAAGTCATTTCACCTAAAAGTGACAGTTCCAAGAAAATAAGTATAGTTAAAATATAAACATTATGTCTGTAAAATAATCTATTAAAAGTGCTGATAATTGTGATAGTAAGCGTTGTATTGTCGTCTTTCAGGTTGTATCTCAGCTTTATTGTGCTTTTTAAATAAATAAAAAACAAAGCAGCTGCTTGCCATCTCGAAAGCAGTAAGATTCAATGGACGGCCGATCGCTTTCACTCCCAAATGGCGGAATCGCGGGGCTGTTGCTGGGCACTGCTGTTGCAATAGAACATTGTATTGAGTGTCGCCTCTTGGTGATTCTCATAGATATATACACTATATATATATCTATGGGTGATTCTAAGCTCTGACAAGACATGAATGGGGAAAAGTGTAACTGGCGAATGAAGCCCCGCCTTCTAGTACAGGAGCCAATCATCGATCACTATATGGCGAATAAAGCCCGCCATCTAGTACAGGAGCCAATCAGCGATCGCTATAGAGTGAAAATTCTCCCGGGGAAGGGCTTGGACTAGACGTGAGTTTCTGCAGATTTTGTGTGATATGACCATTTAGAAATGAAACTAAAGAGACAGTTGTTGTTTAATTTTATTGGTTATTCATAATATGAAGTTTAATCGTAAGCTTGGCAAGTAGTTTTGTAGTTTTGTAGAATTTGATGTTTCCCCATTCAAACAAAATGCCCGAGAGGCATTTCAAAGATGGCAGCTGAGTGAAATGACTTCCCTTCAAGGGACATTGACTAAAATCAGCAAAGACCAGCATCGAGATCAGCAAAACCAGCATTGATACCAGCAAGACCAGCATACCAGCATCAAAACATACCTTACTAGCATATGCAGTTTTTTCTGCAGGGCAGAAACTGCATTTAACCAATTTAAAAATATTGTAGCTAATGGAAACAAACTAAACTTTAGTTACACTGCATGACATTGTATTGTCTGTCTTCTGTAAAACATGGCAAAATGGATAATTCAAAAATTTAAATTAAGACAAAAATATAAACATAGAAATATAAAGCCTTACTCATTGTTTGATGCCCTATTTTGCCTTTGACCCAGTTACTGCCATTCATTTATACTATCATCCAGTGGCCAATCTGCAAATGCAAACTCTTATGGGTTTATAACAACAGATTAAGATGCAATACCATATTCATTCATTCATTCATTTTCTTGTCGGCTTTGTCCCTTGCGGGGTCGCCACAGCGGAATGAACCGCCAACTTATCCAGCACGATTTTACGCAGCGGATGCCCTTCCAGCCGCAACCCATCTCTGGGAACTTCCACACACACATTCACACTCATACACTATGGACAATTTAGCTTACCCAATTCACCTGTACTGCATGTCTTTGGACTGTGGGGGAAACCGGAGCACCCGGAGGAAACCCACGCGAACCCAGGGAGAACATGCAAACTCCACACAGAAACGCCAACTGACCCAGCCCAGCCGAGGTTCGAACCTGCGACCCAGCGACGTTCTTGCTGTGAGGCAACAGCACTACCTACTGCGCCACTGGGTTGCCTGCAATACCATATTCCATTTTTTAAATTTGACTGCAGTGCACGTCCAAACACTGCCAAACTTCTAATACTGACAAGCAATTAAAAATCACCAAAATAGTGCCAAATAAGTCAATATAAAGGCCACATACTCTAGCAGCTATAAAAAAAACATAATTTGTCTGTTTTCAGATGCTTTATAGCACAAATATAATCTCCTTTTAAATACAAAACGCTTTTATGCTGTTGTTTTCTAATGCAAATTATAATTATTCCTATAACAGGAAGTTGTTTTGATGTTTTTTTTGTTATTCTCATTTCTGCCTGACCATAAGCCATGGATTCTAACGTGATCTTGACTTAATCTCCTTACAAAACCTTAACCCAGCCTTAAATGTGGGGCTTAGTTGTGTGAGCCGGCGCTGAACTTGATGGCGGCCGTAAGGGTGAAACAACAGATTTTTTCATAAACAAAGAAAAGGATTTAGCATTACAGCAGACAATAAAATGAATTCAGAGCTGAGAGAACACCGCAGCGGATGACATGAATTTCTCTTCAGTCTTGCAATTGTGGGATGAACTCAAGTCAAATCACCTCGCCAAGTACGGCACAGTTACTGCGGTCACAGCTATTAGTAAGTCATGCAATGTCTTTTCATTTCTGTGTAACTTCTGGTGGGCGAAAACAACATTTCAGTCAATTCAGTTGCTTTTAGGTATATTATAATATAACAAAACGCCAGCACAGTAGAGCTTAAAGTGACTCTGAAGGTATTTGGTTCACTTGATCTGGATAATCCAGTCTGAGTGGAATCATTTTTTCTATATTTAATTATTGCCATTTTTTATATTATAATATTTGTTTTTGTTTTTTTAATAAAAATGAATCAAATCTTAAGTAGGATGTTTCTACACAGGACTGGATGAAGACATGCGAGGAAGCTCAATCACTAACAATGAACACTTGTCTGAAACTGTTAGAATATAAATGGTGGATGAGGATTTACATAACTTCAGTTTTATTGCATAAATATAATGAAAATATTCCAGATACTTGCTTGATATGCAGGGACCTTAAAGGAACGCTCTATCACTGAATATGGGAATGTAAAGGAATACAGAACTTCTGGAAAGGTGTGAAAGAAATGATAGAAAAGATTCTTGAGGTTAATATACCAACGTCTCCTTTCATTTTTTTTTATTTCATTTATATCCCAAGGAGATCAAGTTAAATAAGACGGAGCATATATTTAAAGGGTCACGAAACACCAAAACACATTTTTTTGAGCTGTTGACAGTCATATATGTGTCCCACGCTGCTATAAACACTATTAGGACACATATATTGCACTAAAAAGTGAAAATTGGTTGTTTTTGCGTTATTTTGAGCAAATTCGTTCTTCCGGTTTGAAATGAATTTTTGAAGCTACGTCACGGCCATGAGATACATAGGTGTAAATCCAGAGTGGAGAATGGCTGTCTGGCTTTTTGAGAACATAGTGACGTCTCTGAGTGTGCGGCATTAATTCATGACAAAGACGTGCTTCAAACCAATCAGCGCGCTCTATTGTGTATGACGTGAAACTTCATTAATATGCATGATAGCTCCGGAGACTGTTTACCAGTTTAAAGCGTTCAGACGGCAGAGAGACGCCACGTTGTGTTGCCAAAACAAGCGAAAGTACAAGAATTTCAAGACAAGAGTCGTGCGTGTTGCGTTTAATAGTGTGTTGCAACGAAGGTTTTGTTTTCATTTTCCCTCTATGAGAGAGCTGCTGGACTCACGTGTGGATTACAGTGCACGCGACAGAAATGCATTTGTAAGGAACATTTTTACCCGAGAGCTTTTTCATCTGGAAATGGTGAAATCCGGATTTGCCGCTCGTCTCCTTTTAATAAAAAGACACAGCTCCAGTTTGATTGTCTGTCTACAGATTTGGTAAGTGTTTGCAGTGCAGTGCCCTTTGTTTAAATGTTGCTCTCCGAGTGTAAACATGTAAACACAAACTATTCCCGTCGTGCAGGATTTTCGCTGCATTTTGTGACAGGATAGTCTATACACACACGGCTTTCTGACGCTACCTACCTACCGAGTACATAAGTTACAGAGAAATGCGGAGGATTTTTTTTCTCTCATTCGCCGTGCGGTATCAAAGCCTCTGTGTTTGTTTTGCCTGTGAAACTCAGCGCGTGCCCAAATGGAAACTCCCTTCTATGCAAATTCTACCCTCTTTCCCTCCCCCGACACTCCCACACTCCCAGAGCTGGACACGCCCAACTTTCCTGACTTTTTTCAAAACAGAGGTGTGAAAACACCCTGCTGAGACAGGGGGTTTCGTGGCCCTTTAAGAATGTATGTATTCTGCTAGCGAAACGACTTATTGAAAAGTATATGTGCACCAAATATAGGCTGTCGGCTGAAAGAGCATATCAACATGTCAATGGAAAAAATAACTTATATACTAAGAAATAAATACATAATTTTATGTTATATCTGACACATGGAAATGTGTATGTATGTTAAAATATAATAAAAAGGAATTGGGGAAAAAAAAACCCTGAATCAAATACAGGCGATACGGTGGCTCAGTGGTTAGCACAGTCGCCTCACAGCAAGAAGGTCGCTGGTTCAAGTCCCGGCTGTGCCAGTTGGCGTTTCTGGAGTTTGCATGTTCTCCCGATGTTAATGTGGGTTTCCTCCTTGTGCTCCTGTTTCCTCCACAGTCCAAACACATGCGCTATAGGTGAATTGAATTAACTAAATTGGCCGTAGTGTATGTGTATGAATGAGTGTGTATGGATGATTCCCAGTACTGGGTTGCAGCTGGAAGGGCATCCGCTGCATAAAACATATGCTGGATAAGTTAGCAGTTCATTCCACAGTGGCGACCCCTGATGAATAAAGGAACTATGCTGAAGGAAAATTTAATGAATAATCTAATACATTTTTCTCCAAAATATGTCTCCAAAGCTTAATTCAGTCTGCTATGTGTTGCTTTCAGATAAATTAGGCTGTTTTTATTATTATATTGTACAGCTGACATAACTTTACAGAACATGACAGCATACTCTGTAAAGTTATAATAAAGATATTCAGATTTTGTGATTGGCAGTGAGTGATTATTGTTATTAAAACAAATATTAGATGAACAAAGAGGCAACGCAGTGGCGCAGTAGGTAGTGCTGTTGCCTCACAGCAAGAACGTCGCTGGGTCGCAGGTCCGAACCTCGGCGTTTCTGTGTGGAGTTTGCATGTTCTCCCTGCGTTTGCGTGGGTTTCCTCCGGGTGCTCCGGTTTCCCCCACAGTCCAAAGACATGCAGTACAGGTGAATTGGGTAAGCTAAATTGTCCATAGTGTATGAGTGTGAATGAGTGTGTGGAAGTTTCCAGAGATGGGTTGCGGCTGGAAGGGCATCCGCTGTGTAAAATCGTGCTGGATAAGTTGGCGGTTCATTCCGCTGTGGCGACCCCGCAAGGGACAAAGCCGACAAGAAAATGAAAGAAGATGAACAAAGAGACAAAATGAAAGAAAACTTTAATAATTTAATTTACTAAATTAAAATAAACAATACAAAACCACATAAATCATTACAAAAACATGAATATAAAAATGAATAATTATTATAATTCAGAAATATATTAATTATAATGCTCCTGATGTCCCATTATGCACTTACAAATTTTTTAAACAAAAATTTCTTTAAATTACTTATTTTAAATGAGTTGAAACAACACAAGTGTGACTTTTTTGAGGACAACTTAATTGCTTTATGTTCAATCCCCTTAAATTTGTAAAAACGATTGAGCTAACTTAATAGATTTGTATTGGGACATGATGAAGGAATTTTGTGGAACCCAGCATTTTTTGTGTCCACATCAATTTGTTTTATTAAAAATGGTGGCTATGTTAAATACAAATAAATGGCCTACTCCTGGATTTAAAAAAAAAAAACGAATTAATGTTCAATTGTCATTCAAAAGATGCAAAATTTTTGCAAATATTTAACAGCATACTCACTGTAACCCATACACTACCTGACAAAAGTCTTGTCGCCTATCCAAGTTTTAATAACTTCTAGTTGATCATTTGGAATCAGAAGTGGCTTACATGAAAGGCAAAGGCCTCTAGATCACACTTATTTGACCAAAATAAAATATGATCATGCCTTGATTTTTAATGATTTCATTAGGACAGTAAGGTCTGACTTTGCTTAGACAAAAGTCTTGTCACTTAACAGAAATAATGTATAGTATAAAGTCATGGTGCAGTGGAAACAGAATTAATATTGTGTATGACTCTCATGAGCTTGGAGGACTGCATGCATACATTTCTACAATCACTCAAATAACTTCTTAATAAAGTCATCTGGAATGGCAAAGAAAGCGTTCTTGCAGGACTCCCAGAGTTCATTAGGATTCTTTGGATTCATCTTCAATGCCTCCTCCTTCATCTTACCCCGGACATGCTCAATAATGTTCATGTCTGGTGACTGGGCTGGCCAATCCTGGAGCAAACAATAAACACTACAGTTATTACAGTATTCATGTTAGTTAACATTAACTAAATCAGGGTGTCCGCAGGGTCTTAAAAAGTATAAAAAATGTATAAATCAATTTACAGAAATTTAAGGCCCTGAAAAGTATTAAAAAGTCTTAAATGCTATTTTAAAAGGTATTAAATTTTGTATCACTATGCTAAAGTTTGCTTGAATTTAATCTTTGAATATTGGGATGCTGTTTATGAAATCAAATAAATCCTGCTAGATTAGACGTCACGCTGCTTTGTTTAGTGCAGTAACCAGAAAATACACTGTTATTCCTGCTGTTGGAAAGGCGCCACCCACTGGACTAACATTTTTATTCCGTATGTAAATACAGTTTTAGTTTAGGATTGGTTTCTTGGAATCAGTGTTTAGTAAATATACTGCAAGTTAAAATGTCGGCAATGTTACTGGTTGAAACCTGAAGTGGTGATGAGGTCTTAAAATGTATGCAAAGAGTCTTAAAAAAGGTCTTAAAAGGTATTGAATGTTAATCTCTAAATCCTGTATATACCCTGTTTTACGTTAAAGATATTGTTAACGAGCATGAATTAGTATATTAATAATGCATTAGTAAATGTTGAACTGGGGCAGCACGTGGCGCAGTGGGTAGCACAATCGCCTCACAGCAAGAAAGTCGGTGGTTTGAGCCCCGGCTGGGTCAGTTGGCATTTCTGTGTGGAGCTTGCATGTTCTCCTCGTGTTGGCGTGGGTTTCCTCCGAGTGCTCCGGTTTCCCCCACAAGTCCAAAAACGTGGTATAGGTGAATTGGGTGAGCTAAATCGTCCATAGTGTATGTGTGTGAATGAGTGTGTATGGATGTGTATGGATCTTTCCCAGTGATGGGTTGCAGCTGAAAGGGCATCTGCTGCGTAAAACATATGCTGGATAAGTTGGCGGTTTATTCCACTGTGGCGGCTCCAGATTAAAAAAGGGACTAAGCCGAAAAGAAAATGAATGAATGAATGAATGTTGAACTGTGATTAATAAATGCTGTACAAATATCGTTCATACTTAGTTCATGTTAGTAAATACATTAACTAACATTAACTATACCCTGCTGAAAAATCCAGCTTAAACCAGCCTAAGATGGTTGGCTGGTTTTAGCTGGTCGACCAGTCTGGTTTTAGAGGGGTTTTGGCCATTTCCAGGCTGGTTTCCAGCCATTTCCAGCTGGTCTTAGCTGGTCAGGCTGGGAGTTGACCTGCTAAAACTAGCTTGACCAGCCAAAACCAGCTATGTACAGCTTAAACCAGGCTGGTCAAGCTGGTTTTAGCTGGTCATTTTCCAGCCTGACCAGCTAAGACCAGGCTGGAAACCGCTGGAAACCAGCCTGGTTTTAGAGGGGCTTTGGCCACTTCCAGGCTGGTCGACCAGCTAAAACCAGCCAACCAGCTTAGGCTGGTTTAAGCTGTTTTTTTCAGCAGGGTATATACTGTATGTAACTTATTATAAAGTGCGACTGTGTTTTTCTCAAAATCAGGTTTGCTTCTTCTGAGGAGATGGATTTCAGGTGGAGTTTGCCGCTGCCGTGTGCGTCTGGATGGCAAAACCGTGGTCATTACTGGTGCCAACACCGGCATTGGGAAAGAAACAGCACGCGACATGGCCAGGAGAGGTGAATGAGAGGTTGCTCTGTTAAACATTTGGGAAATATTTGAAAAAATTAACAGGAGAGCTAATAATTTGGACTTCAGCTGTATATCTCCTGCTTTGTGTTTAGGTGCTCGGGTTGTGATGGCTTGTCGAGATCTTTCAAAAGCAGAAAAGGCTGCGGCTGAAATTCGCAGATCTACAGGAAACGGCGACATAGTAGTTCGCCACCTAAACCTGGCGTCTCTATACTCCGTACGCCAATTTGCACATCAATACACGGCCACTGAGGATCGGCTGGATATACTTATTAACAACGCTGGTGAGAGTTTTGACCTTTATTTCAATGCTTTTAGCTGTATTTTGAATCATTTCATGCTTTTGTGTGGATAAACCCATTGTTGTATTAGGAGTGATGATGTGCCCTAAAAGCCTGACGGAGGATGGCTATGAAACCCAGTTTGCTGTCAATCATTTGGGCCATTTTCTGCTGACTGTTCTGCTTCTGGATGTGCTGAAGAAGTCCAGTCCTAGTCGAGTTATCAATGTGTCCAGTATTACTCACAAAGGAGGTAAAATCACCCAGTAACCTGAGCTTTGTAGTTTTGCACGTAACAGTTTTTGCATAAAACCATAGTTTGTTCATTGCCATGCTTTATTTAGACCAGAGGTGCTCAAACTTTTTCGTATGAAGGGCGTAAAACCAAATATCATTGAGACCCATGGGCTGAAGACAAATATACCCTTTTACATTAAAGCTGCCATGGGTAATTTCCTAATTAATTTTATAATATTGATGAATAGAGAATTACTTTGTATTAACTAATGCAGTATAACATTTTTAAATCATAACTTATTGCAATACAATCACATTTATAACAGTCTGCCTTTGCCTTGATTCGCTCACCAAAGTCCCTGCATTGTCTTCTATCCGTCTGATTAACTAATCTGATTAATTCAAACCATTTAAATAGAATCATTTAATTTCAGTTAGCTTTTTGTGTAGCTGAACAATAAAAAAAACAAATAAAAGGTTACATACAATCTCTAAACCATCCCCATCATTCTCCCTCTCTTCTCAGATGGTGGGCCAAATCAAAGGTTAGCATAGGCCAACTTTGGCTCGCGAGCCCTAGTTTGGGCATCTCTGATTTAGACAATAGCTGAACATTTTATTGCACTGTAGGGATAATTTACAGTTTTACCCTAAAGAATGAGCAGTCTGTCAGATGAAGAAGAGCCGGAGTCAGAGATTCAAATGAATAAATGAAGTTTACTTAAGATAGTTTGCAGTTTCATCAGCAGAAGCCAGCTTCAACACTTGCAATGAGTTCCTAGGCCGCTCTGCTTACAATCACAAATCAATAACAATTATACTCTCACATAACGTCAATAACTGTGTCATACATATACGTGTTATAACCTGGGGTGCGTTTCCCAAAACCATCGTTAGCCAACTAAGGTCGCAAGTTCCGTCGTTACAAACATAGTTCGTTGATTTGGTGTTTCCCAAATCCATCGCTCCAACGAACATTCGCAAACTGCGTCGCAAACTTGAGCACTTGAAACGACACCTCTGGAGCTGTAGTTAAAAGCATAGTTTCTGGCTGTGTTCTATTCCCACTTATCCCCACTATGCCCTATTAATCTAGAACATTCTAACATTCAAAGTTGGATTTAATAAAATAAAAAAGCATTAAGGTCATCTCTCTTAGGTGTAATTTGCTTTCAAAGTATTTTTACAGTTCCGTTTTAGCGATCTTCATGTTTACAATTGTGCTCCCTTCGCAGTGCACTTTGAAAACATTAATATCATTTTGAACACAGCCTCATGGCGAAAGCTATAGGTATATTTAAAAATGGAAATTCCATCTCCAAAGCTTGTGAAAATAAAAAACATAGCATACGTTAATTCTTTTATTTTATAGTGGGTTATTTATTAAGTTTCTCTGCTGTATATGACATGGGACTGTTGGTTAGAACTTTCTGCTGTGGTTTGCATGTGTCAAATTGTAATTTTTAAAAAATAAATAAACAATATCCTAAATAATAATAATCATCATCATTAATATTATTATTAAAGTAAATATATTTATAATAAATCGCCTCATTATTTATATGATTTATAAATGATATTAGAATAGTGTTAGCTTTTGTAAGTGATTTTATGTTATAGAACAGAATATGTAATGTTCAACTTCTCAATAATATTAGTAAAGCAAACATTGGCCCTATATGTGCCATTTACTTATATTTTAAATAATATGGAAAACAAGTGCATGTTTTTACCAAAACTAATATTAGATTTTATTTTAAATGGTTGTTTGTGTAAAACAATATAATTTGCACAAAGAACTGATGGGGTTGTTCTCTAAAGAAGTTGTTACTCCACCCCGTTTAGAGCATCATTATGGGCGTTTTACGTTATAACTAACGTGGTTCAAGCGATGGATCTGCGACAGAGAAACTACGGGTTTTGGGAAACACTCGTCACTACATTGTTTTGTTGCCAAACGATGCATCGCACTATGATAGTTCAGCCGCGAGTTACGTCGTTGTTTGGGAAACGCACCCCTAATTGGTTAAAACACAGATAGACTAGGAAAATTTCCACGTGGGTGCTTGCGTGCAATTCTGAACAATATCTTAAGCATATAAACGTCAGACATCCACTAGACTGTTTAGAGCTGACTCCAGACATGTGAAACGGATCCACAATCAAGGAGAACACACAGACTTAAAGTACAATCTGTTTCTTACCCAAGGCTGAGTGTATTCTTAGCTGTCTTTTTCAAAACTGGTTAAAAACAGGTATAATCTATATTCAGGCCGTTATATTCTCACTACTCAAAGTCTATCTTGAATAAAAAGTAAAATCACTTTAAAAGAATTAACCGTAAACATAGCAAAATCCCTTTAGATCTTTCAGATAGTATTAACTCATAGAAATACCAAATAGAAACAGTTGCGTCCAGTCCTCAGCCCTTCAGTTTCACTCGAGGTCTCCATGACCTCTGACCTAGTTTGGTGGCTCCTGAAAATAGTTACAAAGAGACAGGCAAGTGCACTGAACATTCTTAGATTAAGCAATGTGTAAACTTTATTCATTATTCAATAATCACCTTTAATAAAAATAATGAGAAACAGGATGATGAGAAAAGGATAAACGTTGATTCATGCTCAGATGGATTGGAAGGTAGAAATCTAAATCCTTCAGCACTAATATTGCACAACATCTCATTGGCGAGTGAATGGGAAATACAAAATAGTTATAAATGTTACGATGTTATTATTGCACTTTATTTATTTTTATATGCATAGATCTATATATTTTAAATATGACTTTGTAACTACACTGTAAAAAATTATATGATTAACTAGTCGTGACAACTTATGTTTTTAGTTCATTGTAACTTATTAAACTTATTAAGTTAAGTTAATCATGTTCAAACTTAATTTTAGAAGTAACGCAAGCTGTTTTAAGAAAGTTTAACATAATATAAGTTCAATGAACTCATACGGTTAATTTGATTCAGCTTAAAAATATAAGGAAACCAGCATTTTTTACAGTGCAGTTGCTTAAAACAGGTCAAATTTCTGAAATATACTTATTTATTATTTCAAACATGCATTAAAACAGCATAAATTTTCACTTTCAGATGCCAAAAAGTGACCTAATTTAAATGCTGGAATAGCTTGACAGTCAATATTCATGTTATTTAACATCAACAAACTGAGGAAAATTTTGTCCCTAAAATGTTAGATATTGGAAAAATTCTAAACACAGAATTAATTTAAATTTTCTACACTGATAAACCTTTGTAGATAATTTAACAAAAAGTGACCTAAATGTGCTCCGCATATACCTGGTCCAAAATGGCCTAATCATGAAAGGATAAAACATGGATATATGTGTTAATATATATAAGTGCAAAATTATTATTATTTTAGGAGGATATCTGTGTGTGCAGGTGACTATTACTGTGCATAATTATTAGGCAACTTAACAAAAAACAAATATATACCCATTTCAAATATTTATTTTTACCAGTGAAACCAATATAACATCTCAACATTCACAAATATACATTTCTGACATTCAAAAACAAAACAAAAACAAATCAGTGACCAATATAGCCACATTTCTTTGCAAGGACACTCAAAAGCCTGCCATCCATGGATTCTGTCAGTGTTTTGATCTGTTCACCATCAACATTGCGTGCAGCAGCAACCACAGCCTCCCAGACACTGTTCAGAGAGGTGTTCTGTTTTCCCTCCTTGTAAATCTCACATTTGATGATGGACCACAGGTTCTCTATGGGGTTCAGTCAGGTGAACAAGGAAGCCATGTCATTAGTTTATCTTCTTTTAGACCCTTTCTTGCCAGCCACGCTGTGGAGTACTTGGACGCGTGTAATGGAGCATTGTCCTGGATGAAAATCATGTTTTTCTTGAAGGATGCAGACTTCTTCCTGTACCACTGCTTGAAGGTGTCTTCCAGAAACTGGCAGTAGGACTGGGAGTTGAGCTTGACTCCATCCTCAACCCGAAAAGGCCCCACAAGCTCATATTTGATGATACCAGCCCAAACCAGTACTCCACCTCCACCTTGCTGGCGTCTGAGTCGGACTGGAGCTTTCTGCCCTTTACCGATCCAGCCACGGGCCCATCAAGACTCACTCTCATTTCATCAGTCCATAAAACCTTAGAAAAATCAGTCTTGACGTTTCAGATTGTGTGTCTTGTTCAGTGGTGGTCGTTTTTCAGCCTTTCTTACCTTGGCCATGTCTCTGAGTATTGCACACCTTGTGCTTTTGGGCACTCCATTGATGTTGCAGCTCTGAAATATGGCAAAACTGGTGGCAAGTGGCATCATGGCAGCTGCACGCTTGACTTTTCTCAGTTCATGGTTCAGTTCTCAGTTTATTTTGCGCCTTGGTTTTTCCACACGCTTCTTGCGACCCTGTTGACTATTTTGAATGAAACGCTTGATTGTTCGATGATCACGCTTCTGAAGCTTGGCAATTTTATAAGTGCTGCATCCCTCTGCAAGATATCTCACTATTTTTGACTTTTCGGAGCCTGTCAAGTCCTTCTTTTGACCCATTTTGCCAAAGGAAAGGAAGTTGCCTAATAATTATGCACAGCTGATATAGGGTGTTGATGTCATTAGACCACACCCCTTTTTATTACAGAGATGCACATCACCTAATATGCTTAATTGGAAGTAGGCTTTCGAGCCTATACAGCTTGGAGTAAGACAACATGCATAAAGAAGAGGATGATGTGGTCAAAATACTCATTTGCCTAATAGTTCTGCACTGCCTGTATATATATTTGTAAAAATCTGAAAATAAAAGTGGAATTAGGTTTAAATAAATTAACATTAAAAATAAAATGAGTTAACCTTATTAACCTTATTAATTTATTCATTAATTTCTTTTCAGCATAGTTTCTTTATTAATCTGGGGTCGCCACAGCGGAATGAATTGCCAACTTATCCAGCACATGTTTTACGCAGCGGATGCCCTTCCAGCTGCAACCCATCACTGGGAAACATCCATACACACTCATTCACACACATACACTACGGACAATTTAGCTTACCCAATTCACCTATAGCGCATGTGTTTGGACTGTGGAGGAAACCCACGCCAACACAGAGAGAACATGCAAACTCCACACAGAAACTGGCCCAGCTGGGACTTGAACCAGCAACCTTCTTGCTGTGTGCTACCCACTGCGCCACCGTGCTGCCGAGCTTGTTTTTATCCATACTAAATATTTTCATCTGATGCTCTTTCTCACAGGAAAGATCCACTTTGATGACCTTAACTTTAACAAAGCACCGTACGATTCATTGGTGAGCTACCGGCAGAGCAAACTCGCCAACCTGCTGTTCACTCGAGAGTTAGCCAGGAGGATTAAAGGTTTGTGCACTCAATTTCAGTCCAGGTGAAACACAGAAACAGCTCTAAATAACTAATTACTGCATGAGAGATGTTTAATTGCTCTGTGTTTTATCTCAGGCTCTGGTGTGTCAGTATTCGCTCTTCACCCTGGAGTGATCCGCACTGAACTAGGGCGATACGTGCAGACGCGACATCCTCTGCTCAGCGGCCTGCTGTCTATTCCTGCTCTACTACTCATGAAAACACCCTATCAAGGGGCCCAGACGTCCATCTACTGCGCCACGGCTCAAGGTCTGGAGACTCACAGTGGCTGCTATTTCAGGTATAAGTGTACAGATGACACTGGTAAAAAACGATGAATTAAAAATGTATTTACTTTTAATTTAATATATAATTTAATTTAATTGAAAGGGCACCTACTGTGTAAAAATCACTTTATAAGGGGTTTAGACACAGTTGTGTGAAAACACTGTGTGAATATAGCAAACATATTTATGACATAAAATTATTAATTATATTATTTTTAATTAATTATATAATTATATTTTTCATCACAACAGTCTGCAGAAACACTTTGATTGACATTTTCCCTTTGTACGTGTCATCAGAGGGGGAAAACCCCGCCTATTAATGATCATCACTCTCTCATTAGCATAGACAGCCCTGAGTGAGAAGCAGCCGTCCGCCATTTTGTTGCCATATCTGCTAAAGATAATGTCATCGACTAAGAGACATTAAAATTATGGAGTTTTACGATGCACAAATAATCAGCAGAGTCCCCATAGCCTTTTTCTGAGCCACTTCTTTTGACATTTTCTGCTTCTCACAGAGATAGCGTTAGTCCTGTTTTGAATCTGATGCATAGGCATTTGTAACTCCACCCTCTTTTGAAAAGAGCACAATCTCATTTGAATTTAAAGCGACAGTCACCAAAACGGCACTATTTAAATCAAAGCCTAAAAGGGGCAGTTCTTAAAGAGTTATAAAACATTATTTGTGGGGTATTTTGAGCTGAAACTTCACACACGCACGCATGATCAGAATAACAAATGTTTTAAAGGGCACCTATGATGAAAATCATCTTTTGTAAGCTGTTTGGACAGAACTGTGTGTAGGTAAAGTGTGTCCACAGTCATATTGGGGTGATATAAAGACCAGTGTTTCCCCTACCATTATATAAGGGGGCGCCCCGCCCTCCCAACGGCTGTACCCGCCCCCCTTGAAGTCACGTTAGTTGTATTTTATATATAGCGCCAGATCAAAACTTTTTTAATAAACAGGCTAAATAGCCGTATGTAATATCTTATTTACACAACAGCATGTCATTTCTGTTCTGCGCTCGCGTCACAGCAGCTAAAATATATACAGATGCAGACATCTAAAGTCTCTCGAAAGTTCCGTCAGTCTCCCGCAAATGCATAGAGCCTCCGGGACGGCCGCAACCGAATGATAATATCTCGGAAATCCTGCGTCTCCCGCCCGGTCCTCAAATACGTCGCGCACATCCCATGCTGTGATGCGAGCGGAGCTATCTCCTCTATCTAGTGTCTAGTTATGACCTTTCCCGGAAGCTCTGCGTGTCTTCCGCAAATTCATACCGGCTCCGTGATCCCCCAAAATTAATTTAAAACCCTGAAAATAATGGCGACGACAGTGAATGAGAAAGAGAACAGATCGCAAGAGGAGCAATGATGGTCTAAGCATTACACTTGTTAGGTTAAATGAATAGAGCAGTAAAGATATCGAGAGTGCAAATCCCCCCCTCTCTCTCTCATTGAGGTATCTGCTGTCAATAGTTGGAGACGAGCAAAATATTTGACTGGTCCTGCATGTATTTAGGCCTTTTTACATATAAACACTGAAAGTTCTGTGTTTTGACAATATTGCAAGTCCACTAAAAGCTGACTGGAATTATTAGCTAACTTTTTTTAACATAAATATTTAATAATATAACTTCTTGTAATACACTCATTGCTATAAGAAGTAGTTTATGGGCCTGTTTCCTTTAAGTAAAGAAGTATTAGATTTATAGATGTGCATTTTAACAAATTTTCATCTTTCACCATTTGCAATGTTTCCAAATTGGATTCTTTGTAATTTTTTTGTGGCGGTTCATTCTGCTTTGAATTAAAAGGTCTTAAATTCACTTAAATATTTTGTTGTAGGTCTTAAATCGTGTTAAACAGGTCTTAATTTTCCTATGTTGAAATAAAGCTACCCAATCACCAATAATCCATCTAAAAATGTATATACAGTTGAAGTCAGAATTATTAGCCCCCCTTTGAATTTTATTTTATTTTTTATATATTTCCCAAATGATGTTTAACAGAGCAAGGAAATTTTCACAGTATGTTTGATAATATTTTTTCTTCTGGAGAAAGTCTTATTTGTTTTATTTTGGCTAGAATAAAAGCAGTTTTAAATTTTTTAAAAGCCATTTTAGGGACAAAATTATTAGCCCCTTTAAACTATAGATTTTTCTGATAGGCTACAGAACAAACCATCGATATACAATAACTTGCCCAATGACCCTAACCTGCCTAGTTAACCTAATTAACCTAGTTAAGCATTTAGATGTCACTGTAAGCTGTATAGAAAAATATCTAGTAAAATATTATTTACTGTCATCATGGCAAAGATAAAATAAATCAGTT
The DNA here is from genome assembly GCA_903798195.1 of Danio kyathit. Classification (NCBI taxonomy): domain Eukaryota; kingdom Metazoa; phylum Chordata; class Actinopteri; order Cypriniformes; family Danionidae; genus Danio; species Danio kyathit. Next base: position 51,838,231 of record LR812537.1, on the reverse strand, counting down.
ATTAGAAATGAGTTATCAAAACTATTATGATTAGAAATGTGTTGAAAACATCTTCTCTCTGTTAAAGAGAAATTAGGGGAAAAAATAAAAAAGAGGGCTAATGATTCAGGGGGGCTAATAATTCTGACTTCAACTGTATATTTGTTTTTATTGCAAAGAGATACAAATCACACCAGCTGTTAGACATGTTTACAGCAAATTCTCCTAATTAAATTCTCTAAGCAGGGAAAGAAAACTAAAGCAACACATTTCTTTTCATGATCTTCCATTAATACAAAAACTATTTAATGAAGTAACTGAGCCATTAGAAGAAATCCTTAGTGTTTAGCCCTGTATAAGTCTAAAATTTCATTCATAATGGTCTTAAAAAGTTTTAAATTAGACTTAAAGAAACCTGCAGAAACCCTGGCAACAAAAACTACATTGTGTTCAGAGCAGAAAATCCAATATTCAGAAAGTTATAATAAATAATCTGATGGGTGTTTTAAGCTGAAACTTTACAGCAGGGGTCACCAAACTTGTTCCTGGAGGGCCGGTGTCCTGCAGATTTTAGCTCCAACCCTAATCAAAAGCACCTGAACAAGCTAATCAAGGTCTTACTAGGTATACTTGACACACCCAGGCAGGTGTGTTGAGGCAAGTTGGAGCTAAACCCTGCAGGGACACTGGCCCTCCAGGACCGAGATTGGTGACCCCTGCTTTACAGGCACATTCTGGAGACACAAAAGACTTATCTTAAATCTTACAAAAGGGGTAAAATAGGTGCCCTTTAATTTATTGTGATTTATAAAATTCCAAAATAAATCTCACCCTGGGAGTAACAGGCTTGATTGGTAATATATATATATTTTTTGTACATGCTCATGCTTTGCACTGTATGACATTGAGATGTGTTTACAGTGACTGTGCGCTGAAGGAACCTGCTCCTGAAGGTAAAGACGATCTCGCCGCCCTGCGATTGTGGGAAATAAGTGCAAAGCTGGTGGGTTACAGTGAAGAGAACTGACAACACTTCAACATAACACCACCTGTTTGTTTCTGTAATTGTTTTAATCCAGTGCAGAGGATGCTGTTTTCCTCTGAATGGAGTGTATGCCTGGATTATTAATGCCCATATTCCCTGTCTTGCACATAACAGTATGAATGTAAAATTATTAAAATTCATCTCATTTGTCATTTTTGGATCTGATTTGGAGTATCTGAATTGATGATTATGAAGTTTTGATTGAGTCATACCTCTAATGTTCTTCGAATTAGTAATAAAATGTCATGGAATTCAACATTAATGGTTTGAATTTTGTGTTTTGAAATTTATTTTTGAATTATACAGTTGCAATCTGAATTATTCAACCCCCTGAATTATTCGCCCCCCTGTTTATTTTTTCCCCAATTTCTGTTTAAAGGAGAGAAGACTTTTTCAACACATTTCTAAACATAATAGATTTAATAACTCATTTCTAATAACTGATTTATTTGATCTTTGCCATGATGACAGTAAATAATATTTAACTAGATATTTTTCAAGACACTTCTATACAGCTTAAAGTGACATTTAAAGGCGTAACCAGGTTAATTAGGTTAACTAGACAGGTTAAGGTAATTAGGCAAGTTATTGTATAATGATGGTTTGTTTTGTAGACTATTGAAAAAATATATAGCTTAAAGGGGCTAATGATTGTGACCTTAAAATGGGTTTTAAAAAATTAAAAACTACTTTTATTCTAGCCGAAATAAAACAAATAAGACTTTCTCCAGAAGAAAAAATATTATCAGACATACTGTGAAAATTTCCTTGTTGTGTTAAACATCATTTGAGAAATATTTAAAAAAGAAAAAAAATTCAAAGGGGGTTCAATAATTCTGATTGCAACTGTATGTGTTTTAAATTTGAAAATGTTGGTGAAAATGGTTAAATGTTGCTAAAAAAAGCTAAAATAGTCACTCTAGGGTTGGGTGATGTAGACCAATTTGGCATCGAACGATATCAGTGTGAAATACGGCGATGGACGATGGCATCAGTGAATTAGTTATTTATGAATAGTTAATTAATTCCAGTGTTTCCTCTAGGATTTTTTCCAGCTGTGGCGGCAGGACTTTTACACGGATGTACCAACTACCTATGGGTGTTATTTCAATAACACATGTTGTGAGCGCATTTATGTAATACGAGCATGCGAATCTCTGCTTGCGCGCTGATTTCCTCTGTTCGTGCACAACTTCACACCCTGAAATATACGCTGCTCAAGTGCGATTTAGTGCGTTTATGTGACGAGTACATCTCCAACATTTATTAGATTTGCTAGGAATATTTATGAATCTCTCCGGTAGACCTACAGAGCGGCATTAATGCGTCCTGAAGTAAAGTGAAACCGCTATAAATTCCAGCCAGATAAGGTCATTGTATGCAGAACCATAGACCTTTATCTATACAGTATAATTATGGAAACTGTGTTCATCTTAACTGAAAGCTACGCCGTGTTTGCTGGTCTCACGTCTCACGCACGCACCTGTCAGTCAGCCAGCATGTCACCGTAAAGTGTTAAACAAATAACGCACAGCACTACTACGGTTAAAGAAAAGTTTTCGCTGTTATAATTCACTTACCTTTTAATACGTTTTGGTGCTATTATAACCTGCTATTAAAAAAACAACAACAATGACTGAATGTTTTGAATGGGAAGCTGTAATATAGTCGTGGCGGGATGAATTTTGGTGTGGCGCCTCGCCATGGAAGAATGAATGTAGCGGAAACCATGAATTCATAACGAATTAATTATTTGTAGCCTACCGTTTCACCTACCAGACCCGCATGGTCTTTGTTTTACCCATAACCAAATCATAAATAAATAAAGATAAGTTACACACAAATTACCACCTGTCAATCACTTTTTCCATTTGACTCTGAATAGGCAGAGTGATCTGTGAGGCGTCGACAAACTTGGTTGGTAAAAAAGGTGCACAACCAACAGGAACCAGCCAACAGTATCTGAGGTTTTCACTAAAATTACTAAGTACAAGCGTGAAAGCGAAAGATTGAAGCAGTGTACTGACGCTGTGACATGTTACCTAACAGATTTAAATGACAAAAGAGTCGATAGATAGAGACAAAATTAAATAAATATCACATTTAACAACTGTAGTAAGACGCGATCCATGCGATACATCCTTGATAAACTGTCCAACATGCACTGCCTCTCTGGGGTTTTGTGCTCAAAGCACCCGCTGAGTGAATGGAGCTCAGACGTGCGCATATGTTAGAGCGCATGAGAGTGAGCGCATGCCGGCTCAGCATCGTGATGTCTATCGCCCATCAGCGATGGACGATGGCATCGTCTATCGACCCAACCCTAAGTCACACTTGTGTTGTTTGTGGTCATGAATGGGAAATATGAAAAACACTAAAATACAGGGAAAATTCACCTCAAATCAACATTTTAAAATAATTAAAAAAATCTAAACTTTTGCAAAAAAAAAGTCTTCTGCATTTTGTACATTTGTTTAAAATGTGATTTTATTACGGTTTGCAAGAAATATACAATAATAAATATTAAATAATAAATAGTCCAATAGATTAATTATTTTAGTGATCTGAAAATATAAAGTATGAAACATTAAAGAAAAACATTTTACAAATGAAATATAGCTAGCACATTAATTTCATAAAACTCATGAACTAATGGGTAAACGGTAGAAGCTATCCATTTGAATTATGTCCTGTAATCCTTTTTTTTTCTCAAATATATGTAAAACAAATCATATTGTACAAACAATAACACTTTTCCCCCCAAAAGCAAAGAAAGAAAGAAAAAACAAAAAAACTCATGAGGAATGGTTAACTATTTGGGAAACACAGATGATCGCAATGAATTCAGATTCATGGAGGGAATTTACTTGGAAAAATGTAATCAGGTTCTTTATGACACCTAAAATAAAATCCTTTCAAACTGGAGATCAAAATGCTGGAGGAAATGTGGAAATGTATTGGCTGATCATTTCCACATATTTTGGGATTGTAATATTATACACACCTATTGGCAAGATTTGAATAAAGAGATAACTGCAATAATGGGATTGAATCTGGACCTTAAAATAGTGTTTAAAAATTTTTAAACTGCTTTTGTTCTAACCAACATATAACAAATAAAACTTTTTCAGAAAGAAAAAATATTATCAGACATACTGTGAAAATTTCCTTGCTCTGTTAAACATCATTTGGGAAATATTTGAAATAGAAAAACAAATTCAAAGGGGGGCTAATAATTCTGACTTCAACTGTGTGTATATATATATATATATATATATATATATATATATATATATATATATATATATATATATATATATATATATATATATATATATATATATATATATATATATATATATATATATATATATAAACCCTAAAGCATGCAACCAAGACATGAAAGGTAGATACACCAGAAAAGGTTCTCAAATTTTTTCAAAAGTCCTTGGTGATACGCTGACACTAAACACTATTTTCTCAGGGGTGTAATAGGAATAAGTTCATTGATCCAATGTTTTGTAGATGGAGAGTGAGATGATTTCCACTTAATTAAAATGCATTTTTTCCAGCCAGAAGTGTAAAGTATTTTTTATGATGAGATGTATCAAGTAGTTCAGTGTCCCCTAATATCCAGATTTTAAAATCATAGCTGAGTTGGATATCTGTAACTTTTGCTGATATGTCAATTATATATTTTATATAAGTTTGTCTTTGCCCTCACCAACATGGCGCCTTATTTACTCTGTTTTACGTAGCAGCCTTGAATTATGGGATATTTGTCATGTACTGTTACCAGATCAGTTACTAGTTAACATGACCATTCAACACTCTCAAACCGTTTCAATTTCAGCTGATCCCAGATCAGAAGCGGACTGAACTGAAGACTCGCGTACACCGGAAGTACTAGTGGGTCTTCTCCCATTGTCAACAGTAAACTGTATGCGTGAGTTTACTAATGAAAAGAGCTTTATTCGCTCGTTAAAAAACTTTGAAACTATCTGATAAATCAACTAATTCTCAGTAACACGTAGAATATATATAAAACGCCAAAATGAACGTGACTCTTGCTGTCAAACAGTACATTTCCAAAATGATAGAGAGCAGCGGACCTGGGATGAAGGTGCTGCTGATGGACAAGGAGACGGTGAGTCAATTCAGAAATACAGCTGTGTTTTAAAGGGTTTAAGATCAATAATAAAAGCGCAGATATGTATGAGCCACTGATAAACTAGTACTGTGTTTAGTATAAATGGCGTTTGCTGACCTGTTACCTGTCATGTGTCAAACACAACTGAAGTAAATGGCTGTCAGCAGTCTAACGTTACATTGAGGTAAAGTTTTATATTCACACTAGGGCTGCACAGTATATCGTGATCATTCGCAATAGTCAGGATATCCGCAATGCTGAGTTAGTATTATAGTTTATCATTTGCATGTGTTTATGATGCCTGTGATTTTATAATGATTTTAAAAGCATTCAGGTGTAAGAAATTGTACCATTTCTGTCCTTAACTATGGTTAATTTTATTGAATTATTTTTATTTTTATCATTCAATTACTGTACTTGAATACTTTTAGACTTGGAAAACGAACTTTTAAACTAAAACGCTTTATTTCAATTGTATCTTTGTCTTGATTGTATTTACAGATTGTTATGCATGAAAATCCTCACAACACATGCAAATACAGAAGTGCACTGCAAATAGCACAGACCACATCTAAAATGTGTTGGAGGGTCTCAAAAAATGTGTAGATTGTTTATTAGATTTTATGGAAATGCACTCCCACTGCAGAATCATCCCAGTTGATCTAACATTATACATTATTTCCAAATAGAGAGATTAAGTAATCTGGTGAAATTGTATTCTTATCGCAATATCTATCGCAAAAAAAAAAAAAAAAATCGCAATGTTAGATTTTTCCAATATAGAGGTAAAGTTGGTTTTATATTTGGATATTCAGACATTCTCCTTAATAATATAATTTCTGAAAAGTATTCTTTCCCAATTCTAAATAGGGAAATCATATTAGCAGCCAATGACTATCAAAGTACAGCATTGTTCACAGTCAATTAGATAGTGTTAATGTTGTTTTGAAGTCATACTTGCATGCTAATTTCAATCGAATATTCAAAGTAACATGGTAAACAATATAGGGACTTCTAAATGAACGATTGTGCGAATATAAAACCAACTTTAACTCTATTTTTCCAATATTGTGCAGCCCTAATTCACACATTCGGACTTTCGCATCCAATAAAATAGTAAAGCAGAATTTAAAAATGCTGATTAATTATGATGACGTATTGTTATAATATGTAAACTCAAAATTATAAAGAATTCCCATAGTAAAACTTCAAATACTTTTACAAACAAATACTTCAGAATTTACCTCACAGTTTCTTTAGTTTACATCATCTCTCAAATAAGAAATGTAAAAAGAAAAAAATGCATTTGCCTTTGCATTTCATTTCCAAAACTCTAAGAAAAAAAGTTGAATTGTGAGATATCACACCAAAAAAGTTAAAGTTGCTGTATGTCAGTTTTTGACTCTTCTAAAGCATAAAAATACTATACTATGTTTGGAGATATTTAAGAAACATGCTAAGTGAACATACTTGTTTATATGAAAAACAATGCTGAAGTCAGATATTCTGCTTTGAAAATGTCTGTTTTGTGTCGGAATGGCTGTCTTTGTTTTGGTCCTTTTAACCTGCCCACTGCCAGTCTAGCCAATTATATTTCAGCTCCCCGGGTTGTCTTGTTGGAAAACCGTGTATTTCATTCATTCATTCATTCATTCATTCATTCAGTCAGAAAGGCTTTCAAATCATGCGTCCGTGACCGAAATGTGACCTCCGGTGGACAGTAGCGGACTCCGAAATGAGACGCAGATTCAGAGTTCCACATGAGGTTATTATTTAGCAAATGATATAAATATTACAAACAGAAACATTAGGCGAGCAGGTTACATTGTAATCCTGTGTCCTAACAACACGCTACGTGACGAAATTTGCAGGGATAAGCAATTTTGCACCAGACAAAACACGACAAATTTAAAAACAGCCATTCAGAAGCACAGAATATCCACTCACTCACGAAATGGTACGGTTTATAATGTAATTAATACATATTAAACCTCTTTAACATTATTAAATGTAGATACTGAATATGTGTTGGCTTTGAGTCACAGTTCTAAAGTTCAGTTTCAAACGATTTATTTTATTTTTAAGATCTGAGGTGAACTATCTGCTGCTGCTTTCAGTATATGGCAATAAATGTCATGTAAAATGCCATTCAAACTCACATTGTTAGCATTTAACACTGAATAAAGCACATGAGGTTTACCCGAGGTGATCATTGTCAGTTTTCTGTTGTTCAGCTGCAAGAAATAGAAGCTGTTTCTAATATATCAATTTGAGGTATTGGTTAGAACAAAAACTCCATATAATATGGAAAATATTCCTTCTATCATGGGCCGTTGCTTTTATATAGAACATGATTTAAATCAACTTTAAATCAGCCTTTAGGCTCGATCGTCAGACTCGCTCCTGTTAGTCCTCAATCTGGCAACCTGCGCTTGCATTTGTTTTGATATAGGAACGCAATACCTAGTTCAACCACTGGGTGTTATTGTCTTTTTTGCTACTCTAACATCTTTCAGAATCAAAAACTACAAATAAATTGGGTTTACAAGTTCGTGAGACATAAGCTTACAATTCTGAAAAAGAAAGAATTTTGAGTTTACATCTGTACTATCAGAATTTTCAATTAATTCAGTCGGGTTTCGTTCCAATTAAAGATGTTTTACTGAACTCTCATGCAGTAAAACAAACTGTGTGTTCTGTTGATTTGTCCTACCTTGTCAGATTGTCCTACCTTCCATTCAAAAGTAGGTAGCACATTTTAATGACGCAATATGCTACCCATCAAACTTTGCTATACCAGTGTAATTTTTAATGTGGTGTAGTGTGAGATGAAGCTGTAGTATCGCCCTAACCTACCTAATCCCTAACCCCAACCTCAGAACCATTCAAATACAGTGTTAGTAGCATAATCTGATGGGTAGGATAAAATGTCAGGACACTGGTCAAAAAACTGTTGCTTCGTCTTTCTTTCACTTTTCTATCTTTTAATATAACTTAAAACAGTCAAATAAAGTCGGAGCAAACCATTACAAACAAAGAAATGGGGGTGAAATAGCGAATGTACACAACTAAACATATAAACATGTGTAAACTGTACATGAATTTGAGCACTATTAATGAATTGTATTAAATCAAACTATGACTCTTACAACATCAATTCAGAGCTGTGACTTTTTTTCCCCACATTACATCTTGCAAATCACATTTTTGGTCATAAATTTGCATTTGCACAAAATGTTTTCTATTTCTATTTTCTGTAGACACCAGTAACAAACAGCGTTGTTTGTTTTCTTTTAGACCAGTATAGTGAGCGTGGTCTACACACAGTCTGAGATCCTGCAGAAGGAAGTCTACCTTTTTGAGCGCATCGACTCACAAAACCGAGACAACATGAAGCATCTTAAGGCGATATGCTTTCTTCGACCAACCAAGGTAACCCTGCTTTTTGTTTTACCACGGTCTTAGATTTTTTCTGTTTCTAGATTATTTCATGCTTCTATAATATAATATTTCCTACCTTCTTTGATTTCAGGAGAACGTAGAGCACCTGATTCAAGAGCTTCGGCGGCCCAAATATAGTGTCTATTTCATCTGTGAGTGCCAGTAATTTACAGTTTAAGACAAAATTATTAGCCATCCCATGAAATATTGAATCTTTTTCAAATATTTTCAAAGTTTTGTTTAATAAAGAGATTTAAAAAAAAAAATATATAATAGGCTTTAATTATTAATTTCTAATATTTTTTTTTTGTCTTGACAGTACATACAGTTTTACAAGTTATTTTGCAAGATATAGGGTTTTGTTCTGTAGTCAATCAAAAAAATAATAATTATTCATTTCTTATTATAATATATAAATATAGTATAGTATAAATAGTTATAACCTTAGCAATTTTAATTATTCCAGCCAAACTAAATAAAGTAAGCCTTTCTCCAGAAAAACAATATATAATAGGAAATACTGTGGAAAATAAACCTTCCATGTTAAATTAATGAATTGAGAAAGAATAAAAAATTTAAAAATAATTTTCTCTTCAACTGTTTTCGTCGAATATCTGCTAATAAGGTGTGTTAGAAAGATGCAGATTTCACTGGCTTTTGGATTTATTCTCTGCAGATTTCAGTAACGTGATCAGTAAGAGTGAAGTAAAGGCTTTGGCTGAGGCAGATGAACAGGAAGTAGTTGCAGAAGTGCAGGTAATTTAAAAAGCGTTTAAATAATATTTTCATTACATAACTTGTTTCTCACCAAACAGTTTGACTTGTGTTTCTCTAGGAATTCTATGGAGATTTCATTGCAGTGAACCCTCATCTTTTCTCTCTAAACCTTCAAGGAGTATCCAGGGTAAGAGAAAATTTATTTAGTTTTTTAATGGAACATTTATTTTGGAAGTTTTATTTTGTTGCCTTGAATGTTATGTCACGCATTTCATTATTTTTAAATTAATCCTAAAAAATAAAAATTGAGGAGTTCAGATGCAAAAACCTCTAAGTGCCATCTGAAATCTTTTTCAAACATTTGCGTTTTTCTTAAGCTCCTATGTCTTTATTCAGAAATGTCACTTTTTTGGCAAATAATAGGTTATTTTAATCGCTTTTAGCATGGAATAATTGAACATAATAATAAGAGGCTAAGAAAAATGCTCATTCTAGAAGAAAATTCCAGATGGCACTTAGAGGTTTTTGCATCTGAACTCTTCAATTACACACAGAATTGCCACATAGAATGCATGATCTTAGGGGGTGCAAAATAATAATAATACATTTATTTTAAATAAGCATGTACTCTAGAAAGCACGCCATTTTAGAAGCAGTCATCTTTTATTAACCATTATTCAGTCAAAGAACCTTATATAATAAATTTAATGGCATTAATTACAATATACAACATTTTTTGAACTCTTCTTGTTATAACTCCTTGAAACACTCCAGGGTATTTCATATAATTGGTTATAAGTAAATGAGGTGGGACAGTGGCTCAGTGGTTAGCACTGTCGCTGGTTTGAGTCCCGGCTGAGTCAGTTGGCATTTCTGTGTAGAGTTTGCATGTTTTCCCTTTGTTGGCGTGGGTTTCCTCCGGGTGCTCTGGTTTGCCCCACAGTCCAAACACATGCTCTGTAGGTGAATTGAAACAACTAAATTGGCCATAGTGTATGAGTGAGTGTTTGAATGTGAGAGTGTATGGCTGTTTCCCAGTACTGGGTTGTGGCTGGAAGGGCATCCGCTGCGTAAAACATATGCTGGAATAGTGGGCGGTTCATTCTGCTGTGGCGACCCCTGATAAATAAGGGTTTAAGCTGAAGGAAAATGAATGAATGAATGAGTAAATGAGCCGTTTTGAATGAATCGTTTGAACTAATGATTCACTGAATCACTCATTAAGACAGGGACTTGCTGCCACCTACTGGCAGTTTTAATGGTTTTTAATAAACAATTTGTTTTTCATACCTTTATCTCATAACTCTTGATTTTGACTGAATGTCTCTGGATGTTTGTAGGGTCGCACTTGGGAGCCCAGTGTTCTTCCTCGTGTCACTCAGGGTTTGACATCAGTTCTGCTGTCCCTGAAGAAATGCCCCATGATCCGCTACCAGCTCTCGTCTGACATGTCCAAAAGACTGGCAGAAAGCGTCAAAGTAGGACTGTATTTTGTAATTATGTCATAGGTGAAAAAGTTAGGACAACCTATTGAATTTCATGGTTTTGCTTGTCATAATAAAAAACAATCTTGTTCTTGTCTGTAGGGCTGACTGATATGAGAAAAATCACATATTATGAAATAAGTCATCTCATATTCTTATAATCATATATATCACACTATAGTGCCATTTTTGTGAATTCAATCTAATAATATTTTATATACATTGACCACATAAAAGGTTTATTTTTTTACATTTTAAAGTATATACTCAGAAATCTACTCATTTATATTTCATCATATGTTTCAATATAGAGCTAATATATAAATATTAATAAAATATGAAACACTTTTTAAAAGCCTGAGATTACAAGTCCAACAATAAAAAAAAATCACAAAATAAAATGCTAAATGTAAACATTGTACTTTCAAGATTGCAACTTTCTCACCATGCTGTTATTCATGTTTTTGTCTTCGTCCTTGTAATTGCTTGTAATATTGCACTCATATACATTTTGAAAATGTATTACCATAAACCAGTGTTGGGCAAACTTTTTAGACCCGAGGGCCACATCAAGTTTTGCAAACCAAGTGAAGGGCCACATGTCAAATCCTTCAAAAAATAACTTTTATTTTTATTACTTCTAGGAACATGTAATATCGGACAGAAACGTGTCACATTAACACACATTTTTTTTAATAGTTATTATTGAGTCATATTTACAATTCAAATTAATTTGCACTGCTATTTATATTTACTTATCATTCACCATAAAACAATAAAATAATTGCTTATAAAATATAATAATAATGTAATAATTTTTACATTGGAGAATAGAAAAGATATTGTCTGATAGAAAAAAATCTCATATTAACACATAAAAAATAATTTGAATGTTTGCGTGAAAAATGCCGACCTAGGTTGTAGTCTTTAAAAACAGCAATACTTTCTTGGCATATTAGACATATCGCTTTCTGTCCTATATTCTTCCTTAAACACATGACATTCAGAGTCAATTTTTCTTTTTTTTTGCCTGACTCATTTTCAGTCATTAACGGTCGAGTGCATTTTAATATCCAAGAGTATTTTCTAAATTTACTGGTTGCGCTAACTGTACCGCGTGCAAAACTGCCATTAAATGGCGTTCACTTGTATTGCATCATTAATTCACTAGTTCTGAAACCAAACCGTTAGAAGCAGCATTGTAAAAACTCCCTTGCGGGCCGGATGAAAGAGTTTAGCGGGCCGCATTTGGCCCACGGGCCGTAGTTTGCCCACCTCTGCCATAAACAGTGTATGTTCCAACACCACGAAATGAATGATAGAGCGTAATCTGAAGCGATGCACTTTTTATTTTGTCCACATTACATATATCGTCATATTGCACAGTCCTTTTTGGTGGCAGGGCTTAAAATGTTTAACCATTACTTGAAGCTCCAGACCAACAAACTGATCAGACTTCTGCTGGTGATAAGTTCAGGCATTTGATTAGCAGTAATTGACCTATTGTTGTTAATGCTACATGCTGTTCATCTGAAGTTTTATTTAGCAGACTTTTACAAACTGTCAAAGATCAGATCATTTTTAATGTCATGATTATGGAACCATTAGAAGTTCATAAGATGTCCTAACCTTTTCACATTACTGCACATGAACGTTGACTTATCCATTGTTTTGTCATTTATTTTGACCTACTCTATAGACAATGAGGGGATGTCATTGGGCTATGAACATGTCATAACTGTAACAAGAAGCAATTCAATCATATCTTAAAGTTAAAACAGCTGTCATGACATTGTTTATCAGTATGTGGACCTTTTTGTGTAATCGAAAAGCTATGGAAATTAAAAATGTAAAACAGAAAATACATTAGGACTATTGTTATCGTTTACATCCCTCAAAATGGTCCATGAATTTATTTGACTCAGGCTGCGTCCGAAACCGCCTACTACTCAGTAGGTACTGCATTTGAATTTAAACGTACTACTCGGCCGTTAGAAAAGTACGTTCTATACAGTATGAATGTAAGAAGTATGAATGGAATTCGGACGTACTACATCCGCCATTTTGTCATGGTCACGTGACCTACCTGCGTCAGTTGCGTCGATTTACTTCCATTCATGAATTCTCTCGCGGAGCATCATGGGATAGCGCAGCGTGAATGGGATGCGCACTTCAGAATGTCGCCGGAAGTAGTAAGTCATCCGGGTACTTCTCGCATACTGATTTTCGAATTCTATGAATTCGGACATACTACTCGGCTCGCATACTGATTTTAGCGTACTGTATAGTATGGTAGTATGCGGTTTCGGACGCAGCCTCAGACTTTCTTCTTTTCAGACAAAAATGTATCAACGTATGATCTGTTTGTGTTTCTCCACAGCAAATCATTACTAAGGAGTATGAACTGTTTGACTTCAGGAAAACAGAAGTGCCTCCTCTTTTGCTGATTTTGGACAGAAGTGATGATGCAATCACTCCTCTTCTCAATCAGGCAAGAAGACATGTTTCTAATGTTACTTACACCTGAATCTGAAATTACAGATCCAGAGCCCGTATGCACACAACAGTTTATCTCACCACTAAGAGTTCTCCTGAATAAATAAATAAATAAATATAAATTAGTTTGTATCTACTAAATTTCTAATGAAATCCATTCACAAAACTGCAGAGACAAATTTTTACTAAGGAATAGAGAGAAGTCTTAAGGAGAGAGTTCACTCAAAAATGAAAATTTGCTCTCTCTCAGTTAACCTAAATACAGATATTTTGAAGGAAGCTGAAAACTGGTAACCATTCACCTCCATAGTAGGAAAAACAAATACTATGTAAGTCAACGGTTACAGGTTTTCAGCATTTTCCAAAATAACTTCTTTTGTGTTCAACAACACCAACAACAAAAGAAACTTAAACAGGTTTTTAACCCACAAGTGAAGGGTGAGTAAATGATGACAGAATTTTGAGTGAACTGAGAGGCAGGGTGGGGTTGACCTCATTGCGATGACGTTGTCACCATGATTACAAACTATGCACACTGTGATTGGATGATGGTGAGGGGGAGGAGTCTCTGTCAGAGATTGGGGCTGTTTCTCAATTCTAAGAACGCAGAGAACGAACTTGCGTTCTTGTGGAGACCGGTCTTGCCAGGTGTCCTCGGAAGAACGAACTCGGGAGACCACGAGAACAGAGAACGCGTCCTGTGAGAAATGAGATGCTGCGTTCTTCCTGATGGTCACATGACCTTCACGCGTTTTAGATGGAAAATTATTTAAACATTACAGCATTCATACTGCGATTTATTGTTTTTCCTCTTTCCAAAATATATAGTCTGCATAACAACATTATAAATAAACATTGCACAATATTAATAAAACAGATTTTAATACGAATTTCAGCAAACAAACACCCTTAATGTGTTTATTCCTTTATTAAGATGTCTATGGTAATGTTTATATTCACCGTTTCATTTAGGGAAACTCCTGAGGTAAATAAGTGATATCTCTGAACTTTAATAATAAATCTAAATAAAATGCTGCGTTTCCCACCTCCAGTCGCAATGACTTCTGGGACTTCTAGAGCGAGATCGGTGCTAGAGTCTGCATCGGTGCATCCTCGATATCAAGAACACATCCGGGAAGTTACATGCGTCCTCCGTACTTGCGGTCTTGAGTATTGGAACTGAACTTTGGCAGCTGATGATGACGTTACACGAGGATGCAAGACCGCTGAAGAACGCATATTGAGAAACAGCCTTATTCATGGAAACTCATTAGAGCAGGGGTTTTCAAACTCAGCCCTGGAGGTCCGGTGTCCTGCTGAGTTTAGCTCCAACTTGCTTCAACACACCTGCCAGGAAGTTTGTAGTATATCTAGTAAGAGCTTGATTAGCTGGTTCAGGTGTGTTTGATTAGGGTTGGAACCAAACTCTCCAGGACACCGGCCCTCCAGGATCGAGTATAGACACCCCTGCATTAGAGCATGATGTTATTTTGCCGTATTCTAATAAAGATCTTGCAATGTAAGGAAAGAATTGCGTTGTTAAAAGTATGTTCCTTGCTTTTAATATTTTGTACATTCAATAATTTCTTCCAATGTTTAAAAAAAGTTAGCATTTTTAGAAAATAGTTAAGTAAATATGTTTTTAAATGCTTTTAAATAATATATATTTTTAAATATATAAAGGTGGACAAATTTATATTTATAGGACATATATTTATGCAATGTATGCAAATACATTTATGCAGGAAATATTTTTGGAATTAAATATTTTGGAAATAAATTTAAAAATATTTTTGAAAACATATTTCTGACCATATGGAATGACCTTCGTGATTAAGGCGATAACTTGCTAAAACTCATTGTGGTACTCATTCATTCATTTTCCTTCGGCTTAGTCCCTTTATTCATCAGGGGTCTTATCCAGCCAACTTATCCAGAGCATATGTTTTACACAGCGGATGCACTTCCAGCTGCAACCCAGTACTGGGAAACATCCATACACACTCATTCACTCTCAGACACTACAGCCAATTTAGTTTGTTCAATTCACCTATAGAGCATGGGTTTGGACTGTGGGGAAAACCGGAGCACCCAAAGAAAACCCACGCCAACACGGGGAGAACATGCAAACTCCACATAGAAATGCCAACTGACCCAGCTGGGACTCAAACCAGCGACCTTCTTGTTCTGAGGCGACAGAGCCATTGTGTCGCCTCATTGTGGTACTAATAGGGCTTTAATTTAGGACATTTTTATTGCTTTCAATATTTTCTGTAATAATAATTTTCAAGTTAGCTATTTTAAGGCTTAAGATGTTTTGTGAATGTGACCCCAGATCTTCATTCAAATCTTAGACTGACCACCAGAGGGAGGTAGAGTCCATGTTTTCATTCTGGATCATATAGAAAAATGCTTTGAAGGCATTTTCAGTGTTGTTATATAGTGCTGGACATTAAAAAGAATGCTCTTTATTACTTTCCTCCACTCTGAGGTTTACTGGAGTCAGCGTGTGCTGTTTGGTTTTTTGAAATCTGTCTTGCTGCAGCACATTAAATGCTACATAATGATGAAGTGTTTGATTTTTGCAGCAGATGCTTGATTTGCTTGTGCTTGCTTCCTCTAGTGGACGTATCAGGCCATGGTTCATGAGCTGCTGGGCCTCAATAACAACCGCATAGACCTGTCCAGAGTGCCTGGAATCAGTAAGGACTTGCGGGAGGTGGTCTTGTCTGCTGAAAATGATGAGTTTTATGCAAATGTGAGTAGCTAATTGCATGGTTTTTAGCATACGAATAGATTGTATGAAAAAAGCTCATGAAATTATTTTAAATTATTATTAAAATAAATACACAATGAAGTCTTAGAACATGTAAAATAAAAAATATAAATCCAAAATCTAAAAACTGCTTCACAAAGGTACAAGGCACTCAAAAAATAAGGGAAAAGAAAAAAATCTTTTAATTTTTAAGTGCCTCAGACTTGAGGTGTTATTATTATGTAAAATGGGGAATAATAATTATTAGTGATTGAAACTTTTAGTTTTTTTGTGCATGTAAGGAGTTCAACATGTTATACATTTGCTTATTTAACTAGTAACTAAGAGATCTTAAAGATTTTTAGCTGAAACCCAGGTGCTCTAAGATTTTTGGCCATGTTTAATTAAATAAAAAAATCTAATACTAGACAATTCTTAAATCATTGCCTCTAAAAATTACTTATTGTTTCAATTATTTATTCCTTCATTCATTTTCCTTTGGCTAAGTCCCTTATGTATCTGTGGTCGCCACAGCGGAATGAACCGCCAACTATTCCAGCATATGTTTTACGCAGCGGATGCCCTTCCAGGCACAACCTACTACTGGGAAACACCCATACACACTCATTCACACACATACACACTCATATACTACTGCCAATTTAATTTATTAAATTCACCTGTAGCGCATGTGTTTGGACTGTGGGGGAAACCGGAGCACCCAGAGGAAACCCACGCTAGCACAGGGAGAACATGCAAACTCCGCACAGAAATGCCAACTGGCCCAGCTGGGACTCTAACCAGCTACCTTCTTGCTGTGAGGCGACAGTGCTAACCACTGAGCCATGCAAATGAGAATATAATTTGTTTTAGAAAACTAACAATTGAGAAAAATACAAATTTCTTATTTCTTCTTTAGTTAATTTGTATTTAATTATATGTTGTTTTTTCTCTCAATAAGAACTTGTACCTGAATTTTGGTGAGATTGGAACAAACATCAAGAACCTAATGGAGGATTTCCAGAAGAAAAAGCCCAAGGACCAACAGAAGTTAGAGTCTATTTCTGACATGAAGGTGAGTGGAGCACTGCTGAACTTAAACTAATACTGTTCATTTTAAAGAGACAGTTCACCCTAAAATGAATATTTACTCACTATTTACTCAGCATCAAGTGGTTCCAAACCTTTAATAGTTTCTAATTAATTGTTTTAACACAAATAAAGATATTTTGAAGGATGTTAGAAACCGGTAACCATTGACTTCCACATAATATTCGTTTTATAGACAGATGTCAATACTGTTCACTGTAGTACAACTTAAAGCGACAGTTCACCCTAAAATTGATATTTACTCACTATTTTCTCATCATCAAGTGGTTCCAAACCTTTAATAGTTTCTAATTAATTGTTTTAACACAAATAAAGATATTTTGAAGAATGTTAGAAACCGGTAACCATTGACTTCCTTATAGTATTTGTTTTAAATGCAGATGTCAATACTGTTCACTGTAGCACGTCTTAAAGAGACAGTTCACCCTAAAATTAAAATGTACTCACTATTTACTCAGCATCAAGTGGTTCCAAACCTTTAATAGTTTCTTCCTTATGTTGAACACAAATGAAGATATTTTGAAGAATGTTAGAAACCAATAACCATTGACTTCCATATAGTATTTGTTTAACATACAGATGTCAATGGTTACCGGCTTTTAACATTCTTCAAAATATCTTCAAAAGGATTTTCAGCTTAAAAAGGATTTGTTGGATTTTCAAAACATCATTTTGTGTGTTTAACAGAAGAAAGAAACTCGAACAGGTTTGAAACAAGTAAAGGGTGAGTAAATGATCACAAAATATTCAGTTTTGGGTGAACTGTCCCTTTAAACGAGGAGAAAATCATGTCAACCCTTGTTGCAAAACTTGCTATTATTGTGTTACAAAACATTTCTGACCGCATTCTGACCACTCTGTAGGCTTTTGTGGAAAACTACCCCCAGTTTAAGAAGATGTCAGGCACAGTCTCGAAGCATGTGACCGTAGTTGGAGAGTTGTCTCGTCTGGTCAGCGAACGACAGCTGATGGAGGTGTCGGAGGTGGAGCAGGAGCTGGCCTGTCAGAATGACCACTCCAATGCACAACAGGTGAGCATGCAAACTGCTATTTGAATGTATTTGCATTCTTGATACAGAACGCTCATTTTAATGTACACTACTTTTAATCACACTACTAGTGTAAAATGTTAAAATAAATTCCCTTCAACATTTCTATTCAGCAAGAATTCATACATTTTTTTAAAGGGACATATGTAAAAATTGTGTGTTATTTTGAAGTTTGACTTCATCAAAGAGTCCTGAGAAATGTGTGTTACAAATAACAGTGAAAAAGTATAATATAACCATACAAGTACTGTCAAGTGAGGTTTGTATTTACATAATTTATACATGTGTACTGTGTACATTTATGTATATATGTATAAATACACACACATACTGTACATTAAATACAAAATATACAAAATAAATATATTTTACATATATTTACATATAATTTGTTGTCATATATATATTTTATTTTTAATATATATATATATATATATATATATATATATATATATATATATATATATATATATATATATATATATATTTATATTTTATTTATATATATATATATATTTATATATATATATATATATATATATATATATATATATATATATATATATATATATAAACAAATACTTTATACAGTAAAGTCATAATAATATGATAAAAAATAAAATAATATAATAAAATAATATAATATAATGTTTTAAAATGTATTACACAAGACTGTAGCAATGATTCTGAAAATTTTTTAATACATATTTTTAACTTTAAACAGTAAAAGATTAATATTATTTTCACTGGTAAAATTTAATTGTTTTTAGTGCAGACTTGGTGAGCATGAGATAACTTTCCAAAAGCTGGAAAGAAAAATCTTTCAAGCATTTAACAGGGCACAAAGTCCCTTGTGATTTTCTACAGCATGTTAAGATGAAATATGGCACCTTTATTGAAGATTTACTTACTCTTTGTTTTCTGCAGATGCTCCGGCGTCTATTGCAAAGCCCTCGTCTTTCTGAAATTGATGCTGTGCGGCTGGTGATGCTGTATGCGCTTCGCTATGAGAAACACAGTAGCAGTATTTTACCCAACCTTATGGAGGAGCTGAACCGCAAGGGAGTGTCTGAGAGACACCGCAAGGTGAGGAACAGTGTTAGAATTTTATTGTTGCCAAAAACGTACAAGTTGAATTTGTATTTTGTAAAAATGATCCAGAAATGAGTTACAAAATGTTCCTAATGATTTAAACATTTCCAAACATAAATGTATTTTAATTTCACACACTCCATTTAAAACAGAAAAAAAGAACGAAAAGCATAAATTATCATCGTATTCACTAAACACAACATTTATTATTAGCATTAATCATAAACTAATTCATATAAAGTGAAACTGAAAGTAGCATGTGGGTGATTCTGGAATTGTGGGTGCATTTTGCATCTCTTAGTTGAACTTTCTATTATTGTTCAAAAACAAAACTTTAATGAAACTCTTCCCGTTTTGTATTATAACTCAAGTTATATCAAATTATGTCTAAAAGTAATGCTTGTATGTGTATTTAAGGGCGTTCATTCATTAATTTTCCTTCGGCTTAGTCTCTGATTTATCAGAAGTCGCCACAGCTCTTTCAGTTTTGTATTATAAGAAGAATCAGAATCAGAAAGAGCTTTGTTGCCAGGTATGTTCACACATACGAGGAATTTGTTTTCGTGACAGAGCTTCTACAGTGCAACAGAATTATAGAGACACGACAAAACAGATAATAAATATATTTAAAAATAGAAGTAGGTAGTGAATGTAAAATATACAAATTGACAAGTGTATGTACAGGTATATTACTATATACAACATTATTTGTGCAGCTGTTATGTGCATATTGGCATGTAAAGTATGTTGTTAAAAAAGTGTATATGTGTATCAAAAGTGTATAGCAAGTAGTGATGTTGGTTCCACAATTACTATCGTCAAGTGTTCATGAAATGGATTGCCTGAGAGAAGAAACTGACACAAGTTAAATCAAATTATGTCTAAAATTAATGCTTGTATGTGTATTTAAGGGCATTCATTCATTCATTTTCCTTCGGCTTGGTCTCTGATTTATCAGGGGTTGCCACAGCGGAATGAACCGCCAACTATTCCAGCATATGTTTTACACTGCGGATGCCCTTTCAGCCGCAATCCAGTACTGGGAAACACCCATATATAGAATAATCTGTAAAGCACTGATAGAAAAAGCATGTGACTTGCTCCAATTGATGTCACCTCCTCTGGCGGGAATCTCTGGAATGCAGTGAGGGGTGCCATTATTCTTCTCATTAATTTGAATAAACCGTTTAGGATTCGCCATTAGACAACAATTAGTAATATAATCAAATATAGCCTATCACATTTAAGAATTTTGCATTATTATACATGAATAATGCATTCAGTTTACTATATACATATTTATACATTTGTTGTTTATCATAAACTTGATCTGTTTTTTTTTGCCATGACATACCCATAGAAGCTGAAATGGCAATCAAATTAAAACTCTCTCTCTCTGTTGTTTATTGTTTCAGTTTAAAGAAAACTAATTGAATGTTCCTGCAATTCTGAAATTAATTATGTACAGTTGAGGTCAGAATTATTAGCCCCCTGTTTATTTTTTCCCCAATTTCTGTTTAACGGAGAGAAGATTTTTTCAACGCATTTCTAAACATAATAGTTTTAATAACTCATCTCTAATAACAGATTTAATTTATCTTTGTCATGATGACAGTAAATAATATTTTACTAGAGATTTTTCAAGACACTTCTATACAGCTTAAAGTGACGTGTAAAGGCTTAACTAGGTTAATTAAGTTAACTAGGCAGGTTAGGGTAATTAGGCAAGTTATTGTATAACAATGGTTTGTTCTGTAGACTATCGAAAAAAACATTAGCTCAAAGGGACTAATAATTTTGACCTTAAAATGGTTCATAAAAAATTAAAAACTGCTTTTATTCTAGTCGAAATAAAACAAATATGACTTTCTCCAGAAGAAAAAATATTATTAGACATACTGTGAAAATTTCCTTGCTCTGTTAAACATAATTTGGGAAATATTTTAAAAAGAAAAAAAATCTTCAACTTCAACTGTATGAAATACTCCATACTGCACCAATGTAAATATTATGCCTTTTTGTGCAAAAAAACATGATATAAATAAAAAAAAATAAAAATCAATTAAAAATTTCCTCCCTCTGTACTGCAGATGGTACACGCTGTGGTGGAATATGGTGGAAAACGAATCAGAGGAAGTGACCTCATCACTCCCACAGATGCTGTTTCCATTACCAAGCAGTTTTTCAAAGGACTCAAGGTAGCTCACCTGTTTACCAATGTGTTATTTACCATACCACATTAAATGCTTAATTTGCAAGCCGTGTATGCTCTGAAACGTGTGTGTGTTTGAATAGGGAGTTGAGAACGTGTACACACAGCATCAGCCGCTTCTTCATGACACGCTTGATCAGCTGATCAAGGGTCGTTTGAAGGACAGCCAGTTCCCATACCTTGGGCCAAATTCACTGAGAGACAGGTGACACAGAAATATAAATAGATGCACACTCATGCATTAATGATATACGGGCACTCTCATAGACAACTAATGGAAGTGTTTTGCTGTTGCTTTAAAGGGGTAGATCACACAAGAATGAAAATATAGTCATCATTTATTCATCCCGGTGTTGTTTCATGGATTTATTCCTTATTCCTTCCTTTATTTTTTGGACCCCATTTACCCTTGTGTATTGTTCAAATTGACTACCTATGATGATGATGATTTTTAAATGGCACGATTAATATATAATAAAGCAGCTTTGTACTTGAAACGCATAAACAGCAGTTACATAAATGCTCTCTTTCACACCCTCAGACCTCAGGACATTATCGTCTTCATCATTGGTGGAGCTACTTACGAGGAGGCTTTGACTGTTTACAACCTGAACCGCACAATGCCAGGCGTCCGCATCGTACTCGGGGGCACACACATTCACAACACTAAGAGGTCAGAGTCTAAATGCTTTCACCATCTTTCCTCGCCCTCTGGCGTCTGAGCAATTTTCAAGAACGATACGTCAGGCCCAGAATGACGTTATGTAAAGATCAAACTTGGTTGAGTTTGTATGACTGTACTTTTCAGATGAGGAAGGTTTCATGGATGCTCTACAGCGTTGGATTCTTGTTTTTAACATGTTTTTATCATTCTAGTTTATGGCAAATATAAATAAGAGTCAATGATGAGACTCCATTTTAGTGTCCCTATCAATTTAAATGTATACAAGAGATTTTTCTTGTTTAGAAAGCATATTTGATGCAAGTAAAGTAAAAAAAATTCTAAATATGAGTGATCAATTCATCATCAATTTATCGAGTAATCAATGATAATTTATTATGTAAAACTTAAACTATATATTTATATGTATATAAATGTACAGTTGAAGTCAGAATTATTAGCCCCCCTTTTGAATTTTTCTTTTTTAAATATTTCCCAAATGATGTTTAACAGAGCAAGGAAATTTTCACAGCATGTCTGATAATATTTTTTCTTTCTGAAAAAGTCTTATTTGTTTTATTTCGGCTAGAATAAAAGCAGTTTTTAATTTTTTAAGAATCATTTTAAAGTTAAAATTATTAGCCCCTTTTTTTCTGGTAGTCTACAGAACAAACCATCGTTATACAATAACTTGCCTAATTACCCTAACATGCCTAGTTAACTAATTGACTAATTAACCTAGTTAAGCCTTTAAATGTCACTTTAAACTGTATAGAAGTGTCTCTAAAAATATCTAGTAAAATATTATTTACTGTCATCATGACAAAGATAAAATAAATCAGTTAATAGAAATGAGTTAATAAAACTATTATGTTTAGAAATGTGTTGAAAAAATCTTCTCTCCGTTAAACAGAAATTGGGGAAAAAATAAACAAGGGGGCGAATAATTCAGGGGGGCTAATAATTCTGACTTCAACTGTATGTATTTATTAAAAATGTAACCCTGTACTTATTACATCTATATATAAAGAGTTAACAAGAACAGATAACTCAGATGGTTGTAATTTTTAGTTATTATATTTTTTATTTTGTGTATTGAAGAGTACAATTGCAAAAAAAAAGATGATTTATGGAAATTACTGAAGCTTGAGTTTCTTAGTAATTTTCAGAAATCATAATTTTACATATGAGTGATTATTTTATGTTATACTCTTAAAATTATTATTATTATTATATGTTGAAAAATGTAAACTTCTGGTTGACAAATGTTTTTTTTATGTATGAGCAATTCCAGCGTTATGGATGTGACATTTGAAGTAAAAACTCAAAACGTAAATTCACATAGCAAGTATACGTTAACATTAAATTGAAACATCTGTTTATATTTTCCAAAACAACTAACCACAGAGTTATGAGAGCAGAAAAATATCAACCTGTAAACATTTTTTATATTTTAAATGAGGATAAAACACATGCGTTATGGATGTGACCAAAAAAAAATCTGCAAGTTTTAGGACGTACTCACACTATGCTATCCGAACCGTGCCCAGGCCCGTTTCCCGGATTGTTTGAGAAGTGTGAGTGCTCTGAATTGAACTCAGGCACGGTTTACTTGGGCGGCCCTGGCCCGGTTGTAAGAGGTGGGCCAGAGCGCGGTTTACTTGGACTTTGGCGCAGTACGCTTGCAGTGTGAGTGCAAGCGTGCCTGAGTCTGAAACTTAAGACGAGACGTGTCTTTTAAGGTACTGTTTCATATGGATTTATTAATCATTCTTACTGTTTAATGAACGCAAACTGTCGTAGTTAATTGAACACGCAAACCCCTCACTGCACGACAGCTGCACCTTTGCAAACCTCCTGATACCTGCAGCACGAGGACTTTATGATTGTTTATGAGCGTCAAAAGTGGCTGATCTGTTCGGCGAAATATTTGACTGCGTGTCACCGCATATGAAACGACTAAAATGATATAACTAAAGAAATCTCCACTGTGCTGAGCGAAAGCGCTTACTGAACAGTGCATCATCGATGACGTAAGCGTGCTCAGGCCCAAATGTAATGTGAGTGCAGGCCGTCAGGGGAGACGGGAGGGGGGACAAGCGTGCTTCAGCCCGGTTCAAGGCAGCTGTACATAGTGTAAGTACACCCTTAGTATACAACATACTTTGTAGAAATATTGTATATTAAACTGCACAACCCAAAAGAAATAATGCTAATCTAAAGGATAAGGGTCGGCTCTCTATAGAACAAACATGATTGATTTTACTTTATTTGACATTTTTGCATTTATGAAGGAAAAGCTTTGTTATGGATGTGACACGTTTCCGTTATGGATGTGACAGATGTAAAATTGCCAAGTGTGTGACTTTGGTAAATCAAATTTAATAGTTTTAAAACATTGACAGAGACATTTTTGAGTTTTTTTTAAGTACTGGAAAATACTTGCTTACACAAAATATGTAGAAACGGTTTCTTTATTTTGGTGAAATCTTAGTTTTTTTCATGGCAAGGTTGACATTTGCATGGAATTGCTCGTATAAGCACTGTTAAAAAAACAGCGGATTGACCAAAGTGCTGTACAATGGTAAAATTAGTCCACATAAATGAACAGAACAGCATCAAAACCCAGGTGACATATCAGAGCAGGAACATACGAAATAAATAAATAAAACCTAGTGGTTAAAGTATTATAGTGGCAAAGTATAAAGAATAATGATAATTGATTAGTATTTTGGAATTGCAGGGTGACACGGTGGCTCAGTGGTTAGAACTGTCACCTCACAGAAAGAAGGTCGCTGGTTCGAGTCCCGGCTGGGCCACTTGGCATTTCTGTGTGGAGTTTGCATGTTCTCCCCGTGTTGATGTGGGTTTCCTCCGGGTGCTCGGGTTTCCCCCACAGTCCAAACACATGCGCTATGGATGAATTGAATAAACTAAATTGCCCGTAGTGTGTGAATGAGTGTGTATAGATGTTTCCCGGTGATGGGTTGCAGCTGGAAGGGCATCCGCTGTGTAAAACATATGCATATGCATATGCATTAACCATATGATTAGTTGCCGGTTCATTCCACTGTGGCGACCACAGATTAATAAAGGGACTAGTCAAAAAGAAAATGAATGAGTGAATGAATGATTGGACAGAAATATTATATTTGTTCCTCTTTTGTTTTCCAGTTTCCTGGAGGAAGTGATGCTGTCTGTGGGTTCTGGTGGTGACCGCCGGTTTCAAAGCGGAGGCCGTCAGATGAGCCGGCGCTGAGCGGTGATGAAAAACTCATTCATGTACGCTTACACTCCTGTCTAAACCCTGATCTGAGCACAGTTTTCCTCTTTTTCTCTCTCCTGACATTCCTTTAAAATACCTTAGATGGTTTTAGGGAAGAAAATAGCAACACTGGACAACAAGGATTAATTTTACAGCTCGTACACTATTTATTAATCTAGGTTAAATAATCTGTTGTTCATTTTTAATTTGTTCATTCATAATGTACTGTCAACTTTTAGTGTTTGTGCAGAAAACATTGACCTAGATTAATAAATAGTGTATTACTAGTTCTTGAGACCTAGTGTGTTAAGTATTATCAGAAAAATACATATTTAAGTGTTGATGACGTGTGAAATACTGTAAATGTCATTACTTATTCGATTGTGTGTAAATAATGTTTATATCCCCAGAAGTGTTCGCAATGGCTGCTTTTATTTATTAGTTCAGAATTACTGCATTGGATCATTTTTGGACCACGACTACTGTATGTTTGAGTAAGGAGTTAAAAAGTGTATATATCCCATAAACAACACATTTGTAATCTGTATATATAACTTGTGTTGCATCAAAATTGTCCAAAACAGAAATTTTCAATCTTGCTTCAAAACCAAATGCATTTTAAACGCCAGTTGATGTCTTTAATGCTTGGCTTTTGAACAGCTGTACCTAATAAAGTGGCCGGTGAGTGTATATTTATTTGCCGTCTGTTCACAAAGAAGCTCATTTATCCAAACAGTGTACAGTTACTATAATATTAATGTAATATCAAGGTTGTTTAACTAAACCGGCTTTCATTTATTAGTTTAAAAATGAAAAGCTAAATTGAAGCATCACCTTTCGAGAGTCTAAATTGAAACCCTTATAAAAA
This sequence comes from Danio kyathit, assembly GCA_903798195.1. Taxonomy (NCBI): domain Eukaryota; kingdom Metazoa; phylum Chordata; class Actinopteri; order Cypriniformes; family Danionidae; genus Danio; species Danio kyathit. Next base: position 51,811,907 of record LR812537.1, on the reverse strand, counting down.
TGCCTTTGTTTTTACATCTCAGCATCTTTCTTTATACTTTCTACTAATTTGTCTTTGCTTTTTGTACTTAGTTTGACATAATAATAAAGTGACGGTATTGTAACATTCTGTTTAATAAATGAAAGGTAAAATTCTTAAAGTATTTAAAGTTAATGAATTAATTTAGAGAAATTTAATTCAATTCAATTCACCTTTATTTGTAAAGCGCTTCTACAATGTAGATTGTGTCAAAGCAGCTTCACATAGACGATTATAGTAAATTGAAACAGTGGCAGTTCAGTTTTCAGTGTTTCAGTTTAGTTTAGCTCAGTTCAGTGTGGTTTAATACTCACTACTGAGAGTCCAAACACTGAAGAGCAAATCCATCGATGCGCAGCTCTACAGATCCCGAACCATGCAAGCCAGAGGCGACAGCGGCGAGGAAAAAAACTTCACCAATTGGCGAAAGAGAAGAATTAAAAAACCTCAAGAGAAACCAGGCTCAGTTGGGCACGACCCTTTCTCCTATGGCCAAACGTCTTGTGCAGAGCTGCAGTCTAGGCGCCGGAAGCTGGAGAATGCTGGACCTCAGCGAAGACTCGTCTGTCCCTGGAGCGTCACAGGAATCAGTCTCATGCTCTCCACTCCACCATGACCACCACAGCAGCTACTCAGGATGCGGCCTGGTCCGGGATTATGAAAACCTTGGGATCATCTCGTCGCTGGTCTTGGATTGCATCAGTGGCACTGCATAGTCTGAGGGCCTCAGGATGAGTATACCAAGGTGGAAGTAGAGAATGAAGAGAATAATTAGCGTAGCTGCTGTTCATAGTGTATATAAACGAGATGCAAAAACGTGCGTGGGGCGCACTCATGCATCATACCGCCAAGTGATGCACTGAGTGTATGCTTTGCTAAAAAGATTGCGAGAGTGTGTCTGAGCCTCGGACATTATCAGGAAGGCTATTCCAGAGTTTAGGAGCCATAAATGAGAAGGCTCGACCTCGTTTACTCGACTTCGCTATTTTAGGTACTACCAGAAGCCTTGCGTTTTGAGATCTTAAAGAGCGGGTTGGATTGTAGCAAGACAGGAGAAATTTAAGGGGCTTAATAGTATTAAAAAGTCTTAAATGTTATTTTACACCGTATTAAATTGTGCATCATCGTCGGCGCCAGTGGTGTAGTGGTTAGTGCGTCGACACATGCACTCCCGTGCTCAAGGTGACCCGAGTTCGATTCCGCCTCGCGGTCCTATGCCGATCCTTCCCCTCTCTCTGCTCCCCATGCTTTCCTGTCAGTACTCTCTACTGTCCTATCTAATAAAGGTGAAAACCCTGAAAAATAATTATAAAAAACAATTAACAATTGTGTATCATTTTTCATTATGCAAAAATTTGATTATGCAATGTACAACAAAAACAAAAACCTAAATATATATATAATTATAACAATGTACTACAAGTGCACAGCTCTCAAACAGACTTGAAAGTGTTTTAGTTTGTGGCTAAAATTCATATCTCTAAATTAGTCACAGCAGCATCTCAATTTTGTGCAAATTGCATTTGTCAAACATGTATTTTCTGTCAGTGGTGTAAATGAAGGTGCATCTCTGATGCGTTGTTGATCCGCCATTATGGGAAGCAAATTTTTGTACATTGAAATAAATATCAATAGTTGGTGCCTGAGTATCGATAATATATTACTGCTGGAAGTATCATGATAAATCAACATATCGATATTTTGTCCCACCCCTAGTAAATATACTGTAAGTTAAAATGGGATCAATGTTACTGGTTGAAACCTAAAGTGGCGATAAGGTCTTAAAATGTATAAGAAGAGTCTTAAAAAAGGTCTTAGGGGGTATTGAACGTCACTCTGATTCCTGTATACAGTTGAAGTCAAAAGTATTCACCCTCCTGTGGATTTTTTTCTTCCCCAAATGATGTTTAACAGAGCAAAGAATTTTTGACAGTATTTCCTATAATATTTTTTCTTCTGGAGAAAGTCTTCTTTGTTTTATTTCGGCTGGAATAAAAGCAGTTTAAAACTATTTTCAGGTCAATATTATTACATATTAGGTGCAGCACTCTTTCTTTAAGACTCACAATATTATTATCCACATAAACAATATTTTTTTCTCTTGATAGTCTACAGAACAAACCATTGTTATACAATGACTTGTCTAATTACCCTCACTTGCCTAATTAACCTAGTTAAGCCTTTTAATGTCACTTTACGCTGAAAACTAGAAAATATCTAAAATATTATGTTACAGTCATCATGGCAAAGATAAAAGAAATCAGTTATTAGAAATTACTTATTAAAACTATTATGTGTGGAAGTGAAAAAATATGCGGTCTAATAATTCAGGAGTGCTAATAATTCTGACTTCAGCTGTATCCCCTGTATCAGCAAAGCCTGAGTTCAATCTGTAACACAAATTGCATCAAGCAGACTAAGTTTAGCCCTGACCTTTTCGGCCATTACTTTAACCTCCTGAGCTTAAACCCCCACTAGACGCGTGTTCAGTTCGCTCCACGATAACTCTCCTTCCTCCCTCCATAATCGCATCCATTAATCCCCACCATCAGCCGGAGCACCGGAGACCTGAACCACTTAATGGCTTTACTGCGTCAAGCACACGATTCGCTGCCTGTGGATGAAAAAGGTTGTTTATGATGAGTCAGTGAAGCCCTGTTAGATTTCCAGATTGTGTCACTCTTGACGTGCTGTACCAAAATACACAATACATACAGCAGATCGAGATTCTGTAAGCTCTTACTGTAGATGTTGTGTTGGTTATTTCCAGTGCCGTATGAAAGAAATCTCTTAAGCTGTTGGTGGGCAGATGTACTCTAGAGCACTTCGTCAATCTAAGAGAAGCATTTCTTGGCCCTGTTTGAGAATAATGTGGTCAATTTCTGCAGACGGAGAAGAAGATTAGAGCGGTGTAATTATAGTGATGTAGTTTGTCTGAATGTGTGTTTTGTTTTCTGAGGGAATATATAGGAAATCCCTTGTGTGCTTAATGTTACATAATAAACCTTTTCTATTTTAAATAATGTTATTTAGATGAGCTAAAGCTCTAAATATTTTATTTGCGATATCTTTTGACTTATTTGAACTTTTCTAACTCATTTATTACATTTTATCAGTTTAATGTGTAATACTGCAGTATTTAGTAACAGTATGGTAAATAAATATTATAATATTTACTGTATTATACATTTTACTATAGTATGATTCAAAAACACTACAGTGTTTACCGTAAATTATTATGCACTACAAATGCTGGGTTGTTTTAACCCTAATATGTGGACAAACCCAACATTGTGTTAATTTTATTCATTCATTTAGTGGAACTTTGGGTTTGTACATATTTGTTTTTTTAATTGGGATTGTCCACTATTTTCCTCAATTAAATGACGCGCTTTAACCCAATGTTGGGTAAAATAACAAACTCAGTTTTGTTCTTTTTTTTTTTTTTTATCAATTAAATTTAAAGCACACTTTTAACCCAACATTGGTTCAAATATGGACTAACCCAATGTTGTGTTAATTTTTATCATTCAATTTAAATGACATTTTTAGCCCAGCATTGGGTCAAATATGGACATTTAGTAGGATTAAAATCAGCACAACGTTAGGGATTTCATTCATTCATTCATTTTCTTTTCCGCTTAGTCTCTATTAATCTGGGGCCACCACAGCGGAATGAACCGCCAACTTATCCAGCATATGTTTTACACAGCGGATGCGCTTCCAGCCGCAACCCATCACTGAGAAACACCCATACACACT